>JARQOC010000003.1:78242464-78842464 GCA_033576535.1 Allobates femoralis | reverse complement strand
TGCAGATGACAGCAAGCAGTGTTGGAATTTTACCTGTATGAAGAGAAGAGAGGTTGAATATTAGTCAACTGCCATGAAGTAACTGCAAGCCACTTAGCATTCAATGCCACTTTGCATGAGATGCCACACGTGCTGACCCCCCACCTTTAAAGTGAATCTGTTAGCCTTTAATTTTACCATAAAAACTGCGCCCACCACCAGTAAGGCCTTATATACAGCATTCTGGAATACTATGTATAAGTGCCTAGGCTGATCTGTATAATGCAAAAAAACAGCTTTTATTATACTCACCAGTCCTATAGCTATCGCCGGTCTTGGTCCAGTGCTTCCTTTTTTTCTTGTGATTGCTGTCCTCCTTCCTATGGATGACGTGTCCTATGTCACTCACACATGGTCTCCGCATTGCGCTCCTGCGCAGGCGCATTACAGCACTTTGCTGTGCCCTCAACAGGTCAGAGAGAAGTGCATTTGAGCAGGAGCACAATGAAGGCCAGTAAGTGGATGATGTAGGACGCGTCACCCACAGGAAGGATGATGACAATCAGAAGAAGATAGGGGCGCTGACCTGCAACACCCATGGGACCAGACTCCCCAGTTGACTGTAAAAGCAGGGTTTTTTTTTGCACTATACATATTGGCCTGGGGACATATATATAGTGGATTCCAGTATGCAAATATAAGGCCTTCCTGGTGGTGACCACAGCTTATATGCAAAAAAAAAAACACTGATAGGTTCACTTTAAATTCTGTTTTCCAGCACAAGCTCTCTGCTGCTTCTGCTGCTGCTTCGGTCTGTGTATTTTGGCTGTAGCAGTGACGCCACGTTGACAGCTCACGTTACTGCTTCAGTCAGTAAATGAAATGTGTTGGCCTAATGCATATTGATCTGTATGTATTGCAACAACTATTGTTTGTTAATATGATGTGATTTTATGTCTGCATGCATATTGTTCAGATGTTAACAAAGTTAAAAAAAAAGTCCTCATTCAGAGACAGGATGTCCCTCCCCCAGCTCCCAGCAGGTACATTCTAGTGTGGAACTGAAGCTGAAGGTCACATCAGATTTCTCTCTCCCTCTCTCCAGAAACCAGATTGATCCTATTCTCATGTTGTAAGCTGGATGTTGTTAATTCTCAATAAATGAACATTCTCTATTGCTCGCATGTGGACATCTCGCTGATTAACGCGCTGCTAACAAAGAGTTGCTGGGCCCCATGAGCACATGAAGTTTTTCAAACCTCCCGATCACAGATGATTTAGAACTGACAGCAGCGAAACTGGATGAGAGAAGTCAAGAAAGCCCTACCAGCAGCTCAGCAGAAGGTGTTACTATCCCAAGCTAATAACCAGAAAGTTATAGAACCAATCCCCGAGACAAATCAAGTGGATCTCTGATAAGAAGAAGGTATGTGAGAAAACTTAGTGCCCCAAGTTCTGCTCACAGTGATGCCAGAGATGATGAAAGCAACAACACCAATTATCACATCAGCATAGAGGAGAATAGAATCTGGCATGATTGTCAACATGAGAAACTGACAAAAGGAAATGTGAAAGCAGCTGCAGAAAAAAATGGATATCAGCTACAACGTCTATCCTACATTGTCAAGACACTACCTGAGTCAGAGCCACAGTCATGGGATGAAATGCAAAACCTACCTGCTCATGACAGAAGCCAAAGGTGTATCGACGCCAATGGAATCATCCTACCTGAAACTGGAAGAAGATGACTTGTTGCCTAACAATGAGAAATATCGACAGGCAGTGGGGGCACTTCTATACATATCGACTATGACTCGACCAGATATTACAACAGCAGTTGGAATATTGTGCAGATATGTGGAGAAACCGCGCCAAAAGGACTGGAATGCTGTTAAAAGAGTTCTCCGATATTTAAAAGATACACAAGGGGTAAATTTAATATTATCTGCAGCAGGAAATCTAAAACTCACCGGCTATGCTGACGCAGATTGGGCTGGTGATTTGCATGATCGTAAATCCACAAGCGGATACGTATTTAAACTTGGAGAAAGCTCAATCTCCTGGTCTAGTAGAAAACAAGTATCTGTTGCTTTGTCATCCACAGAAGCTGAGTATGTGTCCGCAGCCTATGCAAGTCAGGAGATCATTTGGCTAAGACAACTGATGGATGATCTTGGTCAACCGTTAACTCAGCCAACGGTGATATATGAGGACAACCAAGGATGCATTAAACTTGCATGCAATGAGAAGATCAGTGCTAGAACTAAGCACATCGACGTCAGATATCATCATCTACGTGATTTGATAGATCGTGGCATAATTCAGTTTGTTTATTGTGAGACTGATAAGATGTTAGCTGACATTTTGACCAAGCCATTGCCACGACCTAGGTTCCAAGGATTGAGAACCATTATGGGACTAACAGAATAAATAGTTGTTGAGTGGGGGTGTTGGCCTAATGCATATTGATCTGTATGTGTTGCAACAACTATTGTTTGTTTAATATGATGAGATTTTATGTCTGCATGCATATTGGTCAGATGTTAACAAAGTTAAAAAAAAAAAATCCTCATTCAGAGACAGGATGTTCCTCCCCCAGCTCCCAGCATGTACATTCTAGTGTGGAACTGAAGCTGAAGATCACAGCAGATTTCTCTCACCCTCTCCCCAGAAACCAGATTGATCCTATTCTCATGTTGTAAGCTGGATGTTGTTAATTCTCAATAAATGAACATTCTCTATTGCTCGCAGTGGACATCTCGCTGATTAACGCGCTGCTAACAGGTTATGGGCCCAGGAGTCACAGAAGTCCCAAACCTCCAGAGCACAGAGATAGAAAGACAACAGCGAACTGAGAAGAAGTAAAGATAGCCCCTACCAGCAGCTCAGCAAAGTTTACAGTGCCAAGCCTGAATAACCAGAACTACCAATCCTGGAAATTCAAGGTGAAGATGCTGCTGATAAGAGAAGGTATGTGGAAATACACTCAGGAGCCCAAGCCTGACCCAGTACCACAGGACTGGCTAGAGATGGATCAGAAAGCACAGAGCACCATATCACTCAGCATAGAGGATGATCAGATCGTGCATGTGTGTAAGTGTGAATCTGCAAAGGAAATGTGGGAGCAGCTGCAGAAAGTACATTAGAGGATAAATCTAAGTAACAAACTCTATCTAATGATAAAGCTATATCAGTCTAAGCTACACAGTGACCAGGACATGCAGGATTACATTAGAAGCACTCTAGAGACCGTAGAGCGCCTGCGGGGCATTGGGGAAGATATGAAGGACTTCCATGTAGCAGCACTACTACTTAATGGTCTCCCAGAAAGCTATGACACGCTTGTAACTGCACTAGATGCACGCCCAGATGATGAGCTTACATTGGAGTATGTCAGAGGAAAGCTTGTAGATGAATATAAGAGAAAGGCAGAAAGTGTGAGCAGCAAAGTATGCAACAAGGAAACTGCTTTACAAACACAGGATGCGTCCACCAGCAGAAACCACCCTAAAGAAACACGTGAATGTTTTGTATGCAAGAAGCCAGGTCATTTAAAAGCTGAATGAAGAGTCTGGAAAGCTAAAATAAATCAGCTGAAGAAGCAAAAAGGTTAACAAAGAGTTAAGAGTGCTGTATTTGAAAATAATGATTCTGTAAATACTGAGGCTGCATTCACATTAGTCAATGCATTTAAATCAAAGCATGCGTGGTGCATAGATTCTGGTGCAACCAGTCACATGACCAATGACAGAGACTTCTTTACTAAGCTTAACCAAAGTAAGTCAGAGAAAGTGATAATGGCGAATGGTCAGTGTATGAACTCAGAAGGCATAGGAGATGGTTATATTGATTGTAACATCTCTGCAACACAAAGCAGAAGGATTCATGTAAAGGATGTGCTATATGTGCCTAGTCTTGAAAATAATCTATTATCCGTGAAAAAGCTTACAAAACGAGGGAATGAAGTTACGTTTAAGCACGATAGCTGTATCATCTCAAAGGAGGATCACACACTAGCAAAAGGAAAAATCAAAGATGAACTGTATCAGTTGAAATGAAAGAGTGTGTATGCACAGCTAAGCAAGAAATGCACAAGAACTGTATTCATGTATGGCACAGACGGCTTGCACATAGAGACCCAGAAGCAATAAGAAAGTTATTTCAAGAGCACTTAGCTGATGATATTACAATTGATCCATGTAACCAGGGGCGGACTGGGCCGGGTTCCTGGGGGGCAACTGCCCTCAGGGCCGCCGGTGTAGTGACAGTTAAGGGCCGCCCGGTACTGCTGGCAGCCGCCCGGAATAGCGAAAGGATCTGACTGAGCGGCCGGCTGTCAGCGCGGTGCGGCCGCAGTGGGACCGCCCGAGCTTCAAATCGCAGCAAGGGCTGCGTCGTCCTGGCAACCGGCGGGACGCCGGGCGCGATTAATTCACTGAGTCAGTGCTAGCGGGTGGCCGTTTGTCGGCTCGGCCGCAACCGCCGCAGCCGCACTCACCTCTGAGCAGAGCTCTCAGCTCTCTCAGCAGGCTGCGCCATCGCGGGGCCGGTCCGGGCTTCGGGCAGCAGCGGGTGCGTTGTCATGGCACCCGGCTGGCCTGCGGGATGCAGGGATTGGATGAGAGGGCGCCTGCGCCCCTGTGCCAGCCAGGCCAGCCCAGCCCAGCAAAGACAGGGAGGAGGGAGGATTCAGAGCGGTGGGTATGTGTCAGCACGCAGGCAGTGAAGAACCTTGTGTGAATCCACCCAGTCCCTCCAGAGCGGAGCGCAGACAGTGATGGCTGCCATACTGTTCCAAATTTGATTGTGCAGATCTGGCTGCTCAGATCATGATGAGCTGCAGCAGCAGCTGGTGGTGGTGGGTAGTGTGTGTGTGTCTTTCTGTCTATGTGTCTGTGTATGGCTGGGGCTGTGTCTGTGTGGCTGACTGTCTGTATGTGGCTGGGGTTTTGTGGATGGTTGTATGTGGCTGGGTCTTTGTGTGGCTGGTTGTGTGTGGCTGGGGCTTTGTGGCTGGTTGTGTGTGGCTGGCTGTGTGTGGCTGGGGCTTTGTGGCTGGTTGTGTGTGGCTGGCTGTGTGTGGCTGGGGCTTTGTGGCTGGTTGTGTGTGGCTGGCTGTATGTGGCTGGGGCTTTGTGGCTGGTTGTGTGTGGCTGGCTGTGTCTGGCTGGGGCTTTGTGGCTGGTTGTGTGTGGCTGAGGCTGCGTGGCTGACTGTGTCTGTGTGGCTGAGGCTGCGTGGCTGGCTGTGTGTGGCAAAATGTGTCTGTGTGGCTGACTGTGTCTATGTGTGGCCAGGGCTGCTTGGCTGCATGTGGCTGTCTGTGTGTCTGACTGTGTCTTTATGTGGCTGTGGCTGGCTGTGTGTGCCTAACTATGTGTCTGGCTGGGGCTGCGTGGTTGTGGCTGGCTGGGGTTGGCTGTGGCTGCATGGCTGTGGCTGAGGCTGCGTGGCTGGATGTGTGTGGCTGGGGCTGTTTGGCTGTGTGTGGCTCACTGTGAGCGTGTGGCTGGGGCTGCTTGGCTGTGTGTGGCTGGCTGTGTGGTTGGCTGTATGTGTGTGTGTGGCTGGCTATGGCTGTCTATATTGCTCGCTGTGTGTGTGGCTGGCTTTGTCTGTGTGTGTGGGTAGCTGCGCCTGTGTGTGGCTGGCTTTGGCTGTGTGTGTGGCTGTCTATGTGGCTGACTGTATGTGTGTGGCTGTATGTGTGGCTGGCTGGCTTTGCTGGCTGTGTTTGTGTGGCTGGGTATGTGTGTGGCTGATTGTGTGTGTGGCTGATATTGTGTGTGTAGCTGGCTGTGTCTGTGTGTGCTTGTGTGTGGCTGGCTATGGCTGTCTATGTTGCTGGCTGTGGCTCTGTGTGTGGCTGGCTGTGGCTATGTGTGTGGCTGTCTATGTGGCTGTGTCTCTCTGTGTGGCTCTCTCTGTCTGTGTAGCTGTCTATGTGGCTGGCTGTCTATGTGGCTGACTGTTTTTGTGTGGTTGTGGCTCTGTGTGTGGCTGTGGCGGGCTGTCTGTGTGGCTGGCCACTGGGACATCCAAATGCTGTGCGAGTGTCTGACAGTTTTCTTAGATCATATCCATGTGCAATCTGTTTTGTTTCTCAGCAGCTATTACTGTAGAATCATTTACAGGAGCATTTTACAGTTGTCTCAGCTGAAGAATGATAATGTATCAGTGAAAAAAACTGATGCCTCTCGATGGTCCGTGTGCTGTCCGTGTGCGGTCCATGATTTTGTCGGACTCATAGACTTGCATTGGCGAGTCTCGCACATGAATCGCAGACTGTCGCAGCATGTTGTGACTTTTTTCCCATCCAGACTGCACTGCGATAAAATCACACATTGCACTTATCCGAGCTTTACGCCAGTGTGTCCATGCCCTAATAATGAAATCCATATAGTAATCCTACAATGTCTGCTGGACATGGTATGGGGAGGGTTTATGGCTCAGTTAGTACACACCATACTTCTTGTTATTAACCAGTTAATGCCCTCTTGTCCACCACACTGCAGTGTCAAAAGAGGAAGACAACGAGACAAGCAGCAACACGGCGTCAGAGAGCCCCTGACCTCAAAATAGAAGATCCTCAGATCCTGGTATTGTGACGACATATGAAGAAATATTTTTTTACATTTACATTACACTATGAACTCCACAGCACTTTACATACATCATCAACACTGTCCCCATTAGGGGCTCACAATGAAAACATCCTACCAGTATGTCTCATATTGTATATCGCCTTTCTTTGATATCACCTTCACAAATATTGCATTTATTGAACTTGTCAGGTTTTGGATGCTTTAAGATTTCATTTGTTTGCAGGATGTCAGAATTGACTCCCAGAGCTGCTGGTTTGACGGTTAATGTCTTGCAGCATCTTAGATTTTTTTTTGCTTAAAGGTACTTCCAAGTTTCTCAATAGGGTTGAGATCAGGGGAGACTGGAGCTACACCATGGTTTTCTCTACTTTTATGTCCATAGCAGCCAATTACTCAGGGCTATGCTCTGTACCAAGAGATGGTGCATTGTCATGCATGGGGATGATTTTGTACGAAGAAAAAAAAAGGTCAGTCTAAAAGTATATATACTTTGCCGTGGTCCTTTTCATGCCTTCATGGACCCTATAGGGGCAAACTAGCTCTCTCCACATGATTACGACCCAAAACATGACTGCCACCTCCTTGCTGATGTCACAACCTTGTTGTGACATGGTGGCGGTCATCTAGAACCGTCCACCATTCCAACCATAATGGGAACCTCTAGGCTCCTTTTAGCTACTCCTCTGTCTGCAGGGGGGCGTGGCGTGATGGGGGGGCGCACCTCTGACAGTGCCTAGGGCGGCAGGAACTCCAAATACGGGCCTGGCTGGGGGTGGATCTTTCCGACAGCACTCCCCCCATTCCCCCCGGCCCTCACCTAAGGGCTGGTGGGACTGAGTCGGGACGGCAAAAATTTCCGACAGCACCCCCCCCCCCCCGGTCGTCACCCAAGGCTCCCGGAAAAATTTTTGCCACCCAGGGTTTGCGTCGCCAGTCAGCCCCTGCATGTAACCAGACAATGAGGTGTAGCAGCTGTATCAAAGGGAAAATGTCCAGAAAGGCCTTTCCAAAGAAAAGTACTACAAGAACAGAACAACCACTAGATTTAATACACACCGATATCTGTGGCCCGATGCGTATCCAGACCCCTGGAAAGAAGAGATATTTTCTTACATTTATTGATGACAATTCAAGATATACAGTTGTCTATCTACTTCACAGCAAAAATGAAGTTCCAGAGAAACTTGAAATATATCTAGCTAAAGTATATAACAAGTTTGGGAGAATGCCAAAAATTCTACGTGCAGATAATGGGACTTAATATACAAGTAATAAGACACAGAGCATTTTAAAGAAAAATGGAATCGTATTTCAGACTACTGTACCATACAACCCTGAGCAAAATGGTGTAGTAGAAAGAAGGAACCGAATACTCTGTGAAAGCGGAAGGAGTATGTTATTTGATGCAAATCTGCCTATAGAATATTGGGGCGAAGCTATTATGACGGCTTGCTATCTTCAGAACAGACTACCAGGTAAAGCGACAGAGAAAACTCCATTTGAGCAATGGAATAATGCAAAGCCAAAACTACAGCACTTAAGGATTTTCGGAAGCAAAGCATTTGCACACATTCCCATAGAAAAACAAACTAAGTGGGAATCTCACACTAAGGAAGGCATTCTGGTAGGTTACAGTGAAACCCAGAAAGGTTATAGAATTCTACACCCAGAGACAAACAAGGTCACAATAAGCAAAGATGTAGTGGTTGATGAAAATTTTGTGTCACCCAAGTTTTGTGATATTATGCCAGTAGTCCATATGAAGCAACAACAACAATCTCAGTCACAATCACAAGACAACGAAAAGGAGAATGTAGAAGTCTGGCTAGATTCTTCAACCACTGAAGAAACAACAAAAGGCCTAAGTGAACCTGAAATCAGACCATCGTCAAGATCAAAAAAATGGATATCAGCTACACGTCTATCCTACATTGTCAAGACACTACCTGAGTCAGAGCCACAGTCATGGGATGAAATGCAAAACCTACCTGCTCATGACAGAAGCCAAAGGTGTATCGACGCCAATGGAATCATCCTACCTGAAACTGGAAGAAGATGACTTGTTGCCTAACAATGAGAAATATCGACAGGCAGTGGGGGCACTTCTATACATATCGACTATGACTCAACCAGATATTACAACAGCAGTTGGAATATTGTGCAGATATGTGGAGAAACCGCGCCAAAAGGACTGGAATGCTGTTAAAAGAGTTCTCCGATATTTAAAAGATACACAAGGGGTAAATTTAATATTATCTGCAGCAGGAAATCTAAAACTCACCGGCTATGCTGACGCAGATTGGGCTGGTGATTTGCATGATCGTAAATCCACAAGCGGATACGTATTTAAACTTGGAGAAAGCTCAATCTCCTGGTCTAGTAGAAAACAAGTATCTGTTGCTTTGTCATCCACAGAAGCTGAGTATGTGTCCGCAGCCTATGCAAGTCAGGAGATCATTTGGCTAAGACAACTGATGGATGATCTTGGTCAACCGTTAACTCAGCCAACGGTGATATATGAGGACAACCAAGGATGCATTAAACTTGCATGCAATGAGAAGATCAGTGCTAGAACTAAGCACATCGACGTCAGATATCATCATCTACGTGATTTGATAGATCGTGGCATAATTCAGTTTGTTTATTGTGAGACTGATAAGATGTTAGCTGACATTTTGACCAAGCCATTGCCACGACCTAGGTTCCAAGGATTGAGAACCATTATGGGACTAACAGAATAAATAGTTGTTGAGTGGGGGTGTTGGCCTAATGCATATTGATCTGTATGTGTTGCAACAACTATTGTTTGTTTAATATGATGAGATTTTATGTCTGCATGCATATTGGTCAGATGTTAACAAAGTTAAAAAAAAAAAAATCCTCATTCAGAGACAGGATGTTCCTCCCCCAGCTCCCAGCATGTACATTCTAGTGTGGAACTGAAGCTGAAGATCACAGCAGATTTCTCTCACCCTCTCCCCAGAAACCAGATTGATCCTATTCTCATGTTGTAAGCTGGATGTTGTTAATTCTCAATAAATGAACATTCTCTATTGCTCGCTGTGGACATCACGCTGATTAACGCGCTGCTAACAAAATGAGTTGCTCGGCTGCACCATTCATGCACACTCATGATGTTTTCTCACCGTTGCAGCCAATCACTGAGATGAGTTGTTTGGCTGCAGCAGTTGTATATACTGTTGATGTTGATGATGTTTCATCATCGCTTCAGCGAAAGCACGGTGACCGGAGCAGAGGCAGAGACCCAGTGTGGGTACTATCCAATCAAGTTATTTTATAAGACAAGAAACTTTTGGGGTACCCTTTTTTAAAAGTAGAAAATCCCTTTAAATTAGGATTTGTAGCTCTCTTGCCCAGCGGCCATGTTTGTACACTGCTGCTGCTGGGACGGAGCCCTGCAAACCTCCTACCTGCTTCCCTGGTGCTGCTTCTAATTAGTAGGCCTGCCATGGCATCATTGCTGTAACAGTGACATCACGTTGAGTTTACCAATCAGAGATTTGCAGGGCACAGGAATACCAATGTGGCACCTAAACTCAAGTCCTGTAAATCTTTATACTCAAGTCCAGTAACTGAGCAATATAAGGGTCTGTAAAATACATTGCCTGCTCAGATCAAAGCCCTCTTTGTAGATACGGAAAATTACCCATCGTGCAAAAAAATAAACAAAAACAATGTGAGTGGATTTACTAGTAAAAAATAAACACTAACAACATGTGGAAGCCATATCTCGCATTTTGGAAAAGTTTTTTCCTCCTGGCTATAGTGAAGCAATTGATTATATAGAAATCAAGAGTCTCCTGAACCAGCGCAGAATGAAGTTAACATGTGGAAAACATTATGAGGACAATTTCACCTAAACAAATGGACGCCAGGACTGTAAGGTGAGAACAAGGGGAGATTAAGGTTAAATCATGATGGGATAAGTAAGCAATCATCAGCCAGTTATATTGGCATAGGTATCAGTAGATTGAAGTTTCACAAACAAGCAAACATTTATACACTTTGCTACATGTATCTAAGTATAGGCAGTTACCATTTCCCTGCATTACTTCACAATTATATTTATACTAGATGGCAGCCCGATTCTAAAGAATCGGGTAGTCTAGAATCCATATATAGTTTATTTAGTAATAGTTAGGGGAGTGCAGTGAAATTAATTGTGTGTATAGAGGTGACTCAGTGGGTAGCACTGCGCGGTGGCTCAGTGGTTAGCACTGCGCGGTGGCTCAGTGGTTAGTACTGCGTGCGGTGGCTCAGTGGTTAGCAGTGAGTGCGCTGGCTCAGTGGTTAGCAGTGAGTGCGCTGGCTCAGTGGTTAGCAGTGAGTGCGGTGGCGCAGTGGTTAGCAGTGAGTGCGGTGGCTCAGTGGTTAGCAGTGAGTGCGGTGGCTCAGTGGGTAGCAGAGTATATGGTGGCTCAGTGGTTAGCAGTGAGTGCGGTGGCTCAGTGGTTAGCAGTGAGTGCGGTGGCTCAGTGGTTAGCAGTGAGTGCGGTGGCGCAGTGGTTAGCAGTGAGTGCGGTGGCTCAGTGGTTAGCAGTGAGTGCGGTGGCGCAGTGGTTAGCAGTGAGTGCGGGGCGCAGTGGTTAGCAGTGAGTGCGGTGGCGCAGTGGTTAGCAGTGAGTGGGGTGGCTCAGTGGTTAGCAGTGAGTGCAGTGGCTCAGTGGGTAGCAGTGAGTGCAGTGGCTCAGTGGTTAGCAGTGAGTGCAGTGGCTCAGTGGTTAGCAGTGAGTGCAGTGGCTCAGTGGTTAGCAGTGAGTGCGGTGAAATTGGTCAGCGCAGCGGCGTGGGCAGAGTGGTCAGCGCAGCGGCGTGGGCAGAGTGGTCAGCGCAGCGCCATGGGCAGAGTGGTCAGCGCAGCGCCGTGGGCAGAGTGGTCAGCGCAGCGCCGTGGGCAGAGTGGTAAGCACACACATACACTCCGCTATACTTACCACCGACCCTGCGTCTTCCCCGCCGCCTGGATCCTGAGTCGACATGTCGCCGCCCCCGGACGACTGGATCCAATATGTTGTCCGGGTAGTTTTGCGAGACATCTTGGACGCTATATTGGATCCAGTAGTTTGGGGGCAGCGACATGTCGACTGAGGATCCAGGCAGCGGACGCAGGGCCGGTGGTAAGTATAGCGGAGTGTGTGTGTGTGTATGTGTGTGTGTGTACAAAGTTGAGGGAAGTGTGGACAAAGTGACGGAAGTGCGTACATACACACATATACACACATACTGTACATTGCATATGGAGGGGTGAGGAGAGCGGAGGCTGGAGGGCAGAGGAGGGCGGAGGCTGGAGGCTGGAGGGCAGAGGACAGGGAGAGTAGAGCGGAGGCTGGAGGGCAGAGGACAGGAGAAGCGAGTGGAGGCTGGAGGGCGGAGGAGAGGGAGAGGAGAGCGGAAGGTGGAGGGTAGAGGAGAGGGAGAGGAGAGCGGAAGCTGGAGGGCAGAGGACAGGGAGAGGAGAGCGGAGGCTGGAGGGCAGAGGACAGGGAGAGGAGAGTGGAGGCTGTAGGGCAGAGGAGAGCAGAGGCTGGAGGGCAGAGGACAGGGAGAGGAGAGCGGAGGCTGGAGGGCAGAGAAGAGCGGAGGCTGGAGGGCAGAGGACAGGGAGAGGAGAGCGGAGGCTGGAGGGCAGAGGAGGGCGGAGGCTGGAGGGCAAAGGACAGGGAGAGGAGAGCGGAGGCTGGAGGGCAGAGGATAGGGAGAGGAGAGCGGAGGCTGGAGGGCAGAGGACAGGAAGAGGAGAGAGGAGGCTGGAGGGCAGAGGACAGGGAGAGGAGAGCAGAGGCTGGAGGGCAGAGGACAGGGAGAGGAGAGCGGAGGCTGGAGGGCAGAGGACAGGGAGAGGAGAGCAGAGGCTGGAGGGCAGAGGAGGGCGGAGGCTGGAGGCTGGAGGGCAGAGGACAGGGAGAGTAGAGCGGAGGCTGGAGGGCAGAGGACAGGGAGAGGAGAGCGGAGGCTGGAGGGCAGAGGACAGGGAGAGGAGAGCGGAGGGTGGAGGGCAGAGGAAGAGGGAGAGGAGAGCGGAGGCTGGAGGACAGGGAGAGGAGAGTGGAGGCTGGAGGGCAGAGGACAGGGAGAGGAGAGTGGAGGCTGGAGGGCAGAGGAGAGCAGAGGCTGGAGACCAGAGGACAGGGAGAGGAGAGCGGAGGCTGGAGAGCAGAGGACAGGAAGAGGAGAGAGGAGGCTGGAGGGCAGAGGACAGGGAGAGGAGAGCGGAGGCTGGAGGGCAGAGGACAGGGAGAGGAGAGCGGAGGCTGGAGGGCAGAGGACAGGGAGAGGAGAGCGGAGGCTGGAGGGCAGAGGACAGGGAGAGGAGAGCGGAGGCTGGAGGACAGGGAGAGGAGAGCGAAGGCTGGAAGGCAGAGGACAGGGAGAGGGGAGCGGAGGCTGGAGGGCAGAGGACAGGGAGAGCAGAGCGGAGGCTGGAAGGTGGAGGCTGGAGGGCAGAGGACAGGGAGAGGAGAGTGGAGGCTGGAGGGCAGAGGACAGGGAGAGGAGAGTGGAGGCTGGAGGGCAGAGGACAGGGAGAGGAGAGCGGAGGCTGGGGGGCAGAGGAGGGCGGAGGCTGGAGGGCAGAGGACAGGGAGAGTAGAGCGGAGGCTGGAGGGCAGAGGACAGGGAGAAGCGAGTGGAGGCTGGAGGGCAGAGGACAGGGATAGGAGAGCGGAGGCAGGAGGGCAGAGGACTGGGAGAGGAGAGCGGAGGCAGGAGGGCAGAGGACTGGGAGAGGAGGCTGGAGGGCAGAGGAGGCTGGAGGGCAGAGGCCAGGGCAGAGGAGGCTGGAGGGCAGAGGCCAGGGCAGAGGAGGCTGGAGGGCAGAGGCCAGGGCAGAGGAGGCTGGAGGGCAGAGGCCAGGGCAGAGGGGAGGGCAGAGGAGGCTGGAGGGCAGAGGCCAGGGCAGAGGGCAGGGCAGAGGAGGCTGGAGGGCAGAGGCCAGGGCAGAAGAGGCTGGAGAGCAGAGGCCAGGGCAGAAGAGGCTGGAGGGCAGAGGCCAGGGCAGAAGAGGCTGGAGGGCAGAAGCCAGGGCAGAGGGGAGGGCAGAGGAGGCTGGAGGGCAGAGGCCAGGGCAGAGGAGGCTGGAGGGCAGAGGCCAGGGCAGAGGCGGCTGGAGGGCAGAGGCCAGGGCAGAGGAGGCTGGAGGGCAGAGGCCAGGACAGAGGAGGCTGAAGGGCAGAGGCCAGGGCAGAGGGGAGGGCAGAGGAGGCTGGAGGGCAGAGGCCAGGGCAGAGGAGGCTGGAGGGCAGAGGCCAGGGCAGAGGAGGCTGGAGGGCAGAGGCCAGGGCAGAGGAGGCTGGAGGGCAGAGGCCAGGGCAGAGGAGGCTGGAGGGCAGAGGCCAGGGCACAGGGGAGGGCAGAGGAGGCTGGAGGACAGAGGCCAGGGCAGAGGAGGCTGGAGGGCAGAGGCCAGGGCAGAGGAGGCTGGAGGGCAGAGGCCAGGGCAGAGGAGGCTGGAGGGCAGAGGCCAGGGCAGAGGGGAGGGCAGAGGAGGCTGGAGGGCAGAGGCCATGGCAGAGGGCAGGGCAGAGGAGGCTGGAGCCGGTAGGGCAGAGGCTGCTGGAGCCGGCAGGGCAGACTCACCACGGGCCGGGAATCAGCTGTACTGAAGCAGGAGAGGAGAGGAGGGGCGGGCAGAGCTGCAGGAGAGGAAGTCCCGCCCTCCCTCCTCTCTCCTCTCTCCTCTCTCCTCTCTCCTCTCTCCTCTCTCCTCTCTAGGCAGGCGGCATGTCTGGAGGGCAGAGGGTGGAGGGGAGTGTCTGGAGGGCAGAGGGTGGAGGGGAGTGTCTGGAGGGCAGAGGGTGGAGGGGAGTGGCTGGAGGGCACACGGAACTTCCGAGGTCGGAACGTTCCTGTGCCGCTGCCTGTAGCAGGGGGGCGCTGCACTGGCTGACGTCACCAGCCCCTGGGCGAAGGCCGTCACGGAAGTGGCCTTCGCCTTTTCAGGAAGTGGCCTTCGGGTTTTATATATAAGACTAGATGGCCAATGCTATCACATCAGGAGGGCAGTGATTTGAGGGTGGGGTAGGGTCTGTGGTGTTGGGGGTAGCGGCTGTCTCTCCCCACTTGTCTGTCTGGCGCCCCTATGGCAAGGCGTCACAGGGAGGTACTGCACCCTAATTAAAGGTGTAGAGCCTCCGTAACCGTGGACATGGGGGGAATCTTCAGAGTCTGCACCCCAACACCCATACACAGGCCACTTTAATACAGGGGACTGATATTCAGTAGGTCCCAGGGGGTGGAGCCTAGAGAGCAGGAGACGGGGAGTGACAGCATAGTCAGGGAGTTGGTGTGAGGAGAGCAAGGAAGGAATACGCAGGGGACCCTGCGGCTACAATGGAGGGCACCTTTTAGGAGAGAGGTGACCCAGACTGGAAGGGGGTTACTCCAGGACTGATTGGAGCCAGCTGGAGGCCAGGTCACCACCGGCATACAGGAGCCGAAGTAGATAGACGCAAGGTTCAACCCTAACTACAGACTGGCAATCTGAGAGCCCGACACACACAGAGAGCCGAACCACCCCTATAGCAGCCCAACATCATTCCCGCAGCTGGGTTCATGACACCGACAAGTTAGAGACTTTAGGTAACAGACCCTGAGGAATAAAGACTTGGCTCAAGAGGGGCAAATAGAGACAGAACAAGAGAGTAACAAGATCACGAGTGCCATATTGAGGGCATCACTGTCAGACTCTGGAGAAACCTTCACGATCTGTGGTTACAATACTCGTTAACCCTGAATGTACCGTGTACCTGTTTCCATCTGGTGCAAATTAAGAACCGTTTGAGCCGAAGTGGTGTCTGTTCTCCTTTCATTCGGCATCTGAAGGGCTACAGTATTGTCACCGGAGGTGAGGACTAATACTCCCCTCATCCACCCCGCTGCTATGAGGTAAAGCTCCACCTGTGGGGACCTGTACTACCAAAGCTGCATACCCGTCACCTCAGCGGCCGGCCGCAGCGCTGGTAATGCTATAATGCTATTACCAGGTACCACAGGTGGCGTCACATTACCATTCCCCCATCATCATCACCCCCCACCCCCGCCACTGAGGGTCCAGGGCACGGAACTGGGAACCGACCAGCCATGATCCCCACTGAAGTAACCTCCTGGCCCGGTATCCGAGTACCCCCTACCCTGTCGACCGGCTCATCTGCACTCTCTCCCACTGTGCTCTCTCCTTTGACCCTGTGCGCCCTCTTGTTCACCCTTTGTGCTGTCTCTGACCCCTGTGCACTGTCTGTGGCCTCCTGCGTGCTGTCTCTATCCCCTGTGGTGTACAAAGATGGCATCAATGTGATCCGATGCGTACACTCAAGGAGAACCAGAGTCTTTTTCTGCTCAAAAAATACATTAAGTTTATTACAAAAAAGCACTCAATTAAAAGTGCAAGTTTTTGGCTGATGATACAGATAGTGCCTGGAGCACAGCGTGATATTACAGATAACATGCAGAGTATTGCACTTCACCTTCTCATATTGCACAATTTCCATGACATGGTTTTACAAATTATATAACATTGTATAATACATAGTATTCAACAAATTAGGCCCCATCAGCCCCATATGCATGATATACAGTGTTGGCCAAAAGTATTGACACCCCTGCAATTCTGTCAGATAATACTCAGCTTCTTCCTGAAAATGATTGCAATCACAAATTCTTTGGTATTATTATCTTCATTTAATTTGTCTTAAATGAAAAAACCCAAAAGAGAATGAAGCTAAAAGCAAAACATTGATCATTTCACACAAAACTCCAAAAATGTCCCAGACAAAAGTATTGGCACCCTCAGCCTAATACTTGGTTGCACAACCTTTAGCCAAAATAACTGCGATCAACCGCTTCCGGTAACCATCAATGAGTTTCTTACAATGCTCTGCTGGAATTTTAGACCATTCTTCTTTGGCAAACTGCTCCAGGTCCCTGATATTTGAAGGGTGCCTTCTCCAAACTGCCATTTTTAAATCTCTCCACAGGCGTTCTATGGGATTCAGGTCTGGACTCATTGCTGGCCACCTTAGACGTCTCCAGTGCTTTCTCTCAAACCATTTTCTAGTGCTTTTTGAAGGGTGTTTTGGGTCATTGTCCTGCTGGAAGACCCATGAGCTCTGAGGGAGACCCAGCTTTCTCACACTGGGCCCTACATTATGCGGCAAAATTTGTTGGTAGTCTTCAGACTTCATAATGCCATTCACACGGTCAAGCAGTCCAGTGCCAGAGGCAGCAAAGCAACCCCAAAACATCAGGGAACCTCCGCCATGTTTGGCTATAGGGACCGTGTTATTTTCTTTGAATGCCTCTTTTTTTCTCCTGTAAACTCTATGTTGATGCCTTTGCCCAAAAACAGAGAACATTTTTCCAAAACGTTTTAGGCTTTCTCAGGTAAGTTTTGGCAAACTCCAGCCTAGCTTTTTTATGTCTCGGGGTAAAAAGTGGGGTCTTCCTGGGTATCCTACCATACAGTTGTAATAGACCACAGGTGACGGGATACGCAAGGACTGCACGGAACACAGAGGGTTAAACAAATGCACTTTTAATACAACTGGGGGAAAAGTGCGGGAAAGAAGGGGAAGGAGCGGGAAGGTGTGCAAAAGTACATACAATATATATATACCACTGTGACTAGTTTGCCGAGAATGCAAGGTCTCTGAATGTCTTTAAATAAAGAAATGCAAAGTCTTTATCGAGCGAGACGCAGAGTGTTTGTTTTCTTTCTAATCCTTGTATATCGAACTGCAGAGTCTTTTCCTATCTGTCCCTAACTAAAATAGTGTGCACACTTTACTGTGAGTTTTACTGCAAGATTTACTGTGAGGTACCTCGTTGCCGTTGGGGCCCGTAATTCGCTGACAGGCGCCTCTCAAGTTCAGTCCTTGTCTTAGATCTCTGCCTTGCTCGTGCTGTCTGGCTCCTCACTCCACATCCAGCCTCTTTAGGTCTGTGTCTCTGTCTGCAACACACGTGGAAGTTGTCTCTCTTCTCCTTCTGGAGACCCCACCCATCCATCTCCTGGACTGTTCCATCTCACTCTCAGCAGCAGGGGGTTTTAACTCTGCTATCCTTTCTTTTGGCAGCAGGTGGCAGTATAACACAAGGAAGAGTCCACAAAACATTTATATACATGGTTAAAGGACTGTTAACGGGTCTTACACAGTCCCTTTTCATTCAGACGCCGATGGACAGTACGGGTTGACACTGTTGTACCCTCGGACTGCAGGGCAGCTTGAACTTGTTTGAATGTTAGTCAAGGTTCTTTAGCCACCATCCGCACAATCTTGCGTTGAAATCTCTTGTCAATTTTTCTTTTCCGTCCACATCTAGGGAGGTTAGTCGCAGTGCCATGGGCTTTAAACTTCTTGATGACACTGTGCACGGTAGACACAGGAACATTCAGGTCTTTGGAGATGGACTTGTAGCCTTGAGATTGTTCATGCTTCCTCACAATTTGGTTTCTCAAGTCCTCAGACAGTTCTTTGGTCTTCTTTCTTTTCTCCATGCTCAATGTGGTACACACAAGGACACAGGACAGAGGTTGAGTCAACTTTGATCCATGCCAACTGGCTGCAAGTGTGATTTAGTTATTGCCAACACCTGTTAGGTGCCACAGATGTTGTTAATTACACAAATTAGAGAAGCATCACATGATTTTTCTAACAGTGCCAATACTTTTGTCCACCCCCTTTTTTATGTTTGGTGTGGAACTATATCCAATTTGGCTTTAGGACAATTCTTTTTGTGTTTTTTTCATTGAAGACAAATTAAATGAAGATAATAATACCAAAGAATTTGTGATTGCAATAATTTTCAGGAAGAAACAGTATTATCTGACAGAATCTCAGGGGTGTCAATACTTTTGGCCAACACTGTAATAGGTGCACAGATTGATTCAGGTCATGGCGTCATAGCATACCGAAAATGCAACTGCATGCAGTGCAGGATAGAATAGGGGAGCCTCCACCTACAGCCTCCTACGCCGTTTCGCCTTACACGCTTTTTCATCTCCTTGTAAATTTGTAAAACCATGTCATGATTATAAATGGGAATTGTGCAATATGAGAAGGTGGTGAAGTGCAATACTCTGTATGTTATCTGTAATATCACGCTGTGCTCCAGGCAATATCTGTATCATCAGCCAAAAACTTGCACTTTTAATTGAGTGCTTTTTTGTAATAAACTTAATGTATTTTTTGAGCAGAAAAAGACTCTGGTTCTCCTTGTGTGTATGTAATTGTGGCACCCCGCACCGAGTGCTTCACAGGAGGGTATTGCAGCCATAAATGCAGCCGCAATATTCTCTGACCCAGCAGTCATGTGGTTAACTCAGAGATCCAAACCCTGCATGCATCACTTAGCATAGAGGGCGAATCAAGGTCCTGGTGGGTGGAGTGCAAGGGTAGTGTGTAGTGCAAGTTTAAGTTTAGTAAGAAGAGTCTTGAGAAGGGTCTGGAGAAGCAACAGCAACCTAGAAGACCCTCTGCAGAATCCCAGCTCTGCAACCTAGGAGAGGGGGCTCGCACAGTCCTGTGCGGCCCCCTGGCCACCTTCTACTGGCCATCTCCCTACCAATTACGGGCATCATCATGCGGGTCCAAAACCATCCCGTGCCCATCTACAGCTGGTTTGCTGGTACCGAAGCTAGCAGCAGTTCAGCTCTGCTATGCGAACCAGAAGAGTGGAGGAGCCGCTTTACAGGAGCACCCCACCACTGCCAATTCCAGTCGTCTAACCAGCGGTGTACCCACCAAGGGACCCAAGGCTCCCCAAAGCATCCGGAACGTATACCCCGGATAGGGCATTCAAGCAGCCTCCCTGTACCCGATCTGGTATTCCTGGGCGACAACGGCACAATACTTAGATAGAATGGAGGAACACTACGGATCTCTGAGGGACACCTATCACTGCTGAGTCCACCCGGTCCACTACCCGTTAACTGTATGCCATGTACTGCTTGCTGGTTACAGTAAAGCACCCGTTACAGAGACTTACAGTGTCCGTGCTTCCTTATGACTACGTCCGTCCGCACACAAGGTAACCGCAGCTGCCGCACAACATCTTAAGCAGCTCCAGCCTCCGGGGATCATCGCTTAGCCTGTGGGGAGCGTTCCATCTTGCTGCATTCCATCCCCCGGAGATCCCGCAGCGTCGGTAAACTTACCGAACTACTCATAGGTGGCGTCATGACAAATTAACCTTTTAATCTGTTCCCACAAGATGTCTTCAACTTTTTGATCTGCACTCAACCGGGCCCCACTACCGGCAGGCGCGGTCCACCCGTGACAAGGAGGAAGGAGCTACAGCCTGTCTAAACCGGAGTCCCGGCCACGGTGAGTCATAATGTAAATGGAGTCTGCCATTAAGGGTTGAACAAGGGATAGATGCTATATTCTGAGCCCTTTGACAAAATGTATTACTGTCATTGGGAACTAATATTTATTCGTGATCTGATGCGTGTATGTGCACTTGTTTATGGGGCCGCCATCTTTGGACACCTGGGTATACAAAGATTGCGCCGGCATGACACGGCACATGCATGAGCACTTACGCCACCACCATCTTTGCATACTCCGGAGTCAAATGATGGCGGCCACCTGAGTAAGTGCGCATGTGCACTTACTCAGGCAGTGCTGTGTCAGTGGCTGCGAGCGGTGGTTTTGAATGGCAGCGGTTGTGGGTGTCGGTGGCAAATTGCGCAGTACCGCCTATGGGTGCAAAATTTGCACACTTGGATATGCAAATATGTGGAGGCCACAGACGCTTGGTAGCAGGACATTGGGACGCTGGAAGAGCCATTATGTAAGTAGATGTTTCAGAATTTCTCAGCACTATGTGTTTATATACAGTATATACCTGAGCATGTAAATCACATTAGGGAATCTGATGGTGATGAATCCAGCAGATCATTTTGGCTCCCATCAAAAATTCCAGCAGTTTGCAGATCACTAATTTACAGCTGCACAGTTCTCTCCCTCTCCTGCCTGCACTCAACGGGATATGCCTGACCACAATAGGACCCCAGCCATCTTTGCTTTTATGCCTGTATTATGTCTAGATTTGCACCTTTTTTCATTATGTTATTTTGCGTTTATTGTGTTTGTGCTCGCTGTTTTTATTTTTATTGTTTTGGCTTTGTGGACAGAGTTCAGTGATTCCAATCTTGTCACCTGATTCACGAAAAGTGACTTAAAGTCAAGAAATTTGGCACAACTCCTTTCCAGACCCTCAACCTTTGTACATTTGTGGGTACACCAGTGTTTTGACATCATTTTTGTGCCATCTTCTGCAATATCTGACTTTTTGTTCTAAAAAGTTGCAACTGAAGCGATGGCTGGGAGGACCACCGCGGTGCAGAATAAGGTACGATACACAAGATGGGGTGCAAACCACAAGGGTGAATTTATTAACAGGCGGGGAAAGGAGTGAAGAAGGAAGGTTCAAGCAGGTATAAACAGTGGCAAAAACGAGATTTAACAAACTGTTCGTTTTCTCTAGTTGGTCCGCTCAATAGCACGGTTCTCCAACTATCACAAGGTAAGAGCACACAGGTAAATTCACAAAAGCAAGGTACAATGCTACTCTACGTGTAACCTTTCTGGCCGTGCTACACAGGCCACACAGGCTGCCGTGTTCTACCTACTGAAGCCTATTCTAAACCCTGAAAGGTGCACAATATTCAACTCACAGTGATGCTGAGATTTGGATGCAGTCCCGGGGGCCCCCAACAACGGCAGTCCGATCCGAAGATGCACACGGTTCCTGTCTCGAGTCGATGGGCTGCAAATCTTTTCCTTGCTTCAGATTCTCACTGGATCTCGGGCTTGTCTGTGTCCTACTTTCATTTCACACGAACACTGCAGTGCTTTCCAAACTACACAGAAGGTCTGTTCCTCTCTACACATCAACGGGCTGTTCCAAAAAAAAACACACTCTCCGAAGGGGGAAAAACAGGACATACCATCATCCCACAGCTGGGGGGGGGTTTCTGTCTCTTAAAGTGGCAGCGTGTTTCTTACGGTCCCACACAGGCAGGGACTTCTTAAAGTGGCAACGCTTCTCTTACTGTCCATAGCAGTAGCCCCCCAATATGCCTCCCTACTTAATGATGGTCGTCCTCGGCCATCACAACATCAGGTCCACAATGTAATGACGGGCCGTTCAATGTGAACACAGCACCTGTGGAGGAGACAATAATGGCAATACAGCAGACTGAGTACATTGTTCAACATATCGGATTGGTGGAACCCCTGCAGTAGACCTCTGAGACCTTCTAAGATCTTGACTATCAGGCCAGGCCTGGCTAGCTCCCGGAGGAACACCTGCTGCAGGAGCCACAGTGGAATCTTGGCTGGGCTCTTCTTCACGTGGCGGTAGGGGCTCATCCATGGGCTCCCCGCTTCTGGAAGGCTGAGGGTCCCCCACTGTGTTGGGGACTGTCCACCAGTCATCGTCGACTTCACACACAGGTGACGTGAGTTCAGGGAGCGGGGTAGAGAATGTAGGAGATATTGGCGTAGGAGAAGCTTCGGACCGACATGGCCGCAGCATATTTCTGTGTAGTACTCTAGGGCCGGACGCCCCATTCTCAACTTGCACCTTGTAGACTGGGCCATCAGCATATACCCGTCCAATTACTCTGTAGGGTTGTACTTCCCATCTCTCACTCAGTTTGCCCTTGGGGCGCTTCTCTCTGACTAGCACTCGATCTCCAGGTTGCAGCGGTATTTCCTGAATTGGTTTAGGGCTCGTATGTTCTTTCTTCTGTAGCTGTTGACCGGCCAACCGACGGATCGTTTGTAATCGTTGTCGATGTTCTTTCACCCACGAAGTGACAGTTCGTTCCATGAAATCCTCTGGCTGCTCCAAATTCAGCTCGATGATGTCTCGCCCAGCTCTTCCAAAGAGCAACAGATATGGGGTGTAACCCGTAGTGGAGTGAACTCGGTTATTGTAGGCCCAGACCAATTCTGCTAGGTAATCCGGCCAACATGCTTTCTTATCTTCCTCCAATGTCCGCAGCATCTGAAGTAGGGTTCGGTTGAAGCGTTCACATGCTCCATTGCCTTGGGGGTGGTAAGGTGTAGTCCGAGATCGCTCGATGCCATACATACGATAGAGTTCCTCCATCACCTTGCCTTGGAAACATGCCCCTTGATCGGAGTGGATTCGCTTTGGGCATCCATACACCCGGATAAAGTCTTGGCAGACAGCCCGTGCCGCCGACTCTGCAGTCTGATCTCTAGTCGGGGTGACTACAGCGAACTTGGAGAAATGGTCAGTCATAACCAAACAGTATTGTAGCCCCCGAGCTGAGTGTCCCACGAGGAGATAATCAATCATCAAGATTTCTAGCGGTTCTTTGGTCTGTATGGTCTGAACGGGTGCCCTCTGTTCGGTGCTTTTAATGAGGTCGCATACTCGACATCGCCGGCAAACCTCTTCTACCACAGACTCCAATCGAGGGCAGTACACGTACCGCTGTAACCATTGGTACGTCTTTGCAGGTCCGAAGTGAGCGCCAAACTCGTGTGCTTCCTTAGCTACCTCTTGAGCCATTTTTCCGGGAATGACCACCTGCCATCTTGTTTCTATTTCTTTTGGCTGTTGTCTCTTACGATATAACACTGATTCTCGAACTTCTAGTCTATCCCACTGGTGTAAGACGCTCTTCATCTCGGCGTCCAGGTTAGCCCTTTCTTGCTTGTCGGGCTTCTGCTTCTCAGCTACCCAGTGTTTCATCTGTTGTAGCCCTTCGTCTGCAGATTGAGCACGTCCCCATTCTTCATTGGTTCTTCCCAGGGACCGGGGTAGTGTGCAAGCCTCCCTACTTAATTGTGACGCAACCACTGGGGGCCCAAACTTGCTAAAGTCTGGCGTCTCTTCCTCCTCTAGTTGTTCATCGAGATCCCCCACTGGGATCTCCACCGTCACTCTTGACAGTCCATCCGCATTTGCGTTTTCAGTGGCGGGACGATAACAGATGGTAAAGTCGAACTTTGCAAGGCGAGCCACCCACCGTTGTTCCAAGGCTCCCAATTTAGTATTCTCAAGGTGGGCCAGAGGATTATTGTCTGTTCGGACCTGCATCTTGGTCCCTGTCAGGAAGCCAGCAAATTTCTCTGTCATGGCCCACACTAGGGCCAGGAGCTCTAGTCGAAAGGAGCTATAATTGTGGGGGTTTCTTTCGTTGTCCCGCAGGGACCTACTGGCGTAGCCGATGACTCTCTCATGTCCATTCTGTATCTGAGACAATACTGCACCGAGTCCATGAAGGCTACCATCCGTGTACAGCAGGAATGGTCGGTCGAAGTCCGCGTAGGCTAGGATCGGGGCTGAAGTAAGGGCATTCTTCATAGCCTGAAAAGCCTCATCTTGTCTCTGAGCCCAAAGGATGCCCTGGTTCTTTGACACTCCGGCGGTCCCCCTCAGCAGCTCATTCAAAGGACCCGCCACCTTTGCAAAGTCTTTGACGAACCGGCGGTAATACCCGGCGAGTCCAAGAAATGCCTTGAGTTCTCTCACCGTTTGAGGGACTGGCCACTTCTGGATGGCCGCCACCTTTTCTGCAGAGGGCAGGACTCCATCTTGTGAAACTGTGTGGCCCAGATACTCGATCTCTTTCTTGAAGAGGTGGCACTTTTTTGGTTTCACCTTCAGGTTATGAGCCTGTAGTCTTCCGAGTACCTGTCCAAGCCGGTCAAGGTGTTCTTTGAACGAGGCTGAAAACACGATGATATCATCCAGATAGATCAGAGTAGCTTCGAAATTTAAGTCCCCCAAGCACTTTTCCATCAGTCGTTGGAACGTGCCCGGAGCATTGGAGAGTCCGAAAGGCATCCGGTTAAATTCAAACAATCCCATCGGGAGAATGAACGCGGTCTTTGCTTTGTCCTTTTCCGCCACAGGTACTTGCCAGTACCCGCTTGCTAAATCCAAGGTGGAGAAGTACTTGGCCTTCCCCAATGCCGACAAGGATTCTTCGATTCGTGGTAATGGGTACGAGTCGCGAACGGTACAGGCGTTGAGTTTTCTGTAGTCTACACAGAACCGGATGGTCCCATCCTTTTTCTTGACGAGTACCACCGGAGCCGCCCAAGGGCTCTGACTGCCCTGTACTACTCCCGCATCCAGCATTTGCTTCAGTAAAGTCTTCACCTCTTGGTACATCTTGGGAGGGATCTGTCGGTACCGTTCTCGAATCGGACGAGCTTCCCCGGTCGGTATCTCATGCATGATAGCTTCAGTGCAGCCGAAATCTTCAGCGTGGCGAGCGAATGCAGCCTGGTTCTTCCACAACATAGCTTCTACTGCTTGCACACGCTCGGGGCCCAGCGATTTCACATCCACTTCCATCTGATCAAGGATGACCTTTCCACTCCACTCTGGGGAGGGCATCTCTTCAGCCCTCGCAGAGACTGCTAGGGTCCACCCCGTACCTTCTATCGGCGATAGGGATATATCTTTTTGGCTCACCACTTCACCTTTATGCAAGTATACCAGGGCCAGATCTGTCCCTCGGGGCAAGGTGACCTCACTGGGGCCCACATTCAAGGCTCTGATAGGGACGCGTCCTTGTTGGACCACAGCTACTGTACGAGCTATCATAACTTCTTGGTCCACTCTTCCGGTTGCTACAGGCTGCACAATCACTTCTACCCCATCGAGATTGCGATAGGTTCCCACTGGAAGGTGTAATATACTTTCTCGTCCGGGAGGCAGGATTATGGGCACCTTCCCAGGAGCCCTGATGACCCCTACCGTCTGATGAGATGGCACACTCTTCTGCGTCCCACAGACACGGATCAGTCGCTGAAGTGCTTCTTGCGTAGGCTTATGTGTAGTAGCCTGCTTCCAGTATCCGGGTCCCCGTTTGACGAACATAATCTGATCTAATTCACGTAGGACATTCATCCCCAGTATTACAGGTACATCTTCTTTGATGGGCCCGGGGACTAGTAGGATCCCTTTTCTCCCCACTTCTTGCCCACAGATACGAACATTCATCCACACAACCCCTGTGACCGGGATCGGTTGCTGATTAGCGGCAATCACCCGGATCAATGTCTCTTTCTCTGGCCTGGCCAGTGCCTGGAAATGTTGATTGAAGTATGCTTCTGGCATCGTCGTCACTTGTGACCCGGTATCTATCAAGCAATCCACTAGGACACCCTCGAATTCAGCACGTATGATGGGACACCCAGCGATCAGATGTTCGTCATGATACGGAGCGGCCTCCCTTCTTGCCTCCCCCGCAGAGTGCCGCACTACTGCGGGGGTTGGTAGTTTAACGGAGGCTTCTGTTGGCCTTGAGTGCTATTCCGGCACCCTCTGGCAATATGCCCCTGACCTCCACATCCCCAGCATCGGATGTCTTCTCTTCGCTGAGGAATACCTTGTGCCTCTGGTGGCTGCTGAGAGGAAGCCTGCACCCTCCAGTTTCCTATTGGTCGCGCTGGGGAATTATTGCATGCGTACGATGGGCCAGGTTGAAAGGAGGATGGTGCAGCTGGGTAGGGGGGTGCAACAGACAGATCCCTCATTCTTTGCTCCATCTGGGTCAGCTTCTCCTGTACATTGAGAACGGATTTCTGTAAATCCTGCACCACCTGGACCAGCACCTCTTGGCGGTTTGGGTCCACGCTGGACTTGGCGGCTTGGATGCGCACCACCCCAGAAGCGTAGCTTTCTTCTTTACTTCGGGCTACTGTTTCTGCCAGGATTTGACGAAATGTAAGAGCCGGGTTCGCTCGGACCCGTTCTGACAGGGCTCGCCTCAAGGATATGCTGTGTAAACCTAGAATAAACTGCTCCCGGAGTATCTGGTCTGTGGACCCTATGCCGCTGAGTCCAGCTGCCTCCTTTTTCTGCACCTCTGCTAGCACTTCTTGTAGTGCTGTGGCATACTGAGAGATCCCTTCTTCTTCCCGCTGCAGCCTCGAAAAAAATTTGATGCGAAGATGCCCCGCACTAGCAGTCTCGCCATAGATTTCTTCCAGGAATCCAACTAACTCTTTCAGGGTACTACGGGTGGGTTCTGGTTGTAGACAGACGTTTCTACGGGCTTCTCCTTCTAGGGCAGTCAAAGCGATGTCCACTTCAAGCTCTGGGCTGATGGTATAAACCTTCAGGGTGCTCTGCAGTCGGGACACCCAGTCACACAGTGCCATGTTATTGCCGTCAAACTTTGGGAGTACACTAAATATAGTGCCCATTGGGAGTGTCCTTGCAGGGGTTCCACCATTGCCCACATTACCCCCGTTAATATTAGCATTCCCGCCGTTGCTGTCTGCTGCCTCCATCTTGGTGACCGTACCCTGCTCGCAGCGCCACTTGAAGCGATGGCTGGGAGGACCACCGCGGTGCAGAATAAGGTACGATACACAAGATGGGGTGCAAACCACAAGGGTGAATTTATTAACAGGCGGGGAAAGGAGTGAAGAAGGAAGGTTCAAGCAGGTATAAACAGTGGCAAAAACGAGATTTAACAAACTGTTCGTTTTCTCTAGTTGGTCCGCTCAATAGCACGGTTCTCCAACTATCACAAGGTAAGAGCACACAGGTAAATTCACAACAAGGTACAATGCTACTCTACGTGTAACCTTTCTGGCCGTGCTACACAGGCCACACAGGCTGCCGTGTTCTACCTACTGAAGCCTATTCTAAACCCTGAAAGGTGCACAATATTCAACTCACAGTGATGCTGAGATTTGGATGCAGTCCTGGGGGCCCCCAACAACGGCAGTCCGATCCGAAGATGCACACGGTTCCTGTCTCGAGTCGATGGGCTGCAAATCTTCTCCTTGCTTCAGATTCTCACTGGATCTCGGGCTTGTCTGTGTCCTACTTTCATTTCACACGAACACTGCAGTGCTTTCCAAACTACACAGAAAGTCTGTTCCTCTCTACACATCAACGGGCTGTTCCAAAAAAAACACACTCTCCGAAGGGGGAAAAACAGGACATACCATCATCCCACAGCTGGGGGGGGGTTTCTGTCTCTTAAAGTGGCAGCGTGTTTCTTACGGTCCCACACAGGCAGGGACTTCTTAAAGTGGCAACGCTTCTCTTACTGTCCATAGCAGTAGCCCCCCAATACAACTACAGATCAAGGTTAGAAAATAGACCGTTTTTTGTCTTTGTGTCAAATTCCTGAATCGTGTGATATTTTGAAAAATTGGGTACAAAAAAAGGCTACTGCTACAAAAAACCCTACAAATGAAGAATCGGAGCCAATGTCTCACAGTACAAAAGCACCAAAGAGGAGACGCACCCATTGGACATCAGGATCAAAAGAGCTGATTCATCAAGACAGGCATAGTTACACCAGTCTTAATGGAGTATAAAACAAGGCTGTGGAGTCAGTGTCAGGGTCCATTTTGGTGGAGGCTGCAGCATAAATACAATAAAAATGAGACCAAAAATGAAAGTTAAAGACACAGATGTGGAGTCAGGAGTCGTGGAGTCGGATTCAGGAAAATTGAGTCTGAGTGAGATGTTTGGCTTACTGATTTTATAGTCATGGTTGTGGAGTAGGAGTCATGAAGTCAGAGTCTATGTTCACTTTAGTGGAGTTGGAGTCTGAGTCAGATTCAGGGAAATTGAGGTGTTGGGAGTCGAATGTTTGGCTTATTGGCTTTACAGCGATGTTTGTTGAGTCAGAATCATGGAGTTGGAGTCAGTGTCCATTTTGGTGGCGTTGTCGGATTAAGGGAAATTGAAGAGTCAGATGTTTGGCCGAATGACTCCACAGCCCTGGAACAAAAGGAGCTAGATTAATTAAGATTAAGATGAATTAAACTACAAAAAAGAGGGAAAGAGCAATAGGGGCTTATCTCTTAAGGCCCCGTCACACACGTCAATGTCGTCAGTGATCTGATCGCTGGTGACATTGACGGCTGATCGCTGGTGAGCTGTCACACAGGCAGACTCACCAGCTATCAGTGGACCAGCGACATCGTTGAAATGATTTAAATATCGTTTCCATGATGTCTTGCTCCTGCTGCCAGGCTGCAGAAAGGCGGGAGCAGGCTGGTCTCCAATGTATACCTTGGTTACCAGCCTTCTCCGCTCACTGGCTGGTATCCAAGGTACACAGCAGGCAATTAGGCGGCACCGCCACCCCTCTAGCCTCAGGTGAGGAGCAGGGGGGGTGCTAGCGGCCTTCACCTCCCCGCCGCCCCTGTACCCCTGTAGCCTGCACAAGTAGGGCGCCACCGCCATCTTAACAGGTGACGCTGCGGCGCCTGCCATCTCGCTGGAAGCCGGCCACTGCTGATGGCGCCGCCCCCTTCTTCAATGCCGCTCCCCCTGGCTCCTGCCGCTTGGTACTCAGGGCTCACACTGTCCAATGGACGGTGCGGCCCCGGATACCAGCGCACAGCGCATGCTGAGAGGCGCTGGGAGCTGGCTGATTGCACATCTCCCGGTGTCACACGCAGCGATGCTGCGTGTCCACCGGGTGTCCATTGCCTGGTTGATGCGCCCTGTCACATGCGTCAATATCGCTGCAACATCACGTGCAGCAGTGATATTGCACGCAATATTGACGCGTATGACAGCCCCTTTAAACACTTTTGTGCTAAAAACAGATGTCACTGCTCACCTGGGTTGGTTGTGTGATGCGTATGGCATGGTTGCTGCAGGATCCAACACTCCATGTGTATATGGTGGCAACAGAAATCAAAACCAATAAGGACAGTGTTTATCTGATCCACGCTGCCATATGATGAAAGGACGACAAGTGTCTGTCAAGTGATGGTGACTTTATTCGATGCGTTTCGGTGCGATATCCCCGGTCCTTCCTCAGGAAGCCAGCCTTAGGTTGGGGATTTCAAAACAGGGGGAAAGAAGAGAAGGAATGATGACGCCCAGTATGGAGTGCTAAGAGCCTTCAAGGGGGGGACAATGGAGACCACCCATCTCAGTCTACACAGTAGACTGGAGCCCTCATTAACATAGAAATATGTAAGTTATTAAATTGTTTTTCTAAAGCTTTATAGTGGGATCATTAGGGATGAGCTAGCAAGGTGCAGGGACAGGTAGTGAAAGGATAGGGGGTAAAACAAGCTGACAGCTTCCCTTTAATGAGACCTATCTGCAGATTGAGTCCATCAATCCAGAAGGTGGAAGTAGTAGATTTCTCCGCTAAGATATATTACAAAGCTGCTTATTTTCATGAGAACTATTGATTTATGATATTAAAACATTGGTTGCTCTTTAACATTTTCTTTTGTTCAAGGTGACAGTAAATAGACAGACTTTAAAGTTTTCTAGTTTTTGACCTATTTTTCTGACTCAACCAGCATAAAGTTTTCCCCATTCCACAATTTTTACAGAATCATCTTTAAAGGGGTTATCTGGGATTGTTTATTTAAAAAAAAAATGTGTCTAAGCACTAACAGGCATGTATCTGCCACCTACCTCCCTGTTGTGCCCGGCGCCAGTCATCTCCATTCACCCCCTACACAGAGCGGTCACAGGCCGCTCCTGCCGGGGACATCATGGCGGGGTAAACAGAGCAGAGTCGGCTTTTCCGTGGACGCATAGCTGATGTCAGGCTGATTACAGCCAGCTCCCCGCTACCTGATTGGAGGAGCCAGCTGTCAATCAGCGTGATGTCGGCTCTAATGCTTATCGATAGTGGGGAGAAGCCGCCCCTCTGTAGACGTGATGTCACCGGAAATGGCCAAATCGTCCACAGGAGCGGTCTATCAGATCTCTCTGTGTAAGCGGTGAACGGTGCCGAGCACAACAGGCAGGTGGGTGGCAGCTACCTGCCTGTTGGTGCTTAGACACAATGATTTGGGGGAAACATCCCGAATATCCTCTTTAATTGTCCTGGTCTATACATGGTTTCTCTTTCTTCTCTTTGAAAAACCACAGCAATAAAAAAAAAAAAAACAACAACAACAACAACAATAATAACTAAAAACAGCTCTAAGAAAGTGTGGAACAAGCAAGAAACGGTGAAGATGATGGGTTGTTTTGGCATAATCCTATAAAATTTGAATGTGTTCACTGTTATAAAAACATCCACCAGCCCTCCTCCGTTATAAGTCCAAGCACCAGCTACTCTGGTTCAGGATCGAAGAGTAGTAAAAAACAGCAATTTTTATAAAAATTTGAAGTAAACATTTATGCTAAAAAATACCGACAATAAAAATTTAAGCAAAGCACAGTGGTAAAATATTGTTGGACACTATCCTGCCAGAAGAGGACCATACAGTCATTTTAACATGAATATTATTTTGTCACTGTTGTACTCTTTCATGTGGTAGCCTTGTCTTCAAGCTGACTAGTTGGTGAATCAGGTCTTTTTTCACTTAGAGATAATGATGCGTGGTGTCATTATGTTCAACCCATGCTGAACATCTGGCCTTCATCTCCAATCTGTGTAGGAAGGTTCGTGGAGAGCGATGTACAAGACCAGAGCCTATAATGAGTCTAATGACCCAAGAAAGTAGCCTCCATATGAAACTAGGTGTGATCCATATCCCACACATGAAGTAATTGACTCCAGTTGGGTAACACGACTGTCTCACAGGGCTGGATACATGGAGGAGATAGTAGTCTGGGTAATATCTGTCAGGTCTTATATATCCTCAATAGATTGGATGTTAAAGTGAATGTTCACTTTTAGTACTATACAAGGATATATTCCATTATAATCAGAATGGGCATATATGGCATTAGCCCACCTTAGGGGCTGTGCTGCCGGTTTGGGCCACTGCTACTCCTGTTTAAAGGGGGTTTTCACTACTAGGGCAACCCCGTCTGAATTGACTTGTTTCCCCTGTTAAAATATTAAACCCTATACTCACTTCCCATTCTACCATCGCTCCAGCACTGTTGGTTTGAGGCTCACATGACATTGTGACATCACACAAGCCTCGCGTCCAATCATTGCAGGTTTCTTCCCTACCTTTGGTCATAGAAGCTATCAAAAGGAAGTGAGTGTTGCACTTACTGTTGATAGCAACTATGTCTCAAGGCAGGGAGAGAAGTCAGCAACGATTGGATTCGAGGCTTGTGTGATGTCACAATGTCATGTGAGCCTCAAACCAACAGTGCTGGAACGATGGTAGATAGGGAAGTGAGTATAGGGTTTAATATTTTAACAGGAGGATACAAGTCAATTCAGACGGGGTTGCCCTAGTAGTGAAAACGCCCTTTAAACAGGAGTAGCTATTGCCCGAACAGGTGGCACAGCCCTTAAGGCAGGCCTTAATGCCATATATGCCATTTCTGATTATAATAGAATATATTCTCTTTTTTAGTACTAAAAGTGAACATTCACTTTAACATCCAATGTACTGAAAATATATAAGACCTGTGCGGCTGATACGAGACCGACGTCTCACTGCTGCCCAGTGTAATCACTGGCTCTTCAATAGGGCACAGTAAGGTGCCACAGCGCAGGAGCAAGACTTGTGAATTGTGTGGATGATGTTGCTATGTCATTCACTTGCGCATACACTGATCGCAATCTGGAGATACCCATATGACCCATAAAAGAAATTAGCATATGGTGGGGGAAAAATTAAAACTTGTTTTCTGAGGTATACAGGGGGATATCTGGGGATGTATATAGGGGTTTCAGGAACCCCACTTACATCATGTTAAAAGTGGCAGTAAGGTTTAGAACCCCCAAAACTGGTGACAGGTGGACTTTAAATGGTAACCAAGAATACCCGTTGGGGGATAAAATGCTTAAAATTGGTGTAGATAGCTACAAAAGGGACCATAGGTCATATGATATACTGGTCCTAATATGGAGGGTTCAGGACAATATACTCAAAGACGAAAGACCCCAGGATGATTTATAAATATGTAACCATAGTGTGAAGACATATTATTATCATCATCATCATATGGAGGAACAGACATGACTCCAATTTGGTTATTAAAAAACCTTCCTATGATGTTTTTGTTACATTTTTTGATATTTGTATTGGAGCATGTTCATATACTCACCCACCACCGCTGTCTACAGAATCCAGTGCCGTTCTGCTCCTCTTCTCAGTGATGTCACTGCTCTTCAGACTCTCTGGGTCAGACTGCGTTCTGCGTGACCTGCATCTCTCTTTTAGGCCTTATTCACAGAGCAATATTTTAGTATTAGTGTTTATATGCCAAACCCAGAAGTGGAAGTTGCAGAGAAAAACATAGAAATTACACCTCTTCTGTGTGTTGAAGACACTCTGAGTTTTGGCATGCAAATACTGATGAAAATACTGATGTGTAAATGAGGCCTTACAATGTAAGTCTATGAAGCCTTATTCTGAGCCTCATTCTGACGCTACGTATACTTAAAATGTAAAAGACACAGGTCATGGAGAGCACAGTGTCTGAAGTGATGTCACTGAGAGGAGGAGCAGAACAGCACTGGATCCTGGAGAATACAGTGGTAGAGGCAGGGGCCTAATGAACAGGAATGCAGGCCGGGCTTGGGGGTACAGGAACTCACAAACCTCAGCACCTGCTTCAGATGGATGTGAGTCCCCAAGGACAAACATCCAGCTCACTGAGCGGTAGATCACGCATCCTATGTAGGGCCCATGAGTCAGGGTGGCCTGGAGCAAGCTTCAGCACTTGGCCCCTGTGACCTGCGACCTCTCCGCTCATCATCACACAAAGCTACAATGAAAGAGGGAGCACTTCACTTTCTGCTCCCTCCTTCATCACTCTCCCGCTGTGCCTGTGCTCTGATGTCTCAGCACAGCGAAGCACGGTAACATCACTACTGTATGACACTGTGCTGAATTATGCCAAGTGCAGGATGCTTGCATGGAGACCAGAGCAGCGGGAAACCAAGGAGAGGTGAGTACTTATTCATTTTATTAATCAATGAGTACATGATGGCCTAAGGACTATGGGGTGGGAAGGTGCATTATAATATATGGAAGACTATGAGGCTGCATTATAATATATGGAAGGAAATGAGGCTGTATTATAATCTATGGAGGGATATGAAGCTGCATTATAATATTTGGAGGTAAATGAGGTTGCATTATAATAAAGAAAGAGATATGAGTCTGCAGTCTAATATATGAAGGGATATGATGCAGCATTATAATATATGGAGGAATATAGGGCTGCACTAAAATATATGGAGGGAAATTTTGTTGCAGTACAATATCTGGAGGGATATCAGGCTGCAAAATAATATATGGAGGGATAGGAGCCTGCATTATAATATATAAAGGGATATAAGGTTGCATTATAATACATGGAAGGATATGAGGCTGCATTATAATATGTGGAGGGATATGAGGCTGCATTATAACATATAGATGGACATGAGACTGCACCATAGTATGTGGAGGGATATGAGGCAGCATTATAATATTTAAATAGATATGAGGCTGCATTATAATATATAAAGGGAAATTAGGCTATACTATAATCTATGGAGGGATATGAGGCTGCATTATAATAAAGGAAGAGATATGAGGCTGCAGTATAATATATGGAGGGATGTGATGCAGCATTATAATATATTGAGTAATATAGGGCTGAACTATTAGATATGGAAGGAAATGAGGCTGCAGAACAATATCTAAAGGGAAATCAGGCTGCAGAAGGGATATATGGAGGGATATGAGGCTGTATTATAATATATAAATGGATATGAGGTTGCATTATAATATATGGAAGGGTATGAGGCTGCATTATAATATGTGGAGGGATATGAGGCTGCATTATAATATGTGGAAGGAAATGAGGTTACTGTATAATATATGGAGGAATATGAAGCTGCAGTAAAATATATGGAGAGATATTAGGCTGCTTTTTAATATATGGAAGAATATGAGGATACTTTATAATATATAAAGGGATATGAGACTGAATTATAATATACTAGCTGTGAGCCCGATTCTAAAGAATCGGGAAGTCTAAAATCCATATATAGTTTATTATTAATATTTAGGGGAGTGCGGTGAAATTAATTGTGTGTATACAGGTGGCTCAGTGGGTAGCAGAGTATACGGTGGCTCAGTGGTTAGCACTGCGCGGTGGCTTAGTGGTTAGCAAAGTATGGTCGCTCAGTGTTTAGCAGTGTACGGTGGCTCAGTGGTTAGCGCTGTATACGGTGGGTTAGTAGTTAGCAGGGAGTATGGTGGGTCAGTGGTTAGCAGAGTATACGATGGCTCAGTGGTTAGCACTGCACGGTGGCTCAGTGGTTAGCACTGCGCGGTGGCTCAGTGGTTATCACTGTATATGGTGGCTCAGTGGTTAGCACTGCGCGGTGGCTCACTGGTTAGTACTGCGTGGTTGGTGAGTGGTTAGCCGTGCGCGGTGGCTCAGTGGTTAGCACTGCGCGGTGGCTCAGTGGTTAGCAGTGAGTGCGGTGGGCCGAGTGGTCAGCGCAGTGCGGCGGGCAGAGTGGTTTGCGCAGTGCAGCGGGCAGAGTGGTTAGCGCAGTGCGGTGGGCAGAGTGGTCAGCAGAGGACAGATGTGATAAAAAAGAGAGGGGGGGACAAGAGACGCAATAGTGCCCTTATCACTAGACACGAATTCTTTTTAGTGGTGAAAAAGGCAATTCACTCACCTACTCCAGTTGTGTGACCCACAACTGGCTTGAAGGCATATAGGATAATATCCTGATGGCTGCTGCTGGACCTCCACCGGCTCCACTCACGTGGGGTTATACCAAGAAATTCAGGGAAGGAAGGTGTGCTACGGTCCGCGCTGCCAGATTCATCAAAGAAGACCCAAGACGAAGTTCTGATCCAAACCTTCTTTTATTCTCCTCCTACGCGTTTCAGTGCCCATCCGGCATCCCTGATGAAGGTGCCGGGTGGGCACTGAAATGCGTAGGAGGAGAATAAAAGAAGGTTTGGATCAGAACTTCGTCTTGGGTCTTCTTTGATGAATCTGGCAGCGCGGACCGTAGCACACCTTCCTTCCCTGAATTTCTTAGCAGAGGACAGAGGCACTCTGCCTGTCATACTTACCAGCGGGTCATCGTCTTCCCCGCCACGGCATTTTCACTCCGCCGTCCCCAGCATCTTGGCTCCACTCATGCAGAGCATTGCTCCTGTGCAGCCTCCTCTCTGCAGAGCATTGCTCCTGTGCAGCCTCCTCTCTGCAGAGCATTGCTCCTGTGCAGCCTCCTCTCTGTAGAGCATTGCTCCTGAGCAGCCTCCTCTCTGCAGAGCATTGCTCCTGTGCAGCCTCCTCTCTGCAGAGCATTGCTCGTGTGCAGCCTCGTCTCTGCAGAGCATTGCTCCTGTGCAGCCTCCTCTCTGCAGAGCAATGCTCCTGTGCAGCCTCCTCTCTGCAGAGCATTGCTCGTGTGCAGCCTCCTCTCTGCAGAGCATTGCTCCTGTGCAGCCTCCTCTCTGCAGAGCATTGCTCCTGTGCAGCCTCCCCTCTGCAGAGCAATGCTCTTGTGCAGCCTCCTTACTGTAGAGCATTGCTCCTGTGCAGCCTCGTCTCTGCAGAGCATTGCTCCTGTGCAGCCTCGTCTCTGCAGAGCATTGCTCCTGTGCAGCCTCCCCTCATGCAATGGTCCTGTGCAGCCTCCCCTCTGCAGAGCAATGCTCCTGTGCAGCCTCCCCTCTGCAGAGCATTGCTCCTGTGCAGCCTCTTCTCCGCAGAGCATTGCTCCTGTGCAGCCTCCTCCTCTCTGCAGAGCATTGCTCTTATGCAGCCTCTTCTCTGCAGAGCATTGCTCCTGTGCAGCCTCCTCTGTGCAGAGCATTGCTCCTGTGCAGCCTCCCCTCACCTGTATCCTGGAGATCAGCTCTTGGGGGCTCAGTCCGGGGTCCTCTGTCACCTCTATGTTCCCTTGTGATGGCAGGATGTCAGAGGCAGAGAATCACTGATGAGGACACGTCTGATGTGAGACAGCGGCATGATGTCTCCTGTGCTGACACTGCAGCAATTAAAGTGCCTGTGATGATGTCACAGTCATGTGATATAGCCCCGCCCATACCAGTGACATCATCTCAGGTCCTGCAAGAGACTCTGCAAGGACTTGCAAAGGCAAGGACTCGCAAAGGCATTGCGAGTTAGGGTTTGAGAGGCAGCCACAGACACGACGACGGAAACAGCGCCGAATATGACGGAAGTGCCTTAAGGTAATTATTATAATATATGGAAGGATATGAGAATGTGTTATAATAACTGGAGGGCTATAGGGCTGCATTAAAATATATGGAGGTGCATTATATCATATGGAGGAACATGAGGGTGCATTATAATAATTGGAGGACTATAGGGCTACTTTATGCATGAAGGACAATTTTATGCATTATAATACATAGAGGACTATGGGGGTACATTATAATATATGAAGGAATGTGGGGATGTATTATTATAATTGTTGGACTATTGTGGCAGGAGGTCTATATATACCAGGATGAGGAGCATATATGTCGCATTCCAAAGGACCGGGGTACTCGAGACCGGGCTATCGTGTCTCTGGGATGTCAGGGTGCCGTTGCCCGGTCCGTTGTAATAGGTGCGGAAATAAAAAGGGAATAAAGTTTTTTGGATTTTGTGATACCACCTGTGGTGTGTGGTCAGCGTGGACCACCGCTGCTGTTTTCCTGCCAGGGTCGATGATGAGGGGCAGCCTGGGTGGTGAGCCCTCCCCGGGTAGGGCTGGTTTTCCCTTAGGCAGGTGTAGAAAGGGGGGGTTCACGTGCTCTGGATGCTGCACTTATCTCTTCCCGCAGCCCTTCCAGCAGGAACAGCTAACAGGTGGCTCTGCAGGGGGAGATTCTGCTGTGGCTCATAGAATAACAGTTTCACACACGTTTTGCGCTAACCAGGTACTTTATTTGTGGCTCTGCAGCAGTTCTCACAGCCACAGTCGTTTTACATACTTTGTAATTAGTTCTCAACACTGCTCCGAGCCTGGGCTCTCACTGCAGCTGGGACGGTTCCTCTGCGTCACTCTTCTCAGTGTACCTTTCAGGTCCTTCTCTTCTGTCTCTGTCCTCGCATATGGGTTCGGTCCGGCCGTCATGGGCTCTATAGTGATGCTTTCCTCTCTTTGGGTCACTAGCCCTAGTACGATTGCTTAGTCCTACTCCGTTGCAGTAGTTAGGTCGCAGGTCATAGAGCTCCCGCACCCAGCCGGGTTGTCTTGCGGTTAGGGTCATGTAGGTTCCCCCCTGCCACATCTCCAGAGCCAGCTCTCTGGCTGTCCTGGCCTAGCCAGCAGTGACCTGTGTTTGTTGGGCTCACCTGGCTCCTTCAATCTTTCTCTGGTTGTCAGCCTGGGTCCCCGGCCGACCATTAGTGGTGAAGGCCGCCGGGCCTCGTTGTTCTCTCACTTTGCGGTTGTTAGTGCTCTGCTGAAGGGTGTGGATGCTTCCCGTCTCTACCCTCCAAGGCAAACTCCCTTCTGGGCAAATTACCTCCAGGGAATATTTGGGAGATTGGCTGTTGTTCTACGTCCTGGGCATGCTACCTCCAGGGAATCCTCGATCGATTGTCTCGCTCAATTTAGTTTTCCAGTATTTTTCAACTGTTCCTCCACCCACTTGTCTGTGGTCTTTTCTACTTCCCACCCACACGTCTCTAAACTCCTTCCACCCCTTGCCCAACATAGAGTGATTGACTTAGGGTCGGACTGTGTCTGTGTGTGGGTGTTTTGCGAGTTGACCGCCTTACCTTGTCTAGCTGCAGTTCACCCTGTGGCCGCCCTGTCGCAGGGGTGCCACATATACCAGGATGAGGACCATATATACCAGGAGGAAGACCAAAAGTATTAAAACGTTTTTATGCACTTTCACAGGATGCTTTTAGGAGACAAAAGAAGTGTGAGATTAATGATGGGATGCTGCAGGGACATGTTTTGCTAGCTTAGGAGGCGTTTTGGAGGTGACAGGATCCCTTTAACCCTCTGTTTCTGTTAGCTGTCAGGCTGTATCCAGTTCCCCCTGCAAAGCACCAGACACAGCCTGACGGGGCAAAAACCGTGGTGAGAAGCCGGCCTTAGAATGACAACAGCTTCAGATATCAGTGCAGGACCTCTGCTAATGAAGGTCCTGCATGTGTCGTCTAAGGGCGGCTTCACACTGCAGCGTGATCTGGTCCGGGACTGTCCGGGATGACCCAGACAGCCGCGGACCGGATCAGCACACAGGACTGGAGGGCTAATTTGCCCTCCGGTCTGGTGTTCAGGGCACGCAGTTCCCGCTGCTGATAAGTCAGGACTGCAGGCGCCACGATCCTGACCTGTCAGCGGCTGCAGCTGCGTGCGCTGCACACCGGACCGGAGGGCAAATTAGCCCTCCAGTCCTGTGTGCTGATCCGGTCCGCGGCTGTCTGGGTCATCCCGGACAGCCCCGGAATGGATCACACCGCAGTGTGAAGGCATCCTTAGAAGACCCAACCCAATGTTTTGCAGGAGTCAATCGTTTAACAATTAACAAATGCTGTATTGGTACTGAAGACAGCACTCATTTAGTTAGAGCCTTATGGTGGGTTTACACGCCGCGATATCGGCGTCCAACTCCGACCCAACTCCGACAAAAAGTCACGTGGGTCGCGAGTTGGACCCGATATCGTGTGCGCGTTGTACTGTTTTAGCATCCAACGCGATGCTGGAACGATGCCAAAACGATATCGGAGTTGAATAGCAAAGCTATTCAACTCCCCGATATCGCAAGGCCGTTGTACCAGCATCGCTGCGTGTGACAGCCCAACTCCGATGCGTACTCGCACCTCACCCATTAACTCCCATGTTAAATGGTCGTTACTGGGTTGGTGGGCGTACACATCGGAGGGACGTTGTTTCCCGATATCGCAGCGTGTAAACCGGCGATGCGATATCGGGAAAAGTGCTCCCAAAATGCGCGCTCCCGCGGCGTTGTATGCGATATCGGGACGATATCGCTACGTGTAACCCCACCATTAAATTCTCATGACAACTTGTGAGATTAGGATAAAAGGCTGCTTTCACATCTGCGGTAAAGTGTAATTCTCGGCCGATCTGGCATATTGTGGCCGGATCTGCCGCGTAACGGCCGACTTGCGACACTGATCTGGCAAGCCCCATTCATTCTCTATGGGGCTTGCGATCGGGTGCATCAAGTGTGGTATTGCTGAATCCGGCAATTGCGGCTTGTCGGATCGGTGCCACAAGTCGGCCGTTACACGGCAAATCTGGCAGATGCTGCTGTCAGGAATTACACTTTACCGCAGATGTGAAAGCACCCTAAGTCATCATTTCCACATATCTTTTATTTTTGGAGGCTGACAGTCTTTACTGATAGCTCCCACTTTAGCTAGTAATCAGGCTTTGGCAGAACTTGCTACTTTAATTTTCTGAAATAATGACCTTTGGGTTCTCATTGGCTGTAAGCCATAATCATCAACATTAACAGAAAGAAACATTTGAAATAGATCACTCTGTGTGTAATGACTCTTTATGGTATATGTGTTTCACTTTATGTATTGAATTACTGAAATAAATTCACTTTTGATGATCTTCTAATTCATTGAGATGCCCCTGTACATGAGCCAAACTTATTATGTTTTTCGGCCATTTTTTGTGCTTAACTTCAATGCTTCGAATTGTGTACATAAATGGTTTCATGGTAAATGTTGGTAAAAAAAATGATTAAAATGCACATTCATCTGTTGTTAAAAATATACTTCAGCCATAAGGAAACCTAATAAGAAGGAAAGTGAGCATTGAGCTAGTGTATCCTGCCATACCTAGCCGGTGTGAGGCCAACATGACATCATTACACATAATAACACAACACTTAGCACTGTCTGATAGAAGACATATTTGGCATTGGGATAATTACAAGTCTAAAGACAGCAATTATCTTCTCGGGTAATCTAGACAACCATTACATATCGTCCAGTTGATTGTCCCTGGACACGTGGTTATGTAGGCAATTAGGAGCATAGTCTTGACATTGAACTTTGCAGCTCAGGACAAGAAAACACCTAAATTCCCTTTTTGGGTAAAAATGTGTAAAATAAACTGGCTTCAATTTGGTTAAAAGAACATTCAACATCTTTAGGTGTTACGGTCTCCTCAATCAGGAGTATCGGCCTTAGTTCGTCTGCAGCCAAATCTTAGATGTTTTTGATGCAAGAATAACAGAGACCTGACACGAGTTCAAGATGCTAAGAAATTGTGAGTTTATTTGCGGAAGGATGTGAACATATACTGGGTCAGGCCCCAGGATAGGATCATTCATTAATTGGTTACAGAATATTAAATAAAGCTAATCATTGGTTACTAATAGCTGAGAGCTGATTGGATTATGCAAATCTATTATTCTAAATCTATTCTGAATACATATGTGTCTTTGCGCTTTTCCATCATTTGGCGTTTTTGACGTTATTGACTCACACTGTTCATTATCTGGTGTTTTTGGAACATCTTCCCTTCTTACCAAAACTTACTACACTTGGCTTCATTCCCAGACTATGTGGCCTTCACCGTTTCTCTAAACACAGTCTATAACTTGAAGTACGATACTTGATACGAGGACACTACTTATTCCTCTTAAAGGTAAGTACTCAAAGGGATACATATATGCTAGTAATGCAGTACAATACAAGATAATACAGGATACAAGCACATCGGTACACCTTTGGATATTTTCATATTGATTTCCTTAATATAGGGTAAATGCAATTAGAAAATTACTATTTGATTCAAGTTTTTAATATATTTAGCCCCATAGTGAACATGAGGCTGACATTTTGACACCAGCGGATGTAGGGTAGATACCAGCTCTACAATGCTGGTATAGAATATATACACAGAACACAGACATTAGGCTCCCCAGGGCACCTGACACTTTTAGTCTTTGAAGATGAGGATTGGACCAATATTTCTGCAGACTGTATTGGTCTACTGAACCTTGACTTATAGTAAGGTAAGCAGACATTGAGCACCTATTCAGTTACAGTTTGTAGACATATAGTAGGTTAATGGGTAATTGTGTCTCTCCCATAAAAATAGATGAATTTTCTTTTTTAGATTTACAAATAATTAATGAAACTAAAATTATACTCGTCGGGCATCGAGTTTAATAATCAGGGAATTGTTCTTATACTTCTTGATTATTATTATTATCATTGATAATAATGTTGATAGCTTCATTAAAGCAGCTGGCCCATGAACAAAGTACTTTTCAATAAATAGATCAATAGATGTTTAAAAAACAATGTTGCTTTGCTGAGATAATTTTATATATGTGTCCCTGCTATGTACTGTGTAATGGATGTGTCTGACAGTACAGGGACATGGTCTGATCATACCACATCTCCAGTGCTGAGATAATCATATATATGTGTCCCTGCTATGTACTGTGTAATGGATGTGTCTGACTGTACAGGGACATGGTCTGATCATACCACATCTCCAGTGCTGAGATAATCATATATATGTGTCCCTGCTATGTACTGTGTAATGGATGTGTCTGACTGTACAGGGACATGGTCTCATCATACCACATCTCCTTTAATGAGAAAATCTTATATATGTGTCCTGCTATGTACTGTGTAATGGATGTGTCTAACCGTACAGGCACATGGTCTGATCATACCACATCTCCTGTGCTGAGATAATCTTATATATGTGTCCCTGCTATGTACTGTGTAATGGATGTGTCTGACTGTACAGGGACATGGCCTGATCATACCACATCTCCTGTGCTGAGATAATCTTATATATGTGTCCCTGCTATGTACTGGGTAATGGATGTGTCTGACCATACAGGGACATGGTCTGATCATATCACATCTCCTGCGCCGGCGAGGAAGTAAAACAGTATACAGATATTACATCATGGGATCATATCTCTTTCTTTATTCAGGAAAACCTTTCCCTGCCTGTTTTAAAAAATATTTTACCTCAAAGAAGGAATTATTTGCGATCTCATGCTGCAATGTCTGTATTCTTTGTTTTGCATCCTCCACGTCCCGGGATCAAACAATGCTCCGTGCTCGATCAGAAACAGCCATTACACAAGACATTGCAGAGGCATATATACAGTCATATGAAAAAGTTTGGGCACCCCTCTTAATCTTACTCATTTTTTTTGTTTAAAATTGGGTTTTTGCTCCAGCTATTTCAGTGTGATATATGTAATAACTGATGGACACAGTAATATTTCAGGAGTGAAATGAGGTTTATTGTACTAACCGAAAATGTGAAATATGCATTATTTCAAAATTTGACAGGTGCAAAAGTATGGGCACCTCAACAGAAAAGTGACATTAATATTTAGTAGATCCACCTTTTGCCTCTAGTTGCTTCCTGTAGCTGTTAATGAGTTCCTGGATCCTGGATGAAGGGATTTTTGACCATTCCTCTTTACAAAACAATTCCAGTTCAGTTAAGTTTGATGGTCGCCGAGCATGGACAGCCCGCTTCAAAACATCCCACAGATGTTCAATGATATTCAGGTCTGGGGACTGGGATGGCCATTCCAGAACATTGTAATTGTTCCTCTGCATGAATGCCTCAGTAGATTTGGAGCGGTGTTTTGGATCATTGTCTTGCTGAAAGATCCATCCCCGGCATAACTTCAACTTTGACACTGATTCTTCAACATTGTTCTCAAGAATCTGCTGATACTGAGTGGAATCCATGCGACCCTCAACTTTAACAAGATTCCCAGTGCCGTCATTGGTCACACAGCCCCAAAGCATGATGGACCGTCCCCCAAATTTGACAGTGGGTAGCAAGTGTTTTTCTTGGAATACTGTGTTTTTGTGGCGCCATGCATAACGCCTTGTTGTATGACCAAACAACTCAATCTTTGTTTCATCAGACCACAGGACCTTCTTCTAAAATGAAACTGGCTTGTCCAAATGTGCTTTTGCATACCTCAGGCGACTGTGTTTGTGGCGTGCATGCAGAAACGGCTTCTTTCGCATCACTCTCCCATACAACTTCTCCTTGTGCAGTGTGCGCTGTATTGTTGACCGATGCAGTGACACCATCTGCAGCAAGATGATGCTGCAGGTCTTTGGAGGTGGTCTGTGGATTGTTCTTTACTGTTCTCACCATTCTTCTTCTCTGCCTTTCTGATATTTTTGTTGGCCTGCCACTTCTGGCCTTTACAAGAACTGTCCCTGTGGTCTTCCATTTCCTTACTATGTTCCTCACAGTGGAAACTGACAGGTTAAATCTCTGAGATAACTTTTTGTATCCTTCCCCTGAACAACTATGTTGAACAATCTTTTTTTCAGATCATTTGAGAGCTGCTTTGAGGAGCCCATGATGCCACTCCTCAGAGAAGATGCAACTAGGAGAACAACATGCAAGTGGACACCTGAAATAGCTTTTCTCATGATTGGATACACCGGGCTATGAAGTACAAAGCTCAATGAGGTTACCAAACCAATTTAGTGCTTCAGTAAGTCAGTAAAAAGTAGTTAGGAGTATTCAAATCATGAAAATCAGAAGGGTGCCCATACTTTTGCAAATAATTTTGAAATAATGCATATTTCACATTTTCGGTTAGTACAATAAACCTCATTTCAATCCTGAAATATTACTGTGTCCATCAGTTATTACATATATCACACTGACATAGCTGTTGCAAAAACCCAATTTTAAACAAAAAAATGAGTAAGATTAAGAGGGGTGCCCAAACCTTTTCATATGACTGTATATATATATATGTATAAGCACATTTTTTTAAACACATCTAATTGTGGAAATTATTATTATTCCAGGATCCATTAATTAAAATGAACTTTAAAATGAACCTTGTTCGTTTTAAAACCCCTTTAATGATATTGATATATTAACAGACAGTCCATAGCTTAATTGACACGCTGATCTTCAGAGATTATGTTCAAATTGACAATATCTACTTCATACAAATGAATAGGAAATCATTTCTGTAAACTAGAAAACCAGTTTGAAGGTTTTATCCCAATATTATTATTATTATTATTATCACAATTTATTCCTTATGCACAGATTAGGGAGTAATTTACTGATCACAAAGTGTCCCACTGCATTGACCCCTGCAAACCCATCTTACATGGAGCTGAGATTTGCATCCTTGGCCTTCACTTTATTAATTATATGTGACTGCTAAAATTAGATGAGCACAATGCTCATTTGTTTTGCTACTCCCAGTGTTGTGGAGTTGTAGTCGTGGAGTCAGTGCCCATTTTGGGTGGAGCTGGAGTCAGATTAACCCCTTAAGGACCGAGTCACTTTGCAGCTTAATGACCAGACCATTTTTTGTAATTCTGACCACTCTCCCTTTATGAGGTAATATCTCTGGAACGCTTCAACGGATCCTAGCGATTATGAGATTGTTTTTTCGTGACATATTGGGCTTCATGTTAGTATTAAATTTAGGTCGATAATTTTTGCGTTTATTTGTGAAAAAATAAAAAATTTGGCAAAAATTTTGAAAATTTAGCAATTTTCAAATTTTTAATTTTTATTCTGCTAAACCAGAGAGTTATGTGCCACAAAATAGTTAATAAATAACATGTCCCACATGTCTACTTCACATCAGCACAATTTTGGAAGAAAAAAAAAAATTTGTTAGGACGTTATAAGGGTTCAAAGTTCATCAGCAATTATTCATTTTTCCAGCAAAATTTACAAAGCCAATTTTTTAGTGACCACATCACATTTGAAGTCCCTTTGAGGGGTGTACATGACAGAAAACACCCAAAAGTGACACCATTCCAAAAACTGCACCCCTCAAGCTACTCAAAACTATATTGAAGAAGATTATTAACCCTTCAGGTGCTTCACAGGAACTAAAATAATGTTGAAGGAAAAAATGGACATTTTAATTTTTGTAACAAAAATGTTCTTTTAGCCTCAATTTTTTCATTTTCACATGGGCAACAGGATAAAATGCATCCTAAAATTTGTTGGGCAATTTCTCCTGAGTACACCGATGCCTCATATGTGGTCATAAACCACTGTTTGGGCGCACGGCAGGGCTCAGAAGGGAAGGAGCGCAATTTGAATTTTAGAGCCAATTTTCCGTTCAAAAAGTGAAATGGCGCTCCTTCACTTCTGAGCCCTGCCGTGCGCCCAAACAGTGGTTTATGACCACATATAAGGTATCGGTGTACTCAGGAGAAATTGCCCAACAAATTTTGGGATGTATTTTATCCCTTTGCCCATGTGAAACTGAAAAAATGTAGGCAAAAAGAATTTTTTTGTGAAAAAAAAGTGTTTTTTTAATTTTTATGAATGAATTTGTGAAGCATCTGGGGGTTCAAAGTGCTCACTATGCATCTAGATACCTTCCTTAGGGGGTCTAGTTTCCAAAATGGGGTCATTTGTGGGGGAGCTCCAATGTGGAGACACACAGGGACCCTCCATACGCGACATGGTGTCCGCTAACAATTTGAATGGAAAATGAGCTCAAATTGTTAGCGGACACCATGTCGCGTTTGGAGGGTCCCTGTGTATCTCCACATTGGAGCTCCCCCACAAGTGACCCCATTTTGGAAACTAGACCCCCGAAGGAACGTATCTAGATGCATAGTGAGCACTTTGAACCCCCATATGCTTCAGAAATTCATCCGTAAAAATGAAAAAGCACTTTTTTTTCCACTAAAAAATTATTTTTTCATTATTACGGATCAATTTGTGAAGCATCTGGGGGTTCAAAGTGCTCACTATGTACCTAGATATGTTCCTTTGGGGGTCTAGTTTCCAAAATAGGGTCACTTGTGGGGGAGCTCCAATGTGGAGACACACAGGGACCCTCCAAACGCGACATGGTGTCCGCTAACAATTTGAGCTCATTTTCCATTCAAATTGTTAGCGGACACCATGTCGCGTTTGGAGGGTCCCCGTGTGTCTCCACATTGGAGCTCCCCCACAAGTGACCCCATTTTGGAAACTACACCCCCAAAGGAACATATCTAGATGCATAGTGAGCACTTTCTACCCCAGGTGCTTCACAAATTGATCTGTAAAAATGAAAAAAGAAAATTTGTGTGGAAAAAAAAAGTGCTTTTTCATTTTTATTGATGAATTTGTGAAGCATCTGGGGGTTCAAAGTGCTCACTATGCATCTAGATATGTTCCTTAGGGGGTCTAGTTTCCGAAATGGGGTCACCTGTGGGGGAGCTCCAATGTGGAGACACACGGGGCCCTCCAAACGCGACATGGTGTCCGCTAACAATTTGAATGGAAAATGAGCTCAAATTGTTAGCTGACACCATGTCGCGTATGGAGAGCCCCTGTGTGTCTCCGCATTGGAGCTCCCCCACAAGTGACCCCATTTTGGAAACTAGACCCCAAAGGAACATATCTAGATGCATAGTGAGTACTTGAACCCCCAGATGCTTCACAAATTGATCCATAATAATGAAAAAATAAATTTTTTGTGTGGAAAAAAAGTGCTTTTTCATTTTTACGGATGAATTTCTGAAGCATATGGGGGTTCAAAGTGCTCACTATGCATCTAGATACGTTCCTTAGGGGGTCTAGTTTCCAAAATGGGGTCACTTGTGGGGGAGCTCCAATGTGGAGACACACGGGGACCCTCCAAACGCGACATGGTGTCCGCTAACAATTTGAATGGAAAATGAGCTCAATTTGTTAGCGGACACCATGTCGCGTTTGGAGGGTCCCCATGTGTCTCCACATTGGAGCTCCCCCACAAGTGACCCCATTTTGGAAACTAGACCCCCAAAGGAACGTATCTAGATGCATAGTGAGCACTTTGAACCCCAGGTGCTTCAGAAATTCATCCGTAAAAATGAAAAAGCACTTTTTTTCCACAAATAATTTCTTTTTTCATTATTACGGATCAATTTGTGAAGCATCTGGGGGTTCAAAGTGCTCACTATGCATCTAGATATAATCCTTTGGGGGTCTAGTTTCCAAAATGGGGTCACTTGTGGGGGAGCTCCAATGTGGAGACACACAGGGGCTCTCCATACGCGACATGGTGTCCGCTAACAATTGGAATTGTTAGCGGACACCTTGTAGGATATGAAGAGCCCCTATGTGCCTAAACATTGGAGCTCCCCCACAAGTGACCCCATTTTGGAAACTAGACCCCCAAAGGAACGTATCTAGATGCATAGTGAGCACTTTGAACCCCCAGGTGCTTCAGAAATTCATCCGTAAAAATGAAAAAGCACTTTTTTTCCACAAATAATTTCTTTTTTCATTATTACGGATCAATTTGTGAAGCATCTGGGGGTTCAAAGTGCTCACTATGCATCTAGATATAATCCTTTGGGGGTCTAGTTTCCAAAATGGGGTCACTTGTGGGGGAGCTCCAATGTGGAGACACACAGGGGCTCTCCATACGCGACATGGTGTCCGCTAACAATTGGAATTGTTAGCGGACACCTTGTAGGATATGAAGAGCCCCTATGTGCCTAAACATTGGAGCTCCCCCACAAGTGACCCCATTTTGGAAACTAGACCACCCAAGGAACGTATCTAGATGCATAGTGAGCACTTTGAACCCCCAGGTGCTTCACAAATTGATCCGTAAAAATGAAAAAAGAAAACTTTTTGTGGAAAAAAATGTGCTTTTTCATTTTTATGGATGAATTTGTGAAGCATCTGGGAGTTCAAAGTACTCACTATGCATCTAGATACGTTCCTTCGGGGGTCTAGTTTCCAAAATGGGGTCACTTGTGGGGGAGCTCCAATGTTCAGGCACACAGGGAGGGGCTCTCCATACCCGACATGGTTTCCGCTAACAATTGGAGCTAATTTTCTATTGAAATTGTTAGCGGACACTATGTCGTATATGGAGAACCCGTGTGCCACCAGCACAAGGGCAACTGGTAGAGTTGGGGTACAGCACCAGAAAATGCCGCCTCTAATGAATGCGCTATTTTCTTGGGTGGCTGTGGGTTGAAATTTGCAGCGTGGGGGACCCACAACATTTGAGTCTCTCCACGCTGAGGATTCCAGTCAGCCAGCTACCAAATTGTACATGGCTGGCTACAAATACAGCGAAGGCTTTATTTTATTTCTAGAACTAATTCTAGAAAAAAAAATGACGTAGGGCTCCGCCATATTTTTGGTCCAGCCAGGTACAACTTGGCAGCTACAGACTGCCAGCAACCCCCAGCTGCCTCGCTGTACCTGGCTGCAACCAAAAATACAGCGAAGCCCATTTTTTTTTATTTCTAGAACTAATTCTAGAAAAAAAAATGACGTAGGGCTCCGCCATATTTTTGGTCCAGCCAGGTACAACTTGGCAGCTACAGACTGCCAGCAACCCCCAGCTGCCTCGTTGTACCTGGCTGCAACCAAAAATACAGCAAAGCCCATTTTTTTTTATTTCTAGAACTAATTCTAGAAAAAAAAATGACGTAGGGCTCCGCCATATTTTTGGTCCAGCCAGGTACAACTTGGCAGCTACAGACTGCCAGCAACCCCCAGCTGCCTCGTTGTACCTGGCTGCAACCAAAAATACAGCGAAGCCCATTTTTTTTCATTTCTAGAACTAATTCTAGAAAAAAAAATGACGTAGGGCTCCGCCATATTTTTGGCCCAGCCAGGTACAACTAGGCAGCTGGGGGCTGGAATCCTCAGCATGGAAAGGCCCAAGCGTTCTGGGCCCCCCATGCTGCGAATTGCAGCCCGCAGCCGCTCCAGAAAATGGCGCATTCATTGAAGCGCCATTTTCTGGCGCTGTACCCATGCTCTTCCAGTTGCCCTGGTGCCGGTGGCGAACTGGGTAATAAAGGGGTTAATGCCAGCTTTTTATTGGCAGCTGGCACTAAGCCCGAGATTCATAATATAGGGCCAATGTTAGACCCGCCATTAGGAATCTCTGGTAAATAGTCAGAAAATACACACATAGAAAAATCTTTTTATTTGAAAAAAAACACAAACAAAATTCGGACTCCATCTTTATTATGAAGATCCGACGTAGTCCACAACGAAGGTCCCACGACGCTCGATTGCCTCCGACGTAGTCCACAACGAAGGTCCCACGACGCTCGATCGCCTCTGCTCAATCCAGAGACTGCAGCAAGGGATCAAGTGTCCTCTTCCTACAGTCTCAGGGGTCAGAGTTATGGTGCACTGTATGACAATGATCAGTTATACAGTGCACCATGACTATGATCCCAGAGACTATAACAAGAGGACACTTGATCCCTTGTTGCACCCATCCATCCACCTATGCACCCATCATCCACGCACGCACATCCACGTATGCACATCCACGCATGCACATCCACGCATGCACACAACCACGCACGCACATCCACGCATGCACACATCCACGCACGCATGCTGACATCCACGTACATCCACACACACATCCACGTACATCCACATCCACGTACGCACACTTCCACGCACGCACATTCACACACGCACATCCACGTACGCACATCCACGCACGCACATCCACGTACGCACATCCACGTACGCACATCCACGTACGCACATCCACGTACGCACATCCACGCATGCACACAACCACGCACACACATCCACACATGCATATCCACGTACGCACATCCACGTACGCACATCCACGTACACACATCCACGTGCTGACATCCACGCATGCACACAACCACGCACACACATCCACACAAGCACATCCACGCACGCACACATCCATCCATCCATCCACCCATCCATCCATCCACCCACCCATCCATCCATCCATCCATCACCCATCCATCCACCCATCCATCCATCCATCCATCCATTCATTCATTCTTTCATTCATTCTTTCATTCATTCATACTTACCCAGCGATGAGGAGGAGGAGCCCCTGAGAAGAGGAGGAGCCACACTGCAGAGGAGGCCCGACGGTGCGGGCGGGTGCACCGAGCGTGCAGCCCGCCGGGATAGGTGAGTGGGGCTGGGGACCGGGGACCGGGGGCTGGGGACCGGGACCAGCAGGGAGGAGGAGGAGGGGGGCCCTGCAGCTTCGTCGGCGGGCGCACAAGCCCGCCGGCAGCCAAACAATGCAGGGTGGAGGGCGGGGATGGACGGGAGACAGGGGGGCTGCACAGGGGACGGGGACAGGACACAGGGGGCTCAGGGCACGAGGGGGGGCTACAGGACACGGGGAGCTGGACACAGGGGGCGGGGACCGCACACAGGAGGGGCTGCACAGGGGACGGGGACCGCACACAGGAGGGGCTGCACAGGGGACGGGGACAGGACACAGGAGGGGCTGCACAGGGGACGGGGACAGGACACAGGGGGCTCAGGACACAGGGGGGGCTACAGGACACAGGGGGAGCTGGACACAGGGGACTGGGACAGGACACAGTGTGAGCTGGAGCATCAGCTCATGGCCGGCGGCTGTGGTGCAACCCGCCCGCAGATAAGAGTGATTGCGGTGGGGGAGGGGGGTGAAGGGGTTAACAGGGGTGCCCACACCTCTGCCCCTAACCCTTGGCTGTCACTGACAGCTTTTAGATTTGAGCTGTCACTGTTCGTTTAGGAGCAGTGACAGTTCAAAGCCATGACGAGTATACTCGTCATGATGCGGGAACTGACATCTTTTCATGACGAGTATACTCGTCATTAGTCATAAAGGGGTTAAGGGAAATTGAGGAGGAGTCAGATTTCTGGTTTACTGACTTCACAAACATGGTTATGGAGTCGTGGAGTTGGAGTCGGTGTCCATTTTAGAGGAGTTGGAGTCGGATTTGGGAAATTGAGGAGTTGGTTTCAGATATGTGGCTTACTGACTGCACAGCCATGGTTATGGAGTCGGAGTCGTGGAGTCGGAGTCAATGTCGATTTTGGTGGAGTTAGAGTCGGATTCAGGGAAACTGAAGAGTGAGAGTTGGAGTTGGATGTTTGGCTTACTGACTCCACAGCCCTGGCTACTTTCATAGACAATGATTAGAGAAGAGATTGAGCCTTCACTCAACCACTCAAGATAGGGCTTTGCAATACCCCATTCTTGAGGTTGCAGAGCCCTGCTCTTGGGATTTGCTGGGGGTCCCAGCACTCAGACCCCCAATAATCAGCAGGTTATTGCCTATCTAGTGAACAGGAGATCATTTGTAATCTGTGGAATAATTAACAGTCATGGTTAATGGTAATCGCCCAATAACTAAGGCCCCTTTCACACTGGAACATCCGGACTGAAAACCGCATCTGCTGCCTAACGGCTGCACTTGCGGCGCACTTGCAGAAAGCCCCATGCATTGTCTATGGGGCTTGCGGCAAGTGCGGTATTGCCGCGATCTGGCAGTTGTGGCGCAGCTGACCACGTTTTTTTTTTTTTGCGACCACAACTGCCGCAACTGCCGGATAGCGGCCATACCGCACTTGCCGCAAGCCCCATAGACAATGCATGGGGCTTGCTGCAAGTGTACCGAAAGTGCAGCTGTTAGGCGGCAGATGCGGTTTTCTGTCCGGATGTGCCAGGTCCGGACAGAAACGCTAGTGTGAAAGGCTCCTAAGAGATGTTTACAGAGAAATATAGAAACTAAGTGACACATTGAAGTTAAAAGCCGACACGCTTCTATGCCTCAGTGGCTGTTTAATAGCTACCAGCAATTTCTAGAGAACTACTAATCCCGCTATCAAAGGAAGATTATCATCTCGAGGTAAAGCTGTGTCAGTGTACCAGCTCAGATCATTCCTTGAGACAAATGATGTCTCCGCACCCAGTGGCGCACCCAGAAATTTCCCAAGGTAGGGGTCCAAGAAACACACACCGGCCCTGAAAGGGGGGTGTCACCCCCCAGCGGGGTTCCGAGGGGCAAAGCCCCTGGTGGGGAGGTTTGGGGGAGCGAAGCCCCCCTAAAAGCAGCCTCTTTTGTGGGCCCTTGGGTGCTGTGTAATTGTTCCTGTCTCCTGACATAGGGGCCCAGCTCCTTGTGTACTGCACCACTTCTCAGGGCCGTCCAAAGGGGGGGGGTCCAGACACGTAGGTCCCCCCCCTTGGGTGCGCCTATGTCCGCACCATCTCCAGCCTGACCTTCGCCAGCTGCACCACAGACTAGGTTAGATGAACTATATTTAAATGCTAACATTTTCCCAGAAAGGTACAGATAACTTCCAGATGTCCGGCTACAAAATCTAAATTGGATTTCCTAGAATAAAAGAGGAAAAAAAAACAACTTTCTGGACTGAGTCATGTTCACTGTATGAAAAATAGTGATATCTTATCAATCTGAAGCCCATCAGCCCCAAACATCAGAATGAATTGAGAAACATGAGGCTGTTTCCCATGTGGTATTGGATATAGAGTGCTTACCAGTAGAATGAGGCATCCAGAAAAGAGGTCCAGCGCTGCGAGCAGTGACACAGGTTATAAATATGCAAAGCGCGTTACATAGCAATGAATCAAACGTTATATAGAGCCCAGATGTGGTTTCACAAGGCTAAGAATACAAACAGGTCTAACGACTGTATACGTTTAGGTTTCGGTCATTAACTAAAAAGAGAAAATGAAATCTAAAATAATTCTTTCATAATAATAATCAAAATAATTAATATTTTTATTCTAATTTTCATTTTTAATGCTGTCAGAACGTGTTCATGAGATTCAATACTCCCATAACAAGTTTATGTTAAAGGAAGTCTGCCACCTCTCAAAATACTAACTAAACCACTTATATAAGGTATGTAGGGTACTCAGTGCCTATAAAAATCACACCTGTAGTATCATTTTAAGTGGTTTAATTGGCATAAAAAACTTTTTTGTATGCAAATGAGGGAGATTTGTTTACTTGAAGTGACCTAGGTTTAAAGCATAACTGCTGTTTAAATTTCTATTTAATAATAATGTAGAGCAAGTTATTTGAATTAACTTTTAAATATACTTCATATGAAAATTCTGGTTGAAAACCATTCATAAACCTTCCACAAGGTGTCCCCACTATGCTGTGTGTAAAGCAGACATATGTACATTATCAGTCAGATCTGTCTTCTCACTGAATAGGGGGCATGTAACCATATAAGGAAAAGGGGGCGTGACCTATACTGCTGACTGCAGCTAGTGAGGAAACAATGTATTAGATTACCTCAGATTACAGCACAGTTGCTAAGCAATGTCAGAAGGTCAGGATCATTGTAAACTCCTCTGCACAAGCTTCTGATCTGTCATTTGGCTCCACACAGCTCAGTCAGGACCTATGTTAACCCCTTCTCTGCTCTCACACTGCTCCCTATCAGCCTGCTCTCAGAAGCTGTAGAAATACACATACAGTGCTGGCAGACGCTGGCCATGCCCACACAGCCATAAAATGCTGTTTTTAAAAGAGCACAGAAAAATGTGAGAAAATAAAGGCCCTGTCACACACTAGGACATCGTTGAAACGTCACGGGTTTTCAGTCGTTCTAACGATGTCGTAACGACGTCGTTCAGTGTGAGATGTACATCCGATCAACGATAATCGGGCAGATCGTTGATGGGAGGTTTGTGAGCCGGACCTTAAACCGAACGATGAGCGTTCGTTCAGTATGGGTGTGTGTGACATCTCGATAACGATGTTGTTAACGACCTTGCCTATTGAGAAGTGAAGGATGTAGGCGATCTAACGACCGCATGTATTGTTTGCTTGTCGCAGAATCGTTGCTGCATCACTAACGATGTCTGTACGTGTGACATTTCACTAACTATCATTGAACGTCATTATAGCGATCTAGGTCAAGTTGGATCGTTGATCGGATCGTTCGATTATTGAAGCGTGAGACGGGGCCTTAAGTCATATGGCACAAAAAGCATTATCTTAGCTGCTCTATGACCCATCATTAACAACCAGTGTAGTATTGTGTTTTTTTTTTTTCAATGAAATGACATTTATACTTTAAGTGTTCACCTACAGCCCAGAACAGCTCATTTACATTTATGAAAAATGTGTATTTCTGTTGAAAAATATATAATATCACAGATATCAAGATATTGTTTCATTCAACCTTCTATGACCTACCTGCCCATATACGAGATGGCTTAGATGGGCTGATCCTACAATCAGATTCCCTTTGATACTTCATGCAACTCTCATTTAAGGTACCGTTACACGGTACGATATCGTGAAAGATATCGCTGAAAAGTCACGGGTTTGAAGTCGTTGAAACGACATCGTTAGGATGTCGTTTCGTGCAACACCAAGATACGACTACAATAAATCGTTGATCGCAGATTTGAGAACATATTCTCAAATCAGAAGATCCTTGATCAGCCAACCTGCTGCATCGTTCTGTGTGTGACACTGCAATAACGATGTCATTCACGACTTCGCCCATTCACATCAGTGAACAAGTATCGTTCGCTGGGTTGTGCGAACATTAACTGCTCGCTACATCGTTGGTGCGTCGTGCACGATATCTACACGTGTGACAGCCACCAACGATGCCAAAACGATGTCCTAACAACCGCGCGCCCATGAGATCATTAAGGATATTGTTTCAACATTGCAGCGTGTAAAGGTACCTTAAGAGACACCAGGATAGTCCTTAGATTTGATTAATGCCTAGTACTGCTAATAGAAAACAGGTCTTCCAAGTGTCTTAGTCCCTTGGTATTAGCAATCCCAGTGATAACATGTAGTCCATGCACTGAAACTCTTCCATTCAACGATCTAATTTCTGAGCTATGCTAGAACAATGGATATTTAGTGATGTTCCTGTATTTATACAAAGACAAGAGGGGGACATTATTAGAGATCTTTGGTGCATTATTAAATGGAATTGTGGCACCCCACCGGGCAGGCTGCCACCAGAGATACTGCACTCCTCCATTAGAGGGAGAGTGGTGCCTCTGATATCCAGGTACTGGGATGACACAGTCGAGCCACACACACACAACACTTAGAACCCCGGTACGGTGGGAGGACCCAAGCGTAGCCGGGAGGGAAAAAAGAAGCGCAGGAGCAGAACAACAGAGAGTAGTAGAGGAGTAGCAGAAGTAAGGAGAATGACGTGTTAGATCCCGCGGATTGGAGCATGGTCACTCTCACCTTGGGAGGGAGTGACCGACGGGTGTGGGGAAAGAACGGGCCCTTGGGGTACAGAGCGAGATGTAGATTCCCGTACGCCCATATCTGGCAAGAGTAAAAAGGGGCTGATAGACGACACAGGGAACCAGCCCTGAACATGGTGCCGATGCTGTACGCCCGAGCCATTGAACCGGAGGCTCTGAGTTCCTAACGGGAGCTGTGGCCGAACACCCGACACACCTTGGAGAAAGTGGCCGAACTAGGGAGCAGGACCTGGAAGGGGTGCAACTGAGCACCTGTGGCTGACAGTACCTGAGCTCTGTGTGTGGAGACGCTGAGAGCCAGGAGAGTGGAGCGGTGTCGTGCTCACCCCAGAGGAGAGACTACCTTATAGCGCTCAGAGACCACCAGAGAAAGAGACACCCAGTAAGAGGGAGAGAGGAACATCAACAGAGGCTCGACTGCACTGTCCCGGTTCTGGAGACAATGCTGAATCGGAGGTTGACAAGGGAAGCACCTGGCAGCCATGCTGAAACAACTGAGTAAAAGTAACAGAACTCCAGCTGTGGTGTGTGAGACTTTCTTTAGCGGCGACTATCAGCCAAAGAGGCCGTATGAGACACCGGGGTGCTAATGACCTAATGAACATCTGCCAAGTTACGGACTGAACCTTTCTTCCAGCTGCCCAGGGGATGAGCTCCGCCTACAGGAAGTGAAACTATCCAAGCTCCCGGTCATCGTTCCCAGAGGTTCTGAAGCAGTGGTGGCCACCAATGGCCGCATACTGCAGGTGGCATCACGAAAACCCCTTTTCCCTGTCAACCCCGTCATCTTTCCCCCTTGTTTCAAATGACATCGCAAGGGTCATGGGACCAGGTCTTGGCCCCCATCTGTCCCCATGAAAAGAACCGAGAGTGAAGAACAACTGCTGCCCGATTCCCGAGTACCCCTGGTCCTGGAGTGGGCGTGTCAGAATGAGAGGGCAAAGGTGCCCCAAAATTTAATTGATGAGATAAACAATGGCTAGATAGATTAATTCTTATATTTTTTATTATAAAATAAAAATTCGGTTGCGCCACACTGTTTACTAAAGGCAGAATCTCCGTTATATTAATTCCTCACTCACCTTGTCTGGTTGTGCCGTCTCTGCACAACCAGATAGTAGGCTCAGTGGTGAGGAAGGGATCCGAGACCTTTGCTCGCCGGTTCCTGGTTCCAGAATGAACGCCCAGCTCCAGCTCGCTTCTCCGGGTCCCGTGATCAATCACGTGTCTATTGTGTCAGCCAGGTCCTTGTGTACAAAGCTGCTCTCTTCCACCACACTCCCCATAGGGAGGATAAAGTAAGGAACAATGCAGAAATGGTGGTATTTAGATTATGAGCACTATACAAGGACACTGCACTGATTAGTATTACCTCTAGGTCTTTATTGAATATTGACAAATGTGAGTCCTCGCCACAACATGTTTCAACGCTAATGCGTCTTCCTCAAGTGGATCCACTTGAGGAAGACGCATTAGTGTCGAAACATGTTGTGGCGAGGACTCACATTTGTCAATATTCAATAAAGACCTAAAGGTAATACTAATCAGTGCAGTGTCCTTGTATAGTGCTCATAATCTAAATACCACCATTTCTGCATTGTTCCTTTCTATATTTTTTATTGGTAGAGAGATCTAGTGATAAACCTCATCCGCATAGTTTGAACATGTGACATTACTAATCCTCATAATTATCACTATATCTGAAAGCAAACCAGGTCCATAGCAGACAGCCTGAGATGAGTGGATCCTGTACCTGGAGCATTTACGGGAATTTCTGCTTTTCATTAAGTTTGTTTACTCCTTTGGTTATACAACCATGACCTTTCTTAATATAATACCGGGATATTTATTTAGTTAGCATGAAACAACTGCACACATAAAAGAATGAGAGTGATGACTCAGAATGCACTCACAAATTAGGATAAAAAATAAAGACATAGTCATTAAAAGGAGGGCCAAAGTAGATGAAGAGTGATTAAGCTTCAGTAAACAATGCAAAGAAAAGAAATGAAGGAGAGAAAGAAAGAAAGAAAGAAAGAAAGAAAGAAAGAAAGAAAGAAAGAAGAAAGAAAGAAAGAAAGAGAGAGAGAGAAGAGAGAAGAGAAAGAGAGAAAGAAGAGATAGAAATAGGAAAAAGAAAGAAAGAAAATAAGGCAGAAAGAAAAAAAGAAGGATGAAAAGAAAGAAAGAAAGAAAAATAAAAGAAAGAAAGGAAGAAAGAAAGGAAAAAGTAAAATAGAAATAAAGAGAAATAAGGAAGGAAGGAAAAAATAAAAAAGGAATGAAAGAAAAAAGAAAAAAAAAAAAAGAAAGAATAGTACAAGAGAAAAAGAAAAAGGGAAAGAAAGAAAAAGAAAGAAAAGAAGGAAGAAAAAAATGGAAGGAATATAGAAATAGAAAGAAAATAAAACAAAGGAAAGAAAGAAAGAAAGAAAGAAAGAAAGAAAGAAAGAAAGAAAGAAAGAAAGAAAGAAAGAAAGAAAGAAAGAAAAAGGAGAGAAGAAAGGACGGAATTATCTATCACAATTGTGCCTGGTGTATTTGCCCCTTGATGCACCATCATAGAGTGCTGTGGATGTATGTCGCAGGCTCAGGACTCAGCCCCCCATACACAGACTAAACCCCCCAGCATCTGCCTCCAACAGCAGTGACCGGAGCACGTTCCAATCATGGCTGTTACCTCTTATAATGGCCCATTTAATAGAATGGGAGCCACCATGAGGCAACAGGCATAGGAATCAATAACAGGTCAAACTTGTCTACAGCTTGAAGGCTTCAAAACAAGAACCGGTTCTGGCCAGTTTTTGTGCCCAAATACCTAGTGGACAGATTGATGATGGGAGTGATGGTGTGCCACGGTCCGCACTGCTCTGGGTTCAAAATAACTCACCAAAGAGCCAATCAGCTTTTCATCCTCTTTATTCCGCCTACGCGTTTCAGCGCCACACAGTATACTCCCTGAGGAGTGGTCCTTTGTTCGAGGGAGGGTGACCAGCGCTGCTGGGTGGATGGGATTTAATATTTATAAGAATGAGTTTACTGAGTATTTATGATATTTATTGGTTGATGAGTGGTTACTTTATGAGTAAACCTTAATAAAGTACCCCCAACAATGCTTTAGCCCACAATGCTCTGAAGTGTTGTTATTTATTGGGTTAATTGGTTATAAAGAAACGTGTGCCTTGTTGCTTCCTTACATATCGCAGTCAATCACTGACAACAGTATTTAAACTGGGCACTCCTGTAACGATCATAGGGTGCCCATGGGTCGCCATGGTGGTTCCATTATTTTTGTTATTAGCTAAACCTGTGTAGGTTTGTGTGTAATATAGTTTGTAGGTTAATTAACTTTCTGATCAGCATCTTGCCCAGTTTACAGATCACATTCTAACCCCTCATAAAATGACATTGTAAAAGTGTTCCAAAGCTCTCATAGACCGGAGAGTCATCACAAGCGTCATGTGAGTCAGAAGAGGATCGGAGAGAAGCTGGAACTGAGAGACGTCGCTGATAGGAAATTATTACCGCACTCACACCACATTACACAGGTTTATTACATGATGGAAGTACTTGTTCAAAGTGTAACCGCTGTTTAAATTTTAATTTAATAATGTGGAGCAAGTGATTTTAATAAACTTTCAAATATACTTCTTTAGAAAATTCTGTTTGAAAACAATTCATTAACATTCCACAAGTACAGTACACTGTGTGTGAAGCAGACATTTGTTCATTATCACTCAGATCCATCTTCACACTAAATACTGGCATGTAACCACATAAGGGCAAGGGGGTGTGGCCTACACTGCTGACTACAGCTGCTGAGGAAACAATGTATCAGACTACAGCACAGAGCTGAGCAATGTCTGAATGTAAACTCCTCTTTATAATCTTCTCTGATCTGTCATCTGGCTCCACACAGCTCAGTCTCAATCTCTGTTAACCTTTTGTCCGCTGGCTCCCCACACTGCTCCCTATCAGCCTGCTCTCAGGAGCTGTGGAAATACACACACAGTGCTGGCAGACGCCGGCCACGCCCTCACAGTTTTTAAAGTTTTTAAAAGAACACAGAAAAATTTGAGAAAATAAGTCATATGGCACAAAAAAAGCATTATCTTAGGTGCTATGTGACCCATCATTAACAACCAGTGCAGGATTGTTTTTTTTCTTTTCAATGAAATGACAAGTATTGTAGTATATAGTACAAGGAATCAAACAATTGCAGGATTGAGTTCCCTATGAAGCCTTAACCAAAATGTGAAAACTAAGACAAAGGTTTTTTTAAAGGTTAAAAAAATATTTGAACCACTTCACTTTAGAGCTGCAAAATAGAAAAAGATGTATATCAGCTCACCTTTAAGAAGGAGTCCTCCACGGATCCTTAGCTGGATTCCATGACTAAGGCAGTTCTTACCGAAATGATATGCCCATACCATCATCTTGCTGAGAAATGAACTTCTTAATGGATTTACAATAAAAAGTTAATATTTTTTTGAATTCTTCTCCTTCAGACGCTGGAATTTCCTTTCCTTGAACTTCACATTAGGGCATCATTTTTTAAGTGCTGGAGTGGTACTTTTAATCTAAGCCCATTGCCCCCTGTGTTATATTCATCCTCCGGCTACTCCAGACTCCCATCACCATCTTGTGACCGCAATTTCTAATTGGTCGGAAGTCAGAACTTACGTCACAAGTGGTCAATGCATCCAGGGCCGGCCTCAGGCTAAATTGCGCCCTGTGCAAAATTCCCCTTTGGTGCCCCCAGACCATGTCACATGAGACATGCAGCCAATCAGTGGCAGCTTCACTCTTTCCTCACATAAAAGTGACATCCCGAGGAAATCAGGGAACAACAGCAGCTCTCATTTATTCTGAAGCCGCCATCGGCGATCTGAGGCGGGCACGAGAAACGTGACCGTGCATGTCAGATCGCCACATATCGCCAGGCGAGATTGCGGTGTGTGACGGTAACCATAAGAGATTATTGGGTCTCTCCATGCTGAGGATTCCAGCCCCCTAGCTGCCAAGTTGTACCTGGTTGGCAACCAAAAATACAGTGAAGCCTATTTTTTTTTTATTTCTAGAATTATTTCTAGAAAAAAAATGACATAGAGCTCCGCCATATTTTTGGTCCAGCCAGGTACAACTTGGCAGCTACGGACTGCCACCAGCCCCCAGCTGCCTCGTCATACCTGGCTGGAACAAAAAATACAGCGAAGCCTATTTTTTTATTTCTAGAATTATTTCTAGAAAAAAATGACATAGGGCTCCGCCATATTTTTGGTCCAGCCAGGTACAACTTGGCAGCTACGGACTGCCACCAGCCCCCAGCTGCCTCGTCATACCTGGCTGGAACCAAAAATACAGCGAAGCCTATTTTTTTTTTTATTTCTAGAATTATTTCTAGAAAAAAAATGACATAGGGCTCCGCCATATTTTTGGTCCAGCCAGGTACAACTTGGCAGCTACGGACTGCCACCCACCCCCAGCTGCCTCGTCATACCTGGCTGGAACCAAAAATACAGCGAAGCCCATTTTTTTTTTTTAATTTCTAGAACTAATTCTAGAAAAAAAATTACGTGGGGCTCCGCCATATTTTTGGTCCAGCCAGGTACAACTAGGCAGCTGGGGGCTGGAATCCTCAGCATAGAGAGGCCCAAGCGTTCTGGGCCCCCCATGCTGCGAATTGCAGCCCACAGCCGCCCCAGAAAATGGCGCATTCATTGAAGCGCCATTTTCTGGCGTTGTACCCACGCTCTTCCAGTTGCCCTGGTGCCGGTGGCTAACTGGGTAATAAAGGGGTTAATGCCAGCTTTTTATTGGCAGCTGGCACTAAGCCCGAGATTCATAATATAGGGCCAATGTTAGACCCGCCATTAGGAATCTCTAGTACGGTAAATAGTCAATAAATACACACAGAGAAAAATCTTTTAAGAAAAAAAACAAGCAGCATTGAGTCCCTCTTAATTAAAAAAGTCGACACTAATCACAAAGGTTTTTTTCAACGGCTTCAGAAATATTGACCCACTTATGTCCACATGCAAATACGAAACGATGTCATCGCTCACCTTAAGAAGATCCTCACGGATCCTCGCTGATGCATCATGTGCACTTTTTACGAAGCCTATGCCGTCACCGATCTTGTGCATGATAATGATCTTTGGATTACAATAAAGTACTATTATTCGAAATCTCACTCAGAGCGGAATCTTTCCTTGTTCACTTGGGATATTTTAGTGCTGGGTGGTACTTTTATGCTAAGCCCATTACCCCATTACCTGATCCCCGGACTACAGACTAACACATCACCATTTGTGTACCGATTCTATTGGTCAGGATAGTCAGATTACGTCACAAGGTAATCTGTTGAGCCCTGCACCGAGCTGATCACAAGAGGCTATGCAAGGATAATGCAGCCTGCAAGTATCTCTGCGATCAGCGTCATGCTAGTTCACGTTTGAGATCCAACTGCATCTGTCAACAAACAAGGACCATGATCCAGGGTACACTACGGGGACACTTGATGCCTTGTGAAAGTGTCTTAGGGAACGCTCTTAGTCAAGTATGGAATGAGTCTGACTGACCTGAGCACAACTAGACGCTGGATCCCGAGGGCTCACAGAGGACATTTGACCCTTGCTGTAGTCCTGTATCAGTCGGGTGCACGTGAGGCTCAAACCGGATCGGCATCATTCACCACGCGGATTCCAAAAACACCGAGCCAACTTACGACCGGTTGACTCGGTCCGAGCTGCGGTCAGTTACACATCTGCCATACGGCGACCAGAGCGTGAGTCAGCTTCAGGAGCACCTACCAACAAAGGAACTTCCATCGTCTAGGGTACCTCGGAGATCATGACCCAATAGATCCATCAAGGCGTCATCGGATAGGCATGAAGCACTTGCGTTAACCAGCCGACTAGGATTCCTCACAATGGCGACCCAGCTTACTACGATGGAGATCACTTGCGATCTCTGTGGGAACAATACATGCTGAGCACCCGAGTATAATACCTGTAAGCTGTTACATGACTGCCTGCGTTAAGGAAGACCCGGAGCAGGAGACATTAGGTCCGTGCTCAAATAAGAAGCGTCAGTACACACAAGGAAGAAGTGCAACACAGTTAAAGAAGCGAGCTCCGGGAAGTCGACGTAAGAGGGGGAGGGTCATTGGGATGGCGAGTGATACGTAGCAGCGCATCACAGAGGATCGGGAGGATCGAGGGCATAGCCAAAGGGCTACATCAGGTCGCGAGGGAACCACAGGGAATCCGTTTGGCTAGGTGCACATCAGGCTCACTTGACTGCACTCCACCGAGGGCCCAGTACCGACAGCGCGCCCACTCTGTGACAGGCAGGAGGCGCTCGCCGTGCACCTCAAACCGCACGTCTGGCCTAGGTGGGTCCAATGCATCTCTATGAGACAGAATGAGGCCCTCATAGAGATGTTTTGAAGAGTGACCTCCGGCTCGCTCTGTGAAATCCTGGAGCTGCCGGTAGCTAACAAATCTGCCGGAAACATACCTGAACGACAACAATAGAAGCTGAGACGGTGACAGGTATGTAAGAGGGGGGGAACTTACATTAAAGCACCACTCCATAGGTAAAATTAAAAAAAAAGGCTGGAGTGATGATTTACGTTAAACTTAAGAAAAATTTAACACATTTTTTAAAAAAAGCATATTTGATATCACCACATCTATAAAAGTCTGATTCATCAAATATAAAATTATTTGTGTACAAATAAAAAATGACCTTTTTTTGGTCACTAAACCACAAAGGAAAATGTAATAAACACAATGAAAACATAATGGTGTACACTGGATATTGACAGAAAGTTGCTAAATCAGTGCTGGGGGTGGAGGTGACTAGGGGGAATGGGGCAGCTAGTCCTGTAGTGATAATCTCCTTCTAATAAAACACAGAAATAACAATTCAGCCAAGTGACTTATCGATGGAATCAGGATCTCTTCCCCAACATCACAGTGTCATCACCAGATGACAAGAAATAACAGTGAAGTGATGTGATAATAGACAAGACGAAATGGTGTAAAATCCGCAATAAATCAGCCGCAATACTCAACCTATTAGACATGGTTGAAAAATGACCATAAATATTTCAAGTAGAATAGTTTTCTTTCTTCAGACACCCTAAAGCTTGACCTCTGCCCTTACACATATTTACATGCAGCCGGTCTTGTTCCCAGCTCCAGTGTTTGTCAAGTAAATGACAATGAAGAGACAGATCCCAGCTGTGTGGCACCAAGGGGGGCCTCCGCGTCTTTGGATTTTACATTGAGCATTGATTGTTTACATTGATCTTATGTGCATGATACATCACTGCTACTTTGACTTATTTCTAGCTGAAAACTCAATCTATGGTGTTCTGCTGTATGACATCGATTTATTTTTTTCATGTAGAGATCCTCAAGGAATGTCTTCCACCAAGTACAACCAAGGCGCTTTAGTTTTCTTACGGCCATGTTATTTACAAATGTCTTCTAAAAATCCTAAAATGCAAGAGATGTTAGAGGGGTGGAATGTCGCAGGCAGTTGGATTATAGCCTTTGCAATATTAAAATCGGCTTCCAGCATTACTGAGGAGGGGTAAGACCCGGTGACGAGGTTCGGAGTGCCAAATGGCCACAGTGATGAAATAAAGTTAATAATAATGGAAAGCATCAGGTCTGCTTGGTTTATTATCCAAACATCATTAGATACCTCTATTAAAAAGGCATACTGGCAGAGTGCACTGGGGGAAGGCGGCAGGAGGAAAACATGTTTAATGCCATTGGGCATAGTTGGGGGTGTGGTTAGGCGGTTTCCAATGAGCGTTAATTTTGAAGTCCATGCGGTCATGGAGCATATTATAATAGAAGCGGGGGTCTGAAGGTAAAGCCCCCCCCAGGCAATGGGTGCAGAGGGGGTGTAGCGCTCCCTTGCATATTAAAAGCTTACTAGTGGACATGACCAGTTTAGTTGGTGGATGTGGTGGGGCGGCTGTCCACGCACTATAATGGTTCACCCTGCACCCCTCCCCTGCCTTGGGGTCCTACCCCGAGACCCCTGCTTCTATTATAATCAGCTCCACCACCATATGGACTTAAAAATGTATGTTTTTCTCCTGGTGAAATAGAGAGCCACATCCACACACACCAAATCACGCTCATCACCTCATGCCGCTTCGGCTCCTAAACTGCCAGTGCCAGTTTGCCCATTAAAAAACCATGCTCAGTGATTTATGATAGATTTTTCTAGTCATCTGATCCTCCAACAACAGCCATGTTTAGGACCAGAGTGCTCTGCTGTCTGTGAAGAAGACTGTTATGAAGAAGGGTGCAGACTTCTATGAAGGAGAATAATAATACTGATTTGCTAATAACAATGCAAGTGACTTATACTGATGTTCACAGCACATTTGTGAAAATCATAATTAATTGCAAGTCATTTTAAAGGGAACCTATCGTAAGCACAATGCATATGTGCCCAATGCCACTGGCCTAGAGTCCTACAATCCTCCCCAGTAATTTATAACTAATTTTTCTATCTAATGCTGAAAAGGCCTGTCTCCTCTATACTAAAGGGTTATTCTCAAATTTGTGAATTATTTTCAATTCATTGGATAAGGGACAGATTCTAGTGATGAGCGAATAGTGACATCCTCGGGTTCGGATAGCTGTAAAGGTACCTTTACACGCCGCCATGCGGTGAAGCAACTGCCAGGCAATTGGGATTTTTGTCACGGTTGCCTTGAAATTACTACAAAGTTGCGGCGTGTAATTTGGGAAAGTGATCGTGATTTTCGTAGCTGCTCCGGGTTGCTGTTTCAGAGCATTGTTCTAAAATCAGAGGCAACCCAGATGGTGAATTGCCCTGGTTTTTGCGTGTAAACGGGCGATAGGGATAGAATCTGTGTTGCCTAGTGATTTCCCAGAGGCGTGCCACAGCGTGCTGGATACCATGCCCCATCAGCGATGATTGGTGGGGGCTACTCTGTTTCCATTGGCTGTCCCTTCACAGGGCACCATATTTAAAGAGCTGACCATTCACAGTACACAATTGGAATAGCGTCATGTATTAGCCAGCCTTCCTGCGCAGGCTGGCCAATCATGACGCTAATGTGTTGTCTAATCAGCGTGTTTGGGGCGCGGAATACACAACTCTGTCACGCCTATGTACATAGGGCATCAGTCACACAGGTACATGTGATGCAGAGTGTCTGTGTACAGCCTATTGATCACGCCCATACACATTGCATTTATATAGTACTGGGTAACCTGCCTGATCTAATCGTATAGGCTGAGTGCAATGGATATCAGACCTTGGCTGGTTTTGAGTATAAGCTGCAAACTTGAGTATCCCCCTTTATGATATTAGAAAGAATTAACATATTAGAATGTACCTGGGCAGTTACATAGAACTAATTGGCTGACATCTGCCTAGCCCAATGTATTCTATGATCACAGAATTTTCTCCAGAGCTGTTTCCAGATTCTAGTAGGTATGTACGCCAAGGTAACCCAAGATCGGTCATGTTTCCTCTTCCTTCAGCCGGAGGGAGTTTAGGCTGGCTTCAGACTTGCAGATGCATCTGCAGCGTTTTGCGGAGGCATCTGCAAGCATCTGCATGCAGACCGCAGCCCCTATGTTTATAATGGAGCGCACGGCGGTCTGCAGATGCTTGCGGACCGCCGTGCGCACCCATTCACTCCTATATGTGATCTGTGCGCACGCGTATGCCTGCGTACAGAACACACACTCTCGTCCGCACCAGGGACGCGACATCTCGCGTCCATGGTGCGGGCGGGAGTGTGTGACTTGTGCGCAGGCATCCGCGTGCGCACAGATCACATATAGGAGTGAATGGGTGCGCACGGCGGTCCGCAAGCATCTGCAGACCGCCGTGCGCTCCATTATAAACATAGGGGCTGCGGTCTGCATGCAGATGCTTGCAGATGCATCTGCAAAACGCTGCAGATGCATCTGCAAGTCTGAAGCCAGCCTTACACCCTACTTGTGTAGGTCACAAGGTCATGTGCCTCTATAGAGCCTTGGTGTGGCCACAGCTCCCTGTGTGATTCCCTGGGCCAGACTGAATGTAGTTACAAACTGTGTGCAGAACGTCACTTCTACAATTCATGTGACGATCCTTTTATAAAAATGTACGTTGTTCTATTTAGGTAAATTGAAGAACGGATTCATAAAATGATCCAGATTAGAGAGCGGCTGGAATTATTTGTCTACTGGATTTCCTTTTAACCCCTTCACCCAGAGGCGATTTTCCATTTTCGTTTTCTCCTCCTCTTTTTCCAAGAGCCACAACTTTTTTATTTTTCAGTCAATTTAGCCACATCAGGGCTTGATCTTTTTTGCAGGACAAGTTGTACTTTTGTATGACACCATTCATCCTGACACATTTTGTACTGGAAAATGGGAAATAAAATTCCAAGTGTTGTGAAATTGCACAAAAAAAAGTGCAATTCCACAATTTTTTTAATTTACCCTGTTCACTATATGGTAAAACTGATATAGGAGTATGAGTCCACAGGTGAGAATGAGTACGTAGTTACTAAACAGGTATAGTTTTTTTATATTCATGTAAATGGTGATTAAAAAATTCCAGACATTTGTCCCAAAAAAATAATTGCGCTTTTGTCATCGCCATTTTGTAAGACCAGTAACGTTCCCATTTTTCAGGATCTGGGGCTGTGTGATGGATTACTTGTTGCGTCCTGAGCTGACATTTGTAGAAATACCTTTTTTGGGTGAATGTGATGTTTTGATCGCCTGGTATTGCATTTTACTGCAGAGTTGTGGTCACCATAAAGCTGCAGTGTACCCATCAGATTAATTCACTTTACATTTTGATAGATAGGGCATTTCTAAACACAGCAATACATAATAATTTTGAATTGTTTTATTTTCAATGAGGCAAAAGTGGGGTGAACGTTTGTTTTTTCATATTTTTAAAAACTTACTCTTTTTTTTTAGTGTTTTTTAGTGTCCCTTAGGGGACTTGTAGAGTCTACTGTCTGATTGCTTGTGCTCTACGGTGTCATGCTGATGTGCGGCTCTGTGAAGCACAAATGATCACTGCCTGTGAACGCCAGCGGTGGCACTCACGGAACGTTCGTTATGACAATCATGGCTGCCTTAAAAACCCATCAGCGCCACACAACCATGTCACGGGGCCACCGATGGGAGCAGAGAATGGCGTGCATGTTTTAGATTGCGCTGTCAGAGTTTGATAGTGGAATCTAACTGGTTAACAGCAGCAAGCAGATGTCTGCCCTGCCATCCGCTGTTAGGCCATGTTCACACTGGACATTTTTTATCCATTTTTGGTGCTGCATTTTTTTAAAACTGCACCAAAAACTGATCAGTCACTGCATCGGTAGCAAAGTGAATGGGATTTTCAGTTTGCTGTGCAGACGTTGTATTTTTTGACTGCTGTGTTAGTGGTGCAACAAGGCATCCAGAAAATAATGAGCGTCAATTATTGCTCCGTTTTGCTGTTGCACTTTTCACACCACTAATACTCCATTACTTACCCTCTCCAGCGATCCTACAGTGAGACCCAGCGATGTCTTCCTTCAGTGCATGATCAGGACCTCTGGGTCACATGTGCAGGTCCTGTCAGTACTTGTACTACTCACAGATCCTGCCAATGCCTAGAAGGAAGACATTACCAGAACTCACTGTGGGATCGCTGGAGAGGGTTAGAAAGTGTGTGTCTGTGTGTCTTTCTGTGTCCACCAAAAATGAAGCAAAGAAGAAATATGGATGATGCTTTTTTGCAAAAAGAAGATCAATGTTTGGTGCAGAAAGAAGGAAAACATCGCCGGAGCTTGCAGTGGGATAGCCGGGGAGAGTAAGAAACTGTGTGAGTGTATGTCTGTGTCCACCGAAAACAGAGCAAAAAAGCAACACTAATGGCCACTTTACACGCGGCAACAGGAAGATAGAAAACGGCAGGTGTCGGAGACAATTGTACCTTTTACCTTCAAAACACCTTGAAGTGGCTGCGTGTAATTCAGGTATCTGCAAGGTGTTTTGAAGGTAGAAGGTACAATTGTCTCCGACACCTGCCGTTTTCTATCTTCCTGTTGCCGCGTGTAAAGTGGCCATTATGGATAATTCATTTGTGAAACTTTTTTTTGCAAAAAGAGGATTCGCTTTTGTTGTAGAAACTGCACCAAAAAAGGTTTAACAAAAACAAACACCAACGCTCTGTGTGAATGAGGCCTTAGAGGCACATGTCGGTAGATTAGATCAGCTGACATGAGCTGGCAAAGATGCCAACTCAGTGTGTGAGCCCGCATCAAAGAAAGGAAGGTGACATATGATGTACATATACGTTAAATGTCATGAAGGGGTTAAAGAGAAAAGTCTTCACCATTTGCTAAAATTTTACAGAAGGCCTCCTGTTCCGGTATACAGTTTCTTAGCAGAATTTGCAATCAATACTTACACTAGTGCATTTCAATGAATTAGAATATCATCAGAAATCAGTATCATATAGCCATGTTTCTGGGAGCCCTGAAACATGTTGAATAAGGGTGCGTGCACACGATCAGTGTACACAGCGTTTTGGACGCAGCGTCTTGCTGCTTTCAAGAAACCCCATCTTCACTATGCGTAACCCGCTTGCAGCATGTTTCGAGCTGCGGTGCGGGTTGCTGGGAGTCGGAAGCGGCTCCAATCGGGTGACTGCAGGGAGAAGCCGCACATAGTGAGTACAGGGCGGCTGTGGTCTCCCTGTGGCCACCCGCGGCTTCCCTCAGGTTTGGAGGAGCTGCGTCCAACACGCAGCTCCTCTGGACCGTGTGCACGCACCCTAATAAATCAATATTACATTCCCCCCTTGATGTCTCGTGTAATACGGCAGTGCGGTTTTTAACCCTTCATCCTCCCTACTTTCATTTTCTGAGATAATGACCTTTGGGTTTTCATTAATCATCAACATTCACAGAAATAAACACTTGAAATGGATCATTCTGTGTGTAATGAGTCTTCTTTATAAATAAAATTTAAGATGGAAAAGATCACAAATTATATTGAAGAAACAATTTATTTCCAAGAAATAATATAGCTTAAATGAAAGAATCATGTTTCCACTCGTAGATGCTGAAAGTACAGCCTCTTAATCTAACCGTAACAATGGGGAATTTAGCGGCCCCCAGAGCTCAGGCATTAACAACTTTCCATAAAGCAGAACCATGTGGAAGGCTCTGATGCCCCAAGGTGACCTCTCCCTGCAATGTCTGGGGAATTCTAAATATCAGGTGGCTGGGCATTCACAATCCGAGCCGTGACCCAACAGTCTATCACCAGGACCCGGAAACAGAGAAGACCAACGCCGCACACATAACTCTCAGACCCTCTGCCACAATGGACACAAAGCGTTACACCAGGTGGGTTCTGCAGAGCCGGGCAGAGTCGTATTAACGGATCTGGTTCATAATGAGAGGACGTTAATGGGTTCTCAAATGGATGGATTATTCACAGGGTTACAGCAGACAAAGACGCACTGATTCACGGCTCCAGTTCCTGACCCTACAGACGGCAGCGGGCACATGCAAATGAGCATTCTAATTACCCAGAACAACTCATAAACAGATCTTTTCTGCAATTTGTGGTGGAAAACATGGTCCTTCTCAAAGTGCAAATTCATCCCATGCAAAAGGATTATTCTCACAGCAACTGAAAAACGTTTCCATTTCACGAGGATGTGGATAATGAGCCGCTATTTGTTTCAACAAGACGAAATCTGGATTCTACAGAAGCCACAAATGTAATGTGATAACCAGATACGTTACTGGACTCCTAGGCCAATAACGCCAATATATGACAGATCTATTGCTACTTCTCGCATTCAGGAACATTGTTTTAGATTGTTGATCTAATACCGAGCCAAAACGAAGAAAGCAATGTAGACACAACAGATTGCAATGTATTGATTTGGCCAAGGAAAAGGATCATTTTTAGTTGTTTCCTTTTTATCACAATTTGGTCAGTGTGACAGTTTTTATCATTAGCGTTTGCTCCAAGTTTTATCGGGCTTTATTGTTTCATAAACGTGTTATGGAAATCAATGTATGAAAATATCCAAACATTTGCCAATGTGCTAGTATCCTGTATTTTGTATTGTACTGCATATCTACATACATGTATCCCATTAAAGAGGACCTGTCACCCCTCTGCTGCATGGCAAAGTAAATGCACCACTGAATACAGCATGTCTACTGCACTCAGGGAAGAGGTCGCCCATGGCTCTAAAGCTTACAGATAAGTAGTCCAATGGGTAGGATCTTATTAACAAGTCTTCGCCACTGGCACAGTCCTCCCTCGTCCTTGTATTTTCAGCCCCTTGTATGTGAATGCCGCCGCCTCCTTTTCTTCCCTCCTCTGTCAATCACGCTGCCGCTCAGAGAGGCATTGCATGACGTCAGCAGCAGGGCCCGTCTTGCCGCTGCCTCCTGTTCTGCCTCCTCTTCTCCTGCTCTGTCAATCACGCTGCCGCATAGAGCGGCATGCATGTGTGGCACCCCGCAACAAGTGCATCACAGGAGGGTATTGCAGCCAAAACTGCAGCAGCAATATTCTCCGACTCAGCAGTCACACAGTTAACTCAGAGATCCATACCCTACATGCATCACTTAGCATAGAGGGCCAATCAGGTCCTGGTGGGCGGAGTGTAGTGGTAGTGTGTAGTGGATTACTAAGAAAAGAGAGTTGAGTCGAGGAAGGGAAGGAGTAACGTAGGAGCAGAGAGAACTCTCCGAAGCAACCTAGGAGAGGGGGTTGCACAGTTCTGTGCGGCCCCCTGGCCAATTCCCCTGGCCTATCTCCCTACCATCACCCCGGTTGAGCACCCTAATTCCCGGTGCTTCCACAACCGATCTTCGGGCATCATCATGCGGGTCCAAAATCATCCCGTGCCCATCTACAGCCGGTTTGCTGGTACCGAAGCTAGCAGCAGTTCAGCTCTGCTATGCGAACCACAGGAGTGGAAGGACCGCTTTACAGGAGCACCCCACCACCGCCAAATCCAGTCGTCTAACCAGTGGTGTACCCACCAAGGGACCCAAGGCTCCCCAAAGCATCCGGAACGTATACCCGGATAGGGCATTCAAACAGCCTCCCTGTACCCGATCTGGTATTCCTGGGCGACAAAGGCAACACTTAGTTAGAATGGAGGAACAACGCGGATCTCTGAGAACACACTGGCCATTGCTGAGTCCACCCGGTCCACTACCTACAAGCTGTATACCATGTACTGCCTGCTGGTTACAGTAAACAACCCGTTACAGAGACTTACAGTGTCCGTGCTTTCTTATGAGCTGTTTATCCACATGCTAAGGTAACCGCAGCTGCCTCAGAACATCTTGTGCAGCTCCTGCCTCTGGGGATCACCGCTCAGCCTGTGGGGAGCGTTCCATCTTGCTGCATTCCATCCCCCGGAGGCCCCGCAGCGTCGGTACAGTTACCGAAACACTCATAGGTGGCGTCATGACAAATTAACCCCTTAATCTGTTCTACCAAGACGTCTTCAACCTTTTGATCTGCACCCACCGGGCCCCACTGCCGGCAGGCGCGGTCCATTCGTGACAAGAAGGAGGAAGAAAACGCCTGTCTAAACCGGAGTCCCGGCCACGGTGAGTCACACGACGTCAGCAGCAGGGCCTGTCTCTGCCGCCACCTCCTGTTCTCACTCCTCTTCTCCTGCTCTGTCAATCACGCTGCTGCACAGAGTGGCATTGCGTGAAGTCACCGGCAGAACCCGCCCTGCTTTATGCTGTATTCAAACCGCAGAGGCGGGTTCTGCCGCTGACATCTTGCAATGCCACTCTGTGCGGCAGCGTGATTGACAGAGGAGGGCAGAACAGGAGTGGGCGGCATTCACATACAAGGGGCTGATATATACCGAGGAGGAGGAAGGACTGTGCCAGCGGCAACGACCTGGTAATAAAATCCCACCCATTAGACTACTTATCTGTAAGCTTTATAAAGTGTATTTCCCGGGGTACAGGGGGCTTGAGCCATGGGAGACCCCTTCCCTGAATGCAGCATACATGTCATGTGATGAGCACAGGGAGAGGGGTACTCGGACACCGGAATGGATTTGATGGCGGTGACGGGGAATCATGGGTGGTCGGGTTCCCGGTTCCGTGCCCTGGCTGTCATTTGTTTGGTGGAGAGGATATATTTACAAGGAAAAAGAGTATGTGACGCCACCTGTGATACCGGTAATTTGGATACAGGCTGGCCGCTGAGGTGATGATGGGTGCAGCTCAGTGTGGTACAGCTCTTCACAGGTGGAGCTTTACCTCAGTGCAGCGGTGAAGGAGGATGAGGGTATGAGGGGAGTAGTTGTTCTTACCCCTCTGAGGATGCTGACGCCCTACGGGCACCAGTGGGAAGGAAGACAGACACCGACTCAACTTCAACTCCACTTTACTGGTACCGGCAGATGTTATAGAGAACACGGTACAGTCTGGTTTAACGGGTACTAGTGGTTGGTTAAGGGTACACCTATGGAGTCTCTAGATGTTCCTTCCTTATTATCTTTCGGGGTCTCAATTCTACCTTCCTCTCTGGAGACGGGAGCAGCAGGAACGCACTATCTCTCCCGCCACCGGAATCCGGACCGTTACCCTCGTAGTCTTGGACCGATTATGGACCTGAGGAGTGAGGTACCGTCTTGTGGTGCCTACGACTACCCGGTTTTAGAGGGCCCACGGCTCATCGGTTTGCGGTCAGGGATGACCCGCTTACCGCATCGGCATCTATGTCGCCGGTTTTACCCCAGACGTTACCAGCTGGCTCCAACTGGTGCTGGTCCGTCCCCTTCTGTCACAGGTCACTCTCCTGAAGATGGGTGATCCCTCCTGTCAGAGGGCTGTCAGGCCCATCCTGACTGACTGCCTTCCTAGCACCATCTCTGACGCTGACTACTCAAAATCACTCTCACTTTCTGGTTTTACTACTCCAACCTAGGCTCCACCCCTTTGGACCTACTGTATGACAGTCCCCCTATTCTAAGGTGGCCTAGTGTTGGGTGATGACTTAGACTCCATAGGTTAAACCCAAACCCACAGCTACAGAGGCACTACATATACTTGCAAAGTGTAAAACCTCCCTGTGGCACCCAGCCATAGGGGCACCACACATCCCCTTGGTGACATACACCCGTCCGGTCTTAAAACCAAACCGGGTGTGAGCTGACATTTTTATTAAATTAACATGTTAACCGGGTAACTTTCAAACCAACAATAAACAATAAGATTGCTTTGGGTAATCTTCCTTTGCAGGAGGCACTGTGCTTATAATGTTGCAAACTGAAACAATAATAAACATTTTAGTCTTATCGGTCCAACAGTGACTGGGTATCAAGTCTCTGATTCAATGTTCATCTGGCTTTTTCACCCAAAGTAGTAATTTGCATTAAAGTCTATGCAAAAATTCCATAACAGTACATGTGAAGCAATGAAATAAATAACATTAACTATTTACACTTTTGCAATGCAATACCGGGCTGCTTGTCTTCTTATTCTTCAACTCTACTGAACCGGATTGCAAACCACTCGTGGGGACCTGCGTGGGGCTCATAAGTTATCACATCCCCATGGTACAGGTCCCGGTCCGGGTGGCCCTGGGGAAGGTGTTCCTTGACGTACCGGTGACCCACAAATACCTCTGAATAAAGGCCTTCCTCGTGGAACATTGAACAAGTATCGTTCCTGGGTTGTGGTAACGATAGCTACTCGCCACATCGTTGGCACCTCATTCACAATATCTAGACGTGTGACATCGCACCAATGGTCTTGAAAGATTGTCCGAACGATCTCGTTCACGGGAGATCGCTCGTGCGATCGTTAGCGATATTGAAGTGTGTGACGTGGCCTTTAGTGTAAGAATTAATCACTTTCCTCTAGTTGAAGACATAAGGAGTACCACAGAATTCAACAGTGAGTGGTGGACTACTGGATATGTCCACCATATATGTGAAATATCTCCTAGGTTATCACAGCACCGAAAACATTTGCCATTATGTTATATTCTATGCAGGTATACAGGAACATAATACAGAAAAAATGTAAAGGGATCCTGACCTGAAGGTGTGCTGCGACCTCGCGATGCCGATTGCGCATGCGCGAGTTGTGTTCACGGCATCTTATCTGTGATTCATTTTTCGAGGTCAGGATCCTTTACATTTTTTCTGTATTATGTTCCTGTATACCCTAATGGGTGTACTGACGTGGTAAAGCTGGATATGATGCGATTTTCGTCATACCGGCTTTACCGCCACTTTGATGACGCGCGCAGGCTCTGTGCTCTCTAGCACGCCCATCGGGGCATGAATAATTACCAAGTAGGCGGCGGCGAGAAGCAGAAAGGAACGCCTTTTGTGTCTTCTCAAATGATGAGAAGCCGCAGATCAGAAGGTATTAAAACAACTTTTATAAACTTTGCAATATCGCTGTACCGACACAAAGGGATGCCTACAAACATATTAGCATGGTGCAGGGACAGATATATAGAGGCTGGGGGCTCATTTTTTGAGGTCAGGATCCCTTTAAGGTAAAGAAAGGTAAAATACTGGATAAAACTCACTGAAAAGACTTGTGTGTATGGTTGGTCGGCAAACGCAACTTTAGTGAGCAGTGCCAGGCAGCTGCTGCCAAGGCTAATAAAATAATGGGATGCTTAAAAGAGGCATAGATGCTCATGAGAAGAATATAGTTTTACCTCTGTACAACTTGAAAGATGGCAATAATTAGCAAGCTTTCGAGACTACTCAGGTCTCTTCTTCAGGATAATATAAGACAAAATCTGATGTGCTACATATTATATTTATACACAACATGACATGGAATAGTGCAGTTTTTAAGACAAATGAGGTGGAGGAGAACAGGAATAATCAGTATGGGATGAGATGAAACAGTTATGGCAGTAAATATCGCAACCACTATTACAAAAAGATGTCTGACTAAAATCTGTATTTCCAGCTCCCCCACTTCTGTGTTTTAGACAACCCCAAATCTAAAACATTATTGATAGATGCTCAATGTCGTCTCAAAAACAACAGAAACATTTCTGTGCAACCAAAGAGTGCAAAAGCTGTCCATTTATAATGACAATGGATAAGATAAAGGTTCCCAGTACAGATAGGGACTACAAGATCCCAGGTAACTTCAGCTGCATCACAAGCAATGTGGTGTATTTAATTATTAGTACCAAATATTCAATGGGGGGTCTGTATGTAGGAGAGACAAGACAGAAACTTAGAACAAGAAGGAATTCTCACTGTCACACAATAAAAAAAGACATATGGATCTACCTGTAGCCAAGCATTTTTGAGCCCTGATCACAGTACAATAGACATGAAGCTGCTCCTATTAAAAGATAATTTCAAGTCTCAAAGAGACAAAAGAATTTGGGAATACAACTGATGTTGACCTTTGACATATTCAGAGCAGGAAAGAATATTTAACATGGATTCATGTCTTTCTACATTAATTGAAAGGGCATTTGGGGGCATCATATCTTTGAACACACCCTAATTAGAGGACAATAAAACTTTCACACTTCTTATCCATTAACTGTTCCAATATTTACTGCCATAACCACTTCACCACGTCTCATTCTTGTTCTAGTCCACTTCACTTGTCTTAAGAACTGCAGTATTCCATGTCATGTTGTGTATATACATGTGGCACATCAGATTGTCTTCTACCAGCCTGAAGTAGAGACCTGAGTTGTCTGGAAAACTTGCTTTGCTTTTTCTTACCATCTTTTCAATTTGCCATTAAAAGGTATCAACCACTGAGGACTGTCAGATTTTAATTTTTTTTTTATCTAATGGCTAACACGGTACAAACATATATTTTACCTTACCTTCTGTACAAGTCACTAGTGTGGCCATACCTAGAATATTTAAGAACAAGAGGAACAAGTGTTAAAAAGGATTTAAAGATTTTATTTTGACACCAAGTGAAAAATATAAAAGGCACTGTTTTGAACACTAGCACAGACAGGTTAGGTGGACAACATGAGAATCCATGGGAGGTACAAGTAGAACTAAACATATGAGTAGGAGTTGAATCACATTAATGCTCAGAGATGGGAACCAAACAGATAGAGTACAACACAGCAACAGATACAGTAGCTGTAAGTGCAAAAAAAATACAATAGATCATACTATTGTGGAAGCCCCGCCAAGCAGGCGTCACAGAGGGGTACTGCACCCGCAAAAGAGGTGCAGATACTCCAGCTGCAGGTGGACCCAAGGATGGTGGGTGGTACCCTATTCCAACACTCCCACACTAGTTTATACGGTTGGACGTTACCCGGGAGGGAATAAAAACACCTCTAGGGGGAACAAGGAGGGCTTTTTGGAACTTTTTGGAGGTCTTTGCCTCTGAGGGCCTTTGGCTTAGGTCTTTGGTCAGGGGTCTCTCTGCTGAGGACCAGGAGGAAGAAAGGGAGCTTTTCCAGGAGAGCAGCCGGTTTGGGAAAAGGGGCCGTCAGCAGGGTCTCCCAGACAGCTTACGGGTACCGGAACCTGCACGTGTGGGATACTTTAGGACCACAGAGAACCCGGAGTACCGTGGAGTCTTCAATTCTCCCGGGCACCTGAGCAGACCAAAAGAGGGTACCAGGCACTGCTAAAGGAACGAGCGGCCAGTCAGCAGAAGGTTACCCGACGGCAGCAAGGGTGAGAGAAGGAAGGAGGTCGGGCGGATTTCAAGTCGTCAGGCTTCACACTTAACTGGAGAGCAGGAAAGAGCAGACGGGGTTAGAGCAAGAAGGTACACGCTGAGGGTCCCACCATACCATTTAGGATCTGCCTGCAGCTACCCGTTAAGCTACCATTCCTCATACCATCAGGAGTGCTAACTGTAATTTTGTATGCGATCCATTGGACATGGGCAGTAAAGTACCCGAGAAAAGTGAACTTGTCTCTGCTGCGTTTTCCTTGCATGAACTTGTTCCCTTATACAGGAATACTGCCCCGGAGGTCCAGCCCTACCTGTAGGGGACTTTGCCAACTAGGCGCGATACAATCTACCTCCGGTGGACTGTGGCGGGCTGGTGACACCTCACCAGAAACTACAGGTGGTGTCACGACAAACTGATTTTCATCCCCTGTAAATAATTCCCTTTTGAAAGATATCCCATGACATGGTATCAGGCACGCCCATATTCCCTGTGACAACAGGAGCGATTAACCCCTTGCAGCCTGATACCCGAGTACCCAAAGCCTGGGCTCGACACTATATTGTACATATTCCCTTACATAACCATAAGAGCAACAGTTATACTAACATTTTGCATCCTAAATGCATCAGAGGTAACCCATCCAGATTACAACATTCCCACCTAAAGGCCCACAGCATTCATATTGCACATAGCAGGGATACCTGCTGTTGTCGCACACTAGGGACCAGGGTACTCGAGACCGGGTTGTACTGTCTCTGGGAGGTGTCAAGGTGCCGGTCCCGGTCCCTGTTGTCTAGATGTGGCAAGTAAAGGGGATATTTCAGGAGGATTTGTCGCAACGCCACCCGGGGTATGTGGTCAGTAGGACCACCGCTGCCATATTCCTGCTAGGGACGGTGACTTGGGGCAGTATGGATGGTAAGCCCTCCTCAGATAAGGCTGAGGGTCCCCAGGGCAGGTGTAGTGATGACGGAGGGGCGTAGTGAGGGGTTGTGCCTCTGTGCAGTTCACCTCTACAGTTTACAAGGGAAAGCAGTCTCCGGCTCTTCAGGTGGGACTTTGCTGAAGGAAACAGTCTCAGACAGTGGTGAGCTTACCGGTATTTTACTTAAAGTTCTTTAGCAGCAGTTCACAACAGTTTACAATTACAGTTCTTTCAGCACCTCCACGTTACAGTACTCACACTTTAGCACTGCTCCGGGTAACTGGTTATGCAGCTCAGGCAGCTCCTCTGCATTGCTTCCTCTCAGTCCTTTCAGGTCTTTTTGTCTGTCTCTGTTTCCTACCCACAGGTTTGGTCTGACCTTCATGGGCTCTTGTGTGATTCCCTCTCTGTCAGGGTCACTACCCTAGTCTTATGGCTGTGTTTCCTAACCTGGTGGTAGGTAGGCTGCAGGTCATGGAGCACCTGCCCCACGCCGGTGTATCTCGTGATTAGGGTCCTAGAGTGCCCCCGGTCACCTCTACAAGCCGGCTCTCTGGCTGTAGCAGCCTAGACTCCAGTGTCCCAGGTATGGCTGTGGGATCACCAGGCTCCCTCTGTCCTCACTGTCTTAGCTCCAGGGTTCCTCTGGTCAGCTAAGATGTGTGCGGCTGCCGGGCCCTTGTCCTCACACTCTTCCTCTGTCAAACTGTGGTTCTTCCCTCGCCTCCGGCTATGGAGCAAGCTTTCTCTCCTAGGCATGTAGCTTCTAGGATTCTGCGTCCTCCAGGTATCTGCCTCTCTCTACTACTGTTCTTCTGCTTCCTCCTGCACTGGTGCTCCCTTGTTGTTATCTACAGTGCCACCCACTAGATCAGTGCTTCTCTACACTCCATCCACACTACTTTAAACCCCTGCTACCCCTTGTCTAACCTAGAGTCCTAGGCGTAGGGTTAGTGTGTGTATCTGTGTGGGTGCTTCTCAGTCAACTGTCTCTACCTTACCTGGCTGCAGTTCACCTGTGGCTGCCCTGGTTGCAGGGGCCCACCCTTACAGAAACAAATGGAGTCTGTGTGGTGCCCCTGCGGATCCAGTCGCCACAGAGGTACTGCACCCCTGTTATGGTGTAGTATCCCACTCTCGGGTAAGAGGAGCACAGACCAGTGCTGGGACACCCAGACCACACACTAGGAACCATCGTAGTGGGGATGGGTGGAGAGGAAGTAGTTAGAGGGAGCACCTGGAAGGAGGGAAGAGAATGCACAGTAGTGGATGACGTGGGACACGTGACAAAGGGTATAAAAGATCTGGAAAATAGGAGAAACAGTTGTACAGCAGAAGGAGAGACAGTTGAACAGCAGAGAGAAGGAGAGTAAAGCAGCTGGAGTCAAGTAGGAGGGAAGATAGAGAAAGAAAGCCTGTCACAGAAGGAAAAGAACTTAGAGAAGTGTCCAAAGGAAAGGAGCATAGGAAGAGGACTAGGTGACTTCAGGAGGAAGAGAGGGTCCTAGAGGCACGGGCAGTGACCATTCCACCTGTGGGACTCATATCCATTGTGATGCACAAGGCAGTGGGGGGACTAGGCCGAAGACATAATAATGATTGTACGCTTTTAAAAGGTCTGCCCAGGCACTATTCAAGGGTAATATTAGTATCATACTGAAAAATGACCTGACAGTGTCTCTTTAAACTTGGTATTGGCCGCTTCAAGATGCGCAGTGCCCGGCCAATACCACGTGATCAGCCACAATGCACTGGGCCAGATATGATGTTCCGGCCCGGGCATCACATGATCACAAGAGGCGGGCATTTCGAATAGGAGGTGGCATAGCCCAAGGAGAATAAGGACGCCCAGCGGGGCGTGCTGACACAAAGCGAGGAGGCGAGAATGGAGCCCGGAGCACGCCTTTCCAGTCTCCAACTGGAGACTGTTTGTAAGTATAAAACTTATTTTTCTCCCTCAATATAGGGCCCCTTTAGTTCAGACAGGGATGGTTAGGGATCAGATAGGAAAGTGCAGGGACAGGTTAGAGGGATAGCGCGACCTGACAGGTTCCCTTTAACACACCTCGCTGCCGGATTAAAATGAAGGCACAGGATCATCAATAGAGTAATATGTCAAAAATGTATTGATACAAATGGACGTTTTTTTTGCGATTCGCGCAAACTGTACGATGAAAAGGACCACAAAGGATCAAAGGGACATGGTGCTTTATACGACGCGTTTCAGAGCGTATCCTCACTCCTTCTTCAGGAATACAGCCAAAGATTTATTGCTACACGTTTCAGAGCTAAGAATGCATATAGGTGTACACCGAGAGCTACAGCAGAGGGGGTATATATAGAATGATATACAAAATCAAATTATTTTGTATATCATAATAATAATGTAGATTGTCAACTTTTTTGAGCAGGGTCACCTTTATTTTTGCTGTAATTATCGTATTGTATTTTTTACATTGTTCCTCTGCTTTAATTGTTGTATTTTTTTCATTGATTCTCTACTTTAATTACTGTGTTGTATTTTTTATCATATATAGTAGTTACCTATGACCTTCTGTATATGAACCACTAAATTGCAAAGCGCTGCGGAATATGTTGGCGCTATATAAATATAGATAATTATTGAAATATATTCCCCCTTTGATATATTTCATTAAAATCACCTACATTTTTTCATCGCTCATTTCTCCCTTTCTTTTAATTTTTTATTTATTAAAAATAATATTGTTAACTTTGCACACTCCAATAAAAACCTAAATAAGAGGATAGGATGATTACAAGCCGCTCTCCTTTTAATGACTCTCTAGGACCAAAGTGGTTAAATGTCTGAAGGCTGACTTGCAGCCATATGATGTGTCAGATGAAAATGTACATTACCGAAATGATCCCGGATGTAGAGGGCCCACGCCTGATCCATGACCATGAAATCACTGTTTGCTTACCCATAGGGGCTCATCAGGGGGATCACGGTTACTGCTGAAGGGTCACTTGGGGGACATTTACTGATTCAGTTCTTTTGTTAGCAGCGCATATTTGTATTCATTTTTATGCATCATTTAATAACTGCAGTATGGAAAATCTGTCACTTCAAATTTCATAAATATAAAACTAATGAAAAACCTGCACATAGGAAAGAATACACCGAGTCTCCTTAGACAGAATCACACAGCAGGATCAGATATGTATCACATATGAATCCAATTAAATTATTTACTACTGTCCCAAAGCTTTGTAGATTATATAGGGCTGATAGTGAGGTCAATTTGTTGTTTTGCATTTGTGGAAAAGTCACTTTGCGGCTGCAGCATCAGTAGAAATGACATCCATCTATTAAATGTCGAGATATCAGATACAAGAAACAGTTATTGTTCATGGACATATTTATCAGGTCATCCTAATTCCTAGGTTAATTTCCTTCCTGGCATGTGGTCCAGCTCCTGAAACACGTAACGACAGATGGAAATATGATCTATTCAGCTTTTGATTATCACACACAGGGCTGTGGAGTCAGTAAGCCAAATATCCGACTCCTCAATTTCCCAGAAACGACTCCAACAAAATGGACACCGACCCCACGACTCCGACTCCACGACCAGGGCTGTGAAGTCATTAAGCCAAACATCCGACTCCTGAATTTCCCTAAATTCAACTCTGACTCCACCCAAAATGGACACCGACTCTGAATCTGACTCCACAACCCTGATCACACAGTATAATCATTTATTATCCAAAAGTTATTCAACTTCCAACTCAGCTCATATCTGTATAAGGTGTAGTGTACAATGTTGTCAAAAGCTGGACCCAAGGGGTAAATTGGATCTGTCTTCAAACAATGGGGCAACTTAGTATGGAGATGGGTCTAAGTCATAATGTTGTTAATAGGAACAATCAAAGAATATCAAAGGTGCAGGATATGAAAAAACGAAGACCATCATGTAGGGCAGTGCACCAGGCTATAGAAAAGGGAAATACCAAAATGTGTGATATATTTTATCTGAATTTCATGCTGATCTAAGGGTGTGTCCGGCTACCGTGCGTGGGCATCCAGCACAGTACACACAAGGTGAGGAAACGCTGGGTGAGGTGAAAGAAATACAGTAGGCGAATGGGAAAGAGGTGACCTCCTACACTCACCTACGGCTGTACCCTGATCTCCCTACCGTCACTATATGGGTTCTTTTAACCCGTCACCAAACAGGATACCTAGTCCGTTGCTGGCTCTGATGTTAGCCCTCAATAGAAAAATCTCCGGTGGGAGCACTAGTCCCAACCACTGCAATAAAAACAACAAGAGGGAAGGGGAGGCATACAGGGGGACAACAAAAACAACTTAATGCTTGCTGCTGTGGTGCCTCTGTGGGTCCAGTTGCCACAGAGGGACTGCACATCAGCCAAAAGTGTGGTACTCTCAGGTAAGGAGGGGACACTACCCAGTACCTACACACTAGCATCCAACACCACACCACTCCAGGCCAGGGGATCTGGGCACCCTATCGAGGGAGGGCCCCATCCTAGGCTGGAGGGGGAACTAGGTAGAGGGTGTGGGTGGAGGAAGTAGGTAAGGGGAGCACACTAGGGAGTTGTGAGAAAGTAGTGACAACGTAGGACGTATGTTGGGGACTTAGGTAAGGTGACTGACATATGGGAGATGTGTAGAAAAATGGAGAAGTCAGTTGGAGAGTTGGTGACAGGAGTCTGTCACGAGTGCAGTGATGGAGTGTGTGGTCCTGGGGACTGGAGCTGGTTGGAGCTTGTCCCAGGACAAGGAAAGGAGAAGACGGATGGAGGAGCCAATGAGGAGTTCTAAAAAGACTGAAGGGGTCCCAGGGGTACAGGAAGTGAGGAATCCACCCATGGCACCCGTATTAATGCCGACCGAGATCGGAGTCGGATGAAGGGACCGAGTCGCAGAGGGGACCTCCTCCAGACTAGTGGAGAGAGACTGTATGGCCTAGCTAGCTAACCGGAGGCTGCTGTATCCTCACGTGCAGCAGCCAAATCCACACTTAATCGCTGAAAAGGCAGTTGCATAGGGTCAAGGGGACTAAGAAAACGTCGCCCGACAGGACCCGCGGCTGCTGGCTTGGGACACTAAATGTGATGAACAGAGCAGGGGGGTAAGAGCCAGCACGAACTGGGAAGGTACACCAGAAGGGGTCCCGGTAAAGTGCACCTAAGTTATCCGAGAGTTGACTGGTTCCCTGACCCGAAAGACACAGCACCTGGCTGGTTGTTGAAAACCTGAAGAACTGTCAGAACTGTGAGTAAAATGTGAAGACTGCACCCTGATGTTCTCAAATTATTTACTGCATCTCCTGCCCTGTACTACAATAGTTACCATCATAAAATAGACTTTATAACTGCCCTTGGGCCTCACTCTACCTGTGGTGAGCTGTTACAGCTGTTGCTCCCTGAGGAAGCGAGCAGGGAAACGCGTTGGGGCTACCCCTTGAGCCACCTGACCCTGACAGCACAGTATATGGGTAAGCACAAGTAAAGCTATATATGGGATGCTATTAGGAATAGGATGGGTGTTGTTGATGTTGTTGGGTAGGAGATTCTGGATGATGTAGGAACCGAGTCATCATTGCATGTGCTTAATATTGTTGAATCCGCCTGAAACTCTCTTGACCCTCCTTTTAATACCTGATACTGCCATGTAGCATTTTATTATAGGTCTCCCATGTATTGTGTCTGCTTTGGGTGAGGAAAATGGCCATTAACCCCTAGTGTCCTCATATCTTGATCCATTTCTTGAACAATTTTTATCTATGTCCATGCACTTTCTGTATCTGCGTCTTTTATATTTGATGAGGTTTAATAAAAGCATCTTTACATATAGCAGTTCAATGTGCATCATTATTAATTTGGTATAAAACTCTCTAAGTCCGAACAATTATGAGTAAAAATGTATTTGAGAGAGCCCTATTACATATGGATTATTATTCATGTTTAGCCTGGTTTTTGAAAATATATCCTCACGTGCAGCAGCCAAATCCACACTTAATCGCTGAAAAGGCAGTTGCATAGAGTCAAGGGGACTAAGAAAATGTCGCCCGACAGGACCCGCGGCTGCTGGCTTGGGACACTAAATGTGATGAACAGAGCAGGGGGGTAAGAGCCAGCATGAACTGGGAAGGTACACCAGAAGGGTTCCCGGTAAAGTGCACCTAAGTTATCCGAGAGTTTACTGGTTCCCTGACCCGGAAGACACAGCACCTGGCTGGTTGTTGAAAACCTGAAGAACTGTCAGAACTGTGAGTAAAATGTGAAGACTGCACCCTGATGTTCTCAAATTATTTACTGCATCCCCTGCCCTGTACTACAATAGTTACCATCATAAAATAGACTTTATAACTGCCCTTGGGCCTCACTCTACCTGTGGTGAGCTGTTACAGCTTTGCTGCATCACTAACTGCCCTAGTGGAACTGAACAGCAGTGTCAGCCATCCAATTGCCGAGTACCACTGGTGGTGTCACGACTTAATTTCCCATATAAACTTTCCCCCATTTTTATGACACGTCCGACTCCTGGTCGGGTCCTGCCGCATCCTGAGCTGATGGTCCGTTGGTTTGGCTTGCTGGCGGATTCACGGGGTCTACTGTCTGGACCCCAACCTCCCGGGTATGCATCGGTGGTCTTGCAGCCAGGTTCTCCACCACAGCTCGTGTGACTAATGCTGCCTCTCTTTCTTCATGGTTCGTCGCTTGGGTCATGAGCTCCATGGCCCGGTTGGCGCTCCAGCTGCGGACTACCCACTCCATCGTCTCAGCTAGGTTGTACCGTAGTTCCCGGAAAGCATCCTGCCAATATTCGGCATCCCCCTTGTTGGACAGGAGGGAGACTGAGTCCAGGTCCCCACAGGCAAGGCGGGCCTGCTGCTCCACCTCGCGCATGAGGTCTGTCCGGGTAATACACATTGTCGTTCGTCGTGTCCTTCACTTCCGGCTGGGTTCTTATTGACCTTAGGCGGTTCCCCCCCGGGTCATTTCCTGTGGCCCGCCCCCTTGGTTGATTGGCGGCCATAGGCAAACAGTTTCGCTTCTCTGGATAGGTCCTCCCATTGCAAGGGGCTGAGGCACACCCCCGGACCTGCACATTTTTCTTCACATGGCCGAAGCGCCAACTTGGGATTCCCGGTAGAAATGGCGGGAACCCATTTTCGGCGGCATGTTGGATGATGGTGAAAGGTGTAAGGCTGCCTTCTCACTACGGATTTTTAAAATCCGATGCTGTCCGATAAAAATTGGACAGCATCGGATCCGAATTTGGCCCCATGCAGTCCTATGGGCATCGGACCGAATCGGATGTGCACTAAATGCCATCCGATTTGGTCCGATCCGATTCTGTCCGATTTTTTTATCGGTGCAAAAATCGGAGCCTGCTCCGATTTTTGCACCGAAAATAAAATCTGACAGAATCGGATCGGACCAAATCGGATGGCATTTAGTGCACATTCGATCCGACCTGATCAATTTAACATGGGGCCCTATGGAGAAGGGTCCGAGGAAACATCTGATGTCTCCTTGGACCCGATTTTACTGTACTGAGCATGCTCAGTACAGTAAAAATGCTCAACTGGGAGCGCAGGGGTTAAAAAAAAAAAAAGTTTATGCTCACCTCCCCCCGAGCCCCCGCTGTCTCCCGCCGTCTTCCTGCAGGCTTCCGGTGGCTCCCGCAGGCTGCCGGTGTCTGCAGAGATCTTCCTCTGCTGTATAGGACCTGCGGTGATGTCACAGTCATGTGACCGCGGGTTACCATGGTGGAACCTGCTGTCACGTGACTGTGACATCACCGCAGGTCCTGTACACATGAAGAAGACCTCTGCAGACACCGGGAGCCTGCGGGTGCCACCAGGAGCCTGCAGGAAGACGGCGGGAGACGGCAGGAGCTCGGGGAGAGGTGAGCATATTTTTTTTTTTTTTGCTCGGAGGCTACGATTTAATGCCGGAATCGGATGCCTATTTGGCATCCGATTCCAAGCATTAGAAGGGAGCCGATGCTGTCCGAATTTATCGGACAGCATCGGCTCCCTCATAAATCGTTATGTGAAAGTAGCCTAAAAGTCCAGTACTCGCCCCAGTAAGGGCCATGGGGTACTCGGAGCAGGGCCTCTAGACGTCTGGGGTCTGGGGGATGTCATGATGGTGTGACCCAGTTCGTAGACACACGATTGGGCGGTCAATAAAAAAAAAAAGGGAAAAAAAGTTTTTGGAATAGGGGCATTTGGGTGGTGGTTGTCATGACGCCATCCATGGTATCATCCTCTGGGGATGATGGGATGGCAGCTGTGATGGTGTCACTCCCCACGGGTGGAGCCAGTCCCCAGGGCATCAGGAGTAGGGGGTTGTTAGGGTGCTGGAGAGGCAGTGGGGCTGAGCTGGCTGCAGGGCTAGATTGGGACATCTCACAGGCAGGCTCCTGCTGCCTGCGTGGCATATCAGTCTACCGCTCCTCAGGTGGGAAATGAACAGTCTCACACAATTCTGAGTTAGAAACCCGGTTTACTCCAGTTTTCTCTGCACGTACTACAGGTCACAGTTCAAGTGTAGTTGAAGTCGGGGTAGTCCTTAGCAACCAGGATGGCTTGTCCAGTACACCCCTTTTGTGTTCCTTTCCTCAGTGCTGCCTGCTCTCCTCCTTCCTGCATGCGACTTTGCACACAGAGCCCCAATCCTGCATCTAAGGGCCTTGTCGGGCGACCAACTGTGTCCCCTGACCCTAGTACGGCTGCCTTCTCGGTGGATGTGTCGGGAGGTGGCCACAGCTTCTCGAGATCTCGCGGCCACCGGTTCCATGGTTGGAGCTTGGAGTCTCCTCGCCACCTTCAGGGCCGGGCCCCTGGTGCTCGCCCTGCCCCTTCACTTCACTGCAGACTTGGGCGCCCGGGTGAATTACTCACTGCCCACACCCCTAGGGTTCCTTCTGTCTACTCATGGTCTCTGGGACGAGCCTCATCTCTGTTTAAGTCCTCTGGGTCCTTCCTCTCTGTCCTCTCTCGCTGGCTGACCTCCTCTGACTACCAGTGACTGGACTTACTAGCCTTGGTTACCGCAGATGGGAATACCACACCCGTGAAGTGGGTGCAGTGTTGACCAGACTGCAGGGGCGCCATATACTGAAATAAGATTTCTAGCATATGGAAAGCCATAGCTCATCATAAATTAAATGAGCTGTGGCATCCTTCCATGTCACACTCCATATTGCCACAGCTTCACCTGTTTTATCAGAGCTTGGAGAAACTAGAAGTGGAGCACTAAAAGATATAAAATGTATGCACAACTGAGTTATGCCTAAATTTGGCGACTTTTCAAAGCTTTTATGCCAGAATTCTGGTGTTTAAGTTTGGGTAAATAGGGCCCTGTGAGTGGCCCAGAAGTAGTTAAAGTGAACCTGTCACCACATTTAAGTCTGTGAAAACAAAAGCAGCACCTTCAACAGCACCTATGCTGTATTTTAAGAAGGTGGCTATTAAGTACTGACTCCAACTGTACACCTAATAAATATGTTTTAAAAACTTCTAGCCCTTTATTATAATTACCTGTTTCCGGTCTGTTGGGCTTGATTGTAGCTCAGTCCATCCCACCTCTTCTCGCCATCCAGCCCACCTCTTATCGCTGTCCATCTCGCCTCTCCTCACCGTCCAACAGCCTCTTCTTCTCAGTGACATCCAAATTGCGTGCCTGCACAGATGCTTCTTTGGGTCGTGCCTGCACACTGTGCTCTTCCCTAAGGCTGTGGTCACAGTTGCCATGCGTTTTTTTAAGTGATTTAACAAAACTCATGCTTTTTTTCATGTCAGCATGAGTTTTGTAAGGTGTGTGATGGCTCCCTGCGTTTTTGGGTGCGTTTTTGAATCTGCACCTAAAAATAGTGCTTGTAGTATTTTTTTGAGCGTTTTGAAAAACGCATGCGTTTTTGTAGAAAACGCATGCGTTTTTATAACATGGGTTCCTATGGGAAACGCATGCAAAAACGCATGTACAGTTAGTACCTTTTAGTGCCATTCAAAAACGCATGCGTTTCCCATAGGAGCCCATGTTAACAAAAACGCATGCGTTTTCTACAAAAACGCATGCGTTTTCTACAGAAACGCATGCGTTTTTGGATATGCTCCAAAAACACATGGGACAGTCACACATGCTTTTTGGCTATTAGGGCATGCGTTTTTTAACATGGGGGCCTATGGGTGCGTTTTTTACATGCGTTTTTGAAAACGCAGGTCTCCAAAAATGCATGTGAAAAATGGTACTGTGACCCCAGCCTAACACTGTTCTGCACATGATGAACTGCTAAGGTCTATGCAAGTGCACAGTGCATCTGTGTGGTTTGGAGAGGCCTCAGCGCTGGTACGCGATTTGGATGTCACTCAGAAGGAGAGGCTGTTGGACGGCAAGGATAGGTGGGATGGACGGTGAGGAGAGGAGAAATGGACCGAGCTTCAATCAAGTCCATCTGACCAGAAACAGGTAATTATAATACAGGGTGGGCAGTTTTTAAAAGCATTGAGACTGCTGAAAGTGGTGCTTTTAGTTTCCCACACCCAAATCTGGTGACAGGTTCACTTTAGATAAAAAATAATTAAAAGATCCGGATCTCAATCCAATTGAAAATGTTTGGTGGAAGTTGAAGAAAATGGTCCATGACAGGGCTCCAACCTGCAAAGCTAATCTGGCATCAGCAATCAGAGAAAGTTTGAGCCAGACTGATGATGAGTACTGTTTGTCACTCATTAAGTCCATGCCGCAGAGACTGCAAGTTGTTATAAAAACCAGACGTGGTGCAACAAAATACCGGTAATGTATTTGAGTGTTGTGTTGTTTGTTTGTCACGATTCCATATTTTTTTCCTCAGAATTGAGTGATTCCATAATTTTTCCCCCTGCTTGGTCTATAAAAGTAACCGTTACTGGCTAGCATATATTTTTTTCAAGATTTCTTTTAGTGTTTCTTCAAGGCAGAGAGTTGCCATTTTAAATGACTTCAGTTTTGTGCCATGTCTGTGATCCGCTTAATTTCTACAAAATTAAACAACTAAATGGACATCCTCCGAGCGAGGGGATTCCATAATTTTTGCCAGGGGTTGTATATCAGTCATGCCATGATATCAGGAAAATAGCACTGTGAGTGGGAGCAAATTTATCATACACATGTGCCATCTTGAAAAAAGTTACACAAGTTGAGTTATGTTAAAGGGGTCATCTGGGATTTTTAGAAAACAAAATGTGCCCAGGCATTAACAGCAGGTAGCTGCCACCTACCTGCCTGTTGTGCCTGGAACCAGTCACCTCCGTTCACCCCGGTACAGAACGGTCACAGACAGCTCCTACTGGGGAACAACATGGCAGGGTAAACAGAGTGGAGCAGAAGAGCAGAGGATTCTTTTCTGCTCTGCTGTGTGGAAGTGGGCACATGATTACAAGCCGGCTCCCCGCTACTTGATTGGAGGGGGCTGCCTGTCAATCAGCATGACTTCAGCTATGCTCCCGTCAATAGAGGGGAGAAGCCGCCCCTCTGTTGATGTGACATCAGAGTAAGCAGAAAAATCGCTGGCAGGAGCTGTCTTAGTCCGCTCAGTGTCGGTGGTGAACGGCGTCGGGCACAACAGACAGGTAGGTACCAATTACCGTGTTTCCCCGAAAATAAGACACTGTCTTATATTAATTTTTGCTCCAAAAGGTGCACCATGTCTTATTTTCGGGGGGTGTCTTATATTAGCGAAAACAAAATTGACAGAAAAACAGCCTCCCATCCCAGTACCGTATCCCACTGCAGCAGCCTCCCATCCCAGTACCGTATCCCACTGCAGCAGCCTCCCATCCCAGTACCGTATCCCACTGCAGCAGCCTCCCATCCCAGTACCGTATCCCACTGCAGCAGCCTCCCATCCCAGTACCGTATCCCACTGCAGCAGCCTCTCATTATCCCAGTACCGTATTCCACTGCAGCAGCCTCCCATCCCAGTAGCGTATCCCACTGCAACCTCCCATGTGTGTACACACACACACCACACACGCACACACCACACACACCACACACTTTCACTTTCATACCGTACTTCTTCCTTTTCACTTTCTTTCTTATGTGGTGCTGCTTTGGTGGTGCACAGTGCAGGAGCCCTGGGCCAATCAGAGTGCAGGAGCCCTGGGCCAATCACAGCGCAGGAGCCCTGGGCCAATCACAGCCCAGGAAGAATCAGAGGCTACTGACATCAGCTGGCCCATGATTCCTGCGCTGTGATTGGCGCAGGGCTCGTGGGCGGAGAACGGCACAGAGCTCCGGAGCAGAAGAGCGGTACAGAGTGGCGGGCACCGGACAGCAGGGACAGCGGGGAGCGAGACACAGATGCAAGCCCCGGTCTTGTGCTCGCTGGCATGCTGAGGAGGTACGCCTTATAATTGGGGGGTGGGGGCCTTATATTAGGAGGTAGGCACCCCCCCCAAGCATGCCTTACTGTCAGTGGGCGACCTATTTTCAGGGAAACAGGGTACATGCCTGTTAGTGCTTAGACACAATTTTTTTTAACATTTTATCCCAGATTGTTTGGCAAACTAAAACATACAACAGTATGAGAATGAGACATGGATGAGTTATATGTTATTACAGTTTCAACAGGATGAAAGGAACAGTTTCTGTAAAATCAAATATCATTAAAGTGTGAGTCTTGAGTCCTTGAGCCATCTTGATGTAATTACCAAAGCTAAACAGGACAGCCTCTCTCCTCCTTTATTTGTTGGATAGCAACTTGAAGCCCACTTACCGGAAGCTTACGTATCTGTACTGTAAGGTCACTCTTGGCGTTCTGCTATTTATAGAAAAAGCGAGTACCGTGTCCATCCCATTTAGAGCTATAATGAAGTATGCTGTAAAAGAAAAATAGTTTTTGTATAACCATTCTAACATACAAGATTTGTATTGTCATTGGTTGAATTTATCGTTTGAGGGTAGGGTTCAATATAGCAGTTGCCATGCGCCTACATCATGAAAGTCACAAAAGCTATGAAAATGATTATTACAGAATATAGAGGTTGTCCCCTGAACAAAGTACATTTTAATCAATACATTTTGGAATAATATTAAAGGGAACCAACCAGCTGGTTTTAGGGCTATAAAGTGAAGCCACTACCTTACAGGCTCTGGGATACCTTTACTTTAATGGTTACATGTATGATTGCAGAAATAACTGTTATCAAACACTGGGAAAGCAGTGCAGCACATTAGCATAAGTGCAGCACAGTGGGCTTGGGCTTCTTTTATTACCAAAGACACTATAACTCCAAGCCTTCCCATCACACAATCTGCAGATCCAGAGACACAACAACCCCCAGCAGAAGCAAGAGATGGAGGAGACAGAGAGAGGGAGGGAGGGGGAGGTGATGAGTTGGAGCACACAAGACCTGCCTGATAGAGGCACAGAGAGAGAGAGGGAGGGGGAGGGTTTGGTTTAGAATAAACAGGGGAGTATTAAAAAGAAACCCAGCCCCTCATAGTGACTATGTGTTGCACTTATGCTTATGTGCTGCACTGTTTTCCCAGTGTTTGATAACAGTTTTCTCTGCAATCATTGAAGTAAAGGTTATACATGCATTATATGACATGTATCCTACATTTTTATCAGTTTTCCTCTATGTAGGCTCTTATCTCTAATTTGCAGTTGACTCTGAGAAGGTCTTCAATACAAAGCAGAGATAGGAATTACTACTCTTCATTCTGTCATGTGTTACACCTCAGGAGTCTGTGGTGTTTATTAAATGGGTTAATTTCCTTTGAAACTGCAAGGGTTAAGGTTTTTCTCTGCTGCTGCTGGTCAGGTGATATGGTTTTCCTTATCACTTCCACCACCCTTTAAATTCTCACATTACCCATCCCCTGATGTCATTTATAGAGTTTATTCTATTATAGACCATCCTAGTGTGTGGAGCTCTCCTATTGCTTCTGGACATCTGCTTTCTAGGAGCAGAGCATGTTGTAACCTTGGAGTTGAACTACAGCTTTCAAGTTTGTTTTGATTTATTTTGATTCCATTTTTGTGGGGGTTTTACCACTTCTTGCCCAGATTCCCGTGGGTGGTGGAAGGCAAGGGTGGTGGCCCAGACATCCTCACCATCATAGGTATTTTTGGGATAAGGGACAGCTAGGGCCCCTCTAGCCTGAGGGTCAATCAAGGAGATACAGTTTCCCAGTCATTCCTAACTACCTTGTGACATTATCACGGTCAATGTCAGGAGGTGTCCCCATTCCATGCTGTCCTTTTGTAGTGCGCCATGCGGAGGACATCTTTATTGTCTACCCGTGATACATTCTTTATTAGTACACACAGCTAAGTAGTAACAACATGGAGGATATTATGCAGCATTACTGCGCAGCGTAGGTGTGAATAAATCCATCACTGGAGTGACGTAAACACAACGACATATTAGTCGGCTCAGGGTGATGTTTCTGTGTCTTCCTCTGCCAGTTTCCTCACTCTGCCCCTTTTTTCTTACAACAGAGTTGGCATATTGATAAGAACATGTATTAATTTTATACTCTGCTTACATTATGCATAGGACTTTTCTATTATCACCTCTCCACTCAAATTCTCTTATTTTCCTTGTGCATAGGGCTTTAATATATGGAGTCATTACTGGCCTTGATTAGTTACCTGATCTACCATTTGCTGTGTTACTTAGATATTTGCATGTTACTGATACTTAGGGGACTCTGTAACTGTCATTAACGATAATTGTTCGTCTTCGGACACCATTTTTGTGCATCTTTGTGTCCTTTTTAGTAATGCTATTAATTGCATGTTTTACTTGTTTCAATAAAGGATATACAGAACTTTTATTGTTTTGAATTTGGCCTACATGATGTAGTTTGTTTTTTTTCGTAGATCTAGATCTTTTGAGAATAAAGGAACCAACTGCTGGTTAACACTTAATATGATTGGAGATAGAGACTGATATAAAAGATGTCGATCTCTTTACAGTGCTGTGGAAATAGCAGAACTATAGTATATAAGCAACAGAAAGATATAAATCACTCAAACCCCTCTCCGAATAAGTCTAAAACCTTCACTAATTCATTGTCATGCTGAAATAAGGGGGTGTCTGGCTACCGTACATGACAGTGGAGGTATGGACCAATGATGTCTTGCACTCTACACAAAACAACAGATGGGGAAACACTGGTGGAGAATACATATACAACATGGGGGCCCTTCTCATAGGGAATGGGGAAGAGGTGACCTCCTATACTCACCAGCGGCTGTTCCCTGATCTCTCTACCATCCCTATATGGGTGCTTTCAACCCAGGATACCTAGTCCCTCGCTGGCCCTAATGTTAGCCCTCAATAGGGAAATTATTATTATTATTTATTTATATTGCGCCATTAGGTTCCATGGCTCTTTACATGAGGATGAGGGAGACAAGCACAAGTACACTAAATCTAGACAATCAGGACATACAGGTACAGGAGGGGAGGGGACCCTGTCCACGAGGACTCACAGTCTACGAAATGGCTAGCGGAAGCACTAAGAAAACAACAAGGCAATATCACACAGTAGTCAACTCTCCAGAAACCCTCCTTCACCTCAGGAAGCTTGGCCAGGAATGAGTTCAATCACCCGCAAAGGATGCTGGAACCATGTGACCATATAAAGGGGATGGGAGTGATCACAAAGTAGCACACCTGGTAAGGATACTAAGGTGTCTGCTAGCAGAAGAAACTGACATTAGTTCCTGCACTGTCAAAGGAAAGAGACATGTTTAAAATGAAGTCTCAATAAAGGAATGAGACAGAGGTCCCAAACCAGTCCCAAGTCTCCAAAGAGAGATCATTGATGTATTGACAACCTAATCAGATCTATGCCTAAATCATAACATTTCCAGAAGAAAATATTCAACAAGGTTACAAAAAAAGGAGATGTTCAACTAAGCATGCCAAAACCAATAATTTATAAAATATAGTACTGATTATTATGAAAAAACGGGTCCGACTATGTATAAATTCACAATATATGTGCACAGCCATCCTTGAAGAAATCCGGAGTGAAGGCGCTATCGGACCATCAAGGTGGTCAGGGCTGAGGTGTAAGACTGCAGAAAGAATCAGACAATTTTCCGAGTGTCTTCTAGAAAATATTTTGCCTTGGATTGTAACAAGTAGCCATACAGCAGTTTAATGTGTTTGCTTTCATTGGGGATTAAGAAAATGTGAATTTAGACATTTGTAAAGAGGAGAGAAACATGGCCGAGCGCTGGAACTACAAAGAATGCCAGTCATATCCTCAATAATTACAGCTCTGTGCGAACGCCAGAAAACAGAACGGGAAGGAAACTAGTCATACACTGCTCACAATGTTCCTTGTGGCCTAGAAAACAGATTCCTGTCACTCAAGTCAAATACTTGTAAGAACATCATGTTTGTGGTAATCTCTTAATCACTGCCGAACAGATTAACTATTGCGCTGTTTGGCAGCTCTGGACACGTTCTCCAAATGAATCAATGGACAGAAAGTGTCAGGAGAGCGGAGAAATAAACAGTAGCTGCATCCAAGGTACAAGTAGATCACTTGTTTGGGTACACTGGTTTGTTTTTCAGAGATTTGGGGGATTTTGTGCAGGATATTAGACACCAAGGCCTTAAGAGTACCATGCTGAAATACAGTTAATTGCCCTGGGGACTATTCTTCTATAGGTCTCTGTTCCTGGGCAATGGTGATGGGGGGATTTGGAGCCCAATTTGCAGAAGGAATAATAAAGACTTTTATGCTTGTAATACTTATACAACTTGTCCAGACTCAGGTAAGATATGTAGTTGAGTGGTCTTTTGTCAAGGGGTGGCACAGTGGTAATAGAATCAGGTAGCAGGATGGTAAGATGAGCAAAGTCAGACCCTTAGACCCTCACCCTGCACCCAGAGGTACCTCAGAAGACAAGGAGGTCTGGGTCACCACCCTTGCCCTATGCTCCTGATAAGCCCTAGGCTAAAAGCCCCTGGTCCGCCCATGAATCGGGAAATAGAAACTTCCCCAAGGAAGGTAAACTCCAGGCAGGATCAGCAGGAACGGTACCAGCACACACCGCACTAACGTCCTACACAGCACACACGGTCAAAGCCAAAGTGATCTCTATCCTGCCGGACACCCGGTGGAAGGAATAGAACTAATACTTAAAGGCTGAGGGAGTGGAGAACATGAATGACATGCCACAGTGACCAGGGATGAGCTTCACTGATCACTGATCGCAGCGGAATGGCCAGGACCATTGTTTGGTCGCTGGTCTCCCGCTGTCACACATGCATCGGCATGTGTGACAGGGGTAACGACCAGTGATCCCCAGTCTGCGCCCGGGACCCTGAACGATCCCAGCGACTGCCGAGTGTCGGTGTATCGTGGGTGATCGCTGGTAAGTCTGCCTGTGTGGCATCTCACCAGCAATCACATAGCGATGTTCCAGCGATCCTGATCGTTGGACGGGTCTGCTGGCACATCGCTATGTGTAACCCGGCCTTTAGCCTCAAAACAATAAGTTATTCTTTTAGTGATTGGACTTTTTAATTTGTGATTATTGTTTACGTATTAAAGAGAACCAATTGGAAGCTTTAGGATCTCCACAGTAATTACATTTGTGCACCTGAGGACACATCTTAACCAAACCTGCTAAGTGTGTAGAAAAACAGCACAAGGTCGGGGTCATCCCATTCTAGGTGCTCTTACAGCCTAATTTAAATAAAAATTCAAGGATCCATTTGTGGTGATGAGGGTATGCTGGAACTTGTCTTCTGTTATGCTAATCATCAATGTCATTAGTTTACTGACCCTAACGGAGCATTACGCATTGGATAAAAGTTGTTCAACTTCACAATTCGGTGCGATCGGTCATCCATCTAACGTAATTGGGGGTCTCCCAACTTTCCCTGCCAGATGATTTTAATTCAGTCACTTAATCTTTCTGTTCTTCAGGCTGATGAGCAGCTGCTAAAGAAGTCAGTTAAAGGATTTAGTGATGAGCGACTGTAGTCGTTACTGTTCGTTACTCGCACGGATATTAGAGTATTCATGATACTCGTTACTCAGCGAGTATCGCTGGTGATCGTGAGTGATGTGTCCATGTTATCGATCTGACTCATAATGGACAGCTCCCTTTAGTACATAATGGGAGCTGGAACCTCAGTTAAAGTAAATTGAATGTTAGGGTCTCTGGGGGGCACAGCAAGGTGTTTTATGCATTAGAAATACAAAAAAAACACAACTCCCACAGAATTGCTTGTTTTATGTCTGGATGTGTGTGAGCGGAGCCTATCACTAATTGACTAACATTGGACTCGCTATTTGGATGAATATGTGAGTATTACAAACTGCTCATTAAAGGGAACCTGAACCCGAAAAATTAGTCACCCGCCTCTTTAAACATGTCCCTGCACCACCTTATGTCCTACCTAGCCATCCCTTTGTGTCTAAATATGTAATTGGCAAAGTTTATAAAATGGCTTTATATTATCGCTGATAAGCTGCCATGAACACACCTCGTGCATGCGCAATCGCAGCGCGAAGTCGTCAGTACACCCAAATGGGTGTATTGACGTAGTTAAAGCCGGATATGACTCGATTTTCGTCATTCCGGCAATACCGCCCCTTTTAGGAGAGGACGAGACTCTCAGCTCTCAAGCACTCCCATAAGGGCGTGAATAATTATCAGGAAGGCGGCGGGGAGAGGCAGAGAGGAACGCCATTTGCTGCTTCTTAAATGCAGAGAAGCCGCAGATGTGGATGGTATATAGCCATATTTATAAACTTTGCCATTTGATATATTAGACACAAAGGGATGGCTAGGTAGGACATAAGTGTGCTGCAGGGACCTGTTTAAAGAGGCGGGTGACTAATTTTTTACGTATTCAGGTTCCCTTTAAAGAGCAGTATAGCGATTAGCAATATTTCGCTACTCACTCATCACTAGTTACACATGGCCATATACACTAGATTTTACTTTTAACACCGGCCTGTAATGTGATATACCATGTACAGTATCACCAATATATTGTCGATAACAATCCCTTGTTACTTAAAGGGAACCTGTCATGTTGCTTTGTGATATTAACCCACTCCCAATATGTTATCTATGTGCATCACTTACATGATTTCTAAAAACAAAATTCCATGTATTTTTCTTTACAAATGACTTTCTATGCTGAGGTGACTGCACACACATACCATGCTTCATTCATAGGGGTGATGCAACACATACAGTATTCATAGGGGAGGTGACTGCCACACATATGCTCAGTCATGGAGTGACTGCACTCCTATCTGGCCTCAGTCATAGGGGAGGTGACTGCACACACATACCTGGCCTCAGTCATAGGGGAGGTGACTGCACTCACATATCTGGCCTCAGTCACGTGAGGTTGATGGGCCCCAGGGCCGTGGGGTACTGGGAACCATTCTTTAGCGGTCCTTCTGGTGAGGCACATGGGTCGAGACCCAGCTTCCGTGTACCCTGGGTTCAGCGTCAATGGGTAGTATAGAGAAAAGGGTGGTTTAAAGGGGTATTGTTCATGACGCCGTGGTTTGCGGCTATGAGTAGCCGCCGCTGCTGCAGAACCTCTGGGGACGATGGACGGGCAACTGGAATGTAGTGGCTCCCCATGGGTGGAGCGGATCCCCAGGGCAGTGGGAGTAATGATTAATAGTCTCTGGCAGGCAGGGATTATCATAGGCAATGTTACCTTGTTCAGTTGCCTTCACAGCCAGTTGCCGCCTAAATAACACAGTCTCACACAGTTCTGCAATTCTGTACCAGGGTTTACTCACTTCAAGCTTCACGTTCAACACGTCATGGATACAGGCTCGGTGCCAGCACCCGGCATGCCCGGGCAGATGCCAGTGCCCTGAAGCAGTGAGAGGGCTCACAGCTGTCTGTGAGTGGAAGCAGAGGAGGCCCACACACAGATAGTGGCCCTCTCTTCTCTCCTGCTCTGTACTAATCTAGGTGATCAGTACACAACAGGAGAGAGAGCTTACCGGGAGCTGAATGGAGGCTGAAGGTCCTTCCAGTTCCAGTCATGTGACTGATCACAAGACTGAAATCAAAGTCCTGGAAGAAACTGCTTCTGCTTAACTTCTGTAGCCTCCGTGCAGCTCCCAGTGGCTCCTCTCCTTCTCTGCACCGATCAAGATCATCTAAATGTGGTAATATTTGTGTGTTTGTGTCTGTATGTGTATGTTGTGTTATAAGTGTGTGTGTGTGTATGTGTGTGTCTGATTATGTATGTATGTCTGTGTGTCTGTATGTGTGTGTCTCTGTGTGTATCTATATCTGTGTGTATTTGTATGTGTGTGTATTGTATTTGTGTATCTGTATGTGCATCTGTATGTGCATGTAGAAGAGCTCTGTGTGTTTGTATGTGCATGTAGCAGAGCTGTGTGTGTATCTGTATGTACATATATTGTACATGTAGCAGATTTAGGTTTTAGTGTGCATGTAGTTTCCATGGGGCAGAGCTGTGTGTGTTTGTATGTGCATGCATTGAACATGTAGCAGAGCTGGGTATGTAGTGTCTATGTAGCAGAGCCATATGTGTATCTGTGTGTGTAGTGTGCATGTAGCAGAGCTGCGTGTGTCTGTTTGTGCATCAATTATGCATGTACCAGTGCTGTGTGTATCTGTATGTTTATGTAGTAGAGCTGTGTGTGTGTATTATGTGTAGTGTGCATGTAGCAGAGCTGTGTGTTACATGTGCATGTAGCAGAGCCATCTACGTCTATGGACATGTATGTCTATGTGTAGTGTGCACGTAGCAAAGCTGCATGCATCTGTATGTGCATGAATTGGGCATGTACCAGTGCTGTGAGTGTTGTATCAGTATCTGTATAGAGCTGTGTTTGTGTACTATGTGTAGTGTGCATGTAGCAGGACTATGTGTCTACGTGTGTGTAGAATAATAATAATAATAATAATAATATTTGTTCATTTATATAGCGCTATTAATTCCATAGCACTTTACATACATGAGTAATGCTGTCTCTCTTGGAGCTCACAATCTAAACATCCTATCAGTATGTCTTTACAATGTGGGGGAAACGGAGTGCCCGAGGAAACCCACGCAAGCATGGGGAGAACATACAAACTCCTTGCAGATGTTGTCCTTAGTGTCCTTGGTGGGAATTGAACCCAGGATTCTCAAGACTCAAGACTCCAGTGCTACAAAGTGCTAACACTTGAGCCACCGTGCTGCCTTATGTGTGTAGAAGAACCATTTATGTCTATGGGCATGTTGCAGAGCTGTGTGTGTGTACTATGTGTAATGTGCATGTAGCAGAACTGTGTGTCTACAGGTGCATGTAGTAGAGCCATCTATGTCTATGGGCATGTAGCAGAGCTGTGTGTGTGCTATGTGTAGTGTGCATGTAGCAGAACTGTGTGTCTACAGGTGCATGTAGTAGAGCCATCTATGTCTATGGGCATGTAGCAGAGCTGTGTGTGTCATATATAATTTGGAGGGGCAGGGGTGAAGTGTAAAAGTCACCCATTAAGACTTTTTTACCCTGGGCCCACAAAAATCTGGAGCCGGCCCTGCATGGATGTTACACACTCTTGGAGAAGCTCCGGCCTGTATAGTCTTTAGGAGATCAGGGTAGCAAGTATGAGACCCTTGGTGGTGTGCCTGCCTTCCGCCTCTAACTGGTCCTGTTCTTCAGCTCCCCTTGAAGCGCCTCTACGCGCAGAGCCCTAATCCTGCAGCCTCGGGTAATAGTGGGTGACTGGTACCTTGTCCCCGGACCCTTGTCCGGCTGCTTTCTCTGGGAGTATGCCAGGTGTGTGAGCCACAGCTCCTATGAATCTCGTAGCCTCCGGTTCAATGGTTCGGGTATGGATCCCCGTGCCGTGCTCAGGTCCGATCCCTGTTTCTGACCACATCCCCTCAGTCTGGTATTACCAGTCCCGGATTCAGGCGCACGGGCCACTTCACCTCCACCAGTACCCCTAGGGTTCTCTCCTTTTGGTTTCCCGGGACAAGCAATGCACAGCTCATGTCCCCTTATCGGGAGGTAGCTGTTCTCTCCTCCTTTGCTCAACTTGACTTCTCCATTTTACACACTGTTCTGTTGTCAAACTGCAACTCTCCTGTTCTGTTTCCCACCTACACTTCTCTACCCCTGTTGTTCCACTGGGCCCTCCCCCTTGGTGTTTGCCCAGAGTCCCCTGGGTCCTAAGTGTGTGTTTGTGTGGTGTTCAGGGTTCCAAACCTACCATCCCACATCTCCCGACTACTGGGGGATCACACCCGTGGCTTTGGTGCAGTACCTCTTGTGGCGTTCTGACCAGTGGGGCGCCACAAGGTAACTGCACACACATACCTGACTTCAGTCATAGGGGAGGTGACTGCACACACATATCCAGCTTCAGTCACAGGGGAGGTGACTGCACACACATACCTGGCTTCAATAGCAGGGGAGGTGACAGTACACACATACCTGGTCTTAGTCATAGAAGAGGTGACTGCATACACATACCTTCAGTAATAGCAGAGGTGACTGCACACACATACCTGGTCTCAGTCTTAGGTGAGGTGACTACACACACATACCTGGCTTCCGTCATAGGGCAGGTGACTGCACACACATACCTGGCCTCAGTCATAGGGGAGGTGACTGCACACACATACCTGGCTTCAGTCATAGGGTAGATGACTGCACACACATAGCTGCCTTATATCACAGAGGAGGAGACTGCACACATATACCTGGCCTCAGTCATAGGGGAGGTGACTGCACACACATATCTGGCCTCAGTCATAGGGGAGGTGACTGCACACACATACCTGGCTTCAGTCATAGGGGAGGTGACTGCACACACATACCTGGCCTCAGTCATAGGGGAGGTGACTGCACACACATACCTTGCTTCAGTCATAAGGGAGGTGACTGCACACACATACCTGGCCTCAGTCATAGGGGAGGTGACTGCACGCACATACCTGGCTTCAGTCATAGGGGAGGTGACTGCACACACATACCTGGCCTCAGTCATAGGAGAGGTGACTGCACACACACACACCTGCCTTCAGTCATAGGGGAGGTGACTGCACACACACACACCTGCCTTCTGTCATAGGGGAGGTAACTGCACACACATACCTGGCCTCAGTCATAGGGGAGGTGACTGCACACACATACTTGGCTTCAGTCATAGGGAAGTCGATTTTGCTTGGTACAGTCAGTTTATAACTACAGCTCTCAAGCGTAAACCACAGCACAAAAGAAGATAGATTGATGGGTAGGTGCAGCTAGTGGGATGACGGAGAGAGGAAAACAGAAAGTGGGCAGCAGTGGTGTAACTTGAAGCTCAAGGGCCTTGATGCAAAAGCTCCAATGGGGCCCCCAATTATTGTAAATCTTGTGAGGCACCGCCGGCATGATCCGCATGGCCGGGGTACATCACATGTAGGATCAGAGGATGATCCTGTGCACACTGGCCGGTTTTCCTGTGATGATAATACTGTGTGAACCAACCTGAACACAATGAGGTTTCATGAGCCTAATGAGCGGCAGTGAGAGTGGGATGAGATCGAGGAGTCCATGAGGAATAGGATGTAATAAGTGAGTGCTAACAACCCGGAACACAGGGAGTTAACCTGAGCTGTGTGACAGGCTGATTACAAGCAGCTGAGGGGTGTGTCCATGTGGGAGTGGCTGGCACGATAAGAGCCGGCCACCTGAGTGATTGAGATATAGATTCTGGATGCTGAGATTCATTCTGGAGGCTGAGATTCATTCTGGAAGCTGAGATTGATGCAGATGGAAGCTGAGACCAGCCAAGTGCAGAGCAGTCTGGAGGCTCTGAGTACATGATGGGAGCATGCTAGCTCCATGCCGGTGCCGAGGTCCGTGGTCGTGTCCGCACCTGGAGGGGGAAGCCGTGGTTGACCCATGGACGCTAGACCGGACGTGGTTCGCCTCACGTCCGGGAAGGAGCCTGTGGCGATGCCTGGCGGAACCTGTGACACAGGTAGCGAGACCCGGATCCGTGCCCGGTAAGAAAGCAGTTCCCGAGCGATAGTGTGAACTGTGCACCTTGGGTGCGTAAATCATGTTAGGCGAGTATAGACCGCCCTTGGGACCGACTCAGTGGAGTCCGTTAAAGGTCCTGATGAACCGGAATGTATGTAGCCTGTGGAGGCAATTGTATGTAGAATGCCAGGCGGGCATAGACCGCCTTTGGGTCCGAGTCAGAGTGCTCAGTTAAAGGACCTGATGAAACAATGTGTTTAACTATGTGTATGAGGGCTTAAGTAATGGCCCTGAATGAGAGATGATGACCTATGTAAGACCCATGTATAATCATGTGGAGAGACAGTGACCCAGCTGGTATGGATGATGTTGGAGGCGTTCCGTCCTTGGGACGAGAGGGAGGCTTGCCCTGCTGCATGCAGAGGGTACCTGATCCCTCAACCACGACCTCTAATGGTGTGGGTGTGCCTGTGGTGCCAGAGACAGGGGTAATAGGGCTCCTAGTAGGTAACGGATGTAGAGGTTCCCGTGCACTATGGTTTGCCAGTCCCTGTAATGGGCCATGGAGGGGCCACAGTCCATGGATGTGGGCTGTGAGCAGGTGTGTGATCCATGGACGTTTGAATGATGGATCACATACTGTGTGTAAGGTCCCGGTCAGGCAGGATTCCTGACTACGGGTGAATGTTGAGTCATCATGCTGGGTGACTAAAGCCAGGCGGCAGGTACCGCCATTGGGACCCACAGGGCCCGTTGAGGCGTATGTAACGAAGGTCAGAAGTAGGGGTTAAAAGGGCTCCTAGAGTGGGGACACCATGGTTGAACCATGTGGACTCTGACCGGGACGTAGGCGGAGATACGTCCTGGAAGGAGCCCCTTGGGGATACATGATATACCCGGTACTCAGGTTGCTCAATCCCTTTTATGAACCCGGAAGGGTCATCATCGTACTGTAACTTATGTATAGTGTAAGTAGGCCGGAGGCCGTAGCCACCCGGGAGCTGTTGGTAGCGCTCCAATGGGGACAGAGATGGTTACAGGTCCCGGGTTACTATAAAACGTTATGTGCAATATAAGTGTTATGTGATGTTAAATGTAAATGTATGGTGTATTTATGTAAAGTGTTGTTAATCAATGTGATATGTGTCAAACATGCTACCCGGGTTATGTGATTAATATGTGAAAATAAACGGGTAGACATTGGTTAACCTTATAAACACGTGTTCTTGTCGTTTTGCAAGCGGGTTCCCCGGTTGCTACCTCACAATCTTTAATAGCATTAGTCTTTTTCTACTGTATAGGCCAAAGGGACTTTTGGGGCCCCCTAGGATCCAGGGCCCGGGTGCAATTGCAACCCCTTCACCTATTGTAGTTACGCCACCCGGTGGGCAGCATATGCTGTTTTTTACCCACACAGAGTTTATATGGGGAAAAAACCTTTTAAAAATAATTAAATGTTTTCTTTCATCTTTGGGAATGTCTCAGCCAAAAGAATGCGTTTCAATAACAAAGTGGCACATTTATGCAGTGGGAATAACGCATTGCACATTTTGAGTCAAGCACTGAAACTGTAGGAATAGAAATGTTACATTCAGCGCTAATCTTCATAATGATACCTAAGCTTCTCTTGGCTTCATTTACTTGTGCTGTTACATCACACCTGAAGGTGAAAAGTCTTATATATCAATTCTCCATCCCAGGAGTGGAAACAATGTACCTGTGTGTAACATTTTCCAGATTATTTTTCCATAGATCAAACATCATCTGATTAAGTTTTAAGGAACAACTGTGGTCCAATTATACATACAGTAAATTATAGCCCCCAAAGACCAGCTTTTCTGCACATTCATTTATCTTAATGCAATATAATAATACAATTAATATTCAGTATGTGGGTTTTACAGTATATCATCAGCAATGTGCACAGTACAACACATATTAAGCCACTTACCATGAACAAAGTGCATGAGATCTAAAAAAGATGTAAGGACTGATATGCTGATGACCTGTCTAGAGGCTAGATCAGGGGTGGGCAACTCCAGTCCTCAAGGGCTGCAAACAGTGCAAGTTTCCAGGATTTCCTTAGCATTTTACAGTTAATAATTTAATCTCCTGACCACAAGTGTGAAGATCCTGCTGAATAAATCAATAGGAGTCACAATCAGAAATAGGGGCACAATTCATTATTTGTTACATGTTTTACTGTTTTGCACCATTTAGTTTATATTGCAGTAAATTCAACTTTCTATTTGCGCCTTTTTGACATATTTTACATGTGTTTGCCTGTTTATTTTTTTAGTTCGCCAGTGCGTGCGGGATTTGGGTTTTCAGATTTTCTTCGCTTGATTCATCATTTGTTAAATGTCACAAATGTGCTTTAGTTCATCCCCGGATTCATTTTATGTATGTAAAAAATGTTCTGCAATTTTCACAGCATTTGCACTTTGCACAAATGGTTAACGACAGAAAAAATATTTTAAATGTGTTGTGCTGCCTTGTGGCTACAATATGAGCCAACTGAGGAACAATCAGTGAACTCCCTCTGGAGGAGTGTTTATAGCTCCATGATTATGATGAGCACACTGTCTTATCCAGAGGAAAAAAATGGCAAAAGGGAATAAAACAAATGTACTAAAGAAGAGAGAAAAAAAGTGGGGTTAGATGGTAAACAGTGGTGAGGAGGAAAAGGAATGAGATATCAACAAAAAATAATAGATGAACGAATGGATAAAGAGGGGGACATGGGGAAATCTAGGCCAAGAGTGAGGAACTATTGGTCAGAGCTTCGTATCAATGGATTGGATGTAATTAATCAATATTGTGTTATGATAACCATATTACTATTCATACCGTATGGAATTCTTGTTTGTAATGTAAAAATCCACTTACTCTCTCTGGCCAGAATTTTCCTCCAATAATTCCCCCCTCTTACTGGTCTATATACTTTCTCTATTCCTCTGAAGGAAAACTCCTTCAAGTCTCCTTTGTGTACATGTCGGAACACTACTGATGCCCCAACAGGTGGAAGATTGGTGGCAACATAGAGATGTTTCCTAATCCTCTTTTTTAAAGAGTTAGAAGTGCACCCGACATATTGCATATTACATGCATTACAATCAATCAAATAAATGACGTTTTCCGTATCACAGTTAATAAAATCCATAATTGCGTACTCCTTGTTGTCATGTTTAGATGAGAATTGTTTCGATTTGCTGGCATATTTGCAACATTTACAGATGTTAGTTCTGCATTTGAAGAAACCCGTGGTGCTTTACCATGTTTTGTCTGTGTTATACCTATTCGGGTCACTATCACCTATGAACATGCTTAGGGAGAGTGTGTCCCGTAGGGACTTAGCTCTCCTTGGCATAAACTGTAGCTGGTTTGCTTTTAGAACGTCTCTAAGATTGCAGTCCTGGTTCAAAATAGGTAAATACGAACGTATTATGTTAGTACTCTTGTAGAACTGTGGACTATAAATAGTGCTAAAGACTATCTTTTTATCATTTTTAGTGGCCCTTTTAATCTTTTGAGAATGGTTGGACAATAGAGTTTCCCTATTGATATTATCTACGATGTTACTAGCTCTATTCAGGGTATGATCGTCATGGCCCCTAAGTCTTAAAGCCCTGTTACACATAGTGATGTTCCAGTGATCCCACCAATGATCCGACCTGGAACATCGCTACGTGGTCACTGGTGAGATGCCATAGAGGCAGACTTACCAGCGATCACCCAGCGATGCGCCGACACCCAACGGTCGTTGGGATCTGTCAGGTTCTCGGCCCCAGACTGGGGATAGCTGATCGTTGCCCATGTCACTCACAGTGATCCAGCATGCCCAGCGGGAGATCACCGATCAAAAAATGGTCCAGGCCATTCATTAACGATCTGCGATCTCCCAGCAGGAGGCCGAACGCTGATAGGTGTCACACACAGCGACATCACTGGTGAGGTCGCTGCTATGTCACAAAACTTGAGATGTTGCAGTGATATCATTGGCGATATCGCTATGTGTAATGGCGCCTTTAGTGTAGCGCATACCTTTTCTTTCTCTAGTTTATAGGAATGTGCATTAGAGGTGCTTCTTTTAGTTCTAATGAGTTCTCCAACTGGAATGTTTTTTATTACATGCGGAGGATGAAACATTCAGAATGCTGTTACAGGCCGTAAATTTCCTATATGGGGTGATATTAATTATCCCCAAGTCTACATTGCACTGAGTGTAAGATGATCCAAAAAATTATTTTTTGTTTTTTGATGTTCATGTGTAAATCTGAGGGTAACGTTACACATTGCAATATCGCAATGCAACATCAACAAAAAGTCACGTGGTGTGGTCGTTGCAGTTGATATCGTTCGTGCATTGTGTCGTGTAAAAGGGCAATGCAACTGGAAAAAATCACAGGTACGATATTGCAAGAAGATTGTGCAAGCCCTTCAACCGTATGATGTTGCATATGTGATCTGTCATGATTGTGCTGTGTGACAGCGCAACTACAATTTTGAACGCAACTTCCCGTATTCACTGCAATGTTAATGCTCGTTCCCTGGGTTGCTCATATCCAGCGCAAAAAAGTTGTGTACAACATCCTAGTTGTGTTGCCTGCCGATATCTCCCTGTGTGACATCTCCTACAGTCATGGCCAAAAGTATTGACACCCCTGCAATTCTGTCAGATAATACTCAGTTTCTTCCTGAAAATGATTGCAATCACAAATTCTTTGGTATTATTATCTTCATTTAATTTGTCTTCAATGAAAAAAACACAAAAAGATTTGTCCTAAAGCCAAATTGGATATAATTCCACACTAAACATAAAAAAGGGGGTGGACAAAAGTATTGGCACCCTTAGAAAAATCATTTGATGCTTCTCTAATTTGTGTAATTAACAGCACCTGTAACTTACCTGTGGCACCTAACAGGTGTTGGCAATAACTAAATCACACTTGCAGCCAGTTGACATGTATTAAAGTTGACTCAACCTCTGTCCTGTGTCATTGTGTGTACCACATTGAGCATGGAGAAAAGAAAGAAGACCAAAGAACTGTCTGAGGACTTGAGAAACCAAATTGTGAGGAAGCATGAGCAATCTCAAGGCTACAAGTCCATCTCCAAAGACCTGAATGTTCCTGTGTCTACCGTGCTCAGTGTCATAAGAAGTTTAAAGCCCATGGCACTGTGGCTAACCTCCCTAGATGTGGACGGAAAAGAAAAATTGACAAGAGATTTCAACACAAGATTGTGCGGATGGTGGATAAAGAACCTCGACTAACATCCAAACAAGTTCAAGCTGCCCTGCAGTCCGAGGGTTCAGCAGTGTCAACCCGTACTATCCGTCGGTGTCTGAATGAAAAGGGACTGTATGGTAGGATACCCAGGAAGACCCCACTTCTTACCCCGAGACATAAAAAAACCAGGCTGGAGTTTGCGAAAACTTACCTGAGAAAGCCTAAAACGTTTTGGAAGAATGTTCTCTCTTTTTGGGCAAAGGCATCAACATAGAGTTTACAGGAGAAAAAAAGAGACATTCAAAGAAAAGAACACGGTCCCTACAGTCAAACATGGCGGAGGTTCCCTGATGTTTTGGGGTTGCTTTGCTGCCTCTGGCACTGGGCTGCTTGACCGTTTGCATGGCATTATGAAGTCTGAAGACTACCAACAAATTTTGCAGCATAATGTAGGGCCCAGGATGAGAAAGCTGGGTCTCCCTCAGAGGTCATGGGTCTTCCAGCAGGACAATGACCCAAAACACACTTAAAAAGCACTAGAAAATAGTTTGAGAGAAAGCACCGGAGACTTCTAAGGTGGCCAGCAATGAGTCCAGACCTGAATCCCGTAGAACACCTGTGGAGAGATCTAAAAATGGCAGTTTGGAGAAGGCACCCTTCTAATATCAGGGACCTGGAGCAGTTTGCCAAAGAAGAATGGTCTAAAATTCCAGCAGAGCATTGTAAGAAACTCACTGATGGTTACCGGAAGCGGTTGATCGCACTTATTTTGGCTAAAGGTTGTGCAACCAAGTATTAGGCTGAGGGTGCCAATATTTTTGTCTGGCCCATTTTTGGAGTTTTGTGTGAAATGATCAATGTTTTGCTTTTTGTTTCATTCTCTTTTGTGTTTTTTCATTGAAGAGAAATTAAATGAAGATAATAATACCAAGGAATTTGTGATTGCAATCATTTTCAGGAAGAAACTGAGTATTATCTGACAGAATTGCAGGGGTGTCAATACTTTTGGCCAACACTGTATGTGATCTTGGACAAGTGCCAAAAACGTGCGCGCTCCCGTGAGATTATATGCAATATCGGAACGATATTGTGACGTGTAATGGTACCCTAAGATTGTAGTTGTTATTATTGAGGTGTTCTACAAATATGGGAATGAGTTCATCATATCCCTTCCAGATAAACACTAAATCATCTATGTATCTCCCTCATGCCAAATTTATGACAGACGCAAATACAGTTGAAATCCAATGTTTCCACAAAAATAGATCCCTTTTTGCCATGATATATTAACACTAGCTTTTCATGGTAATTTATGACATGAATCTTCTGCATATATAATTCTTGCAAGGGTTTTTTTTCTCCCCTTTTTTTTCATGTATATTTGGGATCCTTAATTTATATGGTACTTACAATTGCCTTCCTAAAGCCACATATTGTAAACCACATTACTGGTTGTTCCACTAGTGATATTATGACGGATACACTACATTTATGTGTCAATTTGTTTTTTAAAAAATCTCCTTTATGTATCAATGACAACTCTATGATTATATGTGCTTCCTCTAACTTGTTTTTAAAGATTTCCATGTCTCCATTCTATGTTTAGTTCTGTCTTCACATTGGGTCATTTTTCTTAATTAAAGATAATTCCTTACACCAGGGAGAGCCTCAGAGGTAGATCAGACCATAAGTTGGAGACATTTCATTACACTTTCAGGCCATGATGAAGACACATTAAAAAGTATTAAAATGAGTAGTCTGTAAGGGGAACCCCCCTATATGGATTAACTGCTACCAGTGTGGAGATGTGACCCCCTTTTTACCACTTACAATAAAAGTTACATTTTAAAGAAAAGAAGAACCACCTGGATTCCTTGCTGGACCTTGTTGATATATATACATATATATTAAAAAAATAGGCGGGTCCCGTCTTTGACAAATATGGGCGCCATCGTAACGTTGCCATGGATCAGTAAAGTATCCACCTTTTCACTTTGATTTTGGGAGTGCTGCCTATTTTTTTCATTGTGTGTGGGTGTGGACATTGCCCCTTTCAGGTTTTGCACCCGTAATGTTTGTTGGTAGTGCTGCCCAGATTTTTTTACATAATATATATATATATATATATATATATATTTTATATATATATATTATATATATATATATCTATACATACATACATACATGTGTGTGTATATATACATATATATATATATATATATATATATATATATATAGTTACATTTTCAAGACTTCTATGATGTATACACTTTTGTATATTTCCTTAATATTATTTTTTTTCCCTAATACACTTTATATATTTCTACTGTATTAATTTTCCCTTTATTCTTGTTTTTGTTCCAGGTGGTTTATTTTTACCACAATGGTGAATCCTTTCCTGCATCATTTTGGCGATTTTAGCCCTGGTATCAGGGTGTAGGAGGCTTCATTTCTGCATATCTATGCATATCTAAGTTATGTATATTGTTAAAGATACGTCCGAGTTACATGACTGCAATTAGAACATAATAAAAGAAAATACTCTCCAAGTTCCAAATTACACGTTACACGTTTTAACCCCTTACTTAAATTTAGCATCTAGGCTGTCTGTATATTGATCAACCATTCATTTATTTTCTAGGTACTTTGAGCAGAGATGCTTCTCTGATTGCCGCATGTGTCGGACAGATGTCGGTGGTGTGGATCCTGCTGTGATGTTTTCTTTTGCCGGTTTGGACACTTGTCGACACTTCGCTCACTAGATGTTCATCTTGAAGATCTACAGGGATCATTCAGTTTAATACTACAGATGATCCATTGTCATCTCTACAGAGAATCACAAGAACACTATTTATTTGTGTGAAAAGAAGTAAAGATTATATCGTCCAGTCAACAGACACATACAACAAAGCCTATCATTCAAAGACATCCTTGTGGCAATAAAAGCAGATGTGCTCGATATGTTTAAAACATTACAATAAGTTATTGATTAAAAAAAAAAAAAAAAAAAAAAAACATGCTAAAAATATGTTCTTTGTTTGGACGCATGCAAATAAATTAAAGAAAGGCACATATCTGTTAATGTAAAGCTTAAAGGGATGTCCAGTCTAAAGAGACAGGTCTGCAGTCTTTCTATGTGACTGCAGACTTTTGAACGCTCACATCTTATTCAGTCTCAGGATTCACCGTTGTCAGAGCCGGGAACAGCGGTGACGTGGTCGAGAGTATGTGATATTCATATTCCTGGTAAGAATTCGACTAGAGGAGCGCAGCCTCACTCAATGCAAGTGTATAGAGCAAGGCCATGCCCAACTAGTTGGAATGTGTCTGGGAGTATATATATCACATGCTAGCGGCCACGTGACCACTGTTCCTGGCTCTGACGCTGGAGAATCCTCACAGTGCATGTGATGTGAGGATTCACAAGTCTGCAGTTGCATAGAGTGACACTAAAGGTACCGTTACATGATTCAATGTCGTTAAGATATGACCAATGATCTCACAGGAGCGCGGCCGTTAGGACATCTTTTTGACATCATTGCTGAGCTGTCACACATCTAGATATCGTGAACGGCGCACCAGCGATGTGGCGAGCAGCTATCGTTAGCACAACCCAGCGAACGATACGTGTTCACTGTTGTAAATAGGCAAAGTTATTAACGACATTGCTATCGCGGTGTCACACACAACGATGCAGCAGGTTGGCTGATTGAGGATCATCTGATTTGAGAACATGTTCTCAAATCTGCGATCAACGATCCAACGATTTATCATAGTCGTATCTCGGTGTTACACGTAATGACGTCCTAACAATGTCGTTTGAACGACTCCAAACCCGTGACACTTGAGCGAAATCGTTCACAATATCATACCGTGTAACGGGGCCTGTAGAGTGACTGCAGACTTGTGAATTTGGACCAGACAACCCCCTCTAAATCAGACGTCTGTTCAAATCAGTCTGAGCACAGACTAGCACGTGCACAGAGAGGGGCATGGATTTAATTGAAAGCATAGACTTTGTTTCCCTGCAAGCCTATGATTTAGACTAATCATCAAGACTGATATTCATCAAACTGTTTCTGCCAGAAATCTGTTATTAAATACTTTGAAAAGTGGCAAAGTTGTCCTTTTCATTCCAGTTTCGGCATTTTCTCCTTTTTGGGTAGAGTTGGGACAGGGAGTGGCGATGCCATCTTGTTTAGTTTACAGCGAGCTGTCATGTATCTTGAGCCACATATCTTATACATACTCTTATATGGGGAGTAGACATGAGCGAATCTTTCAGGGTTCAGTTAAGGTCGCCAAACTTCCCGCTGTTGACCAAACCAGTTCCACTTTGGGTGCTTTATATTTGCAAACTATTGGAGTGAGTATCTCCTTTATTTGGAATAGTTGGTGCTCGGCCCAGTGCGAGTCGTGTGCATTGTTTGATTGACTCACACTGGGCTTAAAAGCACAGCTTTTCAGTGTACTGTGTGTCTAAAATGAATTTAAAAAAGAAAACCCCACCCTCCAATCCCCGGAAGTGTTTTACATATGGATAGTTGTATGTGGGCAGAGAGCTTAACTGCCAATCAGTGACTTCCATTCAGGTTCGTGGTCACAAACAGGGCACCAAAAAGTTTGGCTGCACCGCCCGAGCCTTGCTCATCACTAATTGGGAGGTGCATGGTGGAGAACGCCACTTTTAGAATGCTTCTCATTTATCCTAATGAATTAAGCACTCTGAATACAACACCCTGTCATTATGATCAGGGCTGTGGAGTCGGTAAGCCAAACATCCAACTCCATACTCCACCAAAATGGACACCAACTCCACAACCATGGCTGTGTATTCGGTAAGCCAAACATCACACTCTGACTCCTCAATTTCCCTGAATCCAACTTCAGCTTCACCCAAAATGGACACTGACTTCATGACTTCGACTCTGACTCCCCAGCACTGTTTTTTTTTAATCTGGACCACAATGATGGCTCTTGGGAGAAGGAGCTACCATATAGCTTTATTTGCATAATATATACTAAGCAGATCTTACAGGTTAATGATACATATTAAGAGATGACATACACCCTATTCATATTGAGGTATGGAATAGATATAAAAAAGGGAAATAAGACCAAAGTGGAAAAATAAAAAAGTTGCTACAGGCGCAAAAGTGTTAAAAGACAACTATTAAAAGATAACATTTAGAACCTATATCCACAGACCCTGCTTTTATTAGTTTGAGGCCCACACGTCCTAACCGATATGATAAAGAACATGACTCCACTCCTCTGAAGCCCATTAATGTACTGAGGGTGTTTTGTCTCAGTCACTCGGCAGCGCCTCCAGATCACGGAGTAGACAGAATAACATTAGTGCAGTCTTATCTCCACTAACAAGAAGGCTGTTGTGGCCGGAGCTGCAGCTGTGCTTGCTCCTTTCACTCGGGCGGATCAATGCTGGACATTGTATGTGCAATTTGTATGTGGGAGATGGGTCTTCCTGAGGAAACAGATGCTTTGTGAACATCCATTATGGAATCTACTAATTAATAAGATTGGAATAAAACTTGTCTTGAGACGGGAATTAATGGATGAGATACAGGAGATGCTAATGTGTGGGAAGTGAAAAGGTGATCCAAACACATACACAGGCTCGAAAGAGACGACTGATCGCCACGTGCTGGGTCCATACAACTAGTCAGACACCACAGCTGTGCAGGGTTTGGCCCGGCCTATAAGGCACAATAAGGACAATTCATAAAGGTAGCCCTACATGCGCCATCTGTTGTACCAGCAACCCTTCATTTTATCCCATATATTTCTCTGGGAAAGTTTTTAAGTTATGAAGGATCCAATATTAACGCTTAACCTCATATAAACATATGTAAGTTCTGGGGAACATTAAGAAGGTTGTCAGTCCAGATTTATCAAATACACAACTATGTTATCATGTGAAATATGTAAATGGCTGAACTGAAGGTGAGACACAACCACAGACAAGTGTGGAGACTTACCTGGAAAAGAAAACCTACTCTCATACAATGGGGTTGTTAGGAATGCTAAAAATGGGTTAAAGGGGTTATAAGGGACATTGGGATTTTTTGGGGCTAAGAACTTACCATCAGTTAGCTGCTAACTACTTGCCTTATCTACCCTATAACGTTCTTGTCCAGAGCAGAGTGGTCACATACTGCAATATAAAATAATACTGGCTGGTATCAATATATTCATAGGAGGGATTGTTTTTTTTGCGGGACGAGTTGTACTTTTGAATGACGAAACAATGAAAAAAGAATTACAAGTGAGATGAAATTGCAAAAAAAGTGCATTTACACGTTTGTTTTTTGGGTTAATTAGTCACCATATTCACTATATGATAAAACTGACATGTTGGTATGATGCCTTGCATCAGTACGAGTTTGTAGATACCAAACATGTATACTTTTTCCTTTATCTAAGTGTTGAAAAAAAATCCTGAATTTTTAAAGAAAAAGAATTGTGCTATTGTGTCATTTTCGGTGACCTGTAACGTTCCCAATGTTTGGGGATCTAGGGTTGTGTGACGGCTTACTTTTTGCATATTGAGCTGACGTTTCTAATGATACCATTTTTGGGTAGATGCGCTGTTTTGATCGCTGATTATTGTATTTTATTGCTATGTTGCAGCAACAAAAAAACATAACTTTGGCGCTTGAACTATTTTTTCTGTTATGCAGTTTACAAATCTGATTAATTTATTTTTTATTTTGATAGATCGGGCATTTCTGAACGTGGCGATATGAAATGTGTGTGTATTTTTTACATTTGTTAATATTATTTTTCAATGGGGCAAAAGGAGGGTGGGTTTTATGTTTTTTCTTTTTTTTCATATTATTAAAAACTTTTTGTAAAAATGTTTTCCTCATTTTACACTGCCCCCTAGTGAGCGTCAGTGCTGCACAGTCCAATCACTTCTGCTATGCAGAGAGATGCTTCAGAGGGAGATAGTGCTTTGTGCTTTCTGATCCTTCTCTATCCAGTCATCTGGTAATGGATGAGGCCAGTGGCGTAACTTCAGGCCCAGGGGCCCCGATGCGAAAGCTCCAACGGGGCCCCCAATATTTGAAAATCTTTAATAGTATTAGTCTTTTTCTATAGGCCAAAGGGACTTTTGGGGCCCCCCTAGGCTGCAGGGCCCGGGTGCGATCGCAACCCCTGCACCTGTTGTAGTTACGCCCCTGGATGAGGCACTTGTTCCTGTGTATATTTCCATGTACCTTCTCTTATGAGCAGCTTCTTCACCTTGAATTTCCAGGACTGATAATTCTGATTGGTGAGACTTTGCACTGAGAACTTGCAGTGATCCCTGCTTGTGGACATCTTCTCTGTTGCTCTGCTGCTTTTACTTCTGTTGCTGTATTACTCTTCTGTGTCACTCTGTGCTCTGTCTGGATGAAGGACAAAGTGCCGCTCGACCTGCGCTGCTGTAAAAGACCACTAGAAACTCGGGATATCTAGGATAAGATGTTGGTTTAATTCTGATTAGTTTCAGAGCAGCTAACGGGCTCCTTCCTCAGGGAAAATCATTGACCCTGAGGAAGGAACCCGGTAGCAGTTCCGAAATGCGTCGGAATTAAACCAACCTCTTATCCCAGATATCCCGAGTTTCTGGTGGTCTTTTACAGCAGTGCAGGTCGAGTGGCACTTCGTCCTTCATCTAGATCAGTGGTCCAAATCATATTAAACCCATATGGGTTTAATATGATTTGCACCTTCTGAGAGACCTAGAACTATCTATTCTTGAATTGTAGATAGTCTCCACCGCGGTTACCCATGGAGGTGCGAACCATGCAGCAGCTGTGTTTTGAGCGATCATACTTGGTTATGAATTGCACAACCATATCAGGTGAGCAGCTTTCGTTAAGTTTTATTGCCATTACCTGTCTGAAGGATAAGACCCTATTGTGCATTATCTCAGATTTCAGAGTCTGTGCTCTGTGTCACTCCTGGGGTTCTGTGTCACGCTGGGGTTCTGTGTCACGCTGGGCCCATAACCTGTTGGCACTGGATCATTCAGGATACTCTCAATCATGTTGACAACAAAACAGAGCTTTAATTAGCAATAAACAGGTACAAATATGATAAGATACTGTATGTATATTCCTGATTCCTCAAAGCCTAAGTATCTTTTTGCAGTATCAGCCAGCTGCTTCTTCCCTCATGCACAGACACAGGAAACTGGGTACAGTCACATAGTCTTTCCTTTGTGTGAGCCTCTGACAGTGTGTGTGTTTTTTTTTTATCTAACTTGATAGACAGTGCACAAACTGAGCAATAGAACACTAATGGTACCTTTACACACTGCTACCGAAGGTAGCAACAGGTAGGCACCATACGTGCACGCGCGCGTTTTCAACGGTTGCTAACAGTACCTGATACCACAAATACACGCCGCCACAAGGTGCTCCAATGGGTACACAGTAGTCCCCACCAATGATAGCTGATGGGGCGTGGTATACATGACGCTGTAGCACGCCCCAGGTAACTCAAATACCGTACCTGTGCCCTGATTACACGCCGCTACCATAGGGTTTATACCTGCTTGTTTTTCAGCACGGCTGAAAGACAGGTATCCAAAGAGACAGGACGATACAACCTGAATGGTACCTTTACACGCCGCTACCGAAAGGTAGAAACCGGCAGGTGTTGGGGACAATTGTACCTTTTACCTTCAAAACACTGCGTAGTGGCGGCGTGTAATTCAGGTTGTTGCCACCTGTCTCTTTGGATACCTGCCTTTCAGCCGTGCTGAAAAACAAGCAGTTATAAACCCTATGGTGGCGGCGTGTAATCGGGGCACAGGTACGGTATTTGAGTTACCTGGGGCATGCTTGAGCGTCATGTATACCACGCCCCATCAGCTATCATTGGTGGGGAGTACTGTGTACCCATTGGCTGTCCGTGCACAGGGCGCCATATTTAACGATCTGACCAGTCACACTACACATTTGCTATAGCGTCATGTATTAGCCAGCCTGCCTGCGCTGGCTGGCCAATCATGATGTTATTGCATTGTCCAATCACCGTACGAGCGCCGCGTAATATACAACTCTGTAACGCCTATGTAATTATGGCGCACAATATGTACGCCCATATTCCCTTGTGGTGGCGGCGTGTAAATGAGGGAAGGTGCTCCACAGAAGGTAACCAGCGGCACCCGTCGGCACTTCCAGGGATCGAAAATACCTTCTGTGGAGCACCCTGTGGCGGCGTGTATTTGCGGTATCAGGTACCGTTAGGAACCGTTGAAAACGCGGGCGTGCACGTGCGGTGCCTACCTGTTGCTACCTTCGGTAGCGGCGTGTGAAGGTACCATTACATATACAGGAATGGAGTTGTTGCACTAAACATATTCCAACAGATGGAGCATCTCCCTATCTGTGGCTGTATAGTGAAGGTAATCCATGTTTGGTCAGATCCCCATCATCTCGGTAATAAGGAAATAGCAGAAACATAGTAACATAGTTTTTAAGGTTGAAGGAAGACTTTAAGTCCATCTAGTTCAACTCATAACCTAAGGCCAGGGTGACACATACCATCCATTTTTGGGATAAATCCGTTTTTGGGAACATGTTGGGCATTTTTTCTTTTAAAGTCTAAAAACGGATATGCATTAACGCATGTGTGTGCGTTTTTCAAAAAATGCATATGTTTTTATGCAGCAGCCCAAAAATGCTGCTGGCAGCGTTTTTGGGGTCCTTTCAAAAAACGCATGCTTTTTTTAACATGGGGCCCTATGGGAGACACATGCGTTAACACATGGCACATATAGGCACCATACGTTAACGCATGTGTTTTTTGAGAAAAAATTACTAAGTCCCAAAAATTCCAAAAAACGTCCAGGACCTCAGGGAACACTATTAGCACCCTTAGAAAAACGGATCTGTTTTTCTAAGGACTTAAAAAACAGATTTGTATGTGTGACCCTGGCCTAACAAACGACGTGTTTCCGGAAGTGACTGGGGACTCTTGCTCCTGACATAAAAAAGGATACCAAAGAAAAATCAAACAAACAAAATGATGTCCTCTAGTAAGTAAAGGGAACTATCTAAATTAGTAATCATTTATCAAAGCAGCTGAATGCTTTTTAAATAGCTGGATACATACAGTAGATATTAATGAAGGAAATGTACATTTTAGGCTTTTTCCACAAAACTGGCTTCATGGCCACAGATCATTGTGTCACTGCTGCATCACAGCTCAATATAAGTGAAAATCTACTGACTCTAATGCCTCGGGACCATTTAATGTCATCATCATATCGGCATTGCAGACGGACATCACCCAATTCTTTAGGCTGCAAGACAAGTTAAGGCTACCAGCTGCTCATCAGTGATCAATAGTGATGAGAGAGTATCGAAATATTGGTAATCGCTATGCTTGTACCGAGTACTTTGTAATACTCATGTACTGGTCCAAATAGCGAGTCCAATGTAAGTCAATTAGTGATAAGCTCCGTCCACACACATTTGGCTATAAAACGAGTCTTTCCAGGACTGGGCGGGAGGGTGGGCTTTTTTCCATTTTCACTGCATAAGACATCTTGCTGTGCCCCCCAGAGATCCTAACATTCAATCTGCTCTGACTGGGGGCCGACTCCCTATCTCTACTGAAGGGAGCTGGAAATATGTGTCAGATTATGGCCAGGGTCACATCTCCGTTTTGACCCTAGCCTGCTGGATTCCGGTTTTAACTTAGAACTTTTTCCAGCACCGCATAGCGTTACCGCTATGCGGTGCCGGAAAACGCAGTCCCTAGTTACCCTATGTTTACCTTAACTACCTGTCACACAGGCAGCTGCTCGGAGTGCGCTTTACAGCGCCGCACAGGAAACGCTGTCTGCAACGGTTTCCTGTGCGGCGCTGTAAAGCGCACTCCGAGCCTCTGCCTGTGTGACAGGTAGTTAAGGTAAACATAGGGTAACTAGGGACTGCGTTTTCCGGCACCGCATAGCGGTAATGCTATGCGGTGCTGGAAAAAGTTCTAAGATAAAACCGGAATCCAGCAGGCTAGGGTCAAAACGCAAATGTGACCCTGGCCTATCTCACGAGCACCAGTGATACTCGCCAAGTAACAATTATCACAAATACCATACTATCTGTATGACTAACAAATAGTAACGATAAAGCTACATTCACACATAGCATTTTGTGAGGATCCATTTTTGGTGCAGATCCACACAAAATCAGCCTTCTGTGTGTGAATTCTGCTGCGCCATGGTGGGACTGCAATCCCTGCACCCATTGTAATTATGCCCCTGCTGCTAGATCTAATGTAGAGAAAACCACGACTCTGTCATAACTGCTGCACCCAGTAAACTAACTGATAATCGTACATTACTGGAATCAGGGTCTCAGCCTCTTCATTATGCTGCTGTCAGCTTCTACAGCAAAAACCTGCTGACAGATTCCTTTTAGGGTACCGTTACACGCAGAGATATCGCTGGGAGATCTCTAAATATCTCAGGAGCGCGCACTCGCTGAGGACATCTGTTGGACATCGCTGGGGAGTTGTCACACGTGCAGATATCGTGTACGACGCCCCTGCGATGTTGCGAGCAGAGATCGTTCGCACAACCCAGCGATCAGTCCCTGTTCATTGTCGTCAATGGGCGGTGTCACACACAAATATGCAGCAGGTTGGCTGATCGCAAATCGCTTGATTTAAGAACAAGTTCTCAAATTTGCGATCAGCGATCCAAAGATTTATCGCACCCATATCTCGGTTTTACACGCAACGATGTCCTAACGATGTTGTTTGAGCAATGCAAAACCTGTGACGTATCAGCGATATCTCTCAGGATATCTCTGCGTGTAACGGTACCCTTAAACTAACCTTCTGATCAAATATCCAACCCTGACAGCAATTTTACATACTCAAAACTGAACAAATAAAAAACAACTAATAAGAAGCAAACAATCTAACTGAAGATTTCTGACATTTACTTTCAAAGCTTCATATAAACACAAAGAAATATCTCAGAGCACACACTACACACATGCCTCAGATACAAACAATGAAGACTAAGATCAGATTTGCTAAGAGAACACACCTCCTCCTCTCCCCACCTTTCTCTTCTGTCTGCAATGAGTCACACAACATACAGATCAGAGAAGGGCAGGGCAGTGTAGTGATGCTTGAATATTCATTCCTTGGGGAGTGGACAGCAGAGAGCTCACTGTGACTGACAGATGGAATGAATCTTTTATTTTGAAGTTTACAGAGGATAGAAGGGAAATATAAATAATAGAAATACATGAATAGAGAGAGCTTAGAGAAAGGAATTAGAAAATTATAGCAGTTACATATGGATTTTTGACCTGACAGATTCCCTTTAAAATTGACCTAAATCATTACACATAACCTAGCTTTAAAAACAATTACAAATATAAAACTTGTGCACTGCAACAGAAATGCACACACTCTGGATGTCTGGAGTGATTGTCAAGAAACAGACTGTCTGACTTGCTGCCAATGTCAATAACTTTGGTTTACGTGACCTCTTTTGTCCGACAGTACCATGAGCTGTGGTCTGAGGCAAGACTCTTTAGGGAGTGAAGTGTTAGAGGCTTGTAAGAGAACTTCAAGATCATTAATGCAGACAACTATAATTTCATATAATCATATTTGCCTTGTGAAGTATTAAGCTCCTGGTCAAAAAAAAATCCTCGAGATATTTGCATGTTCGAGAAAAGCAAGAAAATAATAACAGCGGGCTAATGAATGTAGCAGTATATTGATTTCCTGCTCTACTTGGCCGACTTGTAAAGTTGGCAAAAGTACAGGGGGCCTGCACAGCTCCAGGCATATGTCTCATGTTAAGAAAGACTGCATGTTATAAACACTTCAATGAAAATTACCATTCAGTATGAGGCCAATTCAGACCAGGTGCTGAATGAAGAATAAATAGGTAACATATGAACTCAGAAAGAAAGGAGGAAAACGAGAGGGGAGATTATATAGATATTATTCCTGATGCTGAATCAAGAACTCATTTGGCAAGACGCATTATGTCGTCCAAGTCCAGCAAACCAAAGCTGGAGAGCGTCCAAGGAACGAACACAGAAAGCAGAATGAATCCATCACCCTATTAAACACACGAGTCTGCAACTTGTTCCTCCGCAGCTTCAAAATGAGTGTAAAAAAATACTCAAAAATGGATATTAATTACCGAAATCCACTAGAAAACCGATTATTGCAAAGAACTCTGCCCTCTGATGGCAAAGTCACTTTACGCTATTCCCAAGGGTCTCTAAAGCTATAGGTTATTATAAATCCTACTAATGACAAATGGGAGAATTGGCTCCAGCAAAGGGTAATGATCCCATGAGCTATTAGTACGTTTAATAGGAGAGCAGATGTCGGCACAAGGCCAAGAAAGTCAGAGAGAGATTTAAAGAAAAGTCTCCCATCTTTAATTAAAAGGAGATTTACAAGGTCGCTACGTACTAGGTTATGCTTGTTTTATGTGAAAAAAAAGTTTCCCAAAACCGCAAACTGCAGGAGTCATATATATTCAATGTATAAGCAGGTAAAGACAGAGAAATAAGAATACTGCAATCTACTAGGAAACTTGCCAAGGGTTTCTCCTTTTCTGGGCCTCAAAGGCTAAAACTGGAGTGGACAATGAATGTACAAGATAGCTGACGGAGACGAAAAGAAGCGAGGTATTACTGTTTCACATAAAAATGTGGTTTCCGTGCCGTTAACATGTATTCTGATTTGTCCTTAAAATCCACTCGACGTATTTACTTTGGAATGAAAATATGGCATATAGCAGAACGCTGAACAAGACAAAGCCTTGATTTATGTCTGTCTTAGAGAAGAACAAAAAAAAATAAAGAAGGAACCTCTTCTAATGTCAAAAACATTTACCCCTTACCTGCACAGAGGTGACCATTTCCTGGGCTGAACAATATTACACTCAGTACATAGAAATATTATATTCCAATTCCAATAGAGCTAATAAAGTCTCCTGAAGCAGCAGTAGGAGTCATCACATGCCTGTGTCAACAGATATGGACTACTGGTAAATGGCCGGAGGACTGGACAAGATCGGTGTTTATTCCTATTCCGAAGAGGAGGGATGCTACTAATTGTACGAACTATTGGACTATTGAACTCATACCTACAGTAATGTCAGCAAAATACTGCTGAAGATCCTACAAAGACGGCTACAGCCTTACTTTGGACAAAGAGTTGCCAGAAGAACAAGGACAATTCAGAAAAGGCAGAGGAACAAAATATATAATTGCTAACATGAGATTGATAATGGAAAAGGCCAAAGAATACAACAAGGAGCTCTATTTTTGCTTCATTGTCTACAGCATAGCCTTAGATTGTATTGATCACCAGAGACTTTGGACTACCATGAAGGATATGGGTGTACCAAACCATCTGATCAGCCTCATTAGGAAACCTTTATATCGACCAATAAGCAACAGTCCAAATGGAATATGGTGACACAGCATGGTTCAAAGGTGAGCGAGGCGTCAGACAAGGTTACATCCTGTCACCATTTCTCTTCAATTTATATGCAGAAGCTATTGTCAGGAAGGCAGCACTTGCCAAAAAAGAAGAAGTTAAAATTGATGGAAGAATCATCAACAATCTATATACAGATGATACAACACTGATAGAAACAAGCGTAGATGGAATGAAGGGTTTATTATGGAGTGTGAAGATGGAAAGCTTGACTACTACTAAACACTAGTGATGAGCCAACATCTAAGTGTTCGAATTCGGTTCGATTCGCCGAATTGGGGTGTATTCGACGAATTGTTTTGTCGACACCATTGGAATCAATGGCAGGTTACAGCAAACACATAGAAAACACCTTCAAAAAGCTGTCAAAAAACTGCCAAAAAGCTGCCAAACTACTCAGAATAGACAAGAAACACCAGGAAAAGTGACAACAATCTACCCACACTACACTTTTGTGCAGAATTATTAGACAAGTTGTATTTTAGAGGATTATTTTTATTATTGATCAACAACTATGTTCTCAATCAGCCCAAAAGACTCATAAATATCAAAGCTTAATATTTTTGGAAGTTGGAGTGTTTTTTTTTAGATTTGACTATCTTAGGAGGATATCGGTTTGTGCAGGTAACTATTATGGTACCTTTACACGCGGCAACATTTCTAGGGTGTCAACAGGTAACTTACTGGCTGCAGTGAAATCATGGAGACAAGGTTCTATCTTGTTGCTGTGTACAAATGGAATAATCTCTCCATGATTTCACTGCAGCCAGTAAGTTACCTGTTGACACCCTAGAAATGTTGCCGCGTGTAAAGGTACCATTACTGTGCAGAATTATTAGGCAACTTAATAAAAAACAAATATATTCCCATCTCACTTGTTTATTTTCACCAGGTAAATTAATATAACTGCACAAAATGTAGAAAAAAATTTCTGACATGCAAAAACAGAACACAAAAAAAATGAGTGACCAATATAGCCACCTTTCTTTATGATGACACTCAACAGCCTTCCATCCATAGATTCTGTCAGTTGCTTCATCTGTTTACAATCAACATTGCTGTGCAGCAGCCACCACAGCCTCCCAGACACTGTTCCCAGAGGTGACTGTTTTCCTCCCTGTAGATCTCACATTTTAGGAGGGACCACAGGTTCTCTATTGGGTTCAGATCAGGTGAACAAAGGGGCGATGTCATTGTTTTTTTCTTCTTTTAGACCTTTAATGGCCAGCCACGCTGTGGAGTAGTTGGATGCATGTGATGGAGCATTGTCCTGCATGAAAATCATGTATTTCTTGAACGATACAGACTTCTTCCTGTACCACTGCTTGAAGAAGTTGTCTTCCAGAAACTGGCAGTAGGTCCGGGAGTTGAGCTTCACTCCATTCTCAACCTGAAAGGTCCCACAAGTTCATCTTTGATGAAGCAGCCCATACCAGTACCCCACCTCCACCTTGCTGGCATCTGAGTCGGAGTGGAGCATCAAGAGTTCACTCTCATTTCATCATTTTTTTTTTAGATTTTTCCAGGGACAATGTGTCATCGTCCGCGCTACCACATATAACTCGAATCAAAAGTTCACTCTATACATTTATTTGGATCCATCCAACGTGTTTTCGGAGCGTGCTATGCTCCTTAATCATGGAGTGTAGAGAGCTTTTAAGGGTCCAAAAAATGTTCATGTGTATAAAGCACATTGCCAAAGATCATGTTGCAGGTAGTGCACCAAGAATGCACTCATTGTCTTGCGCATCCAGGAGGCCCAAGTCCTTGTTGTGTTGATGGCGGAGTGGTAACACTCCCGCTTGCTTCTCTGCCCTCTCCCCCCAACCTCACACAACAGAAATGTGATCCAGATCTCCCTCATCTGCTGTGTCTTCCATGCCCATTGTCTGTTCGTCCTCCATTTCTTCATCGGCTCCTGCATCTTCATCAACAGTTAGGCTGATACCATGCACCCTCGTTGTTCCCTATCCCCCACCCTCCCATGCCAGCTGCCTTGGTGCTGTGACCCGTCTGGACCTTTGAGATCTTGTTATCCCTTCCCCATATGCCTACTCCTCTACTTCCTCCTCTTCCTCTTGGCCCACCACCTGACTTCGAATACTGGTTAAAGTGTGCTCCAGCATGTAGATGACCAGAATAGTCATGCTGATAATGGCAACGTCAGCACTAAACATCTTAGCAGCCATTTCAAAACTCTGCAGAAGGGTGCAGAGGTCCTTGATCTGAGACCACTTTCAGCAGCATGATTTGCCACACCTCTGGATTGCGTTGGCCCAGGCTATATGTCATAACATACTGCACCAGGGTTCGTCGCTGCTGCCACTCTGTCCCATGCGCAGAGTGGATTGCATCGTGTCAGCACATCGCATTTCAGGCTGTGCATTGGCAGCTGAAAGACTTCTGTAGCGATGTAAGTCATTGAGCTGTGGGATACTAACAGTGGAAGTGGCACACAGCGACCGTGCCCTCTGCAGAAGTGCATCTAGGCTGAGATAGTAGGCTAGAAACTGCTGGACGGCCAGGTTCAAGACATGAACCATACAAGGCATGTCTGTCACCTTGCCCCGCGAAGGGCCGCACCCAGGTTTGCAGCATTGTCAGACACGGCCTTCCCTGGCTGCAGGTTCAGTGGATACAACCATTGATTAAACTCGATCTCCAGAGCTGACCACAACTCCTCAGCTGTGTGACTCACATTTCCCAGACATTTTAACGTAAACACCACCTGATGGCATTGAGCCCTGCTGCCATCATAGTAAGGAGGTGTGCTGGATTCCTTCTGTGCAGTTTTTAAACGCGTCACATTACCAGATAGGCTTTGGATGTAGGTGGAGGACCAAAAGGTGGAGGAGGCAGAAATAGTGGAGGAACTTCTACATACAGAGGTTTGAAAGCACAACCCATGGGGATGGCAAGACTTGTACAGCAGCCCCATTCTCCTGCTGTCACCATAGTCACCCAGTGCCTAGTCAGTGACATGTAATGCCCCTGTACATGCTTACTCGTCCAGGTGTCAGTGGTGAAATGCACCCTGTCACACACAGATTGCAGGTGGTGAAATTCAAACTCTTAGCTTTTGCATGGGTAGGAGGAAATGGTCTTTTACTTGGCCACATCTGAGGGACCGAGCTGGCTACTGTGCTGAGACAGGGTTTGAGTAGGGCGTCCCAGACAAACTGCTGGACTGTGAGGGAGTTGCAGGCGGACATATTATGTCTCATTCATAAAAAGGTGGTGCTCTCGATGTCTGACAGCGCTCAACACCAGCAGGTGTTTCCATTTCCAAAACAGCTGACGACCTGTCAGTCACACTAGCTGTTGCGAGTAAAGAGGTAGAAGTTTCTGCGGCAGAAAGCCTGTGTGCCATCTGTCCCCACAGTCACAGAGGATGAAGAAGCCGCAGATGCACTTTATGGGGCCAGACGGTGGTTTTCCAGACCCGCTAGGCACATTGTAGCACAGTGGGCTTCCCACTGTGACTTATGCTTCATGTCCATGTGATGGTTCATGCATGAAGTACTCAAACTAATGATTTTTTTGGCCTCTACTCAGATTTTGTCTACAAATTTTGCAGATAACATGAGTTGGGTCATTCTTTGCGATCTGTAAAAAGGCCCAGGCAAGGCAAGGCTTAGTGCCCATGCGACCTACAGAGCCTCAATGGCTTCTGCACAGAGGCAGAGTTGAGGCTGAGGATGCAGTTGTTGACCAGCTTCCAAGACTCAGTCTCTGTCCAGGAAACTGCAGCCTTACCTCAACTTACCATCCTCCTCTACCTCCTCTGCTGAGCTCATCAACTGCCTGCCTGTGGGTTGACAGTAAGTGGGATCGCCAACCTCATCATCACCCTAAGTGTTCTCACACTCATCCTCCTCAGAGCCAACCTCTTTCTGCCATGAGCGCAAAGTCAAGTTGTCGTTCCAATCATGTATCTGAGTCTCATCATCATCTGCCTCATTGTCTCCACCAACAGGGGTTACCGTTTGGGAATAAGGGTGTACATTATGCTTGAACCCTTCTTCATCTGGGCCTGGATCCGACTCACAAAGATTTTGGGCATCGGTGCAGATCATTTCCTCATCTTAACTCAATGAAGCTTTGGAGGCAGACCTATGATTCCCAGGCTATAGTATGAGTGAACAGGTCTGCAGACTCACCGATCTTGTAAACCCATAGTCAGTAGGGCGGCTGGAGACTTGTGAGCTGTGAGGAAGCAAGTGTGATTGGGGTGACACCTCTGAGGGCTGGAGTGTTTGTGATGATGAAGTTGAGGTGGAGGAGAGCCCACTTGATGGAGCGCTTGATATCCATTGCAGCACCTGCTCTTTTTGGGCCTCATCTACAATTTTTAAGCGATGTTCTGCTGCGTAAGAAAGGGATGATAGCAGATCGTGCACGAAAAGAAGTAGACATTTTAGTTTGGCTTGAAAAACGATATTTGTTCAGCAGATGTTTCTGTTACTTTAGCACCTACTCCATGGACACAAAGATTTTTACCCTTTTAAAACACACCTATTCTTTCCACCATCAGCAGACCTTTTACAACTCATTTTTGAGGGTAAGTAATTAGCAAATCTATTGTTGTTGGCACAAAAACTATGGATGTAAAACTAGCAGAGCTGAGTAGCCAAACAGTGGTTTTGTGTGCTGTGTGGCGGTAGATTTCAACAGAACATTGGACCACAGCTATCTTGTCAAACAGTGGTACTACCCTAAATAGTTTTGGTCAGTAGGTTTGTGCAGATGCAATTTAAAAGTGTTTTCTGCGCTATGTGGCGTAGATTTCAATAGAACACTGACCACAGCTACAAAGTCAAACTGTGGTACTGCCCTAAATAGGTTTTGGTAAGTAGGTTTGGGCAGATGAAATGCAAAAGGGTTTTCTGTGCTGTGTGGCTGTAGATTTCAACAGAACACAGGACCACAGCTAACTTTTTAAAAACACTGCTACTAGCCAAAAAGGATTTGCTTGGCTAGATGCAGAAAAAAAAAGGCTAGTAAACACAGGAGGTGTAGCTTTCTACACAACAGTGCTACACCAGTGTGGGCACCCACTGCCCCTAGCCAAGAAGGATTTGCTTGGCTAGATGCAGAAAAAAAAGGCTAGTAAACATACGTAGCTTTTTTCACAACAGTGCTACACCAGTGCCTGGTACACATGCTACTAGCCAAAAAGGATTTACTTGGCTAGATTTGGCCAGATGCTGTAAAAAATGCTCGCACATCACTGGAAACAGGCCTGCCAGGCACACAGTGCTTTTAAGCCCTAAAAGGGCTGTTCTTCAAAGTAGTCTCTAAGCTTACTATCTCTCTATCTAACTTGGAATAGAATCACTATCTAACTAGCTTTGTAGCGCACACAGCAGCAGCGGCATCTGACGCTGAGCTCCTACAGTGATAAAATGGCGAGGAGGGAAAATGGCCAGTTCTGATATGGCAAGGACATGTGACATACCCAACCAATGACACAAACCATTGTGTGCAAAAAGTGCGCTTTGCTCTATGCGTGCTGATAAGCTGACAGACCAGACCACCGACAGTAAGTGCAGAAGGGAAAAAAAATAGAGATTTGCAATATTTGACCACAGACCTCTCTTGAGCCCTTGTCTCCCGTCCACTATTCCAAGACACTGAAACTCATAATAACGTTGAACAAAAGAATTACTGTGAAAAGTCAGTAATGCTTTTGGTCAATGAAGCGTTACCAAACATAACTTCGAATTACCGAATTTTTAGCAAATCATTCCCATTTGTTGAATGGTTTGAATGACTCAAACATAGTCCAAAACAGGTCGAATTTGAAATTTGGCGAACATGTTCGATCGAACATCGCTCATCTCTACTATACACACATAGAAGACAAAGATGTTGAGGGGCGTGTCCGGAACTCTCCATGTGAGGACAGGCTTGGGATGAGCTCCTCATCCTGGGATCTAAATTAGCCCCTTAAATAAACCTGAAACCCACGAAATGGGGAAGAGGAGACAGCCAAGAGCCTACAAGAACCCCAGGACCCCGGCGCCGCTCACCTTGGATGGCCTCCTAGTGAGGGGTCCACATGAGAGCAGCAGCAGTACGCCAAGAAGTGGCTAAAATGTCCCAGCGAATACATCAATTAGAGGATGACCACAGTAACGTACAGAAGGTGATACGCCAACTTCAATCCCAGGTGGCCCTGCAGGCAAATGCTATACGAGACCTCCAACAACACGTGGAAGACCTAGATAAGAAGGTCGTCACAAAATCAGGGTCCAGGGGGTATCGGAGGAACATGACAGGGAAGATGTCGCTGACACTCTCCAGAAGATCTTTAATTCCATCCTGCAGTGCCCACCGGACCAGCCCATTAATATGAATAGAGCCCACAAAGCCCTGTGGCCCAAAAACCTGGAGGGCAACCCACGAGACATTATTTATCAGATTTCAGATTTCCGACTAAAGGAGGGAATAATGGCCAAAGCTGGCCCATCAAAACTGCACACTTTCAAAGGAACAAAAGTTCACCTCTACCAAAACCTATCCTGGATCATGCTGCAGCGAACAAGAGCACTGCGACCACTTCTCTCTCGCCTGCGAGACAACAAAATCGTGTACAAGTGGGGCTTCCCATTCAGCTTATCGACCTAAAAGGGAAACAGGATGGTGACTCTGAGACATCTGGAGGACTTGTCTATCTGTCGAGTGTTCAATATTGATCCACCCGATCTACCTGACTGGTCTTTGCCTGCTTCTGCTCCCCTCCTACAGACCTGGCATGGGGCCCCACCTTAGAAACATCGTGCATGGGAGGAACACACCTGAGCGATGACTATCGTTCTCTTGTGGTTTGAAAATCTTTTTCTTTTTTTCTTGATTGGGCTTTCTCTCTCTGGTGTAGCATCAATAACCCTCAGATTTCTCTGTTCCCTCTTATCTACCCTATCCTCTTTTTCTCCTGCCATCCCTTCCCTCTCCCCTTCCTTTTTTTTTTAACTCTTAGGGTACCGTCACACGGTGCGATGGTTCCTCCGATTTCTTAGGCGATGCAGGGTCTTGGCTTATCGGCACCGATACCGCCCCTGCATCGCCTAATGTAAAGAGGCGATGGCGATGCCTTTTAGTGGTCGACTGGTTTCAGAGCAGTGCTCTGAAGCCAGGCGCCCAATCTGGGGCGATGTGTACATATCGCCCCATGTAAACGGCTGAGGGCGACCTGACAGGTGATGGGAGCCATAGGCTCCCATTGTCCTGCATCGCTACAGGAGTTTTGAGACACCCCGGCGGCGATGCCGCCTGTCACATCACCTGTGCATCGCAGGAGGTGTCTCCCCGTTTAAACAGGGAGCGGCGACACTGGCGGGGCTCCAAGAGCGTGCACAGTCACGCCAGTTGCCGCCGACATCTCCGGTGCCATCGCACCGTGTGACGGTACCCTTACACCTTCTCCCTTCCTACCTCGACCTTCCTGCTTCCTCGCAACTTTCCTCTACATTCGATCCATGCTGCCATAGAGGAGGAGGCTACTTCACTCATAAAGTTTCTGGGCGAGGACACCCCTATAAGTTAGAACCTCACAACAGCCGATTGCGCTTTCCCTTAGAGGAGCTGAGCCGAACTTTTCATATCCAATTTGAGGGTGCAGACTAATACCTAGGTGGTCATTGACCTGTCCCACCTATGGCCAACTCCTGCACTGGGACTACCTGTATTCTTGTGTTCGGCCAGGTACAAATAGGCACCTGGGGGTTGGGGGCAGCCCGTCGCTGCCTGCTGGATCCGGCTGGCTCCAGAAATACGGCAAAACCCCCGGCATTTTTTTTTTTTTTCTGAAAAATCATTAAAACAATCCTAAAAAAGGGATTGCATCTTTATTAACCCCTCGACCATGGTCGAGGGGTTAATAAAGATGCAGTCCCTTTATTTATATTGTTTTATGGATTTTTCAGAAAAAAAAATGACGTGGGATTCACCGTATTTCTGTAACCAGCCGGATCCAGCAGGCAGCGACGGGATGCCCCCAGCCCCCAGGTGCCTATTTGTACCTGGCCGGACACAAGAATACAGGTGAGCCCCCTTTTTTTATTATTTCATGAATTTCATGAAATAATAAAAAAAAAAATGCGTGGGGCTCCGCGCAAATTCTATGTCCAGCCAGGTACAGCTAGGCAGCTGGGGCTGGAATCTGCAGGGCAGGGAGGCCCAAGCTTTCTGGGCACCCCCCGCTGCAAATTGCAGCCCGCAGCCGCCCCAGAAGATGGCGCGTTCATTGAAGCGCCATCCTCTGGCGCTGAACCCCGCTCTTCCAGTGGCCCTGGTGGCGGGTGGCTCACTGGGTAATAAAGGGGTTAGGGCCTGCTTTGTATTATCAGCTGGCCCTAAGCCCGAAATTTATGGCGGTCACGCCAATATTAGACATGACCGCCATGAATTTTCAGTAATCAATATAAAAAAAAAACACAACACAGAGAAATTTTTTTTATTAAAAATAAAACAAAAAAGACATTAAGGACTCCATCTTTATTCCAAAAATCCTTTTCCGTCTGATGTAGTCCAAAAACGACATCTTCACTGCCACATCCCTGTGAATAGACATACATGTCTATGCACAGGGAGTGAGCAGGCTGCAAATGACTTTCACTTTCAGGGTTCACCTCAGGTGAACCCTGCAGTGAAAGCCGGACTCTGCCGCTGCCAGCGGGAGTGCCGGCAGAGCAGTGAATAAATTAAGTTCAGGGAGGCAGGCAGGCTCCCGCAGGGTCCCGGTGTCCTCCTGGCGTTGTCATTATTTAGAAATAAAAAAAAAGCCATTAGGGACTCCATCTTTAATTAAAAAAATCCTCTTCCGTCCGACGTAGTCCAAAACGCGATGTCCACTCTGCTACATCCCTGTGCATAGATATACATGTCTGTACACAGGGATAGCAGGCTTGAGAACAATCTCAGCACTGCTACATCTCTGTGCACAGACATGTATGTCTGTACACAGGGAGAGCAGGTAGGCTCTAGGACCCCGGAGCTGCCGCAGCCCGCAGAACCCGGAGCCCAGCACACAGCAGACAGCCGGAAGAGAGGTAAGGAGCATTTCTACCCCCTCCCTTCCTTCGCTCTCCCGCTCGCTCCCCCCAGCCCAGTCCTAACTTAGGACCGGGGAGGGGTGGGGTGAGGGGGTCGGACTCGTTACTGTGCGAGTAATCCCTGCGATTACTCAGAGTAACGAGTCAAGCGAATCCCTTACTACTGGGCGAGTACCGAGTAGTAACGAGTAGATTCGCCCATCCCTAGCCTGCACCTGATTCGTGGTCAGGCACAAATAATTGGAGGCGATTTTAACTTGGCCTTCTCTGACCACACAGACAGACTCCACATAAAACCTACCCCTCCCAAGTGCTGTGGAGGTTCCTGTGAGTCAGCAGGGTTCTGCAAACTTGGTTTTAAATATGGACTGTGTATAGAGTTGACAACCCTAAGGAAAGACAATATACATTTTACTCACACCTCCACCAATCGCAGAGTAGAATTGACTACTTTCTTGGCAATATCGTGACATTGCGATCTTTCTGCTGAGCGGGCATAGAAAGTAACACGTGGTCAGACAACGCCCCTCTGTGGGTAGAGGTTGAGATCTCATTTGCCTCACCTAAAAGGACGCATTGGAGGCTCAATGAAACTTTACTGACCAACGTAGACAAGCGTGAGAAACTACGCACCTCTGTCTCCAATTTCTTTGCTGAAAACGCCCCATCGGCCCCTTCGGCCCCGATCCTGTGGGAGGCACACAAAGCGGTATTTCGAGGGGAATGCATGCGCTTTCCTCACACATGAAAAGAGATGGCAAACTACAGTACCTCGAGTATGAGAAAAAATGAAAACTGGCAGAGGCTAGACTGCATGTGTACCCAACTAAGAGGGGGGCTCTGAAGGAAGTAATTGACCTTCCACCCGTCCTAAGAATATTTCACAGAACAAAGTAGAAAAACGAATGCTCTACTTTAGATTTTATGAATACGGCAACAGAACCCATTCGATGTTGGTTAACAAACTCAGAGACAAGGCATATACTAGTGCCCCATATGGCAATAGAGACTCAACAGGCACTGTTCGCTATGATCCTGAGGGGATGGCGTGGGCCTTCTATGAGTACTATTGCTCCCTATATTCCCTCCCTTCCACTTTACCGACCTCCTCAACTGAGAGGGATACAGTCTTAGATGACTACCTGACATCATGTCATCTTCCGAAGCTCCTAAAGAGGCAGTAGAAGACTTGAACCGAAAGATTACAGCTGAGGAAGTGGGGGAGATAATAAAAATCTCCAGGGCCACAAGTCTCTAGGTCCCTATGGTTTACCCTATTTATATTATAAAACCAATGGGGACATACTCTCTCAGTTCATGGTCCCTATGTCAATCTCTTTATGAAGGGGGGAGAGATACCCACCTCTCTACTCCATTCGTATATTACTGTAATCCATAAAGATGGCAAGAATCCCACGGACTGTGCGAGCTATCGCCCTATAAGCCTACTAAATTCAGACCTAAAAAACAACAAATTGCTTGCCGAGCGACTGAACAACTGGCTTCCGCAATTGATTAATAAGGATCAGGTGGCTTTCGTGTGGTTTAGACAGGCGGGAGACAACAATCAGATGTATTGTAGACCTAGATGAGGTACCAATAAATGGGGGATGGAAGTGCTCCTCTTGGGGCTTGACTCGGAGAAGGCCTTCCACAGGCTCGAATGGACGTTTTATGTTCCGCACCTTATGCCACTTTGGCCTATCGGGGTCCTTCGTATCGGCCTTGGGGGGGTCTCTACTCCTGACCAATAGCGACAGACCGATTGTCACATGCCCACTCAGAGAGCCTCCCTATAGGGAATGGTACTCGACAGGGTTGTCCGCTCTCACCACTGCTGTACATCCTGTGCATTGAGACCCTAGTGGCCCAGATACGCAACAACTCCAATGTCACAGGAATCCAAATCAGGAGCAAATCTTTTAATGTACCTTTATTTGCAAATGATGTCATGCTATCCCTAACCAATCCTATTGTCTCCCACCCTAACATACACCAGGCCATTCAGATTTACTCTAAACTATCTGGGTACAAGCTTAACACCAGGAAGACAGAAGCTCTCCCACTTAATATCTCAGGTCCCAAGCTCAACTTCTTAAAACAATCATATAAATACACGTGGTGTACGGCCTCCATAAAATATTAAATATTTGGGAGTTCACATCACCCCAAGTTATAAAAATAAATATTGAGCAAATTCCTTTCCCCCCTTCCCTCCTATCCAGGAAATGGAAGCACAGATCCAGAAATGGTCCACAGGGTGATCTGGCTTGCCAGGACATTACTAAATACTATTATGCAGCCCACCTACATCAAATCCCATCATGGACAATGCTTTCGGCATATAATAAGTGGACAGAATTAAAAAAGCTCTGGATGGCCCTTTATCATCCCAGCTCCTTAATTTGAGGACTACCATATGATGTATCTCCTAACACGCTCTTAGGCCGTATGGCTTTCACTAGAGAACTTTGGTGTAGGTGTAGAATGCAGTTTCAATTGGCCTCATGTGCCTCCTTTTTTATGCCTTTCTTATACACCCCACATCTGAAGGAGATGACGAATGCCACTGGGACTTGTTAGTGAGCAGAGGCGGGACTCTTTGCCTTCAGGGACCTGGTGGACCCTTTCACCAGGAGACCTAGAACATTCAGAGATCTCTCTGGAAGACACGGACTGCCGCCTACACTATCCTTCTCACACCATCAAATAGTACATTATTTCAGGGCCGTAATGGGCTCATCTACAATTCCCCCCTTTTCTAAATTTGAATATATTTGCTCTAAGGGCACTTCAACTAGGGGTCTCATCTCTGACGTATATAACCTTCTACATTCACCTGATAACCAGGCTTCGAATAAACACCTTTACATGCAGAGGTGGGAGAAGTGGATAGGTCAGGAACTTTCCCAGCAAAAATGGCAGATAATATGGTCCAGAGCGTATAGATCTTCCATATGTACACTCTATAAAGAGAACCAACTGAAACCACTCAGGGCTTGGTATCATATGCCCGAACTGCTACACAAATTTCACCATGCTATTCCAGCCATATGCTGGAGATGTGGGGCGAACGGGCTTCTGTTTACCATATTTTCTGGACTTGCGTCGGAATACAGGCTTTTTGGAGGGAAGTAGAGGCCCTGGTGGGGATGGTCCTTTCCAGGAATGTACCCCTGGACCCGCTGGCCTATCTGCTAAATTTGTTTTCCCAGGGACTAGATAAATCGGGAACACGATTATTAATGCATTTGTTAACTGCTGCTATTTGTCTGATCTCCCTCTTTTGGAAGAAGACTGCAACTCCCACTCTCTCAGACTTATATGGTAGAATAAATGATGTATGGTATATATTATGGCGCGAATGACTGCTATATTGCATAATAGTATGGACTTGTTTAACAAAATATGGACTCCTTGGATAATGTTCACTGAAAATATACAATTATAGGACTCTGTGAGTGTACTACGCTGACCTGAAGCTATGAGTGACTGACGTTTACTGACATCCCCCTTGAGTCCAACCTCTCCCCTCCCACCGCATCTAACAACTTTGAGAGCTCTGTAGTATACGCGAGCGTCAGGTGATTTGTGACGCGTCCGGTCATGTGATCAGTGACGCGGCTGCTACCTGGAAGCGCCACAACCGCCGCCACGGCGAGGAGAGCGGGCAGGAAAGAAGAGAGCTCACCGCATCCCTGGAAGTCCCATGCACATATATCTGACCCATAGTAAGTGACCAAGTATTACCGTTATATAACAGGAAAATAGGTAATATACAATGGTGTTTGTGTTAAACACACTCCATAGCACGACTGCAAGTCTATGTAAACAGGAGTAGTGTATATAGAATTACAAGACCTATGTTAATACATTCAGTACCATACAGTATATAAACATCAGCATTGGTACTTGGCAGGTTATTAACATAGTGTAACTTGTATGAAATTGCACAGTTAGGTCTATTTCTAGCCCAAACTCTTTTTTTAGCCTAAACTACTGTAGACAACAATCATATATAAAGAGAAGCAGGTACAAACTACATTTAAGAGGGCCAGTCATCTAAATAGGGTAAATAATTAGGAGGATTTTTTTTTACGTTTTACCACTTTTTTGCAAGTAAAAAAAATAACATCCAAATACCCAGTCGGGACATTAAGGAACTCCCTGGTTTTCATTAAATACTGCAACAAGCAGGTATGTAGAAAATCCATCAACATTGTTCTCAGACTAATTTAAATAATTGTAAGACATTAACAATAGACATTATCATCCTAGGGGCACATAACAGGTTTAAAGATCAAGACCAGCAAGTGAAGCCTTTCCAGTAAACCAAATCCGCCTTTTTGTGACATATGCAACAGATCAGGACTTATTATAAGTGAAGGGAGGACTTTACACTAGCCTAACAGCAGATGGCGATAGTGTGTGAAGTTCTATGTTTGCTATGTTGTTTTCTATTGTGTTTGCATTCTTTCGTTTTGAATGTGTTAATAGCAGGGGCACGGACTGTCTGCTGCCGAGCTTAATATCTCATGTTTACGCAGTAAAGACTGTTTATGCAGGATAACCTGCAAAGTGAAGTTCTCTTATATACCGGTGGTGATTCTCAGAAGATACACTCTGCCAACAGGTTATGGGCCCAAGCAACGATCTCAGGCAAAGACCCCAGATACTGATAAGCCCAGTCACCCAGCTCATGCCAGGACTGGAGGGTGTAAATCACTAATCCCAGTCACACAGCAGGGATCAAGGCACAGATACCAGCACAGGAGGGAAAAAGTATTTCCAGGATGCTGGAAATCTCAGCAGGACACTGAGAAAAGAGAAGCAGATAAAGCTTTGTAAACAGAGATGTAAGACCCAGGGACAAAGGAATATATGATGCCAGGAACTGAAAGCCGAACACTGGAGATAATTACAGACAATCATCATACACAGGACATACAGGAACTCTCAAAGCAAGAAAGAAGGCTGGCTTAACATTTGCGTATGTGTCTGCATGCTGATCGCGTGCAGACACATACGCAGTGCAAAGCAGGGTCTAAAAGATGTGTCCGCAGCGGAGAATGTCCGCCTGCGGACACATCACTGTGGAGCCCGGGCAGCCAATCAGCGGTGTCCAGGGGCGGAGATCAGCGCCTGAGATCTCTGCCTCCCGGCCGCCGGTAAGCTCCAGGACATGTCGGCGGGGAGAACAGCTGATTTGACAGCTGTTTGAATCTCCCGCGCCGACACCGAGAGGAGATGTCGGCGCGGGAAGATTCAAACAGCTGTCAGATCAGCTGTTCTCCCCGCCGACATCGCTAGCAGATTACCAGCGGCGGGGAGGAAGAGGACAGCAGAGGCTGAGCTGATCTCCCGGTGGCCGTTGCTGATCTCCTGTGACATCACCGCCGGCCACCGGGAGATTTTTCAATGGGTCCGCAGCGTTCTCCTGCGCTGTCAAGCGCAGAACACTGGGGACCCATTGAAGACAATGCATGTTTTGTGCGCTTGGGGACGCTTGCTGATTTTCCAAGGTCCCCAAGCGCACAAAAAAACCCAACATGCTGCGTCCCAGGTGTGGACGCTGGACACCGGAAGGAGCAGATATCGTCCACATCCGCACCCGAACGCAGCAAACGCAAGCACTATGCGTTCCTATGTTAAACATAGGAACGCAGTGCGCATGCGTTTGGCTGCGTATGGGAACGCAGCATAAGCTGCGTTCACATACGCAAATGTGACGCCAGCCGAAGAAAAGCAGAAGAATTTTTCAGTATAACTCTCTACAAACAAGTAAGACTATATAAACATGATGTGAAGCTCTGAACTAAAACTTACAGTAACTAAGCTAAATGATGAGAACTATCAGTCATGGAAGTTCAAAGTAGAAATGTTATTATCTCAAGATGATTTATGTGAAGTAATCGTTACAGATAGACCAGATCAAGATAATGAGACATGGGATAAGAAGAATAGACAAGCGAGAGCCACTATTAGCTTATTAGTGGATGATGCTCAATTAATACACATAAGATATGAAGAAACAGGAATGTGGGAAGCATTAAGGAAACTACATGAAAGACCTAGCTTGAATCACAAGTTATTTCTATTAAGAAAGCTTTACAGTATGAAATTGAGTGCAAATGACGACATAAGAAGCACATATTCTCAATGATGGAAGTGATATCACAGCTAACATCTATAGGTGAAGACATCAAAGAAAGTCATGTTGCAGTTATATTATTGTGCAGTCTACCCGATTCGTATACAGCCTTGATAAATGCCCTTGAGACAAGACCAGAAACAGACATCACATTAGATTTTGTGAAAACAAGACTAAGGGTACCATTACACGCCGCCACTGAGGGTAGCAACAGGTAGGCACCGCACGTGCACGCGTGCGTTTTTAATGGTGGATATCGGTCGCCGATGCCGCATATACACGCCACCATAACGTGCTCCACAGAAGGTATTTGCGTTCCCCAGAAGTGCCGACGGGTGCCGCGGGTTACCTCCTGTGGAGTACCTTCCCTGGTTTACACGCCGCTACTACAAAGGAATATGGGCGTACATTGGCGAAACAGAGTTGTGTATTATGTGACGCTCGTATGGTGATTGGACAATACAATAGCATCATGATTGGCCAGCCTGCGCAGGAAGGCTGGCTAATACATGACGCTATTGCAAATGTGTAGTGTGACTGGTCAGCTCGTTAAATATGGCGCCCTGTGCAGGGACAGCCAATGGTTACACAGTAGCCCCCCCAATAATAGCTGATGGGGCGTGGTATACATGACGCTGTGGCACGCCTCGGGGATTTCACTAGGCCACGCAAATACCTTGTCTGTGCACCGATTACACGCAACCACCATAGGGATTGTGCCTTCCTGTTTTTGAGCACGGTTCAGAAACAGGTATCCGAAGGAACTGCGGGACACAGGAAGAAATTACCCGAATTACACGCCGCCACTTCGTGGTGATTTCATGGCAACAGGCACAATTATCCCCGATGCCTGGCGGTTTCTGCCTACCTGTGGCGGCGTGTAAAGGTACCCTAATAGATGTATATGGTGATGTTCACACATCTCCGCTGCTAGTATTTAGCGGGTCTCCACTAAATACTTACCTTTTTTCAGTGATGCGGAGATGCGTGAGCGCCGCCGCTTCCTGGTGACGCAGCCCCTAGTTACCCGATGTTGATCGTGGTAACCATTTCACACACAAGGCTGCCTAGTGTTCGCTTTTCCAGAGCAGACAGGGAAACGTTGCTAGCATGTTCACTATATGGTAAAACCGACATGATGGGGTGATGCCTCGGGTCGGTACGAGTTTGTAGACACCTAACATGTATACCTTTATTGGTAACTAGGTGGTGAAAAAAACTTCAGATTGACTTTTTGCGCCATGTTCTGCAACCCGTAGCGTCCTCATTTTTTGGGATCTGGGGCTGCGTGACAGCTTATTTTTTGTGCCTTGAGCTGACGTTTCTAATTATACCATTTTTGGGTGGATACGGTGTTTTGATCGCCCATTATTGCATTGTATAGCAATGTTGTGGCAACCAAAAAAAATTAATTTTGGCGTTTGGATTTTTTTTCCGTTACAGAGTTTACGGCTCTCATTAACGGATGTAATATGTTGATAGATCGGGCGATTCTGAACGCGGCGATACCAAACGTGCATTTTTTTTTACATTTTTTTAATACTTTTATTGTGATTGGGGGGGGGGGGTGATTTGAACTTTTATGTTTTTGTTTTTTTTTTAGAGGTTTTTAAAAACTTTATTAATCAATTCATTCCTAGTTTTACACTGCCTCTTAGAGAGGCACCCTGCTGCACAATCCGATCGCTTCTGGGAGATACAGATGAGCTGCAGCTCATCTGTATCTCTCAGAATCGCGGACTAGTTGTGGTTGACAGCGCCTGCCAACCACAACCCGGAAGTGCTCCGTGACAGCATCCGGGGTCTGGCTAGGACCCCGGCCTGTCACGTTAGTGCCGGAGATCCCGTGATACTATCGTGGGATCTCTGGTGCAGGCGGGGAACAGTGCGTTCCCCGCCGCGGCGCCTTTGGATCCCGCTGTCAGAGATTGACGGCAGGATCCAAAGGGTTAACAGCACCGATCGGATCCGGATCCGATCGGTGCTGTTAGCCCGACATCTCAGCTGATCACATCTGCTGAGATGTCGGCTGTTTGATGTGAGCTCCGCGCCGGAGCTCACATCAAACCCCCATTACCGGCCCATGACGTTGTACAACATCATAGGTTGAGAAGGGGCTAAGAACAAAAGTGAAGTTTTTGATAAACTTGTAGACTATGTAACAAGATCGAGTAACAAATTTCAAAGAAAGCCAATTGTCATCAGAAGTGATAATGGAGGTGAATTTACAGATCACAGAATAGAGAACTATTTAAGACAGAATGGAATAGAACACCAGAAAACTGTTCCATACACATCTGAACAAAATGGAGTAGCAGAAAGGAAAAACAGAACTCTGACAGAGATGATAAGATGTATGCAGACAGATTCCAAACTACCAAAGAAATATTGGGGTGAGGCAGCAATGACAGCTACATATCTACAGAATAGACTTTTTTCCAGAAAACTGAAGAAAACTCCATATGAACTGTGGCAAGGTATGAAACCAAGTGTCAATCATTTAAGAATTTTTGGATGCAAAGTTTTCATATTCATTCCAACAGAAAAACATTCGAAACTTCAAAACAGATCCATGGAGGGAATATTTATTGGATATAGTGAAAATTGCAAAGGATACAGAATTCTAGATCTCAGAACAGACAGAGTCACGGTCAGTAACAGTGTGACATTTCTTGAAGACTTAAATGAAGATGCCAAGATTTCAGTTGACACAAAAAATGAGAAAAATGGCAGTGACATAACTGAAGAGGTATCTCATGAGAAAGTAGTTGAGATTGATGAAGAACAGAATACTGAAAATAAAGAAATACAACTACAAAAAGACACAGAATCATGACGTTCAATGAGAAAAAACAAAGGAAAATCACCAAAATGCCTCTCAAACAAGACATGCACAAGTAAAATTGATGAGCCTACACATGGCACACCTAAAAGATACCGAGCAAGACTTGTAGTGAAAGGTTATTCTCAAAATTATGGAGAAGACTGTGATGGGACATGTGCTCCAGTACTCAAACATACTACAATAAGAACTTTACTTACAGTTGCAGCAAAGAAGAAGATGGAACTACTGAAGAAATGACAGCAGACATCTTCATGAAGGCGTTGACTGTTGACAAACACCAGAGACTAATAAAAATGTTGGGTTTGATTGAATAAGTCCTTATGGTTGAGAAAGGGTGTTGACATATGCAACAGATCAGGACTTATTATAAGTGAAGGGAGGACTTTACACTAGCCTAACAGCAGATGGCAATGGTGTGTGAAGTTCTATGTTTGCTATGTTGTTCTCTATTGTGTTTGTATCCTTACTTTCGTTTTGAATGTGTTAATAGCAGGAGCATGGACAGTGTGCTGCTGAACTTAATATCTCATGTTTACGCAGTAAAGACTGTTTACACAGGATAACCTGCAAAGTGAAGTTCTCTTATTTACTGGTGGTGATTATTAGAAGATACACTCTACCAACAATTTCGACCCTCAGTAAGCGGAAGGTGTTACAACCAAATAGTCACCCAAAAAATTATTTACAGAGTTTACACAAAAGATCCCCTAAAACAATATCCTTACTTTCCTTAGATACCAAGAACCAATTCCGACACATCTGAACCCCTGCAGAGGAATTTTGTCCCCAAAAGAGAATCATTTCAGGCCAGAATTCGTTACACAGAAAGTACTAAAGCCTTCATCAACCAACCCCTCAAATTTTGGGATTTCTTACTTTTAATTATATATTTTTTAAATTTATTTCCTCTCCTTACTCTGGATTTTATATACCGTATATACTCGTGTATAAGCCGACCCGTGTATAAGCCGACCCCCCTACTTTTGCCCCCAAAAACTGGGAAAACCTATTGACTCGCGTATAAGCCTAGGGTGGACAATGCAGCGGCTACCGGTACTGAAAAATTTAAAAAATGAAAATAGATACGAATAAAATTTTGAACTTTTATTTTAAATAGAAACAGTAAACTACCAATGCAGCAGAGCACCGTCCTGTTATAAAGCCCCCTATCACTGGTAACACAGCGCCCCTCCAGCAGTGGTAACACAACGCTCCTCCAGCAGTGGTAACACAGCGCTCCTCCAGCAGTGGTAACACAGCGCTCCTCCAGCAGTGGTAACACAGCCCCTCAGCAGTGGTAACACAGCGCCCCTCAGCAGTGGTAACACAGCGCCCCTCCAGCAGTGGTAACACAGCGCCCCTCCAGCAGTGGTAACACAGTGCCCCTCAGCAGTGGTAACACAGCGCCCCTCCAGCAGTGGTAACACAGCCCCTCAGCAGTGGTAACACAGCGCCCCTCAGCAGTGGTAACACAGCGCCCCTCCAGCAGTGGTAACACAGCGCCCCTCAGCAGTGGTAACACAGCCCCTCAGCAGTGGTAATACAGCGCCCCTCAGCAGTGGTAACACAGCGCCCCTCCAGCAGTGGTAACACAGCACCCCTCAGCAGTGGTAACACAGCACCCCTCAGCAGTGGTAACACAGCGCCCCTCCAGCAGTGGTAATACAGCGCCCCTCCAGCAGTGGTAACACAGCGCCCCTCAGCAGTGGTAACACAGCCCCTCAGCAGTGGTAATACAGCGCCCCTCAGCAGTGGTAACACAGCGCCCCTCCAGCAGTGGTAACACAGCACCCCTCAGCAGTGGTAACACAGCACCCCTCAGCAGTGGTAACACAGCGCCCCTCCAGCAGTGGTAACACAGCACCCCTCAGCAGTGGTAACACAGCGCCCCTCCAGCAGTGGTAACACAGCCCCCAGCAGTGGTAACACAGCCCCCAGCAGTGGTAATACAGCCCCCAGCAGTGGTAACACAGCCCCCAGCAGTGGTAACACAGCGCCCCTCAGCAGTGGTAACACAGCGCCCCTCAGCAGTGGTAACACAGCCCCTCAGCAGTGGTAACACAGCACCCCTCAGCAGTGGTAACACAGCGCCCCTCAGCAGTGGTAACACAGCCCCTCAGCAGTGGTAATACAGCGCCCCTCAGCAGTGGTAACACAGCGCCCCTCCAGCAGTGGTAACACAGCACCCCTCAGCAGTGGTAACACAGCACCCCTCAGCAGTGGTAACACAGCGCCCCTCCAGCAGTGGTAACACAGCACCCCTCAGCAGTGGTAACACAGCGCCCCTCCAGCAGTGGTAACACAGCCCCCAGCAGTGGTAACACAGCCCCCAGCAGTGGTAATACAGCCCCCAGCAGTGGTAACACAGCCCCCAGCAGTGGTAACACAGCGCCCCTCAGCAGTGGTAACACAGCGCCCCTCAGCAGTGGTAACACAGCCCCTCAGCAGTGGTAACACAGCACCCCTCAGCAGTGGTAACACAGCGCCCCTCCAGCAGTGGTAACACAGCGCCCCTCAGCAGTGGTAACACAGCGCCCCTCCAGCAGTGGTAACACAGCGCCCCTCCAGCAGTGGTAACACAGCGCCCCTCCAGCAGTGGTAACACAGCGCCCCTCCAGCAGTGGTAACACAGCGCCCCTCCAGCAGTGGTAACACAGCGCCCCTCAGCAGTGGTAACACAGCCCCTCAGCAGTGGTAATACAGCGCCCCTCAGCAGTGGTAACACAGCGCCCCTCCAGCAGTGGTAACACAGCACCCCTCAGCAGTGGTAACACAGCGCCCCTCCAGCAGTGGTAACACAGCACCCCTCAGCAGTGGTAACACAGCGCCCCTCCAGCAGTGGTAACACAGCCCCCAGCAGTGGTAATACAGCCCCCAGCAGTGGTAACACAGCCCTCAGCAGTGGTAACACAGCCCCCAGCAGTGGTAACACAGCGCCCCTCAGCAGTGGTAACACAGCGCCCCTCAGCAGTGGTAACACAGCCCCTCAGCAGTGGTAACACAGCCCCCCAGCAGTGGTAACACAGCCCCCCAGCAGTGGTAACACAGCCCCCCAGCAGTGGTAACACAGCCCCCCAGCAGTGGTAACACAGCCCCCAGCAGTGGTAACACAGCCCCCCAGCAGTGGTAACACAGCCCCCCAGCAGTGGTAACACAGCCCCCAGCAGTGGTAATACAGCCCCCCCCCCATGTATACAGAGGCCCCCCAGCAGGGTAATCTCACCCCCTCGGTCTGCAGGCACCCGGGTCCTCCAGCTGCTCCGTCTGCGTGCGCGGCTTCTAATACCGGCGTCCTCCCCGCTCTTCCTGTTTGAATGCGATCATGTGACCGCGGTCACATGATCGCATTAAAACAGGAAGTGCGGGAAAAACGCCGGTATTAGAAGCCGCTCACGCAGACGGAGCAGCTGGAGGACCCGGGTGCCTGCAGACTGAGGGGGTGAGATTACCCTGCTGGGGGGCCTCTGTATACATGGGGGGAACAGGGAGACAGCGGGGAGGCTATTTTGTGCAGGGGAGCAGCAATGTACTATGCGCTGCTCCCCATGCATAATTAATGAGCGGCACCACGTGACGTGCCGCTCATTCTGCAGCCTCCCCCCGCCTCCTCCTGCCTCCTGCAGTGCCCGGACACAGCCCCCACCAGTGTACACAGTATATGACTCGTGTATAAGCCGAGGGGGGACTTTTCAGCCCAAATTTTGGGCTGAAAAAGTCGGCTTATACACGAGTATATACGGTATTATATATTTTATAAATAATATTGTTTTTACATGTATATGATAGTTTATCAATAAAATCTTTTTTACCACTACTATTATATGTAATTAGAGCATTCACTAATGGTGACCTATAACAGTTGCGCTGAGTCGTACAATTGTAAATCAAAAGTTAAGAGGAATTAAATATCATACTTCTAGCTATATAAGTAATAAAAATCATTAATTACTAGAGATTCCCTCCCCAAACAAGAACCATCTGTCATGGACACGAAGGATGGGAAACCGCAGTCTCTCTCCTGCCAAAATTCCACTCAGATGGTTCCTGAACAGACTAATACTCCACTTGCATAGTCAATTCTATGCAGTCTATGTGTTTACATAGAAAGCAAAGTTTTTGTATTACCGGGAATCCTCCGCACTGACCTCAGGAGACAATTTTGATTTTATTCTTAATTCACCACACACATCAAACACTTACAAAAACTTTGCTTTCTTATCCTGGAAGGGATCTGCAGCAACTTTTTACATTTACAAAGTTGGTTGTGAACCCTTCACAACCTGAGTAGGTGAGTGGATTACTGCGATATTAACCCCCGGTATCCACATTTACTGCTCTATTGTGCGCTCCCCTTCCCTTTATATATATGTGTTTACATAAACATTTGTTCATCTGCTCAGCAGATACACACATTACATGTATGTAGGAAAAAAGTGTTCATATAAACAGAAATCTCTCAAAGACAGCACACACTGTAGTGATGTTAGTACATAAGCAGCTTGCACAAGATTTTCAGGGACAGGGGAGAGGGAGGAAATACCAGCTTCAGTGGTTGAGAATATTTAAACAACATTTACATGTGATTGACTATTCAGCAGTAAAAGTAATGGACCAGACTAGTGCAGCCAGCTGCCTGCAGGGTGTGAAGATGCTTATAGCAAGAAAACTTCATGATTTTTACATGTTTTAACAGGACTGCCAGAGCACTATTCAAGATTAAAATTAGAAATATTATTATTAGAATCATACAGAAAAAATAACCTGACATAGTCCCTTTAACAACAGATAGCTTCCCCACTTGTAAGAATACAAGTTCTATATCGGTCATGGAGAGAGGCCAGGGGTCGGTAAATATATGGGAAGGGGGAGACAATCATAAGCTGTAGATAGCAAGAATGCTAAGATGCTCAGCCCGAAGGAAGAGGTCATCCTTAACCCCTAAAGCATAGAAGAAGACATGCAGTACATAAGCAAAATAACACTAAAGGTACCTTTACACGCCGCTACAGGATGGTGGAAACAACCGGGTGCTTCACGTGCACGAGCACGCACAAACGGTTGAAAACGGTACCCGCACCACCTTTACACGCCGCAACAAGGTGCGCTACAGTAGGTTACATCTAGCTTTGGATACACCGCCGGGTGCCACAAATTACCTTCTGTAGCTCACCTTACCTCATTTACACGCCGCTATAACAAGGTAATATGGGCGGAACAAAGGCAGCAGGGAAAACACATAGGCATGCCACAGTCCATCACGCCGCGCCCAAACGACAACCATTGGCCAACACAAGAGTGTTCTGATTGGCCACGACGCAAAGGGCGGATGGCGGAGACGTGACGTAGTAGTGTTTGGACTGTGGCATGGAATACGCGCAGTGACACGGCCGAAACACTTCTGCGGCACCTACAGGACAAGACCCCACAGGGCGGCGCGACCTTGTGCGCTGTCTACTGCATTATTCCTTTGCATGTGATATGACAATGCGCACTTTATATAGTGCGCGCAGTGACACGGCAGAAGCACTTCTACGGCACCTGCAGTACAATAAGCCAGGGCGGTGCGTAAACCAAACTTGTGCGCTGTGTACAGCATTATTCCTTATTATGTGTTAAGAGAATGTGCACACTATATAAGGACCATGCCGCATTGATACTTTGGCCTTCCGCAAGTGTGTGGCGGCGTAATTGTACTAATGTATCTGATCGTGCATATGGCGCGTATCTGTAGTGCTGAAGTGACAGCTCATCCAAGATGGCGGCCTGTGAAGGAAGAGCCAATCGGAACGCAGCATCTTCCACCAATGATCGCTGATGGGGCGTGGTAACCCGGAGCCTGTGTCACGCCCCAGGTAGATAGCATGGTGTCGAAACAACCCTCCTGTTCCTTATTTACACGCCGATACACGCCATAACCATCGCCTCGAAATCAACCTGTTTTTGAGCTCTGCTCTGAAACAGGTGCCTCAAGTGACGGGTGGCAACAACCGTCTTTACACACCACGACCGCGGGTTGATTTGGCGGTGCAAGATACATTTGTCTCATCTACCCGGTTGTTTCCACCATCCTGTAGCGGCGTGTAAAGGTACCTTTATTGTGAGCTCTACAAAAGACCTGCAATCTATTAAATGGCAAGATCTCCCGACCCCAGGTCCAAAGGTGACATCCCATCCGGATGTGGAATACTTATGACACCATCATGTGACATGACATACACAGAGAAAATAAGTAGTAAATCAGGATTGACCATAGTCATTTTCGATGAAAGTTCTCTTTTATAGTATTTTAGCTTTCTTTTCACGATTGACTGAAAATCGTAACATGAACTGTATGTGAGCCTGCAGCATGACAATACTTTTCCTATGTGTTATGTTGCTCATTGGTTTTGAAATCATTAAATACTGTACCTATTAATACACCATTTTTTCTAGATTAAGTGTGCTGGAAGACATTCATGTAAGATTCACCAAAAGAGTAATTCGATGACTAAAAACAAGTTTACAACCAGAAGTAAAAAATAAGAGATCGATCTAGCAATATAAGAATATACATTTAAAATATAGAGGTCCGGATACAACATAGGTGCAACCTGTGCAGCTTCTAAGGGGTCGAAGAGCAGAGGGGGCCCACATCATCTTAAAAGCAGCTTCCTAAAATCAATTATATTGTATGCAAGGCATGAGCTAATGAACGTCACAGCTCACAATTAGTGGTGGATTGTTAGGGAAAAATAATTAGGGACCTTATAACGAGATATGGGGGAACCCTTTAGTATTGGTGTTTGCCCAGATATGCAGTATATCATATATATATAAACAAATACTTACACTTTGATATTAATTGCAGCAATATGGTTAGAATTTAATGATATATTTATTAACCAAGCTGTCAGGTTGTGGATACTCATCCCTATCAGCTGTACAATCTAGCAATTAACGTCTGCTATTAAGGAGGTGGCAGTCCCAAGCAATGTGACAGGTTGTGACAGATTTAAGGAACTATAGTGCCCATATAGTGCTGATTTGTGTAGTTAGTGACCTCTCATGGGTACGTGACAGAGGTGATTGCACAATGTGAATACCCCCTGACCTACCTGCAACATTTTATACAAGGTCATGAAGTTTTACCAAGAAGCTGAAAAATATACTAGAGGTGGTCATTTAGTATAAATCTTTGACCAGATGGGGTCACATGGAGAACTCCACAGCTACTATACTAATAGAGGCATTAGATTGTATAACACCTTAGAAGGAAAGTAAGACCTTAGCACCTAACTATGCTATAGTAATATTCTTGACTCTAATATTGCATCAAACATTTTTTATTTTCTTGCATTTGCTCTGTAGGAAAATCAAGAATAAATTAGTCTTTTTTTTTAATTAAAATGTCCATATCTGGTAGCAGGGAGCTGTTGTAGAATTCTTACCAATCGAATCTATGATGGATATAGGGACCGGACACACCATTGGTGCAACCTGGGCAGCCGCACAGAGGCCCAAGAAGTAAGTGGCTTCAACCCCCTCCATAGCACCCCTCCAATCTATCCTAAACTCAGCAGCCTTACTAATACACCTGTCTCCCCACTATTCCCCGGTCTCTCCTCTCTGCCAAGCCCTTCACTGGCTTCCTATTGCCCTGAGATTCCAGTTCAAATTCCTAACCATGACATACAAAGCCATCCACAACTTGTCCTCTTCATACGTCTCTGACATGGTCTCCCGGTACTTACCTACACACAACCTGCGAGCCTCCCAAGATCTCCTTTACTACTCCCCTTCCTACAATTATATTTGCATATACGATTTTTCCTGTGCATCCCCCATACTCTGGAACTCTCTGTCCCAACACATTAGACTCTCGCCTACCCTGGAAACCTTCAACCTGATGACCCATCTCTTCCGACAAGTCTACAACCTGCAGTGATCCTCAGTCTACTGAACCACCGCACAACCAGCTCTACCCTCTGCTAGTGTATCCTCACCCATCCCTTGTAGACTGTGAGCCCTGGTGGGCAGGGTCCTCTCTCCTCTCCTAGTGCATCCTCACACATCCCTTGTAAACTGTGAGCCCTTGCGGGCAGGGTCCTCTCTCCTCACCCATCTCTTGTAGACTGTGAGTCCTCGCGGGCAGGGTCTTCTCTCCTCCTGTACCTGTGTGTGCCTTGTATTGTTGATAATTATTTTACTTATCTATGTATACTCCTATTCACATGTAAAGTGCCATGGAATAAATGGAGCTATAATAATAAGTAATAACAATATACCATCCTCGTACAGGGGTCCCTCTTCTGTCTATGTCCGCATCAAGATGGATGAAAATTGTAACAGATGTCTGCAGTACAATTGATATTGGGTAAATTCAGTAGCAGATCTCTACTAAAATTAATCTCTGTAGTTTACACTTTTCTGCCCTATCATGGCCCTTTTAATTTTTGTGGGCATCGCTACTCTGTCAGTCAGCCTCTATGACGGAAAGATCGAGGCTGCTGGGAGGAATAAAGTAATTTGCTGCCAGCAGCTGGGCAGTTTTAAAACACAAATAACGCCAAATCTGAAAGCTAATAGACTTTTCAACATGACAGGTTCCCTTTAAGGCCAGGGTCAGACAGCTGTATAAGGATTGAATCAAAATGCCCGGGCTGGCCGGCAGCTGCCCTGACCCCAGCAGGAGAGCTGCATAGAAATTCATGAAGATGTCACGCTCAGGTCAGGAGAGCCGCGGCCAGTGTGGGCGCTTGGATGCAATCCTCGTCCAATCTTTATGGCCGTTTGACGCCGGCATTACAGAGATCATTGCCGGAGAAAGAGCCTGAATCATGGCAATAAATGTCTTTTGTGAAAGGTTCCGGGCACTACGCTAAGGAAACCTGTCTCCGCCTGTGGTCAGACAGCACTGACCCACTGGGTCCGCAAACCGACGGTGCTCTCTCGAGATAGTACCACAGGATAATCCAAGAAATGCAGAAAGGAATCGGTGACGCACTCACCAGGTTAGCCCAACTTCTTTACTACAGCGGCATACAGGTAAAACAATCCAAGATCTTGTGTCGGCAGTGCAGGGGGGAGGGAAGGTAGTGCGGGAGGCACAGGACTACAGCACCGTTTCGCACCTGTCTGGTGCTTCTACGGGTCCACCAATGAATCTATGAAAATATAGGATTTTGAAAGCCTTCATCCACAAAAGTCCTATGGTTAGGAACAACCTTCCCGCCAAGTTCCTTCAAACCCTGTGTACAAGTGTAAGTGTATCTAGAGGAATTGATTCCATTTTGAAGACAAAGAGCGCTCTCACCAAATAGTGATTTGATTTAGATTTCTCTTTTGTTCATTCATTTTGCATTTTGTTAATGGTTAAAAGTAAATTATTACCATTAGTCTTTTAAAAACATTCCTTCTTTACAGCATTTTTTATATACCTGCCCAAAACCTTTGCACAGTACTGTACACTATATATAGACTTATGGAAACCACAGACATGTTAATGATATGTGAATGATTAAAAAATATGTAAACATAATTATCAAAACATCTAGATTTATTCAGTATTGAGTATAAGCTTCAAGTGCCGAAATCCTTACACTTATGCAACTTGGCTGCTATCAATGAGGTTATTAATGGTTGTATTAACCCTGCTGTTCAGTTCAGGTCTACTATACACTTATAGTATTCCAGTCATTTTGACCAGACCTATTAAAGTCCTAATTTTAAGCTAATGTAATTGTTTTAATTGAATACCTGTTACATTATTATACTGTATGTGAACATGGTTGTTCATAAACAAATGAAAAATCAAATCAAAAACTTCAAATTTGGTCATTTTTGACCAACTAGAACAGCAGGGTTAAGAATGTTCTGCTTTCGTCTTGGATACAATGATAGCCAGAGATTGGTTTGGAGACAAAAGGCATAGGCAATGCCATGAAGAGGCATTCACAAGGGAACATGGTGTAGGGTGGCATAATGCACAGATGCCTCCAGCCCTCATTTCAGGTACACTAACAGCTTAGTGTTACATTGATCATGGAACCAGTGGTACAGCCCTATCTCCAAAGTGTCCCAGAAGCTCCTTTTCAACACAACATGCCTAAGCATGCTACCTTGCCTTTCAGTGTCTCTGAACTTGTCTTCTATCATGCATATATGGGACGTCATTGGTTGGCAATTGCAAAGGGAGCTGCCAGCAACGAATCTTGATGATTTCCTCAAGTGCATTTATCAAAGCAGAACTTTGATAGCTGCCAAGGTGTGTAAATATGTGTATTTCTGTATTTGGCACTCATACTCAGTACTGAATAAATCAATGTGTTATTAAAATTTAGTTTCCACAGAGAGAGAGAACTGGCCTTGCCAGAAAAAGGAGGAGCATAGGCTACGGAGCATTCTCAATAATGCAAAATGGACACAAGCGAATAGAAACAAATCCGTCTCCATAGACCCCCATGTTATTTGACATGACACAAACAGATGGCCATTAACCCCTTCCTGACCCATGACGTAAGAGGACGTCATGGACCGGTTACTGGGGCTTGATGTGAGCTCTGGCACGGAGCTCACATCATTGCCCAGACATCCCAGCTGATCTCATCATCTGAGATGTCGGGTTTCCAGCACCGGTCGAATCCGTGATGCATTCGGTGCTGTTAACCCTTTTGATCCCGCCATAAATCACTGACAGCGGGATCCAAAGGTGCTGCGGAGGGGAACACACTGTTCCCCACCTATATTGGAGATGCTACGATAAGATCGCGGGATCTCCGGTGCTCATGTGACAGCCCGGGGTCATGGCTTGACCCCAGAAGCTTGTCACGGAGCACTTCCTTTGAGTGGTTGTTAAATGCTGCCAGCCACTCACAGTGCGCAATTCTGACAGATACCGATGTGCTGCAGCTCATCGGGATCTGTCACTAGCGATCAGCCGGTGCAGTGCTCTGGTGCCTTATGGGGCTGTGTAAAAACAAGAATTAATTAATAAAGTTTTTAAAAATATGAGAAAAAATAAAAGCTAAAAGTTCAAATCACCCCCTTTTCCCCCATTCAAAATAAAAGTATAAAAAAAAAATACACATATCTGGTATCGCCACGTTCAGAAATGTCCGATCTATCTTTATCAATCAAATAACGAGAGCCGTAAACTGCGTAATGGAAAAAAAGGTCCAAACGCCACAATTATGTTTTTTTGGTCGCCGCAACATTGCTATAAAATACAATAACGACGCATGCACAGAAAAATGGTATGGTTAGAAACGGCAAGAAAAACTAAGCCATCACACAGCCCCAGATCCCGAAAAGTGAGAATGCTACAGAGCGCAGAACAAGGCACAAAAAGTGTGACTCTTTTTTTTTTAAACTTCTGGATATTTTTTCACCACTTAGATACCAGTAAAGGTATACATGTTTGGTATCTACAAATTCATACTGACCTGAGGTATCACACTGTCATGTCAGTCTTACCATATAGTGATCATGGCAGATAAAAAACCCAAAAAACAAACGTGTAATTGCACCTTTTTTTGCAATTTCACCGCATTTGGAATTTTTTCACCATTCTCCTGTACATTATATGGTAAAATAAATTATTGCATCTGAAAGTACAACTTGTCCCGCAAAAAAAAACCCCTCATATGTCTATATTGACGGAAAAATAAAAAAGTTATGGCTCTTGGAAGCAGGGGAGCAAAAAACGAAAAACGAATACGAAAAATTCCTGAGTCGTGAAGGGGTTAAGGACCAATCCGTGCCCATCCATGCCCATAGGGATACATGGGAACCCAAAATGGATTCCTGCCTATCTGTTTCAAAATGGATACACATGGATCCACAACAATGTGATGTGAAGGGGGCCTTAGGGGTCACTGTTCCCAGTGCTCTTATCACCTCTGGAATCACTGTGGCCTTCAATGTCCACATCTTCTACAGTTCTTCTTTGAGACTCTGGTATTTCTCCAGCTTCTCATATTCCTTCTTTCTGACATTACTGTCACTAACACATCTATTATCATTGCTGTCTTCTCTTCTTTGTCTACTATCATGATATCTGGTTGGTTCGCCAACACTTACTTATCCATCTGGATCTCGAAGTCCCACATGATATTAGCCATTTCGGTCTCCACCACTTTTTCTGGGGTCTCCCACTTGGACTTAGGGAGAATTAGCCATATGCTGTACAGATGTTCCTGTATACATTCCTGCTACTTGGTTGTGGCGTTCGGTGTACGCTGTTCCTGCATTTTGCATCCTGCCACTATGTATTGGACTGTTTCCAAGATTTCTTTGCATAGTCTGCACCTTGGGTCTTATCTTGTGTGGTAGATCCCTGCTTCTATGGATCTGGTACTTAGTGCCTGCTCCTGTGCCGCTATGATTGGTGCCTCTGTGCTGTTTTGGAGTCCAGCTTTCTCCATCCATTGGTAGGATTTCTCCATGTCAGCCACTTCCATTATCTGTCGATGGTTGTGGCGTTCGGTGTACGCTGTTCCTGCATTTTGCATCCTGCCACTATGTATTGGACTGTTTCCAAGATTTCTATGCATAGTCTGCACCTTGGGTCTTGCCTTGTGTGGTAGATCCCTGCTTCTATGGATCTGGTACTTAGTGCCTGCTCCTGTGCCGCTATGATTGGTGCCTCTGTGCTGTCTTGGAGTCCAGCTTTCTCCATCCATTGGTAGGATTTCTCCATGTCAGCCACTTTCATTATCTGTCGATGGTACATCCCATGCAGTGGCTTGTCTTGCCATGGCTTTTCATGTTCCTGTTCTTCATTCCAGTACTGTTGTTGTTGCCATTTTTCTAATGTATTCCTGGATACTCCTTGTTTCATCCATGATGGTGACTTAGATGCCTATCAAGCCTAGACCACCCTCCTCTCTGTTGGTATACAATCTTTGGGTGTTAGAATTGGGGTGGAAACCTCCGTGCATTATAAGGAGCTTCTGGGTCTTCACATCTGCAGCTTTCATTTCTTCTTTTGGCCAGCACACTATGCCAGCAGGGTATCTGATGAGTGGCAGGGCGTATGTATTGATGGCGTGGATGTTATTCTTCCCATTGAGCTGGACCTCTCTTACTGTTTTGATGGTTGCTGCTTTCCTTGCCTCTTCATCATGGTTACCATATACCTGTGGGATGTTAAGGTATTTGTAACAGGTCTGTAATCTGCTATGTGCCCTGCCGGTAGTTCTGCTCCATCAGTCCTTACTACCTTGCCTCATTTTATTACCAACCGGCCTCACTTCTCAGTCTGAAGGACATCCCGATGTCTTCGCGGAAGATCCTTGTCAGGTGGATCAGTGAACTGACTCATTCATTTTTCATATACAGCTTGATGTCATCCATGAAGAGCAGGTGGCTGATGGTGCTTCCAATCTTTTATCCATAGCCAGACTCTGTAATTATCTGACTGAGGGGGTTCAAGCCGATGCAGAACAGCAATGGGGACAGTACATCACCTTGGTATATGCTGAATTTCATGGACACTTGTGCTACTTGTCTTCAGTTGACTTCCAGTATTGTCCTCCATAGCCCCATTGAGTTTCTGAGGAAGGTTCTTAATTTCCTGTTGACATTGAAGAGCGCCAAGCATTCACAGATCCATGTGAGTGGCATTAAGTCATAGGCTTTCCTGTAGTCAATCCAGGCTGTGCTGAGATTGGTCTGTCAGGATCATGAATCTAGAGCGACTGCTCTTTCCCCTAGCAGCTGGTGCTTGGAGCCTCTGATGTTATTATTATTATTATTATTTATTATTATTATTTATTTATATAGCGCCATTGGTCCCATGGCGCTTTACATAAGAATCGGGGGTAACAAGGACAGGTACAGTACATATGAGCAGACAATGCTTGCTGATACACGACGGGAGGGGATCCTGTCCACGAGGGCTCACAGTCTACAGGGGTGGGGGAGGACACGATAGGGGGGGGAAGCGCCAAGCGTTTGGTGGAGTGGCGCTGGGTCTCATCATAGGTTGTAGGCTTGTTGGAATAGATGAGTTTTCAGGTTCTTTTTGAAGCTCTTGAGGGTAGGTGAGTGTCTGACGTGCTGGGGGAGAGAGTTCCAGAGTCTAGGGGAGGCGCGGGAGAAGTCTTGTATGCGGTTGTGGGAGGATGAGATGAGGGGGGAAGAGAGGAGGAGTTCTTGTGAGGAGCGTAGGTTGTGTGCAGGTTGGAATTGGGAGACCATGTCGGAGATGTAAGGGGGGACAGGTTGTGGATGGCTTTGAAAGTCAGGGTTAGGATTTTAAATTTAGATCTTTGGGGGGTGGGGACCCAGTGAAGTGCCATGCGGAGAGGGGAGATAGGGGAGTAGCGAGGAGGCAGGTGGATTAGACGGGCAGCTAAGTTTAGGATAGAGCGGAGAGGTGCAAGGGAGGAGGCAGGGAGACCGGTGAGCAGTAGGTTGCAGTAGTCAAGGCGGGAGATGATGAGGGCGTGGACGAGAGTTTTGGCAGTGTCATGATTAAGAAACGGGCGGATACGTGAGATGTTCTTGAGTTGGAGTCGGCAGGAGGTGGCGAGGGCTTGGATGTAGGGCTTGAAGGAGAGGGAGGAGTCGAGGGTGACCCCGAGGCACTTTGCGTGGGGGACTGGGGAGAGGGAGCAGTCGTTGACTCGGATTGACAGGTCTGGCAGAGGGGGAGGGCGGCTGGAGGGGAAGACAATGAACTCTGTTTTGTCCATGTTCAACTTGAGGAAGCGAGCAGAGAAGAAAGATGAGATGGCGGACAGGCATTGGGGGATTTTAGACAGAAGGGAGGTGATGTCGGGCCCAGAGAGGTAGACCTGGGTATCGTCGGCGTAGAGATGGTACTGGAGGCCATGGGACTCGATGAGTTAAAATAGGCCGAGGGTGTAGATGGAGAGAAATAGCGGTCCAAGTACCGATCCCTGGGGGACGCCAACAGTAAGGGGGTTGGACGAGGTGTGGGAGTGGGTGATGCTGAAAGTGCGGTCCGTAAGGTATGAGGAGATCCAGGAGAGGGCAAGGTCACTGATACAAAGGGATTCTAGGATTCGGAGTAGGAGGGAGTGGTCGACTGTGTCGAAGGTGGCGGATAGGTCGAGGAGGAGGACGGAGTAGTGTTTTTTTTCTTCGCGGTCAGGAGGTCATTGGTGACTTTAGTAAGGGCTGTTTCGGTGGAGTGGTGGGGTCGGAAACCGGATTGCAGGCGGTCGAAGAGGGAGGATAAGTAGGAGGACAGTTCAGAGTGGACGTGTTGGGAGAAGGGATATTGGGCGGTAGTTGGCGACGGATGATGGGTCGAGGGAGGGTTTTTTGAGGATGGGTGAGATCAAGGCGTGTTTGAAGGATGAGGGAAAGATGTCAGTAGTGAGTGATAGGTTGAAGAGGTGGGTTAGGGCAGGGATGAGGGTAGTGGTGAGGTTAGGGATGAGATGGGTAGGGAGTGGGTCGAGGGCGCAGGTGGTGAGGTGAGATTGTGACAGGAGGGTGGAGAGCTGGGCTTCAGTCACGTTGGACAAGCTTCCTCTGGTCGAGGAGGGTTGGGCGGTAATGGTGGGTTGGGGGGACGTTGGGTCAAAGCTTTCTCTAATTTTATCAATCTTGTGTTTGAAGAAGGTGGCAAAGTTGTCGGCGGAGATGAGGGGGGAAGGTGGAGGTGCTGGGGGGCGGAGAAGGGAGTTGAAGGTTTTGAATAGTTGTTTGGGGTTTCGGGACAGTGTGTTGATTAAAGAAGAGAAATAAGTTTGCTTTGCGGTGGTGAGTGCGTCCTTGAAGTTGGAGAGGGATTGCTTGTAGATGGTGAGGTGGGCCGCGGAGTGGGATTTCTTCCATCTCCGTTCAGCAACCCTGGACGTTCGGCGAAGCTCTTTTGTGAGAGAGGTGAGCCAGGGTTGTCTGTGTGTGCGGGTTTTGGTGTGTGTGAGGGGGGCAGCCTGGTCGAGAGCCGCAGTTAGTGTGGAGTTGTAAAGGGTGGCAGCAGTGTTAATGTCGGGTGAGGAGGCGAGGTCTGTGAGAGGGAGTGGGAGAGTGAGTTGAAATCGATAAGTTTAAGGTTTCTGCGCGGGTGACTGAGTTTCCGGAGAGGGGGGGGTGAGGTAGGGGGAAAGAGGGAGGAGAAGGTCAACAGGTTGTGGTCAGATTGGAAGAAGGGTGAGTTTGAGAGGTCGGTGAGAGAACAGAGGTGGGAAAAGATGAGGTCAAGCGTGTGGCCGTCTTTGTGAGTGAGTGTTCTTCCCAATGCCTTTCTGATCTGGAATCATGTCCTGATTCATATGGTTCTGTAGCTTGGTGGCTAAGATGCAGTGGCGTACCTATCGCGGTCGCAGCCCACCCCTTGGGGCCCCGTGGGGGGGCCTGTGGCTCCAGCCGACCGCCACGACCGCGGGTGTCCGAGGAGAGGATCGGGAGGAAGTGAAGCGGCACTTCCTGTAGCTGTGCCCGCCCCTCCTCTCCTCCTGCTGTCGGCGGCTCTGCAAGCAATATTAGTAAGTGCGGCGGCCCCTCCCCCGCTCTGCAACCGTGCTGTCAGGCTGAAAATTCCTGACAGCACCCCCCACGCTCATCAACTGTTCTGACAGGCTGAAAGCCACCGGGGCCCGCTGTGGACTTGTTACGCCACTGCTAAGATGCATTCGGATAGAATTGTTCCTTTTTAAGGATCCTTCATGATGAGCACTGTTCTTCCTTGTGTTAGCCATGCTGGGTGGTGGCCTGCTTCTAGCATTTTAGCATTTGTTTCATCTGTTTTTCCATGTGCTCATGTACTGCTGTTAATTTCTTTAGCCAGTATGTGTGGATCATGTCTGGGTCAGGTGCTGTCCAGCTCTTCATGTTCTTAACACACTCTTGGATGCCTGCTTCAGTAATAGTCACTGGTTCTTGTTCTTTGTGGTTAATGTGTATGTATGTACACATACATCAGCATAAAGGAATACACCCCTTTGAAAAGTAAGATTTGAATCAATGTCATACGAGTTTCGTAGAACATTCTTTAATCCATAACATGAACGTAAGTTTAAACTATAAACTTTCATTACAAAATCTTCAGTTTCACTCAAATTAATTGATGTGAACACAATCACACACCCCAACAAAAATTACAACATATAGTATCTATTTGGCAGAAAAGTGAACTTGCTATACAGGCCTGTTCACACTAGTTCACTCTGACTCAGTTTTTGTCTGTATTTTCATTTAACTACTTGCCTCCTGACAAGTTAGGGACAGTCGCGCCCTTTACTTGCTGAGCAGAAGCTGTTAAATTGCATCCCATCTGTAATTCATCTTGGGGCCCGGTCACACACAGCATCCTGCTGTTTATGAGGTCAGTAGGCACAGCAGCAGGTTATAATATGGTAGTGTAAGGACCGTCCCGAAATGGGTCACCTTGTCGTTGGTGGGATGGCTTAAGTACTTTTTTTTCCAAAAAAAGGTATGTACCAAGTACCCTGTATTTTTAACAACACTGGGTATTTGGTCATAAGGCACACATATGTTTTTATTTTCTAGTTGTATCAAACATATAGTATCTGGTATGATCTCCATGATTTGTAAGGACAGCACCAAGTCATTTAGGCATCAAATTAACAAATTGAGGACACATTGCAACATCTATTGTGGGTGAACCTAGCTTCTCTTCTCTACTGCCTGAGGCGAACTGCAAAACGGCACCCCCCCCCCCAGTATTTTTTTTTTTCAATCGGTAAAAATAAATTTGGTTCATACAGATTTATATTTTTCCTGTAAAAATGAGCACAATAGTGGACATTTTAGTTTACAGAAACAGAAAAAAGGATGTCCACACAAGGATGTCAGCGCCATCACATGCACATACAAGAACCACACAGAAGAATCTAGAACAAAGATCATTGATGGCAGTGGCAGCTTGGCACCAGCATATAGACACATAATGACGACTGGCAGAGCTATGGTCCTGTAGGCAGAAACATTCCTGCATCCTTATAGCACAGGAGGCAGCACTGATTGCCAACCTCTGGCACACGCCTACAAATTTCTGGACTGCTGCCTGGCACTAACTAGTCAGACATGTCACCATGTAGCACCGTCCACACACCACAGGTAACGACCTGCAGTCTGAGCATCAACAAGCCACCATTGCACTAAGCTGGTAAAATGGTGCTTCTCTCCCAACAGACCACGCCTCCTCCCAAATTGCTTAGCCAATCACAAGCGCTGCACACGGGGCTGTCTGGAATTAATAACAGGGTCCTTCTTATTGGGTTGAAGAAAGGATATGGGAGTGGGAAGGGGGAAGAGCACCACCAACCAACTGCTGCTCAGGAGAAACATGGCTGTATGCCTGTATATACCGAGGGGTGGCACTGGACCTGGTGTGTAAGTTATGGCCAATCAGTCCTGCAGCAGAGGGACAATGCATCTTGCATCATAGAAATTATGGAGCCCCAGAGCAGAAGTTTTAATTGGGCACACCCCAAAAAAAGAATATTTGGCTGGGTCACATAGGTACATCTCTCACAACATTTCAGCCTTTACAAAGTTATTTTCCTCCTGCTGAAGCCCCTAGATTACCCTTTCATTGCCCCTATAAAGTGTGATGCCAACAAAAGTGCCCCACAAACACATTGTGTTCCTCCACACAGTGCATTCCTCCACACACACAAAATGATGACCTTACTGTACCTCCTTCAACTATCCCAGTACAGTATGATCCCTTATTATGACCCCCACCCAGCCATCCATGTAGTATAATGGACCCATGTACAGCATAATGGCCCCCAACAAAGCCTCTAATAGCCCTTCATAAAGTATAAAGGCTCCCTTGTAGCATTCCAAGTATTATCATGCCTCCCACAGAGCCCTCCAAATATTTAATGGCTTCCATGCAGTATAATTGGCTCCATATAATATAATGCACCCTCCATAGTATTCCACATAGTATATTGCACCCCCAAATTCCTCCATATATTATGCAGCCCCACATTCCTCCATATAGCATATTGAACCCCATAGTCCTCCAAATAGCATATTGCACCTTCACAAACTTCCATATAGAATAATGCACCCCCCAGTCCTCCATAAAGAATAATGCACCCTATAGTCCTCCAAATAGCATATTGCACCCCCACAGACCTCCATATAGAATAATGCACCCTCACAGTCCACCATTTAGAATAATGCACCTCCACAGTCCTCCATTTTGTATAATGCACCCCATTAGTCCTCCATATGGAATAATGCACCCCACAGTCCTCCATATAATATAATGCACTCCCAAAGTCCCCCATATAGTATATTGCACCCCATAGTCCTCTAAATAGCATATTGCACCCCACAGACCTCCATATAGAATAATGCACCCCCACAGTCCACCATATAGAAAAATGCACTTCCACAGTCCTCCATATTGCATAATGCACCCCAAAAGTCCTCCATATGGAATAATGCACCCCCACAGTCCTCCATATAGTATAATGCACCCCATAGTCCTCCATATCTTATAATGCACGCCCATAGTCCTCCATATAGTATAATGGGACCCCATTGTTCTCCTATATTATATTGCACATTACATATTTTCCATCAGTGTACTCACTTATTAAAAAAAAAAAGTAAATACTCACCTCTCTTCTCACTGCTCCAGTCTCCTCAGCTTCTGCTCTGCCGCTCTGCACGTCTCAGCTCAGTGATGACATCATCGTTCCCCACCATGCTGAGCTGCAGAGGGCGGACAGCGGCAGCCGGGACTCTGGAGAAGAATGCTGCCGGCAGTGGTGGCTAGGACCATAGGAGTGGGAGCGGCATCTGTGTGGGGCTACCACTGGTACACACACCTCGTATGCACACGGCTCCGCATGCCCCGTACATATATGGCTCCGCTACGTTCACCTAGTGCACACTCAGCTCTGCTCTGTACACCTCGTAAAAACTTGGCTCTGCTCCGTACGCCTCGTAAACACTTGGCTCTGCACCGTACACCCATATACTTCGCACACCTCGTACACATGTGGCTCTGCTCTGTACATCTCGTTCACACTTGCTCTGCTTCGTACACATGTGGCTCCGCTCCGTACACATGCGACTCTGCTCTATATACCTCATACACACGCGGCTCTGCTCCGTACATCTCGTACACACGCAGCCCTGCTCCATACACCTCATACACACGTGGCTCCACTCCATACACATCGTACATACATAGCTCCACTCGTACACCTCGTACGCACACGGCTCTGCTCCATACAGCTCACTACACATGGGTTCTGCTCCTTACACCTCGAATACACATGGTTCCGCTCCATATACCTTTACACATTCTGCTCTGCTCGTATACCTGTACACATTGCGGTTCTGCTCTGTACACCTCGTACATACTTGGCTCCGCTCCGTACACATCATACACACTCGGCTCTGCACCTTACGCCGTGTACACACTTGGCTCTGCTCGTACACCTAGTACACTCTCAGTTCTGCTCCATACACCTCATACATGCAGCTTTGCTCCACACGTTCCATACACACGCAGCTCATCTGTACACCTCGTACACACTCGCTCCGCTCTGTACACCTTGTACACACTCGGCTCCGCTCCGTACACCTCGTACAGACTTGGCTCTGCGCCTTATGCCCCGTACACACTCAGCTCTGCTCCATACACCTAGTACACTCTCAGTTCTGCTCTGCACGACCCATACATACGCGGCTCCACTCCGTACAATTAGTACACTCTCAATTCTGCTCTGCACTACCCATACATACGCGCTCCGCTCCGTACATCTAGTACACTCTCAGTGCTTCCTCTTCTCCGTACATCTCATACACACACAGCTCCACTCCATACACTTTGTACACATGGCTTTGCTCCATACACCTCGTACACATGCGACTCGGCTCCGTACACCTCGTACACACACGGCTCTGCTCCATACACCGTCATACACATACGGCTCTGCTCCGTACACCTCGTACACTCTCAGCTCTGCTCCATACACCTCGTACACATGTGGCTCTTCTCCATACATCTAGTACACACTCAGCTTTGCTACATCGAATCCCTCCCGACCCCACACATAAACTTCACCTCATCCAGGACTGAGGAGCTGATCATGTGACCCCCTGACTCCTCCCCTCCATTGATATCATCACAGGTCCTGTCAGCACAGGGCTCTGTGAAGAATAAAGCCGGCTCATGCTGCTCACCCTGTGGGCAGGGGTTCAACATGTGGGCACTGCGGCAGGAAGCCCAGTGGTGCCCCCCCTGCCTGCTGCACCCCCCCCCCACATATGCTACTGACCTGGTCGCAGCGACGGTGGCCAGGACTATAGGAGCAGGAAGCGGCATCCGCAGGGGGTCTCGCTGTCTACTAACAGGGTTTGCTGCCTGAGGCAGACACTTCTTGTCACCTCATGGATGCTTCGGCCCTGGCCCCGGGATCCAGTTGCCATAATATAACCTTGGAAGCAAGGCAAAGCATCCACCAGGTAACACACACAAAACACCTTCCTGACTCCAGGTCAGAAGGGAACTCTAAAGCCCGGGTTCAAGGCAGGTCCCCTATAAATTCTGGTCTAGGGGAGAGGTCAGGCAGTTCAGTTCCTGGGAGGACTGTAGAAAGACACCATACGATGGAGCCACGCCAAGCTCATCCTAGAGACTGACCGGACAGTGTGTGAGACCCATGGTGAGGGTCTGGGGAAGAGGAGGCAAAGGTCCGGGGAGTGAAACCAGTGCCGGTTCTCCCTAGTACCTAGTGCACTATGGTCACCCGAGACCGAGGTCGCCAGGAATTTTACATCCAGCAACCAAACCCGGAGGGTGGGTGATTTCAAGTTGCCTACCCAACCTAAGGCTAGGAAACACGGCCAAATTACAGAGCTGAGGAGACCCAGCTAAGACAGGAAGCCATCAGAGAGCTCTCACCGCCTGACTCACAGTCGTAGCAGACTACAGGAGGACTCAGCACTGCTACACGCAGCCAGGGCCCACAGACACTAAAGCAGTAGGTAAACCTCAGAACTTGCCCGGAGTGGGTCGCCCCAACTTGCTTCCAAGCCCGGATCCCTGACAACAGCTTTGGACAGTACTTGGACAACTCTACTACTAAGTAAAAGGTAAAAGAGAACTGTACCCTCTGTGTCTGTTTATTCTTCACATGCTGAAACCTGCACTCCCAACGTCCTCCATTCACATAGACTGCATCCCCTACTTCCACTCTGGCGAACACCAAGCCCTGCCTGTGGACGGCTTACCATCCCAGCTGCCGCCTTCTTCATCGTTCCCCAGAGACCTGGACGGCAGCAGTGGCTTTACTAGCCACAAACCGCGGGTGGCGTCACGACTTTAATTTCTATTTTTTTGTTTTTCCCTTTTCCCCTTTTAATTGCCACACCTGGGACCATGGGACTGGGTCACGTCACCGTGAAAACCACAGCAGCCATAGAAGATGACAGGCCTGGTCTCGAGTACTCCCGTCCCCGGGGTGCGACACTATAATTTTCCATTCTTCAACAACGGCCTTTTTTCGACCTTGGATCCTGGATGGCGAGTGATGGTGATGAACTTGTTTCTTCAGAACTCCTCATAGGTTTTTGGTTTGAGTCAGATCAGGAGACTTATTTAGCTACTGAATCACTTTCACCCTGTTCTTCTTCAGAAATGCAACAAATATTTGTTTTGAATTAATGCTATGATGGAAAAGTACATGACTGCCAAAGGCGCGGTGTGATGGTATAATATTTACTTTTAATATACAGTAGAGCAGAACATCAGTGAATGCAATATATCATCAATGAAATGTAGCTCTCAGAACCCAGGAGCTCTCAGGGAACCCAACATAAGGACACTGCCACCACCATGTCTCTCTGTAAGCACCATGCATTTTTCTTTATACTCCTCACTTTTGCAATGCCGTACAGCTTTAAAGCTATCAATTCCAAAAACATTTATCTTTGTCTCTATTCTCCAGAGTATAGAATCCCAGTAGTTTTCATATTTGTTAGTATAGGCCTTGGCAGATTGTCCAGGCATTTTTGTGTTAGGGCTTTAGGTGAAGCTTCTTAAATTAACGACACTCATGCATGTCGTTACTCTGCAGTGTAAGCGGTATTATGTAACGAGAAACACTCAGTTCCTGTATTTTGCTAAGGCTACTTTCACATCAGTGTATCTTGGCATTCGCAGAAGATCTGGCAGTTTTTCCGCATCTGCCACGCATCGGATCACTTGCAGCAAGTCTGCATTCGATCTAATGCATTCCCTATGGGATTTCCGGACATATACGGCACTTGTGGTTTTGCACTTGCGGAGAATCACAAAACCGTTGCTAGCAGCATTTTTTTCCATTGCCACAAGTGCTGGTGTGGCACCCTGGCACCTTGTTGGGCACCACAGAACCCTTGTTACGCAAATGGAGTGGAAACAGCAAGCATCACTCACAAACAAAACACCTAACAACACCTAGACACCCTGTTTCACCCCAGGCCTCTAGGGGGAGCCACACTGGTCACTTTGAGCTAGTTCCCCCTATAAATAGGGTCCTGGAGGGAGAAACACCAGACTGTGCAGATGCTAGGAGAGCTGCAGGAAGGTGTAGTACTCGTTCTGGAACTTTGTAGGCCCAAATCAGCACCCCTAGCACGTGAGAGACCCTTGCAACTGGGGTCATAGGACAGGAGAAGAGCACCTCTCGGGAACAGCAGAGTTACCTTAACTCTCCCTCACCAACCGGTTACTGGAACCAAGCTGTGAGAGCTACCACGCCAGTCACAGAGAAACCAGCATTGCAACCAGGGAGTTTAGCCCCCTGTACACTCGGAAGCACCCACGGACGAGAGCCCAGGGAAGAGGTCTAGTTACCTGACCCCTTTAACAGTGCCCTCAGTGCAGTTAACGCAGGTGAACACGTTACACGCAACGTACTACCCGGTCCGGCAGGATTCCATATCCACCCGACCCAACCAGAGCATAAGAGAAAGGAAGCCTACACACTGCTTGCTGTGGAAACTCCAGGAGCGACAACCTCATCACCCGGTCCAAGTGTACCTGTTGACACCAGTAAAGGTACCCAAAAGACTTTGATGTGTCTGTGCATTATTCCTGGACCCGCCAGCAGTACTACGAGTTGCCATACACCATCATGTGCAGCTCCAGGCCCCGGGGACTCCCGCTCATCCTGTGGGGAGCGACCCATCTTGCTGCCATACATCCCTTGGAGGCCCAAGCAGCGCCGGTGAGATCACCGGAACACCCGCAGGTGGCGTCACGACGAGACTACTAAATCCCTTACTGTTCAGCCATCCCCTATTGATCTGGACCACCGGACCTACACAGCATCGGGCGCGGAACCGTGACAGGGAGCAGCGACAGCCCGAGACATGTACCCCCGGCAACGGTGAGTCACTGGATTATCCGTATTGCGGCAAAACTGCAAGTGCCGCACACATCCGGAAGTCCCATAGGGAATGCATTAGGCCGACTGCAGTCTTGCTGCAAGTGATCTGTTACGCAGCAGATTCCGCAAAAATGCCAGATCTGCCACGAATGGCGAGAGGCGCTGATGTGAAAGCAGCCTAACGGTACTGAATTTGCACGTTGACTTTCTTCATCCATTCTCACAACAAAATGCTTCTGTTTAGGTCTAAAAGTCCATGGTTGGGCTGGACAGATCTGTGAGATGGTTACAGTTCCATCTTTGCTACATTTTTGTATCACTTTTGCTACATTATTCTAACTGATAAGTAAAGTTTTGCTGCTCTTCTTGTTGCCTAAGTTCACCTTTCTTGTATATAGAAATGATTTTCTTTCTTAGGCCTTGTGACATAACCCTTCAATGTGGTGCCATGGGGCTGGAGAATGAAATGGGAATGAGTTTTCTTTAAGTAACGCCGTCTGCTGCTGCTTTTATGTAGTCTGCTGCACACCTGTTTAATGAATAATTAGAGATACCTGTAGTTTAATTCTTCTTCATTAAAATTTTGTAGTGTAAACTTTAGTTTTGAAACTAAGACTTTCATTGGTGTTTACTAATTCAACAGGACTTTGAATGAATGTTAATAAAATTTATTTTTTGGTGTGAAAAATATAAAATCTAAATGGCCCACATTTGTGGAAGTATGCTGAAGTATAGCATCTGTGATGCAGCGGCTTGCTGCATTGCCAATGTGTATGCTGGGACTTGTAGTTCAGCAAGTTTCAGTAATGCATTATGCTGGGACTTGGGGTTCCACGGGATGTATGGCCAGGAAGCCAGATCTCAGGCTTAGAAGCATGCGGCTTCTTGGAAGGCTTGAGGTTTAGGGACCTCTCTTACTTGGGACCAGCTGGTGCCCTGGAAGGCATGAAGTCCAGAAATCGTGTGCAGAGGCTGGGATGGCTCTGGAAGGAACTTGTGAGGGCTTGCTCTCCGTATTTGGAGCTACCGTTGACCTGGAACGCACCTGATGTGGAAGCGTTGTAAGGGATAACGTCCTGGAAAGTACGCAACGAGGAGACCACAGGGATATTCAGGAATCCACAGTCCTGCTGGGGATCTGGAACTGATAACAGTTGGTGATGCCAGAGAGGCAGATTCCTGGATAGGAGACTGCAAGGTCAGTGTGTGTGAGTTGGGATGCCTGAACTGACACACTGTAATGAACTATGTAAGGTAATCATGTGTATAAAAGGGACTATGAAAATACTGCCAGGTGGGCATAACTGCCATTGGGACAGACTGAAAAGTCATGAATGTTCCTTTGTTGTACATATACTGGACTGTTTATGTTATGGGGTTTATGATGTAATAAAGGCTAAGACGAGGTCTGGGGGAATAGCTATTCTCCTTGTAGAGAGCATTCTACCAGCCGGCTGAGGAGGCTTATAGCCACAATGCTCCTCTGGGAAATATGCAGATTGTCACTTCAGTGAGGTCTTAGCCTCTCATACATCCAGATTAGAATCCCACACACTGATGAGGGGCAATCACCCCGAAACACAGCCTCTGCAGTCTGGGGTTCTGATCTGGCATAAATCCTAAGTCATATTAAAATGCTTGTTAAAGAGTCAATTATGACTTTAAAAATTTCTACCTTTATTAGGTGGCACTTGAGTTTGTCTAATTCCTCACTGAAGTGACAATTTGATGTAATAAACCAATGGACCTTATTTTACTTCAAAACAAGCCTGTTTACCTCAATCCCACTATCATTAGAGTGTCCCCAACACGCTCAATGAGCAAGTAACTACACATCCCATAGGAAACTAAAGGTATTCTGACAAATCTGTTGGGGTGTACTCATTTGTGTCGAGCACTGTATATGTACACACGCACACAATTTACATTTAGAAAAGGAGAACAATTACTTTTTGGGACAAAAAGCTTAGCTTTGAGTTAAACTCTACCCCAGAGAACCATAAGGCAAGAATAATAGTATCAATCATAAGAAAGCTTAAGTAGAATTCCAGATGCATCGGAACATATGTATCAGCTTATACAAAACTTGTCAGGTATAAAATCCATCATATTGATCCCAAAGGGATTTACGTAATGCACCCAACTATTTGTAAGAAATAACAACATCACAACATATACAAACAGATTTGCATACTATAACTCAGAGGTCTCATTATGGCTTGGATGATTCATTCAAAAAATAACCATATGGATGATGTAAAATTCCATACAATCACTGATATGTAATAAGTGACTTGTCGTAAAATGACACTTCAAATTCACAAGAGTATATAAAGTACTTTGGCATGTTACCTAACAATGACTAACGCATTATTACCATAGGTTTTCTACAATGCTAGAAAAGTTAACACTTTAAACAATGTTTGCAATTGTCTAATTACAAGTGTTCATTATCATACTTGTGCTCCAATCACTTTATTGAGATCAGAGCTAGGGATTAGCGAGTATATTCATTACTATTTGCTACTCGCAGAATAGTACGGTATTTGGACTACTCGTTACTCAGCGAGTTTACTTGTTATTACTCGTTACAAGTAGCGAGTGCAATGCAAGTCAATGGAAATGGGACAACTATACTGCTGGACCCTACAAAGTGGTCTGGGGGCCTGAGGAAAAAGATGAAATAGATGCATGATTGTTTAAAAGCCGGCAGCATAAAGCCATCGCCTTTATTAAACAATCAGCTGATGCATGCTCCCTGCCCGGTGCTTCGCTCCCTGCCTGATCCCTTGTTTCCCATCCGATCCTCCACCCCAAACCGATTTTCTACTCCTTGCCCGGTCATCCGCTTCCCACCCTGTTATCTGCCTGCTGGAAGCAACCTTACCAGCTTTTTCAAATTTACCACTGGCTATTTCAAACAATAGCTGGCGGTAAAAAGACGCTTTCCCGACGGCTTTTTCAAACGATCAACTGATTGTTTGAAACCCAAGTCACCTGATTACCACCATACGTCTTGCGACACCAAGCTGTCAACCTTCTGTCCATCTTTGTGCCTGATTTGCCCTCAGTAGACATATGAGTGGCCTAAAATCCAGACTAGGAGTTGTACCCGTCCTGAAAGAAAGCAAACAGAAAGAAGCATGAATGTTAGAATCCCTAACTTTAATTCCTTATGCCGGCAGGCAGATTCCTCTCCATGAGGAGAATAGCTAGTTCCCCAGACCTAACTTAACAAAGATTCACTCAAACCCTGAGGTCCTTGTAGGGGTCATCACCCACAACCAAAGTCCAATATCCTTCTGATTTCACTGGATAGTAGGCAGAATGGTCTTCCACTGTCATTACTGTTCTTCATATCGTAACCAAGACTAACCCCCATGGACACTATAAGGTTCCCCATTTGAGTCCATATAACAGAGAGATGGAGTTTTCCTGCGCTTTTTCTCCTATTACACTGACCAGGATTGCGAATGCCTGTAACCAGTTTGTGAACTTTTGAGGTATCATTCCCAACGGCACATTTCCTTCTCCTCCTTTTTACTATCATCTTTTTAATTTTTTTCTAACTTAAATTTTTCTGAGAGCAGCACAGATAATAATTCAACGTGTTCATGCTTCCAGATTGTTTCCCTGGCTTCTTTTTAAGGTGAAAGCTCAGTGGGCCTCGAAGCAAACATAAACCTCCCTGCGCCCTACCATCTAAATGTATATTCTATCTGCCTACTTTCCAGTCTGAACTAATTCTACTATTGGCTCAGAAATACCGACTGCTTCCCAGGAACACCCGGCAGTCACTCCTAGTTAACAAACATGAAACCCCAAGCGGATAAATGCGCTGGTGCAGACCTTATCCCACCAGCCGAATATCTGGAATCCTGACAATCGTCCTCCACTTCTGATTTGGCGACGTCTTGTTGTTGACGGGGCCCCATTGCAGCAGGTCCTTGAGCCCTTAAAGGTCATCCCCATGTTGGAGAATCTAACAGTACAAGGTGAACGAACCACTGGACCATTGCCAGGCTGGATTCCCACCTGAAAACATCTTGCCATCTGTTCTTCTCACACTGTCCTGAAATCTGTCCTCCTCGTTGTGAATCCATCCAAGCTGCTGGACCAGAACATTGCCCTAGAGTTACAACATAAGGAATCCTGGGATGAGCAATCTGATTTTTGACCACCACCTGGGACACCAATCCAATCCATGTCTTACTGTGGGCCTTTACCGCCCAATAGAATACCTCCTAGGCCAGGGTCTGCTTCTCTGGTTTTGTCCCAAGCCTAGAGGGTCCCCGGATGGGCTTCTGCTGTGGCATTGAGCCTGTGCATGATTAACTATAAACAGCCTCTCTGGGAGCCGGGTCCTCCAGGTAGGTCGTACCAGAGGCTCTTATTCTGCAGGATACCCTCCAGACAGCCCCTGGCCCTGGGTCCTGCCCGAAGGCCCCTGGAAGTGAGGTAGTGCCATCAGGGGTACGATGGTGCCGCTGTTGCTGAGATCCATCTCAGCAGTCCTCTTTCCCACAAGGTGCTGGGTCCTAATTGAACGTCCCTTGGAAGCAAGATGGGGCACGCTGATGGGAAAATGCTGCTGCTGCCACTGATATCGACGAGGATTCTGGCCTGTTCATCTTCAAGCCAGCCAGGGGGGTGACCGCTGGCTGCTGCTTGTAATCGCTGAACTTCCATATCAGTGAGTAAAGCAGGGATTGAAGTCCACAGGCCTCAAAGTTGCTTTGCAGTGGTGTGAGAGCCTTGCGGTCCTGTGTGGAGGTCCACTGTGCTGTCCATAGCAGAATTAAAGAGGCTTCCCACCCCCTTGCCTGTCCTACTGTTGGAATATGTTTAGTACAACAACTCTATTCGACTCGCCCCTATGGGCCCCTTTACACGCCACCACTGAAAGGTAGCAACTGCATTGGGGATATTTATGCCTGTTGCCATGAAATTGCTACGAAATGGTGGCGTGTAAATAGGGAAATCCTTCCTGTGTCCTGACACAGGAAGGAATTTCCCTATTTACACACCGCCATTTCTTAGCAATTTCATGGCAACAGGCATAAATATCCCCAATGCCAGGCAGTTGCTACCTTTCAGTGGTGGCCTGTAAAGGGGCCCTATGGGGTACTCGGAGCGGGCCTTTGTCTTTCTCTCTCTCTCTCCGTCCTCAAGCATCTTGGCGGGAAGCTGTCACGGTGGCATAACCCGGACAGTGGCCACCCTGGGATGGGTGGTCAGTAAAAAGGGGAAAAGAGTTTTTTGGATTAAAGGGATTTGTGGGGGTGGTTGTCGTGACGCCACCCGTGGAATGCAGTCGTCGGTGACTGCGGCTGCAGACTGGGACCTCTGGGGATGATGGGATGGCAGCAGTGATGGTATCGCTCCCCATGGGTGGAGCAGGTCCCCAGGGCATCCGGAGTTAAGGGGTATTGGAGTTCTTGGAGAGCCAGCAGGGCTGAGCTCGCTGCTGAGCGAACTGGGGCAACTCTCAGGCAGGCTCCAGCTGCCTGCTCGTCATTCCAGTCTTCCGCTCCTCAGGCGAGAAATAAACAGTCTGACACAGTGCTGAGTTCCAAACCCGGTTTACTTCCACACGCAACCCAGGTACAGCTCAAGTACGGTGGCGGTCCAGTTAGTCCTTCGCAACCAATATGGCTTGTCCAGTACACCCCTTTTGTGTGCCTTCCCTTTTGGGCCTCTCTTACTCAGCACTGCCTGTTCTCCTCCTTTCTGCACATGCCTCCACGCACAAAGCCCCAATCAGCAGCCACAGGCCTTCGTTGGGCGACTTGCAGTGTCCCCTGGCCCTAGTATGGCTGCCTTCTTGGGATGTGCCAGGAGTTGGCCACAGCTCCTCAAGATCTCATAGTCACCTGGGTTTTGTTGTTGGAGCTTGGAGTCTCCTTGCCACCTTTCAGGGCAGGGTCCCTGGTTCTCGCCCTGCCTTTCCACTGTAGTTCAGATTCGGGCGCACGGGTGGATCGCTCACTGCCCGTGGCCCCAGGGCTCCCTCTCTCTTCTCGTGGTTTCTGGACTCGGGACCGGGATGAGCCACATCGTTGCTCCTGTCCTTCAGGTCCATTCTCTCTGTCCTCTCTCCTCACTGACCTCCTCCAACTACCTCCTCCGACTGACTGACCTGTATTTTCTGTGGTGTTTTCCCTTTGTCCCTTTCCTTTCCCTGACCACTTCCTGCTCTCTGCCACCCACCACCTTTCTCCCCCCGCCATCCCACGGGATGCTTGAGCCGTCCCACTACCTGGGTTCTCCTGCTATCCCTGGGACCGGGTGTGTTGTATGTGTTTGCGGGTGACTGGACTTACCAAACCTGGTTGCTGCAGATGGGAATACTGCCCCCGGGTGTCAACCAGACCGCTGGGGCACCACAACCCCCCACAATTAAATGATGTCGCAATTAGAACTTGTATTTTTGTACAACATAAAACAACAATAATAGTAGTAATGAACAGAGTCTAAAAATGAAAAATTACAAAAACCAAGAAAAGTCTACATAGTCTCAAAAAAGGAAAAATTAGAAAAAAACAAGAAAAGTTTAAAAAAACACAGTCACTACGGCGCTTAGCACTTCCACTGATGGATGATGAAGAGTTATTTAAGAAACTGTCTTTACCACTATCAGTCCTGTGATTTATGGGTCCATTTTTTTTTAATTAAATGTTCAAGAATATGCAAGAGATCATACAGTAAGTCCTGTAGGCACGGTACATTTAGTGGTTGCATTGTTACTTCCATAGAAAACAAAACACATCTACATTTTAAACTGCTTAACTGTCCATTTAACGTATATTTCTCCTAACTAATGGTTTATCTAGGCATTACTATTAAACATTCACACCTATAACAAATTATAACTACTCACTTGCAACTTAACTGGGTTAACCTCTGTCTATGTACATTAAAGCATTCTGCAGATCTGCTTACTGCTGGTGAGTAGGTAGGGAAGCCTGAAGGGAACTTGCAGCTCTGTCTCTGGCTGCCGGTTCTGGTGCAGCAACCAGGTCTGAAGCTGCTGCTGCTGGCTGTCCGTCAGGCCTTGGTGCTGCAGCCATCTCTAGCTCAAGAGTCACTGACCTTGCTGGTTCTGGAATCCTCTCCAGGCTACTGGGGGAGTCCGTCTCCTCGACCCCACGAGCCGGAGTCCTCCGGGCGCCGATCACTGTGGTGCTGCTACTGTTCTCTGCTTTCAGGAGCCTATGATCCATCGGGAGCACCTGGTCCGGGTCCAGTTCGGGTAACTGGCTCTGGCCCTTCTCCAGTGAGCTGGGGGAGTCCTCCGCTGCCACCCCACGCTCCGGGTTGTCTCTGCCTTTCTCCGCCATCTTGCCAAACGTGGACGCTGCAATTCCCACCACACCGCTTCCAGTTCACGCCAAAGTCTAGATCTGCCCCCTCCTTTCATCTGCGTGCCTCTGCCCTCTGGCCGTCGGTCACACCCCTGGGTGGAGTGACTTTTAGTTCGCCCTCCCGACTCCCGAGGGCAAAAGGGGTGTAGGCCATTTTTTGCGCTGTGTGTTGGCCTGGCCCTCAAAGGGGGACTGCGGCACGCCCCCCAGCCAGCACATGCTCTTAGTCCCTTGTGGCTGCCATTGCTCCGGCCTACCAAGCACAGTCTCTGGGTTACAGTTCGTAAGGCCCATGGGACCCGGCGATACTGGGTCGTTAGATCCTGTTTGTGACACCAAGTCTGACTCGCCCCAATGGGTGGCCGTGGGGTCCTTGGAGCCGGGCCTCTGTCTCTCTTTCTCTCTCGACGTCTTCAAGCGCCTTGGGGGAAAGTTGTCACGGTGGTGTGACCCAGTCCGTGGCCACCCCGGGATGGGTGGTAAGTAAAAAGGGGAAAAGAGTTTTTTAATTAAAGGGATTTGTGGGGGTGGTTGTTGTGACGCCACCTGTAGAATGCAGTCATTGGTGACTGCTGCTGCAGACCGGATCCTCTGGGGATGATGGGAAGGCAGCAGTGATGGTATTGCTCCCCACGGGTGAAGCAGATCCCCAGGGCATCTGAAGTTAAGGGGTATTGGAGTTCTTAAAGAGCCAGCGGGGCTTAGCTGGCTGCAGGGCGAGAGTGGGGCAACTCTCAGGCAGGCTCCGGCTGTCTGCGCAGCATTCCAATCTATCGTTCCTCAGGCGAGAAATAAACAGTTTGACACAGTGCTGAGTTCCAAACCTGGTTTACTAAGCTCTCTTCCACATGCAACACAGTTACAGCTCAAGTACAGTAGTGGCCTGGGTAGTCCTTAGCAACGAGGGTGGCTTGTCCAGTTCATCCCTTTCATGTGCCTTCCCTCACGGGCCTCTCTTCCTCAGCGCTGCCTGTTTTCTTCCTTCCTGCACACGCCCCAAGCAGCCATGGGCCTTCGTTGGGTGACTTGCAGTGTCCCCTGGCCCTAATATGGCTGCCTTCTCGGCGGATGTGTTGGGAGTTGGCCACAGCTTCTCAAGATCTCATGGCCACCTGGGTTCTGTGCTTGGAGCTTGGAGTCTCCTCGCCACCTTTCAGGGCCGGGCTCCTAGTTCTCGCCCTGCCCCTCTGCTTTAGTTCTGATTCAGCCGCATGGGTGGATCGCTCACTGCGATGATGTCTCCTCATGGTCTCTAGACTCGGGACCCAGGAAGAGCCACATCCTTGCTCCTGTCCTCCTGGTCCTTTCTCTCTGTCCTCTCTCCTCGCTGATGACTCACCGTGGCCGGGGACTCCGGTTTAGACAGGCTGTAGCTCCTTCCTCCTTGTCACGGGTGGGCCGCGCCTGCCGGTAGTGAGGCCCGGTTGAGTGCAGATCAAAAGTCGAAGACGTCTTGTAGGAACAGATTAAAGGGGTTAATTTATTCGTGACGCCACCTATGAGTAGTTCGGTAAGTCCTACCGACGCTGCGAGACCTCCGGGGGATGGATAGCAGCAAGATGGAACGCTCCCCACAGGCTGAGCGGTGATCCCCGGAGGTTGGAGCTGCTTAAGATGTTGTGCGGCAGCTGCAGTTACCTTGTGTGCGGACGGATGCAATCATAAGGAAGCACGGACACTGAAAGTCTCTGTAACGGGTCTTTACTGTAACCAGCAGGCAGTACATGGCATACAGTTAACGGGTAGTGGACCAGGTGGACTCAGCAGTGATAGGTGTCCCTCAGAGATCCGTAGTGTTCCTCCATTCTATCTAGGTATCTGCCATTGTCGCCCAGGAATACCAGGTCGGGTACGGGGAGGCTGCTTCAATCCCTATCCAAGATGTACGTTATGGATGTTTTGGGGAGCCTTGGATCCCTCGGTGGGTACACCGCTGGTTAGACGACTGGAATTTGGCGGGTGGTGTGGTGCTCCTGTGAAGCTGCTCCTCCACGCTTCTGGTTCGCGTAGCAGAGGTGAACTGCTGCCAGCTTCGGTACCAGTGAACCGGCTGTGAGTTGGGCACGGGGGGTCTTTTGGAACCCGTGGTTGGTGATGCCCGATCCCGGTTGTTCAGGCCTCAGGTGCTAACACCCGACCGGTGACGGCCCAGGGGCTCCACAGCGGTGCAGAGCCCCCGCTCCTACTTCAAGTTCAATTCTCTCTCTAGACTCTCTCAAACCAACTACTAACTAAAGTCTGTACTTCTCCTACACACTACCCTTGCACTCCGCCCACCAGGACCTTGGATTGGCCCTCTATGTTAAGTGATGCATGCAGGGTTTGGATCTCCAAGTTAACCAGATAACTGCTGGGTCGGAGAATATTGCTGCTGCATTTATGGCTGCAATACCCTCCTGTGACGCACTCGTTGCGGGGCGCCACACTGACCTCCTCCAACTGCCTCCTCCGACTGACCTGTACTTCCTGTGGTGTTTTCCCTTTGTCCCTTTCCCTGACCACTTCCTGCTCCCTGTCCACTCACCACCTTTCTCCCCCCGCTGTCCCACGAGATGCCTGAGTCGTCCCACTTCCTGGGTTCACCCACTATACGTAGGACCGGGTGTGTTGGGTGTGTTTATGGGTGACTGGACTTACCAAACCTGGTTGCCGCAGACGGGAATACTGCCCCCGGGTGTGGGTGCAGTACCCCTTAGTGGCGACCAGACCACTGGGGCACCACACATTCCTATATGTGAGTGTTTAGTTGCTAGGTTGGTATGTTGTAGATAAAGTTAAATAAAAACCCCGAGGCTCACACAAGAAGAGCATGTGACTGTATCCAGTTTCCTGTGTCTGTGTATGACAGAAAAAGCAACTGCAGATGCTACACAGAGACTGAGACACATAAGATATGTTTTATTCCTGATTTATTAAGCTTATCATATTTGTACCTGTTTGTTGCTGAATAAAGAAGCTCTTTTATCACACGCTTGGAGAGTATCCTGAGTAATCCACTGCTAACCCCTAAATAAGGTCTGGGGGTCACCTACGTCACCAACCGAGTTCGCTCTCACCCCTAACCCTGTGGTCACTGCCTCCCATGCAGTGTCATGCTGGCCTACTTCTATACCAGAGTTGAGGTTCCGGCCTCACACTTTCCCTCTGGCATACCTGCATGTACCTTGGATTTGTAATATGATTTTTCCTCAAGAAGTAGTAGCATAACTACAAAAGCATTGACAAACAAAATCCATTTATTTATAATATTGGACGGTCCTGTATGTTTTATCGGTAACACAAGAAGTACCCTTTCTTTACTATAAATTATTGCGGACCAGCACATACACAGCAGTAGCTGCACCCTTCTGCTGGCACGGCTCACTCTTTGCCTGGCGCACACATGCTGCAGTGATTTTCTAATAGCTAAAGGAAGTTCAGCAAACAGGATGGGAGATGACAGGCAGCTGAAAAGTCCCAAATGCAGCAACACATGTATTATTGATAGCATTGTGTGGAAACCCACATCATAAATACTAAGCCCTTTTGTTAAAGAGGGAGCTGCTTTTCATCCCCAACCAGCACCGCTGGGAATAATAATGCCAAAATGTCACTAGCAGATTCATAAATTGATGTCCTGCCATCTTCTGGGGGTTAATAGTAGAAAAGAAGCAAACAGTAATTACATGATTTACATTTGTTTTTCTTAATGATACTTAGTATTTACTACTTAATTTATCAAGAAAAAATATTTAGATGACCAGGGACATTATATATCTACTTGGAAAATAACAGATATTATGTAAACTTTGAACTAGGAACCAATAACTTAGGCCGGCTTCACACCACGGTTTTCAGCTGTCAGGTTCTGTCCGGTGTATTGCAGGGTTCACCGGATAGAACCCCTGACAGCACAGGATGAGCAGCAAGTGTGGGCAAATATGCCCTCCGATCCTGTTTTTGCAGAATTCGGTTTCTGCTGCTCTCTATGGTGCTGAACGCTCAGCCCGTGTGAGCAGTGCTGCTCTCCATGGTGCTGAACGTTAAACCGTGCTTCTGAAATGCTGCTGTTCCTGATGCTGAATGTGCGTAGCAGCATTTCAGAGACTGTGCTGTGGTGTTTATCAGATCCAGGAAACAATCCGATTTTTTAACCGATCCGGTGGCCATAGACTCCAATGTTATGGGCGCCGGATCGCTCCGGATCCGGGGGGATCTGATTGTGTCTGATTTTTGCACCGGAGCCAAAAAATGATGCTGACTCCGATTTTGTATCCAGTGAAAAAACTGACAAAATCGGAACAGGGACAAAAACCACAAAACCGGATGGCCAAATAGGACCCATCCGGCACCATAGGGGCAAAACGGATCAGGTTGTGTCTGGTTCAAACCGGACATAACCTGACAGCTGAAAACCGAGGTGTGAAGCCGGACTGAAAAATTCTCCATCCAAATTGACCGAACTGGAGAGGATCTGTAAGGAAGAATAGGAAGGTTGGCAGAGGATCCCCAAATCCAGGTGTGAAAACTAGTTGCATCATTCCCAAGGAGACTCATAGTTGTACTAGCTCAAAAAGGTGCAAATACTCAATACTGAGCAAAGGGTATGAATCCTTATCAAAGTGTAGGGAAAGGGGAGTGGGAAGCAGCTCCTCACTCCATACTCACTAGGACTCTGGAGCCAGTGTGGCGGTTGGCATCCATCCAATTAATAATCAATGAAAAGAGGGTACACCGGCATCCTTCTTCTTTTTAATCCTTTATTTAGAAGTTTATAAAAACATTGACACTTACAGGGGTGAACGCTGGACGTGTTTCGAGGGAGAACCCCCCTTAATCATCAGCACAAAGTCAATAAAATTCTCACAATATATACAAAAAACATTGAAAAACACCCCCCCCTCCAACACACCTGAGTTATGTAATTTAGAATTAGGATTATAATTAACTCAAGCGTGCCAGACATCTCGAAGAAACTAGATCCCTGTTCCCATTAATGTTGTTCATGATATAAAAGACCTAGTTGCAACCCGATAAATCAATGATATAATAGCACCTACATACGAAACCATTACTGATAATACATAGTAAAATACTTTAATGTTCATTATGTATAAGTGTGTGAGCAGAATTATCATAACCAGTTTTTATTTTGTTTTACTTATCATGGGACATATTCGTTATGTTTTCTATCATGAACAACTTTAAGGTACCTTTACACGCCGCAACTACGGTGTAGCAACTGAGAGGCAATTGGGATTTCAGTCACGGTTGCCTTGAAATTGCTACGAAATTGCAGCGTTTAATTGGGGAAAGCGATGGTGATTTTCGAAGTTACTTCCAGTTGCGGTTTTAGAGCATTGTTCAAAAACCAAAGGCAACCCTGAAGGTGAATTGCCCTGGTTTTGACATGTGAAGGGGCGATATGGATGGAATCTGCGTCGCCTAGTGATTTCCCAGAGGCGTGCCACAGCTTGCTGGATACCGCGCCCCATCAGCGATGATTGGTGGGGGCTACTGTGTTTCCATTGGCTGTCCCTGCACAGGGCGCCATACTTGAAGAGCTGTCCATTAACACTACACAATTGCAATGGCGTCATGTATTAGCCAGCCTTCCTGCGCAGGCTGGCCAATCATGACGCTATTGTGTTGTCTAATCAGCATGTTTGGGGCGCGGAATACACAACTCTGTCACGCCTATGTTCTTGTGGCGCTGAACATGGTCGCCCACATTCCTTTGAGAATTGCGACGTGTGAAGCGGCGTCGGGAGGCAACCGAATGTTTCCCGCAGGTTCTGTGGCAACTTCCGGGGAGCCACGTTCCCTTAGGTTGAAGACGCAATTGTGGCTGTACATGCGGCATCGGTGTTCGGTAGCAACCATCAAAAACGTGCACCCGCACGTTCGGTTGCCACCGATCGATGGTGATAGTTGCGGCGTGTAAAGGTACCTTAATGGGAACAGGGATCTATTTCCTTCGGGATGTCTGGCACAACTTGAGTTAATTATAATCCTAATTCTAAATCACATAATTCAGGTGTGTTGGGGGGTGTGTGTTTTTCTATGTTTTTTTGTATATATTGTGAGAATTTTATTATCTTTGTGCTGATGATTAAGGGGGGTCTCCCTCTTTTCCTTGATTCTGAATACTCATGATCATGTGATATTCCAGTTTTTCTTTTTTAATAATTTGCAAAACTTCCTACCAGGGGGGACTGGCCCAGGCGGTAGAGGGGCAAGTGCCCCCTGGGCTGATGGTAAAGCCCTCTTCTAGGGCTGCCCCTCTCAGAAATGGGCCGGCCGGCAAGCACAGCTGACAGGTATGTGAGTGAGCTCTGGCAAGGAAACCAACCCCCATCTGCTCCTCAAAAATCTCCGTCAGCACCCCAACCTCCCCCCCGCTCCTCACCACAGCCCGCCCCTGCCTCCTACATTTCTGTTTTTTCAGTCAAGATGGGGTGCAGCGAGTAGATTAATGAGAAAAAAATAACTTTTTTTGAATTTACTAGATGGCTGCAATAAAACAAAGAGTGAAAATGTAAACGGGTCTGAATATTTTCGCACCCACTGTACACAGGAATCTACGATAAAAAGGATTCCAGTGCCACTTTCTCCAACAAAAGTCTTTTTTTTAGGTATTCATATAAAAAAAAAAAAAAACATCATAGGTAGACCCAAAGGGGGAGGGGAAGGGGGGTGTTGCCATGCCTACAATTAAAGGACCTACTGTTCCGAAACATGTCTTGTGGGAACCCCTTTGGGTCTACCTGTGATGTTTTTTTTTATATGAATACCTAAATAGAGACTTTGCTTTTATCATAGAAAGTGGCGCCAGAATCCTGTTTTATCTTCGCTTTGAATTTCACTATACAGGATGCCTGAGAGTCCATCAGTGAATGTTAGGCTGAAGCACACTATCCTACTTACATGCGAGTCTCTCGGACGAGACTCGGATCAGTGACACTGAACGGCCTCTCCCTCCTAACGGGAGTGTGATTCTGCACAAAAACACAAGCAGCTGACACTCCCGTCCAGAGAGGGAGCGGCCGTTCAGGTCACTGATCCGACTCTAATCTGAGAGAGTCAAAATGTAAGTAGGATAGTGTGTTTCCACCCTTAGTGAGCTGAACTGATTCCCATTCCTATTTTCCCAATTTTTTTACATCAGATTTAAGAGCGTGGGTCTCAAACTCGGCTGGGTTGGTGGGCCGCACACAGAAAAAAATTGATATCGGCGGGCCGCATTGATTGTAGACTAAGTGACATTTTTAGTAATACCAGACTTTTTTGCTCAATGTGGTAGTGTCAAAATCCTGATCTTCTTCTTTTAGTAATGTCCCCACTATGGTTCCCTTCTTGTAGTTATGTCCCCATCCTGGTCCCTTTCTTGTGGTAATGTCCTCATACTGGTCCCCATCTTATAGTAATATCCCACATCCTGGTCCCAATATTGTAATAATGTCCCCATCCTGGTCCTCATCTTGTAGTAATGTCTCCCCCCATGTCCCTGGTCCTTTCCTCATCTTAGTAATGTCCATTCTATCATGTAGTATCTTCATCCTGGTCCTCATCATGTAGTAATGTCCCCATTCTGATCCCCTTCTTGTAGTAATGTTCTCTCCCTGGGCTTCATCTTCTAGTAATGTACCCATCCTGGTCCTCATGTAGTAATGCCCCATCCTGGTTCCCTTGTTGTAATAATGCCCTCATCCTGGTCCTCATATTGTAGTAATGCCCCATCCTGATCCCCTTTTGTAGAAATGTCCCCTTTCCTAGCCCTCTTCTTGCAGTAATGTTCCTAATCCTGGTACCCTTCTTGTAGTAATGTCACCATCCTGATCCCCATCTAGTAGTAATTCTCCCTTCCTGGTCTTCATATTGTAGTAATGTCCCCTTCGTGGACCCCTTTTGTAGTGAGATCGATCCCCCTATCCCTGTAGACCCCATCTGTTTGTAGTGACGTCCCCCATCCTGATTCCCTTTTGTAGTAAAGTCCCCATCCTGGACTTCTTTTATAGTAAGGTCCACATCCTGGCCCCCATAGTGTAGTAATGTGCCCCATGCTGGTCCCCTTTTGTACTGATGTCCGATACGTTTTGGCGGACGGTTTAAACTCTCAACTGATGACACATCATCGCCTGAAGTTCATCGGAGTTCACGCTTGATGCAGCTCTGGCGTGAACTCCGATGAACTTTCTCATGGCCGGGTGCGCAGCCTGTGCCTGCTACATCTCTACCAGCAGACGTATTATCAGCTGGTAGAGATATAGCAGAGATGAAGAGGAAGATCTCTGGACTACATCAGTTTTTTTTCTTCAATAAAGATGGAGTCACTAATTGTGTTGTGTTTTATTTGTAATAAAAATCTTTTTCTCTGTGTTGTGTTTTTTTTATAGATTACTAGAAATTCATGGCGGTCATGTCTAATATTGGGGTGACCCCATGAATTTTGGGCTTAGGGCCAGCTGATAATACAAAGCTGGCCCTAGTCCCATTATTACCCAGTGACCCACCACCACCAGGGCCCTGAAAGAGCCAGATACAGAGTCAGAAGATGGCGCCTCTATGAACGCGCCATTTTCTGGGGCGGCTGCAGACTGCAATTCGCAATGGGGAGCCAAAAAGCTTGGGCCACCCTGAGCTGCAGATTTCAGCCCTCAGCTGCCTAGCTGTACCTGACTGGACACAAAAATAGGGCGAATCCCACGCACATTTTTTAACACGCATTTTATGTGTTTGGGGACTTATTTATATTTATATTTTTTAATGTTTTTTAAAAACAAAACAAACCGACGTGGGCTTCACCCTATTTTTGTGTCCAGTCAAGTACAGCAGGCAGGTACGGGCTGCTCCCAAACCCCCAGCTCCCTATTTGTACCTGGCTGAGAAATAAAAATATAGGGAAGCCCTTTTTTTCAATTATTTCACAAAATATTAAAAAAAAAAAAAGACGTGGGCTTCACCTTATTTTTGTGTCCAGCCAGGTACAACTAGGCAGCTGGGGCTGGAATCCGCAGCACAGGGTTGCCCAAGTTTTCCTGCCCCCCCCCGCTGTGAATTGCAGTCTGTAGCTACCCCAGAAAATGGCACGTTCATAGAAGCGCCGTCTTCTGGTGCTGTATCCGGTTCATCCAGGGCCCTGGTGCAGTGGCTCACTGGGTAATAATGGGGTTAGGGCCAGCTTTGTATTATCAGCTGGCCCTAAGCCCGAAATTCATGGGATCATGCCAATATTAGACATGACCAGCCATGAATTTCTAGTAGTCATATAAAAAAAAAAACACAACACAGAGAAAAAGATTTTTATTAGAAATAAAACAGAAAACAATTAGCCACTCCATCTTTATTAAAGAGACCCCCCCTCCGACGTAGTCCAGGATCGAGTGTCATGCGACGTCCAATCCAGATCCAATATCGTCTGATGAGTTTGCCGGATGGCAAACTGATCAGATGATCAATATCAGTTTCAAGGACCTGAATGAGATGACAGATCAGCTGATTGTTTACCTGCCAACAATCAGCTGATGTGTCATCAGTAAAAAAAAAAAAAAAACATACTCACCTCTGCAGAGACGTCCAACAGCTGCAGCACCTCCTGGTAATCAGCTGATGCTGTCTCCTCACAGCATCAGCTGATCGTACGTCTGGGGGTAAAAAACCGGCTTTGTCTCGCCGGCTGGTTTAAATGATCAGCTGATGCTGTGAGGAGACAGCATCAGCTGATTACCAGGAGGTGCTGCAGCTGTCGGACGTGTCTGCAGAGGTGAGTATGAGGATTTTTTTATTTTCTTCTGCTAATTACTTTTTATTTCGCTTAGCAGTGAATGTACAGGAGCCAGAAGCTGCCGCACATACGCTGATATACACGCTGGGAATTGCGCTTTATCTGAACAGCGATGCGTAATTCCAGTGGTATAGTGGGGCCTATGGGAGAAAGCGCGCGCAAAAAAGCACCAACAATTAACATGTTGTTTCTTTTTACGCGTACGCTTTCTCCCATAAAAGCACGGCGTATATTTATGCAGTGTCTGCACGGCAAAAGTGAATTTACATTCACTTTGCCGGCAGATGTAGGTGCGCTTTGGGGGAGAAGCGCAATGTAAAAACAGTCTCACATACACACACACAAACACACTCTCACATACACACATTCTCACATACACACACACTCACACATACAAACACACTCTCACATAGGCTAGGGTCACACATGCGTTGTTTTTTTTAAAATCCTGATCCGGTTTTGAGCTTTTAAAAAGCTCAAAACCGCATCAGGAAACGCTCCTCACTCATAGGAGCCTATTATAAAAACCGGATTGCCGCCACCGGCTCTGCAGCCTGCATGAAAAATCATGCAGGCTGCAGTTTTCGGAGCAGTTATGTGCTCCGCAATGCAGTTACTGGATTGCTCAGGGTGTTTAGTCCTGAGCAATGCGGTAACCGTATATACTTTGCTTATCCCAGCTGCCGCCGGGATAAGCAAAGTGTTATCAGTGTTTAAAAATAATAAATGTTATTAATAATTGTGGTCAAAATGTCTCTAGGAGGTGCCCACCCCCCCTAGAGACATACCACCCACTCAGGTGGGCATATAATGATTTAATTGCTGATGTACAGTAGCCAGCTCCTGTCAGCTCTGTACATTTTTATGAATGAAGCCGCTGGCTCCCCTGTAAGCAGCGCTCATACTATACCTAATGTACGTATAGTATGTGCACTGTCCGAGGTTCTGAAGCCATTTACAGTAGATCCATGGGCTGCGCAGCCCATAGATCTACTGTAAATGCCTGCAGGACCCTGGACCCTGTGTAAATGTGAATATACACTAATGTCAGTGTGTTAATATTTTATTGCTGTCTTCTTGGGCATCCAGCGTTGCTCAGGTCCTCTTCTCACTCACATGACGGCTATTCATGTAGATCACACTGAGCTCTATGTTTTATGAGGATTCAGTTTTGGAATGCTGCTTTGCTTTTTACTCACCTCGCCGTGCTCCCCTGGTGATCTCCAGCAATGTCTTCTCATCCCCGGAGGCTGCAGGGATCGCTGCCAGTAGGACCCTGCGGCCTGCGCTTGTGACCAAGTGATGTCACTCGGTCACATAGTGCAGTACCAGGTTCTCCCACAGGCCCTGTGGCCTCGGTATGAGGGGAGATCACCAGGGGAGCGCGGCGAGGTGAGTTAAAAGCGCAGGAAGAAAACGCTCAAGAATTGACATGCTCAATCTTTTTACGGATCCGTTCTTGAGTCAAAGAACGGATGTGTAAAAAGCACATTGTGTAAATGCAGAATTGTGAAATGCATTGACTTGGCTGGGATAGAACTTCACTGCATTTCACTGTAAGGGCTCGGACACACTGTGCTACTTACATGTGAGTCTCTCGGACAAGACTCGGAAGAGACTGTAGCAATGACCTGAACGGCCTCTCCCTCTCTGGATGGGGAGTCTGGAGCTGCACAAAAACACAAGCAGCTGACAGTCCCGTGCAGACAGGGAGAGGCCGTTCAGGGTCACTGCTACAGCCTCTTCCGAATCTCGTCTGAGAGACTCACATGTAACTAGGAGAGTGTGTCCGAGCCCTAAAAAGCGGATCTGTACAAAGCTAAACAGTAGTGAAGCACTAGCGTCCTGTGCGAATGTAGCCTAAGCCTATGAGGTCTTGTTCTGACACTAGACACACTAGATGTCACGGGTGGCACGGATGACAGGGTGGAGGCCACGCGCAGACGATCCCAGCGTTTGGCCCACCAGCCATAATGATGGAGAGAAGAGGTGATGAGATCTCTCTGTTATGGGGAGACGGCTGTGGAGGTCTTGTGCTCGGTCTGGTTTTATCCACCTATGTTGTAGGTCTCTAGGACCCAGCAGATTCCTTCCACCTTTATAAGGAAGTTCATTACCCTTCCTCGGTGCAGGTGATAGTTCCTTGTGCACTCTTATCCTTGCTCCAGCAGAAGCTGAAGTTGTGAAGGTGGCTGTGTTCTGCTGCAAGATAAGTGTTTTTCTTTCCCCATTGTCTGTTTTTTCCTTGTGTTTGTGTTTAGTTGTTAGTGGAGGGGTCTAGTGAACCTCTCCCTCTGATCCTTAGATAAGGTAGTGCTAGGATCAGAGAGGGACGAGGTTCGTGGTCGGCGACAGTTGCGGAGACTGTATAGGGACGTCAGGGCAGACAGGGTCAGCTCTAGGAAGTCCAGGGGTCACCGTCTCCTTCCTGTGCCCTTAGCATTAGGGACTCCTGATCCCCCCCCCCCCCGTCGTTATCCTACGCTGGGTGTCTTCCCCACTCCCAGCGTGACATTATCACCTGCCATAACTGTAAGTGAAGGAAGGGGAGGATTTGATTTTCCTTCCTTTCCTTATGGATCCTGTGTCTGCTTTAGCCCAGCAGCTGCAGACCTTGTCTTTGGAGGTTGCGGACCTTCGGTCGGCTCTGCAGGGACCACAACCGCAACATGGTGTCTTGGGGAATCAAGCAGTGGGTCCGGCCAGACCGGAACCTAAGGTTGCCCTCCCTGACAGGTTTTCAGGAGGCAGAGACAAATTTACTGTGTTCAAAGAGGCCTGTAAATTATACTTTAGGCTTAAGCCGTATTCCACTGGTGATGAGCAGCAGCGGGTAGGAATTATTATATCATTGCTGCAGGGGGATCCCCAATCCTGGGCTTTCTCTCTGCCACAGGACTCTACTTGTCTCCAGTCTGTGGATGGATTTTTTGACGCCTTAGGCCTCATATATGATGACCCTGACCGTGTCTCTTTGGCTGAATCCAAATTGCGCCATCTCCACCAGGGGACTCGGTCGGCGGAATCATATTGTTCTGAGTTCCGCAGGTGGGCTATGGACACAAAGTGGAACGATCCGGCTCTCAGGAGTCATTTTTGCCAGGGTCTTTCAGAAAGACTGAAGGATGCCCTGGCAGTGTATGAGACCCCCCCGTCCCTGGAGGCAGCTATGTCGTTGGCTATTCGCATGGATAGACGCCTCCAGGAGCGGAGGGGTAGACCTCCTGCAACTGGGGCCCTTCTCATGGTGATTCCTTGTTGCCGGGTGGTCACTCGGAGGGCGAGTCATTTCTCCCGAGGGGGGAGGAACCTATGCAGCTTGGAGGCGCGGCGGCCTCGAGGCTCTCCTCCGGTGCCTCCCGGGGCAGGGGGAAGGGGGTCTGTTTTTTCTGTGGGAAAGGAGACCATTTTATCGGGGCCTGTCCCTACGCTCCTAAACGGACTAGGGTGCCGGGACCTCGTGTGACTATGGGGGGTGTGGAGGTGGTCGAGCGGGAGGTGTGTGTATCCTCCGTTTGTACTTCCCATTTTCTCCTGAGTGCAGAGGTGGCGCTAGAGAGCAAAACGGAAGGCATATCTGTGTTTGTGGATAGTGGTGCGGGGGTCTGCATGGTGGATGCTCGTTTTGTACACGCTCATGGGCTTGACCGCTGTTTATTGTCTCGCCCCATCCGTATCTATGCCATCGACTCAGCACCTCTTGCTCAGGGTAGTCTCACACATATCGTACATAACATTAAGTTAACGGTTGGATCCCAACATCAGGAGACGTTATCTTGTTATGTCTTAGATGGTCTCCCCGCTCCCATTGTCCTGGGCTTGCCATGGTTGATTAAACATAATCCCGTAGTGGATTGGCAGTCCAGGGACATTGTGGAATGGAGTGATTTTTGTTCGGAGAATTGTTTGGCTACATCCTTTTCGGTGGTATCTGCTGAATCTCTGCCCCCATTCCTATCGGAGTATGAGGATGTGTTCTCAGAGACGGGTGCCGAGACTTGCCCCCTCATCGGGCATATGATTGCCCTATCAACCTCGTTCCCGGAGCTAAACTGCCCAAAGCTAGGATGTTTGCTATATCTGGTCCCGAAAGACAAGCAATGAAGGATTTCATTTCTGAAAGTCTGGAGACGGGTCACATTAGGCCCTCCACGTCGCCGGTTGCGGCTGGTTTCTTTTTTGTGAAAAAAAAAGATGGGGGCCTCCGTCCTTGTTTGGATTTTCGGGAATTGAATCGGATTACGGTCCGTGATCCATACCCCCTCCCTCTGATCCCTGATTTGTTTAGTCAGGTTGTGGGTGCCAAATGGTTCTCCAAGTCGGACTTGAGGGGGGCCTACAACCTGATTAGGGTCAGAGAGGGGGATGAATGGAAAACTGCATTTAATACCCCGGACGGCCATTTTGAAAGTCTCGTAATGCCGTTCGGGCTCACTAACGCCCCTGCGGTGTTCCAACATTTTGTCAATGATATTTTCCATCATTTGGTGGGTAGATTTGTAGTTGTTTATTTGGACGATATCTTGATCTATTCTCCCGATATGGAGACGCATCAGTCCCATGTCAAACAGGTGTTGCAGGTCTTACGGGACAACAAACTGTATGCTAAACTCGAGAAATGTGTTTTCGCCGTTCAGGAGGTTCGTTTTTTGGGGTACCTCTTGTCGCCGTTGGGTTTCCGGATGGATCCGGATAAGGTCCGGGCGGTGCTGGACTGGGAACGGCCGGACAATCTACGGGCATTGCAACGTTTTTTGGGGTTTACCAATTTTTACCGTAAATTTATTAAGAACTATTCGGTACTGGTGACGCCTCTCACGGACATGACTAGGAAGGGGACGGATTTTTCTGAGTGGTCGGAGTCTGCTCGCCAGGCTTTCTCCTCCCTGAAGCGTTGTTTTGTTTCCGCACCTGTTCTTTGTCAGCCCGATCTGTCTCAGCCCTTCATTGTGGAAGTAGATGCGTCTGAGGTGGGGGTGGGGCTGTGTTGTCGCAGGGTCCTTCGCCTGGGAGATGGGTGCCCTGTGCGTTCTTCTCCAAGAAGTTGTCGTCGGCCGAGAGGAATTATGATGTGGGTAATAGGGAGCTCTTGGCTATTAAGTTGGCTTTTGAGGAATGGCGGCACTGGCTGGAGGGGGCTGTTCATCCCGTCACGGTTATTACCGACCATAAGAACCTATCTTACCTTGAGTCCGCCAGGCGTCTCAATCCCCGGCAGGCCAGGTGGTCTTTGTTTTTCACGAGATTTAATTTTACCGTCACCTACCGTCCGGGGGTTCAGAATGTGAAGGCGGATGCTTTATCGCGTAGTTTTCCGGGTGGTAGTTCTCATGAGAGTCCCGTCCCCATCTTGCAGGAGGGGGTGGTTGTTTCTGCTCTTTGCCCTGATCTAGAGGGGGAGGTGTTGAAGGTTCAGGGGGACGCCCCTGCCTCCTGTCCTTCGGGGAGGCTTTTTGTGCCGTTCTCTTTGCGCCTCAGGGTGCTGTCAGAGCATCACGACTCTGTACTGGCGGGGCATCCGGGCGGTAGGCCCACTTTCGATCTTTTGTCTCGTCGCTTTTGGTGGCCGGGGTTGAGGAAGGACGTAGCGGAATTCGTATCCGCCTGTGATGTGTGTGCACGTGCGAAGGTTCCGCATACCCGTCCGTCTGGGTCTCTCGTGCCATTGTCTATTCCTGAGAGGCCATGGACGCATTTGTCAATGGATTTTATCACCGATCTTCCGGCGTCTGCGGGCAAGACGGTGGTACTGGTAGTAGTAGATAGATTCAGTAAGATGGTTCGCTTTGTAGCACTGCCCGCACTTCCTAATGCTCGGACACTGGCACAGGTGTTTGTAAGTGAGATTGTGAAGCTTCATGGGATTCCCTCCGATGTGGTTTCTGATCGCGGTACTCAGTTCGTCTCCAAATTTTGGAAGGCTTTTTGTACACGTTTGGGGATTACGTTGTCCTTTTCTTCGGCTTTTCATCCTCAGTCTAATGGTCAAACCGAACGTGTGAATCAGAATTTGGAGACTTACCTGAGGTGTTTTGTCTCTGACCATCAGGAGACTTGGGCAAGTTATTTGCCCTTGGCCGAATTCGCCCTTAATAATCGTCTTCAGGAGTCCACTGGCAAGTCACCGTTCTTCGGTGCATATGGGTTTCATCCTCAATTTGGTACTTTTAGTGGTACGAGTCCTTCCGGAGTTCCGGAGGAGGACCGTTTTACCTCGTCCCTCTCCACGGTTTGGCGGGGTGTACAGCGTAGCTTGAAACTCTTAGGTGACAGGTACAAACGTATGGCTGACAGGAAGCGTGCGCCAGGTCCGGACCTATGTGTGAATGACTACGTGTGGTTGTCTACCAAGAATGTGAAGTTGAAGGTGCCCTCTTGGAAGTTGGGGCCCAGGTTTATTGGCCCCTATAGGATAACCGCTGTTATCAATCCCGTGGCGTTTCGTCTTGCGTTGCCTCCTGCTCTTAAGATTCACAATGTGTTTCACAGGTCGCTCCTCAAGCCGTATGTGCCGTCGTCTAACCCATCTCCTTTGCCTCCTGATCCCATCTGTGTGGCGGGGAATCTGGAATTCGAGATCTCGAGGGTGGTTGATTCTCGCATGTTACGCCGTTCTCTTCAGTATTTGGTGCACTGGAGGGGGTACGGTCCTGAGGAGCGGATGTGGGTGCCAGCGTCGGAGGTGTCCGCCGCGAGGCTGGTCCGCGCTTTTCACCGTTCACATCCGGATAAGCCTGGTCCTGAGTGTCCGGGGGCCACTCGTAGGAGGGGGGGTACTGTCACGGGTGGCACGGATGACAGGGTGGAGGCCACGCGCAGACGATCCCAGCGTTTGGCCCACCAGCCATAATGATGGAGAGAAGAGGTGATGAGATCTCTCTGTTATGGGGAGACGGCTGTGGAGGTCTTGTGCTCGGTCTGGTTTTATCCACCTATGTTGTAGGTCTCTAGGACCCAGCAGATTCCTTCCACCTTTATAAGGAAGTTCATTACCCTTCCTCGGTGCAGGTGATAGTTCCTTGTGCACTCTTATCCTTGCTCCAGCAGAAGCTGAAGTTGTGAAGGTGGCTGTGTTCTGCTGCAAGATAAGTGTTTTTCTTTCCCCATTGTCTGTTTTTTCCTTGTGTTTGTGTTTAGTTGTTAGTGGAGGGGTCTAGTGAACCTCTCCCTCTGATCCTTAGATAAGGTAGTGCTAGGATCAGAGAGGGACGAGGTTCGTGGTCGGCGACAGTTGCGGAGACTGTATAGGGACGTCAGGGCAGACAGGGTCAGCTCTAGGAAGTCCAGGGGTCACCGTCTCCTTCCTGTGCCCTTAGCATTAGGGACTCCTGATCCCCCCCCCCCCCCCCCGTCGTTATCCTACGCTGGGTGTCTTCCCCACTCCCAGCGTGACACTAGAGTCTTAAACTGTATAAGCCACTTCCGAGTCACACATAGAGCCAGTGTGATCCACATGAATAATTGTCAGTGAGCAGAGGACCTGAGCGGTGCTGGACACCGGAAGAGAGAGCATATCAACACGCTTGTGTGGCGCCCCGCAACGAGTGCGTCACAAGAGGGTATTGCAGCCATAAATGCAGCCGCAATATTCTCTGACACAGCAGTGACCTAGTTAACTTTGAGATCCAACCCTGCATGCATCACCTAGAACAGAGGACCAATCCAGGGTCCTGGTGGGCGGAGTGCTAGGGAAGTGTGTAGGGAGAACAGACCCTTAGTCATTGGGAGAAGGGATCTAGAACTTGACCTGAGCAGTCGAGAACTTGGAGTAGGAGCGGGGGCTCCGCACACCGTGCAGCCCCCGGGCCGTCACCGGTCGGGTGTCAGCACCTGAGGCCTCAACAACCGGGAATCGGGCATCATTACCACGGGTTCCAAAAGACTCCCGTGCCCAAAACCTCACAGCCGGTTCACTGGTACCGAAGCTGGCAGCAGTTCATCTCTGCTACGCGAACCAGAAGCGTGGAGGAGCAGCTTCACAGGAGCACCCCACCACAAGCCAACTTCCAGTCGTCTAACCAGCGGTGTACCCACTGAGGGATCCAAGGCTCCCCAAAACATCCACAACGTACAACTTGGATAGGGCATTGAAGCAGCCTCCCCGTACCCGATCTGGTATTCCTGGGCGAGAATGGCAAAGCACTTAGCTAGAATGGAGGAACACTTGCGGATCTCTAAGGGACACCATCACTGCTGAGTCCACCCGGTCTACTACAAGTAACTGTATACCATGTACTGCCTGCTGGTTACAGTAAAGACCCGTTGCAGAGACTTTCTGTGTCCGTGCTTCCTTATGAACTGTCCGCACTACAAGGTAACCGCAGCTGCCGCACAACATCTTAAGCAGCTCCAGCCTCCGGGGATCACCGCTCAGCCTGTGGGGAGCGTTCCATCTTGCTGCTGTCCATCCCCCGGAGGTTCCGCATCATCGGTAACGATTACCGAAACTACTCATAGGTGGCGTCACGAATAAATTAAACCCCTTTAATCTGTTCCTACAAGACGTCTTCAACTTTTGATCTGCACTACACCGGGCCCCACTACCGACAGGCGCGGCCCACCCGTGACAAGGAGGAAGGAGCTTCAGCCTGTCTAAACCGGAGTCCCAGCCACGGTGAGTCACTTGCACTACACTACATACACACTTACACAGGTTTAGGTAATAAAGTATTGCGAGTGCTTCTTTAAAGACATCATTCGTTATACATTATAATGTCCTGAAAAAAAAATCTTAACGGAGGAGAATTGAAAGAATAAATAAACACATTTCCAATTGTATTTGGGATTTTTCTTCTAATGACATTCAACTTGCAATAAAAGTCAACTAGTAACTTTGTTCTGTAAGTCAGCGAAGGTATGGTGATACAGGATGAGCTTTTAGTATTTATTGGTTCCACTTTGGAGTCCATAAATCTTTCAAATATTTTGTTTTTCTATTTCATTTTTTGAGGGGAGGCAATGTGATATACAATCATGGCCGAAAGAGTTGTTACTCTTGAAATTGTTCCAGAAAATGAAGTATATGTCCCAGAAAATTCTTATTAATAACACTGGGGAACAATTTGAAAAAAATTTCTGTTGAGTTAGGTTTTTGAGCTGATTTATACTAAAATTGGCATGCTGATTCCAAAAATGTAGTCAGTTTTTTTCTAGCACATCAAGTATTTCCTCCACAACTTACCTGCCAGAGAAGCACAATTGCACTGATATCTGTAATAAGACTTGTTATCTGATTACAATTCGACTCATATAGAGCTACGTGGCAACTTGTAAGAGTAGTCAGAACTGAGACAGTGTGGTGAGAGGTGTGTGCAGCTCCCAACACGTCATAATTATCAATATCTTGAAAAAAAACACTTTTTGGGTACAGTAGTTTACATATTTTTGAGAAGACAAAAATCCTATAGTTCAAAAACTTGACGTGATAGAGAAAAACTGAGATCATTTCTGGATTCAGCATCCAAAAATTAATTAAGAGTAGTTGTCTGACCTAACTCCTAAAAAATTGTGTTCCCCAGTGTAATATATAATTATTGCAAAGGCCCATTTTGGTGGAATCGGAGTCGGATTCAGGAAAATTGAGCAGTCAGAGTCTGAGTCGGATGATTGGCTTACTGATTTCACAGTCATGGTTGTGGAGTCGGAATGGGAGGCCATTTTGGTAAAATCGGAGTCTGTATAAAAGTGACCAGCTCCGATTTCTAAAATATGTAATGAATTGGGAACAGTAGTTCAATGCAATATATGCAAAATATAATATATATATTATTAAGTTGAATCTAAATATCTTGATTATTGTATCATAATAATGATTAAAGCCTGATGCTACCATTGTACTACAATAAATTTATCACTTAAACATGAGTCATGTATGAGGGCATCGGAGTTGGATTCGGAGGTTTGGCTTACCGACTCCACAGCCCTGCCTACAAGGCCCAGCCACAGGCCAGGCTTCATAGCAATTCTAACATTGCAGACAGAGAACCTTCAATAGGTCCCTGGCTGCCATGGCAAACCATCGGGCCCTCATGTTCACGTTGCATACGGTCATCATGATGGAAACCCTGTAATGACCAGTCACGCTTCACATAAACATTTGGCAGGTTAAATTGTTGAAATCAAAGTAAGCTTACATTGCAGAAGCTATTTGCTGATGCCTATCTGCATAACATGATCAAAACACCCACTGTTTGAAGTGGGTTCAGCTCCTGAGCCTGCTACACACAAGCAGTGGGCAAATATGCCATAACAAAGTTACTGAAGAAAGGTTCCGGACACCAACGCTGAGGGACCAAGTAGGCCCCTGCAGTGGTGGCAGTAATTTGCTGAGGTTAGGGCTGGGGACCCACGGTGCTTTCTCTCATATTAGACAAGGCAGACATCCATGAGACAAAGAAGAAGTAGAGGGGCACTCACCGGGTGTGTTGAGATCCTTTATTCCACTTGTGAGTAAAATAGGTTACATGTTACTGGCATTGAGGTGCACAGAAGCGGGGAGGTGATCCTGCCTCCAGCACCACCTCCCCGCCCCTCTCCACCTCAATGCCAGTAACTTGTAGCCTATTTTACTCACAAGTGGAATAAAGGATCTCAACACACCCGGTGAGTGCCCCTCTACTTCTTCTTTCTCTCATGCATATTCCACATACGTCAGACAACTAGGGGTCAACTTAAATTTGTTTGAAATAATACCAAGAAATAAAGCCATCACATATCACTTTAACATCTTCCACATTTATAACTTTAAAAAAATCCAAACAATTAAATATCCATATAATAAAGGCTTAATGCATGCTTTAAATCCATATAATGAAGGCTAAAGGCATGCTGTGACCAAGTAATGTGGAGGTCAGAAACATATGTTTTTCATCTATTATACATTGTGATTTCATCCTGCTATCTAACTTCATGCATTTAGTCTTCATTAGGCTGGGGTCACACACACAGATATCTGGGCAGATATTGTTTGAAGATCTCTGGTTGCTGTGAAATCATGGACACATTGTTCATTTGTATACGGCCACAAAATGGACCAATTTGTCCATGATTTCACTGCAACCAGAGATCTGCAAACAATATCTGCCCAGATATCTGTGTGTGTGACCCCAGCCTTATGTGGATTTTTAATGGTGTGGATTTTTTAAAGTAATAAAGATAGAAGATTTCATAGCAATGTATGCTGGCCATGCTTCTTGGTCTAAAGTTATTAAGAGCTGTATACGTATGTTGTGCATCCATTAGATGAGCTGAATAATAATCTCATTATTAACACAGGGAGGATTACAATTTTTCCATCCAATGGTGCTTGAAAATTTGTGAATACTTCATCATTTTCCATATATCTGCATAACTTTGAGCTTAAACTACACCAACTTTTCACAATATTCTTTAAAAGACAGAAAACCAAAAAAAAGAAACTAGTAAAAATATTACTTTGTCATTTTTAAGTAACAAAAATGATCAAATATGTTGCAAAAATGTTATCATTTAGGATTAAGGCCCCCTTCACACCACGTTTTTCTGGACCCATAGTATCCTATGGGGCCGGATGGAGCCGGATGGCAGCTATCTGCTATCCGGTTTCCATGTGTCTGGGTGGATTCGGATTTCTCTCCCGGACGCAAAAATGCTGCTTGCAGCATTTTTGTGTCTGGGGTGAAAAATCTGCCCAAAGTGGGTCCTCCGGACGCCGGCTGCTGAAGGTCAGAGTTAGGTACGCTGAACTTCAGCACCAGGCAGCTGTCCCCTGTGAAGTAGTTCAGCACCATTTCGCAGGGGACAGCTGCACTCGGCTGAATCCGGCTTCAAACAGGACCGGAGGACATATTTGCCCTCTGGTTCTGTTTGCAAATCGGGTCCGGAGCTTTCAGGTTCACCCCTGACAGCCCCGGACCTGATAGTGCCGTGGTGTGAAGCCAGCCTAAGGCCCCCTTCACACCACGATTTTTTTGCCCTGTCAGGCTGTGTCCGATGCTTCGCAGGAGGCACCGGACACAGTCTGACAGCTCCGGACAAATAGAATCGGAGGGTTAATATACCCTCCGGTCCTGTCTGTAGCTGGATTCTGCAGAGCGCAACTGAAGTAGCTGTCCCCTACTGAAATGGTGCTGAACCACTTCACACGAGACAGCTCCCTGGTGCTGAAGTTCAGCATAGCCCACGCTGAACTGCAGCAGCCGGCGTCCGGTTCCTGGATCCTGGTTCCGGGAGGATCCGATTTGGGCTGATTTTTCACCCCCGGACACAAAAATGTTGCTTGCAATGTTTTTGCGTCCGGGAGAAAAATCAGAATTTCCCCGGATCCTCCCGGACAGATGGAAACTGGATGGCAGATAGCTGCCATCCGGCTCCATCCGGCCCCATAGGAACACTAGAAACCGAAACCAGATCTGGGGCTGTCCAGTTCACACTGGACAGTCCCGGATCCAGAAAAACGTGGTGTGAAGGGGGCCCAAGGCCAGCTTCAAACCACGGCACTATCAGATCCGGGGCTGTCCGGGGAAAACCTGACAACCCCAGACCCGATTTTGCCATAATGCAGCCCTATGAGGCCGGATGGAGGCGGATGGCAGCTATCTGCCATACGATTTCCATCTGTCCGGAAGGATCCGGGTGTATTCAGATTTTTCTCCCGAACACAAAAATGCTGCATGCAGCATATTTTTTGTGCGGGGCAAAAAGTCAGCCCAAATTGGATGCTCTCGAATCCTCCCAGATCTTCCTGGATCCGGAGCAATCCGTGAGGAACCGTACGCCGGCTGCTGAAGTTAAGCGTTAGCTACGCTGAACTTCAGCACCAGGGAGCTGTTCCCTGTGAAGTGGTTCAGCACCATTTCACAGGGGACAGCTGTGCTCGGCTGAATCCGGCTACAAACAGGACCGGAGGGCATATTTGTCCTCTGGTTCTGTTTGCAAATCGGGTCTTGGGCTGACAGCCCCAGACCTGATAGTGCCGTGGTGTGAAGCCAACCTAAGAGATAGTTTGAAGGTGAGTCTTATGTTTTCAATCAATAGGATAACAAAAAGCTGAGCGGGGCAGTCAAAGTCAGATCTTTTACAATACATGTTTAATGAAGTGTGGCATGGCACAAAGCAATTTTCTGTGGACCTCTTAAGAAGACTAGCTGAGGCTCAGCGTGCTAGAAAAGATTACAGATCATCTCTAATGAGCTTGAACTCAACCGATCCACACTCAGACAAATTGTGTATAAATGTTTAAAATTCAAGATTATTACCTTCCCCAAAAGTGGACGACCAATAAAGATCACGTCAAGAGCTAGTCCATGAGCCCACAAAGGAACCCAACGCAACTCTAAACAATTAACAGTTACTCTCACATTAGATGTTAATGTTCATGAGTGCTTTCAAAAGGACAATGATGTTCATTGCAGGATTGTATGATAAAAGTAACTGCTCTCCTAAAAGAACATTGTTGCCCATTTGCTAAAGATCACCTGAACAAGCTAGAAGACTATTAAATGAATGTTTGCATCATGTTGGGAGAAATTAAAAGTCTACATTACATAAAACCTCATACCATTCATGAAACACTGTGGTGGTGGATAGAGATTAGCAAACCTTTTTAAGTTCGGTTCGCCTCAGGTCGCCAAACTTCCCGGTATTAAGCAAACCTGTTCGGGTTTGGAGATCGGTGGCTTTACGTTTGCAAAGCATTGGAGTGAGTATCGCTGTGGTAGGGGACTGTTGCTGCTTGGCCCAGTGCGAGCCGCATGTAGTGTTTGATCAGCTCACAATGGACTTAAGAGCACAGTTTTTGGGTGCAGTGTGTGTCCAAATTTAATTTTGAAAAACAAAATGCCCTCCCACCCCCAGAAGTGTTTTACTTATAAATGGCTGTAAGTAGGCAGAGAGCTAAACTGCCAATCAGTGACTTCCATTGAAGTTTGGGCAAAGTTCAGGGTCAGGAACAATGCACCAAAACGTTTTGCTACACCTCCCAAACTTCAAAGGTTCGCTCATCTCCAGAGATAGATAAGGGTTTGAGACTGTTGCGTTGCATCTGTGCCAGGACTGTGTGCCATCCTTACATGGAATAATGAATTCTAAATTAGATCCACAAATTCTAAAGCAAAATGTCATGAACCTGTTCCTGAGCTGAATCTCAAGAGAATGTGGGTGTTATTCACGGACTAGCACATGTCCGAAAATACTGTGTGAAAGTGGAGCACGGATCACCGGTTATCCGGCGAACAACACAACAAACAAAGGAACACAGTAACAATGGTGAGCCGTGTCGGTAGGGAACGGGGGAAGGGATCTCTCTAGCACTCACCTGCAGATGTATGATGATCTCCCTGATGTCCCTATATGGGTTCTTTTACCCTCTCACCAAACTGGATACCTAATTCCTTGCTGACCCTCCCTAGGGAGCTGGTCGGCGGGAGCACAAGTGCCACCGCTGAACTAATACAAATTGAAGGGAACAGACTGACAGGGGCAAACACCAAAGGATAAAAGCAACTTCACAGATGCAGCCAAACTCGTAGCCAGCAAACAGCTTAGCACCAGTCAGTTCACTGACAGCTCCTTCCACTCATGCGGCTTGCAGTGAATGGAATTCAATCACCAGCGCTGGGTGATAGGTCATGTGACTATTTGAAGGAGATGGTAGTGCTCACACCTTATCAGATCACAGGGCTTGCTAGCAGACGTGACAATTAAGATAGAGACACACTGAGCAAGATGCATGCAAGATGCTCGCATAGGTTTTCCACATAGGAAAACAAACAATGAAATAAAAGACATAGCAAAGATTAATAGTGAAAAGAATTATACACATTGTTTTCAGTGGCTTTCTATCCCATCACCTTACAGTCAAATCCAGTCAATTCCAGTCCATTTCTGGTCTAGTTCATTTTTTGACACTTATGAGACACTTATTTGAGACACAAAAGCAGACATGTCTGAAAAAGATTTGTAGCAGCTACATATATGCTCCAAAAAGTGAATTCAACAAGGGGGAGGGTACTGGACTCCATTAACCCATTACCAATTCAGGCTGAGCCAAATGGTGGCTCAAAGGCAGATTAAACAAAGCTTCATAAACAGGGGTGTGCGGAAGTCAGTGGAATGGATGGATAGTTACATTCATAATAGAAGGGCATATTTTGCAGTATGAAAAATAGATCAGTTTTGGAGGAAAGCTGGGTGCATGAGAATACAGTCAAACATATCACATCCGACTCCACCAAAATAAGCTCCGACTCCACGACTGACTCTACAGCCGTGTTTTTAACTGTTTCATTTTTGGTGTTATTTTTTATTGTATTTAAGTTGCAGATTTGTTTTTCTATTTGGATTTCTGAGGCTGTATTAACCAGTGAACCACACTTTGTAGCTTCACTTTATTGCATCTCAACGCCTATAGGTTTTCAGCACTGACTATATGCAGAATTAGCAGGTAAGCATATACCTTCCCTAAATTACAGACGATCTCTGCTGAACTCATTCTGACTACAGTGGCAATGTAAGGGTTGATTTGGTTCACTGCTTTTAACAAGGTTGGAATATTGCAAGTGTGAGCGAGCCCTCTGTTTCCAGATGTATCTTAGCACCTTTGAAATACATTAACCATATGGGATGTCTATAGGCAACCTCATAAATTAGGCAAGGTTATTGCTATTCCCAGAATAGCACACAGAAAACCTTGTGTTGTTCAACTAAGTTTCAAAGTCTTTTTTCCACCTTCAACAATTTTCACAAATGTTAAATTTGAACAAAACAAACAAAGAAAGGCAACAATGCGGAAAAAGTAATGGGCTTTTAGTATAAAGGAATAATACTGTCCAGTATTAGTATTAACCCGCATGTGTATGATAGGAACAAATCATATTATCATAATTGTAGTAATACACGCTACTGTCATTATTAGCTGTTGGTAGAGGAAGTAGTATTATCCCAGATCCCGAAAAATAAGGACGCTACGAGTCACGGAAGATGGTGTCAAAAGTGTATTTCTTTTTGTTTAAAAAAATGTAGATTTTTTTTCTCACCACTTAGATAACAGTAAAAGTATACATTTTTGATACCTACAAACTTGTTACGACCTGAGGCATCATACTGACACGTCAGTTTTACCATATAGTGAATAAAAAAAACAAGAAACAATCGTGTACTTGCACCTTTTTTTGTAATTTCACCTCACTTGGAATTTTTTCCAATTTCTCTGTACACTATATGGCAAAATAAATGATTTCATTCAAAAGTACAACTCATCCCGGAAAAAACAAGCCCTTATAATGTCTATATTGATGTCAAAATAAAAAAGTTATCAGTGTGTTAAGAGTGGGAGAAGAGGGTTGCATTGACAATCCAACACAATGGGCAACACTTTGAACACATTTTATATAAGTGGTCATAAACTTGTAAATAACTCATGAAAGAATAAAGTTATGTTAAAACCAAGCACACCATTGTTTTTCTTATGAAATTCTCAATAGGTTTGATGTGTCACATGACCCTCTTCCCATCGAAAAAAATGAAGTTCGATCCAAAATGACCGACTTCAAAATGGCCGCCGTGGTCACCAACCATCTGGAAAAGTTTTCCCCTTCCCATATACTAATGTGCCACAAACAGGAAGTTGATATCACCAACCATTCTCATTTTATTTAGGTGCATCTGCATAAATGGCCCATCTTGTATTATTTCTGGCCTGGAACTGGTGATATATATATACTACCGTTCAAAAGTTTTCGGCCACCCGGACAATTTTGTTTTTCCTTGACAACTCATACTTTTATTTATCAAAGTTGCAAAATGAATAGAAAATATAGTCCAGACATTGACAAGGTTAGAAATAATGATTTTCATTTGAAATAATAATTTTCTCCTTCAAACTTTGTTTTCATCAAAGAATGCTCCCTTTGCAGCAATTATAGCATTGCAAACCTTTGGCGGGTACTATTTAATGAAGCTGCCAAATGAGGAGCTATGAGGTGTCGATTCTCAAACTAGAGACTCTAATGTACTTGTCTTGTTGCTCAGTTGTGCAGCGGGGCCTCCCACTTCTCTTTCTACTCTGGTTAGAGCATGTTTGTGCTCTCCTCTGAAGGGATTAGTACACACTGTTGTAGGAAATCTTCAGTTTCTTGGCAATCTCTCGCATGGAATAGCCTTCACTTCTAAGAACAAGAATAGACTGTCGAGTTTCACACTAAAGTTCTCTTTTTCTGGCCATTTTGAGAGTTTCATAGAACAAAAAAATGTAATGCTCCAGATTCTCAACTAGCTCAAAGGAAGGTCAATTTTAAAGCTTCTCTAATCAGCTAAACCGTTTTCAGCTGTGCTAACATACTCGTGCAAGGGATTCCTAAGGTTTTCTAAACATCCATTAGCCTTCTTACACAGTTAGCAAACACAATGTACCATTAAAACACTGGAGTGGTGGTTGTTGGAAATGGGCCTTTATACACGTATGTACTGTAGATATTGGATTAAAAAACAGATGTTTGCAACTAGAATAGACATTTACCACATTAACAATGTATAGAGTGAATTTCTGATTCATTAAATGTTCGCTTCATTGACATTCCACCTTGACTTTGAGCTCCTAAATAATCGGCATATAACAGGGCAGCTTTGTTCACCCTTGCTTATCATACCCACAGGGGTGAAAAACATGCTATGTGGGTCGACTAGTTGAGAAAGAGAAAACTAACGCCACCTCGACTAGTCAAAGCCCTAATTAGCATATAATAAATACTTTTTCTGAAGGCCACTTCACACACACAGATATCTGAGTCCAATATCTGAACAGATCTCTGGTTGCAGTGAAATCATGGATACATTGCTCCATTTTGTGGCTGTGTACAACATGGAGCAATGTATCCATGATTTCACTGCAACCAGGGATCTGTTCAGATATTGGACTCAGATATCTGTGTGTGTGAAGTGGCCTTAAAGATCGGTTTATGTATGCTGCAACATACTGAGACTATCAGACAGGGATTATAGATATACACCCAGGCCTCATCATGGTCTTGGGTGCACAGGGGACCTGACAGGTTCTCTTTACGTGTGTGCTGAGATGCAATACACTCTTAGTTTTTTGATGAATGCTTGATAATAAAGATTATATTCAATTAAAAAAATAGCTTTCTACAAATGGAATTATTTTCCTTTTTCAGAACATTCTTGTTTGTCATATTGCAAGATTCTTCAAAGGTTCAATGCTGACTTCTAAGATTGCTACCTTCAATAGGTACCCTATCATCTTTCACTCTGAAGAAGCTATATGCATAACGTTTCCCATAAGGCGACCTCGACTTAATAATAATAATAAATCTTTATTTATATAGCGCCAACATATTCCGCAGCGCTTTACAATACAGTGGCAATACAGTGGTTAGAGTACCGAAAATATAATACAGTAAGTAATTACAGTAGAGAACAAATACAGAACAATAATTGGATTCAAACCAATAGGCATAGAATCAATATAAAAAAGAAAATACAATAAATAAAGCAAGAAATGAAGGTGACCCTGCTCAAAAGAGCTTACAATCTACAACGGGATAGGGGTTGCACAAGGTACAAGGGCTTATTGCACTAATAGTCCAGGCATCCTGAGGAAATGGGGGATAGAAATAAGCTTACATGAATGGTCATCAGACAATCTGTGTAGACCTTTTTGGTTTGGTGAAGTTTGTAGAAGAGTAATGTCAAGAGAGATAGCCCATTCACTATCTACAGTACAAAGGACTTCTATTAGGGAGTATGATAGGCCGCCTTAAAAAGATGTGCTTTTAGGGATCGTCTGAAGCCATGCAAGTTGTGGATAGTCCCGATTTCTTGGGGTAAAGCATTCCAGAGGATTGGTGCAGCTCGGGAGAAGTCTTGGAGCCAGGAGTACACAAGAAGAAACTTTATCCCTTAGACCATGAATCTTTGTTATACACCACCCCAAAAGCTCTATACAAGACATAACAAAAATATGTAGGTTAGCCTAAAGTGTTATTTCTAAACTGGTTAGACTCTTGCTATTTTTTTCTCTTACACGACACCAATATATTCTGCTGCTCTTTAAGATACTATTCTGAGGATCCCAATATACTGAAAATGTCTGATACTTTGAGTTCCAAAATGGCTGCAAAACAGGATAAAGTTATTCCTAGTTTTGTAGGTAGAATAATGTAGTAATGACAAGAAGAATCAGCTCCCTTCACTATGGGTGGCTTGTCATCATTTAATCATCGCTAATAGTTTACACAAGTCTTTAGGCCTCAATATCATCAAATTGTATCTCTGCTTTGTGTCCTGACTTTACAACTAGTTCAACTTACCACACATTTCCTGCTGCGTGTGACATCTGCTGGATAGAATATTGTTTATCTATTGTCTGAAATGTCCAATAAAATATAAATGACCTGGAAGGGACCCAAAGGCTTGGAACAAATTTCCACTCCATGGAAACCGGTGGCAGCGAAAGACTTCCAGACCCAGATGTTCTCCATTTTCCCGGTGTTGTGTTTAGACATTGTCTTACTTCGAGCTATGACAGAACAATTAGCTATTTCTTAGGGAAAAAAATAAAACGGAACAACGAGCTGCACCTCTACAAGTGGACGCAATTAGCATTTACGATATTTCCTGCATGTTCAGTTGGGAAGTTTGGGCAGAAAATAAAAAGAACATGTCAAATGGAAGCATCAGGTTGCAAAAATCTGCATACTGCCCAAGGAAAATTACAACTATACTTAAACTTGGCACAATTGCTCTAAATCACAAAATGTACATATCCCAGAAATACAACCATAGTCCAAGAGGTTGTTATACAACAAGGTGGTTCACTTGGGACCTCATTAATAAGAACCAGAACAGTCATCTCTTTCTGGCTGACACTTGTATTTGTTTCAAAGACTAACACATTGTTGTGTGAAGAAGTATTTGCTCGTTTCCTGATTTCTTATTCTTTTGTATATATGTCACCCTTAAATATTTCAGATCACCAAATTTAAATAATAGATAAAGGTAACACAAGTAAACACAAAATGCAGTTTATAAATGAAAGTCTTTATTATTATGGCAAAAAAAGAAATCCAAACCTACAGTACCCTGTGTGAAAAAGTGATCCCCCAAAATTTAACTGTGGTTTATCACATCTTTGGGTAGCCAAGTTAAATTTCTCTAGCTACACCCAGGCATGATGACTGCCACACCTATTCTCAATCAAGAAATTACTTAAATAGGACCTGCTTGACAAAGTGAAGAAGGCCAAAATATCCTCAAAACCTACACATCATGCCGCAATCCAAAGAAATTCAGGGAGGAGTGAGAAACAAAGTAAATGAGATCTATCAGTCTGGAAAAGGTTATAAAGCTATTTCAAAACCTTTGGTACTCCATTGAACCACAGTCAGAGCCATTATCCACAAATAGCGAAAACATGGAACAGTCATGAACATTCCCAGGAGTCGCCGGCCGACCAAAATTATCCCAAAAGAGAAGCGAAAACTCATTTAAGAGGTCACAAAAGACCACACAGCAACATCCAAAGATCTGCAGGCATCACTTGCCTCAATTAAGGTCAGTGTTCATGACGCCACCATAAGAAAGAGACTGGGCAAAATTGGACTGCATGGATGAGTTCTAAGACAGAAACCACTACTGAGAAAAAAAATACATAAAGGCTCATCTAAATTTTGCGAGAAAACATCTTGATGATCCCCAAAACATTTAGGAGAATACTCTGTGGACTAAGGAAACAAAAGTTAAACTTTTTGAAAGGTGTAAATCCCATTACATCTGGCATAGAAGAAACACAGCATTTCAGAAAAGGAACATCAAACCAACAGTAAAATATTGTGTTGGAAGTGTAATGGTTTGCAGAATATAGAATATATGAGTCCCTTCAAGTATGTATTCTGTTTCAATGAGTTGTCCTATCAGTACCCCCAATTCTTCAAAATTGAGGAGCACAGGTCAAACTGCTAAACTCCCTAAAGATCAGCTATACATTTTCAGAAGGGGAAAATCTTGTGCATAATTATGTCAAGCCATTTAAATTATGTTTAGAAAGGCAGGACACACTGTGGAGACTCTCCTCTATCACACTTATATCAACTATTGTGGTATAATGAAATGGGCATCCAAATAGGGAAATGTCACATGTTGACTGCTTTGCAGTCCATAAGTGTTGCTACTGTGATTTAAAGGGATCCTGTCACCCCCAAAATGCATCCTAAGTTATTAAAACATGTCCCTGCAGCCTCCCATCAGTAATCCCACACTCCTTTTTGGTCATAAAAGCATCCAGTGAAAGTATAGAAAAACGTTATATCACTTACTCATTAGTGATGATAATGAGCAGTGGCTATATTCATAGTCACCCAGGCGGGCCCATGTTGTCATAATAACACGCCTTAATAGGCATGATCTGCAATTCCTACTACACTCAGCACCTCCCAGCTCTCCTCAGCGCTGGCGAGGCTGTAATGGGGCTGTAATGACGTGAATTGCGTCATTTCCGGCAGCGGGTGATGTCAGTACACCCGCGCCGCTCTCCGGGCTTCAAGCACTGCACTGCGCATGCGGCGTGGGTGTACTGACGTCACCCACTGCCGGAAATGACGCGATTCGCGTCATTACAGCCCTGCCAGTGCTGAGGAGAGCGGTCCCATTCACTCCAGAACCCCCGTCCCAAGAGGTCCACGGAGAGCCTGTGGTCTTTTATTGGCATAACCCGAGTGGGGCGATGATGGGGTTCCCAGGGGACATAAAGGTGGGCAAGGCCAAAATAGAGATGCTGACCTGGAAGGAGCATGTGAGGCAGTGGGTTGCAAAGTAGGAGGCAGAGGAGGTGAATTGGAGGGCTGATAGGGGGCCACGGCAGCAAGTTACCGTGACCACCCTCGACTTCCGGAGAGGTTGGGGATTCCTCCTGGTAACGGGGGCAGGTCTGGAACTATTTGTCTCCCGCCGGGATGTTGAGGAGTGCCTGCCCTAGGGACACCTGGATAGGGATCTGCACCCCGGGGACCAGGTCTTGCTCAAAAGGCAAGAGGGTGAACGAGGACCATATGCCCTTCAGGTAAAGAAAGCCCAGGTAAAAGCTGAAGTCGCATCCATGCATACCACAGAAAGGCCTGCGCCCCCAGAACTACATGAGCAAGGGACTCAAACCCAGTAGTTGGGTGCCGCTGGACAGGAGGGCAGTGAGACTGGCTGCACTGCCTTGGAGGGAGGAGTAGGAGAACTGGCAGGCTAATTGTAAATAGTTTATTGTGTGCTGTGTGAGTGTGACTGTTAATGGGACAATATGACTATGGACAATTAATGTCCAGAACTTTTATGTATAGTTAGCACATTACGGTGTGCACCCTGTTGGTTTTAGGCCTGATGCTTTTATAGTGAACTAATTAGTGTTTACGTAACCTGCTGACCACAAAGCAATACCCACTCAGTGTGGACAAAAAACATTGGTCCATCATCCTGTCGCCCACCCAGGACCAATGTTGGGGGTTTATTTTTGGTGGGTCCCTCAGGAAGACAGAAGACAAGTTGAACAGACAATCATTGAGACACTCGGTGAGAGATGCTCACCAAAGTACCCCTTTTTGCACTTCTCCTTTTTCATATTTTTATACTCATCTCTTTTTATATACTTACAGTGTGGTTTTTGTTATATAACATTTATGCATAGAACCTCCAGTAAGGAAAGAAGCACTCTTGTATTTGCTTTATTGTTGTTAAACATGCATGTTATAAAAATGTGAGTTCTATGCGCAACATCATTTAACCCGTGTCGTCGCACGAGGACGTGCTAATCTTTGCTAAGGGGGAATGTGGAGCCCCTGCCGTCTGGTCACCACAGAGGGGTACTGCACCCAATCCATGGGATACATGGTTCAACCAAATTGCTGGTACAGCAATGGGGACTCCGGTCTCCTATACTATGGCTAACCTCTTCCTCACACACTTTGAAGATCATGTGATCTATAGTAGCTCCAATCCTTATTTGAAGTTTATTAAAATTTTTGTCAGATACGTGGATGATATCTTTATCATCTGGGACGGGGACAAGAATGACTTTTTGTCCTTTATCAACTTCCTGAGCAATACGAATAAATATAATATGTTGTTTACCTCAGTTTATGATGATGAAAAATTAGAGTTCCTATATGTAAAGTTAAGCATTAAGGATGATAGGTTGATTAAATCTCTTTTTAAAAACCCACGGCGTCCAACACCCTCCTTCACTACGAGAGTGCCCATCCTGTTCATACCAAACGTTCCCTTCCTTACAGCCAGTTTCTAAGGGTAAAACGTATGAATAATAATGAGGATATATGTAAAGAACAACTTCAAGAATTAGAGGATAATTTTAAGGCGAGAGGGTACCCTGATGGGATTTTGGAGGATATAAAAGAGAGGATTTTAAAATTGAAGTCGGTCACAAAAAGGATCAGTCCTCCACTAAGTCATCTAAACGGTTTGTATTGTCGATTAAATTCAGGGCTATGTTCAATAAGATGACAGGGGCCATAAGAAAATTCTGGCATGTTTTGGAAAGGGACAGGGAGTTGAGTTCCATCGGTTTGGGACCACCTATAATTTCATACATGAGATGTAGCAATCTTAAAGATTTATTGGTTGAAACTAGAATGGCTACAAAAAAGGAGAGAACATGGTTGGAGGAGAGGTGGCCTAAAGGCAATTATAAGTGTAGGAACTGTAGGTAGTTCAATTACCATTCAACCGAAAATCCAGTACACATAGGTGACAGACAACATAAGGTTACGGCATATATAAACTGCAAAACTAAATGGGTAGTTTATGCCATTTTCTGTCCGTGTAAGAGATATTATGTAGGTAAAACAATCAGGGAACTTTACACAAGGTTTAAAGAACACTATAGGCCTATCCGTACAGGTATCGCCAGCCCAAGATTGATAAAACACATTAATGAGTGCCATAATGGTGATGCAGATGTGCTTACATTTGTGGGACTTGAGCACATCGTACCATCAGTGAGAGGTGGAGACACATAGATTACTTCTTCAAAGAGAAAGCAGGTGGATTATAGAGACAAGAGATTGTGGGCCTTTAGGGTTATCTGGCTGCCTTTTTGTGATCCGTGTTAAGATCTCAAAGGTTGGTCTGGGAGATTGATTTGTTATGTATCAGGGTTGTTTTAGACTATAGATAGTGTAATTATAAATTAATTAGAAGTATGCCGTAATAAAATAAAATAAAAAAACACTCAGTAATAGGCTATTAAGAGCAAGTATTAGGATGAATAAGGGATTCTACCGCCTTTTGAATACTTTATGGTAAATTGCGGTTGGAATTGAATGTCTACGGTAAAATGTCCTTATATGAGGTTGTTTACGGTAGTAGCACAAGTAGTGCAGCACTCGCGATCACTTGCCGGTTTAAATGTGCTCGGTAAGAATATCAACTCGAAAATAGATTGGATCAGCTTATTTTAATAACTGCATGTTACTGCACTCTTTATTACCGTATGTACTCGTGTATAAGCCGACCCGTGTATAAGCCGACCCCCCTACTTTTGCCCCCAAAACCTGGGAAAATCTATTGACTCGTGTATAAGCCGAGGGTGGACCCCAGCACAGGTATACAGCCCCCAGCAGTGTGGTATACAGCAGCCCCAGAGGTATATACAGCAGCCCCAGTGGTAGTATACAGCAGCAGCCCCAGTGGTATATACAGCAGCAGCCCCAGTGGTATATACAGCCCCAGTGGTAGTATACACGCAGCCCCAGTAGTATATACAGCCCTAGTAGTATATACAGCCCTAGTAGTATATACAGCCCCAGTGGTATATACAGCCCCAGTGGTAGTTTACAGGCAGCCCCAGTAGTATATACAGCCCCAGTGGTAGTATACAGGCAGCCCCAGTATTATATACAGCCCCAGTGGTAGTTTACAGGCAGCCCCAGTATTATATACAGCCCCAGTGGTAGTTTACAGGCAGCCCCAGTATTATATACAGCCCCAGTGGTAGTTTACAGGCAGCCCCAGTAGTATATACAGCCCCAGTGGTAGTATACAGGCAGCCCCAGTAATGCAGGGCCCCCCCAGCCTGACTCCGGTCACCTGTAAAGCAAATTATACTTATCATTGTCCCGCTGTCCGCGCCCGCCGCTGCTGACATCCGCGATCCTCCATCTTCATGCGTCTTCTTCCTGTTTCCTGTGTTCGGCGCCGGTAATGACGTCATTGGCTGCGACGAACACAGGAAACAGGAAGGAGACGCATGAAGATGGAGGATCGCGATGTCGGCAGCGGCGGGCACGGACAGGGGGACAATGATAAGTATAATTTGCTTTACAGGTGACCGGAGTCAGGCTGGGGGGGCCCTGCATTACTGGGGATGCTGGGGCTGCTGGGGCTGCTAGGGCTGCCGTCACTGACTCGCGTATAAGCCGAGGGGGGTACTTTTCAGCCCAATTTTTGGCTGAAAAACTCGGCTTATACGCGAGTATATACGGTATGTTGTTTTGATATGACTTTTAATTGTTTTGCATTTAGTTTTGTGCATGCGGTAGTGACGTCTGAGTCTGGCTTATTTAATCGTCGGATGTGAAGTCAGATGCCAATCAGGACCCGTGGAAGCGGTAATTCACCACAAAATGGCAGGCCGTCATCCGTCGTCTCTGCACTCCCCCTCCCCTGTTAGTATGTTTATGATCTGATTTTCAGGACAATCAATAAACACATGAAGATCCCACCCTGGTGAGTGCAGCCATTTTTTCTTCATTATTTGAGCAATCCATGGGTGTGGTATTCCTGTCTGCAGTAAACAGGATGGTAAGTTTAGACACCCACAAAAGCACCCAACACACCCGTTCCCAGGGATGGCGGGTGAACCCAATAGTGGGAGGACCCAGGTAGACAGTTGGACGGCAGGGAGAGAAAGGTGGAGGGTGGGAAGTTAGGAAGGCAGCAGTCAGGAAGGAGAAAGCGGAAGACAACAGGAAGTAGTTAGGCAGATAGAAGAGAAAGTAGGCAGTGTATGTAAGAGAGGAAGGACCCGGAGGACTTGAGCGGAGATGAGGCTTGTTCCAGAACAACAGACTGCAGAGAGACAAATTGAGCCCTAGGGGAATGGGCAGTGAGCAATCTACCCATGCACGCAAAACTGAAGTAAAGCGGAGGGTCAGGTTGCTAAGAACTATCCGGACTGCAACTGATCCAGAACTGTACCCTGTGGGGCTAGCTGAGAAAGCTAAGTAAACCAGGTTTGGAACTCAGAGCTGTGTGTCAGACTGTTTATTTCCCGCCTGATGAGCAGTAGACTAATAAGCTGTGCAGGCCGCAGGAGCCTGCCTGAGCGGCGCTCCAATCCCTCCCTGTAGCCAGATCAGCCCTTCTGGCCCTCCTTCACTCAAGACCTCTACACCGGATTCCCTGGGGACCCACTCCACCCGTGGGGAGCGAAACCATCACAGCTGCCATCTCATCATCCACATAGGTCCCGGACCGCAGCGGTGGCCACTAATAGCCACATACCACAGGTGGCTTCATGACAACCACCCCTAAATTCCCCTCTTTTCCAAAAAAACCCTTCTCCCTTCGTTTATTGACGGCTCCGGGGCCACAGACTGGGTCACGCCACCGTGACGTCCCAATCCCCCAGATGACATCGCCAGAGAGATCCGGCTCCGAGTACCCCACGGTCCCCGCTGGGTGAGTCACTAGCACCCCTGCACGCCCTTCACCCACCTTACTATCTTGCGTCCTGATTCCCTATCCGCTACTACTCCAAGACAGGAAGATATCAAAATGATATAAAACTGTTCGTAACTCACAGGACAAAATGAAGAACATTTTCGTATTGATAATTCTGTGTTTGCTATCGGAAGTGATAGCTACACACAGTAAGAAAGTTGGAGACAAACAACAAGATGAAGATTATTATTTATGGGATGTAAGTTGTGATACTTGGTTGGCTGTGCTTTTTGCATTTCACCATCCAAGTAGTGTCAATTTACAGTCATATAATTCTTCATAAATGTTTAATTTCAGTGACAGCATGGAACACTCTGCAGCCGAATTCTAACAGGATTTTCAAGGGAGTGGTCGAAGGAAAGAGACCTCATCTGGATAAGAATCATTCCTGCCATAGAAATCTAATGCATATGTGGCAGAAAGCCTGCTAAACTCCTAAGTATCTCTGAAATGTTAAATGAATATATTAAATGAATCTAGGATATAAACCCACATCTCGTGTAGAGGCTGCTATAAGAATCTGAGAGAAAGCCCAAGGGAAATATAGTGAAGCCTGAGCCAGGGCCGGCGTCAGCACCCGGCGTACCCGGGCAAGTGCCGGGGCCCGACGGCTTGGAGGGGGCCCACCGGGCCCCTGAGGGCTAGGGTCACACTTGTGTTGTGACCCTAGCCTGACGCAAGTATTGTCTGCTGCAGCGCAGAGCGTTTAACGCTATGCGCTGCCAGCAACTGAGCCCATAGAAACCCGCAGTTTACATTGACAACGAGTGGTTGTCACGGTAAACGTCGGGTTTCTATGGGCTGCCTCCAGCGCATAGCAGCGTTGCAACATACAATACTTGCATAAGGCTAGGGTCACAATGCAAGTGTGACCCTAGCCTCAGGGGCCCCTGAGCACTGCCCCCACAGCCAGAGCCATATCCAGGGGGCAGCTGGGGGGTCATTTTCAGGCTCCTGCAGGCTGCAGCACCGGCGGTCTCCCTCCTCCCCCCTCCACGGGAGCGACAGAGCTGCACACACTCTGTGCTTACAGGACCTGCGATGATGTCACATGGAGGGGAGGAGTCAGGGGTCTCATGATCAGCTCCTCAGTGTATCCAGGACTCTGCTGGCCATCAATGATGCTCAAATAAGGTGAAGTTTGTGTGTGGTCAGGAGGCATTTACAGTGTGAATGTAGCAGAGGTGAGTGTGTACTAGGTGTATGGCAATTAGGTGAAGGTTATGTGTGGGGTCAGGAGGGATTTACAGTGTGAATGTAGCAGAGGCGAGTGTGTACGAGGTGTACGGAGCAGAGCCGTGTGTGTACGAGGTGTACGGAGCAGAGCCGTGTGTGTACGAAGCAGAGCCGTGTGTGTACGAAGCAGAGCCGTGTGTGTACGAGGTGTACGGAGCAGAGCCCTGTGTGTACGAAGTGTACGGAGCAGAGCCGTGTGTGTACGAGGTGTACGGAGCAGAGCCGTGTGTGTACGAGGTGTACGGAGCAGAGCCGTGTGTGTACGAGGTGTACGGAGCAGAGCCGTGTGTACGAGGTGTACGGAGCAGAGCCGTGTGTGTACGAGGTGTAGGAGCAGAGCCGCGTGTGTACGAGGTGTATGGAGCAGAGCCGTGTGTGTACGAGGTGTACGGAGCAGAGCCTTGTGTGCACGAGGTGTACGGAGCAGAGCCTTGTGTGCACGAGGTGTACGGAGCAGAGCCGTGTGTGTACGAGGTGTACGGAGCAGAGCCGTGTGTGTACGAGGTGTACGGAGCAGAGCCGTGTGTGTACGAGGTGTAAGGAGCAGAGCCCTGTGTGTACGAGGTGTACGGAGCAGAGCCCTGTGTGTACGAGGTGTACGGAGCAGAGCCCTGTGTGTACGAAGTGTACGGAGCAGAGCCGTGTGTGTACGAGGTGTACGGAGCAGAGCCGTGTGTGTACGAGGTGTACGGAGCAGAGCCGTGTGTGTACGAGGTGTACGGAGCAGAGCCCTGTGTGTACGAGGTGTACGGAGCAGAGCCCTGTGTGTACGAGGTGTACGGAGCAGAGCCGCGTGCGTACGAGGTGTATGGAGCAGAGCCGCGTGTGTATGAGGTGTACGTAGCAGATCCGCGTGTGTACGAAGTGTACGTAGCAGATCCGCGTGTGTACGAAGTGTACGGAGCAGAGCCGCGTGTGTACGAAGTGTATGGAGCAGAGCCGCGTGTGTACGAGGTATGTGTACCAGTGGTAGCCCCCCGCGGATTCCGCTCCTATAGTCTCAGCCACCTTTGCCAGCAGCATTCTTCTCCATAGTCTCTTCTGCCGCTGTCTGCATTCTGCAGCTCAGCATGGAGGGGCACGATGTCATCACTGTGCTGATATGTGCAGAGCGACCAGAGGAGACCGGAACAGCGAGAAGAAAGGTGAGGAGAAGAGAGATCTGGACGGCCAGACACTCCGCTTGGCTGCGGTGCCACCATATGGCAGTGCGGCTCCATTGAGCTGCTTGCATTATTTGTGTGCTTCAGGATGCTTGTGTATATACCAAGAATCCTCAGACGCACAAAAATGCAACATTTTGCATTTGAAGGGTAGTTTTAAAAGGCGCAAGGGAACGCAATCGCATTTTAGCCCTAACAAGGTGTAATATACTCACTGTCAGGAACAGCTCTTGCTGGTTTCGGCAGTCACTGTTCCTGTAAGGCTGCCTTCACATAGGAGTTTTTTTTAAATGTGGCAGTTGTGGTAAAAAAAACCTGCATCTGCCGCATTTTCCGTCTAGCGGCTGCACTTGCTGCACGTTTGCGGCAAGCCCCATGCATTGTCTATGGGGCTTGCGGTAAGTGTGCGGCAATATATATATATACATATATAATATATATATATATATAGTCCGCGATATGTACTTAAAGGGGGCCCACTGAGACCTTTTCGCCCGGGCCCACAGAAACCTGGAGCCGGCCCTGGCCTGAGCCATATTAATATTTTTATGCAAACTGAGTCACTTTTGAAAAAGTATAAACTTGTTTAGGGAGTTAATCTGTAGACATTTCAGGGCAAGTTTTAGAGATTGTATTTTTAACAATCAGATTTAAACTATTTCTGGTGTCATTTAGAAATTTAAAATTTATTAAACCAAGATTACTAAGAAGTTACTTAATAGTTCAGGGCATATTTTTAAACGAGGACAAAAAATTGATGTAGAGGGGTACTTTGGAGAGACTCATTTTTATACTGTCCCTGCCCTCATACATTATGGAGCTGAGCTGTCCATAGCAGCTCTAGGACCTTTAGATCACTTATAAAACAATAAAATTGTATCTGCTCCTCAGCACTCCCATATGTCCATAGTGGATAACACGTCACATAGCAGTGTAAACTCCATGCTGCAGCAGATAATAGGAGGTATGGTGGGGGCCTGGCCATCAATTCCATTGCTCACCCTACGTGCCAGCACCCTGATATACTTCCTTCGATCTTCTGTACAAAAATGGTGCGCGGCCAAGGGTCATAAGCTCACCCTACGTGGCAGGCCTGATACACATCCTTCTAGCTAATGTAAGAAAAAGGGTGTGCTCCCTTCTATTAGCAATCACATCACCAAGATGATAGAAATATGTGCTGTGACATGATTTCCTCTAGAAGGGAGCAAACCCCTTTTCTTTCATTAGATAGAAGGATGTATAGTGGGGCTGCCACGAAGGGTGTATCAGGCCAATGGCCACTTTCCCACCAAGACCCCTATTCATGCAGTAGGTAGAAGGAAGAATATCAGAAGGCAGGCTTGTAGGAGGCAGCAGCCATGCCTCTAACACCCCCCCTCTCGTTCTCTACAGCAGCACAGAGCTTACACTGCTGTGTGACAGTCCATTTAAAACATAGTACAGCATAGGGGCCCCGTGCAGACCACCAGGGTGCAATCCCATGCAATTCGACTACACGCTTTACCCATGGATTACCATGGTGATGGCCATGAGTAAGGCGTTTAGCCAATATGCGTACGATTGTATCCTGGTGGTTTGCACAGGACCCCCTATGCTGTACTATGTTTTAAACAGACTTCAATAAAACTTGCTTTTTTATCATATCCCTACTTCCTGTCAGCGCCGGATTACTTTTGTTGTTCAAGTCCTATTGCCGCCTGACACCATGGGCATATACCCGAGTGCCAGGAATTGGATCCATTTGAGACCAAAAGAAGACCACAGAGGGATGAGATGAATAACTTTTTGTATTTTTCAGTGCTGTTGGATAATGAACCATTTCCAAGCCTTCTACATACTTTCTTCTTCCAATAATTCTGATATAGGTTAATCTTCTTTCCTCTGACTAAAGGATGCTCTTCTAGAACTGAGCGGCTTCTTTAGATGTTTTTTGAAGTCTAATCTGGCCTTTCAGGCAGTCCTTATGGTTTCAGTCATGAGGGCAGTGCCGGCGCACGTTCAGTCACTGCTCTGTGTATTGAGAGTGACAGCTGTAACCGCTTTCTGACACTGACTGAAAGACGCTCTGCATTACAACCAGCTGTCACTCAGTGTAGGGGGAGTGGTTATAGCCACCGCATACTATACACCTAAAAGGGAATGCTGCTGGGAGGATTAAAGTTAATTTCTCCAGCAGTGTGGTTTAATGGGCAGGCGCTGGGCAGGCTCAGGATGCTATTACCCTGCAGACTAAACCTGCACACGCTGTCAGACCTGTGGGAGCACAAAACATCTCACATATGCTTTGTATGCCAGGAAGACTTCTTTAAAGATGACCTGACACCCCCCTGGTGTTATGCTAACTGAATGCAGCACAGAATGCAGCGTGTTGCTGCATTCAGGGAGGGGTCCCCATATCTCTAGCCCCCTATAAGTGTTAAAAAGACTTATAAAGTGTACAGATAAGGAGTTCCGGCGAGACTTAGTAATGAGTCATCATGGCTGCTCCCTGGTGGCCTCCCCGCCTCCAGCCCTCTCTTAGTTCCATGCCTCCTGTTATTGCTGAGGGCTGGAGGTGGCACAGAGAGGGCTGGAGGCGGGGAGGACACCAGAGACAGCGATGACTCATTACTATAAGTCTCTCCGGACTCTTATCTGTACACTTTATATAGTCTTTTTAACAACTTACAGGGGGCCTACAAACATGGGGGACCCCTTCCCTGAATGCAGCACACAGCTGCATTCAGTTGCATAGCGCCAGGGGAGTGAGAGGTCCTCTTTAAGTTGAAAGGAACTGCACATGCGCAGCCATTGTGATTGGTGGCTAAAACTCACTGATTCCAGAATATGAAAGGTTATTATTTTTTGAACGGAGATAATTTATAATAATGTAAATTGTCAAAAATATTTCTTTACACATTTTCTGCTTAATAAAATGTATTTCTTAGGGTGGGAAAACCCATTTAAGTAATTTTATGTACATTCGTGTTACTAGTTGCACAGAATGGAAAGCACATGAGCCATCAGGGCTGCAGAGAGAATTGTAATTTTATGGACTTGTTATGACAATTAAACTAAAAGTCTCATTCAAGTCCGTGTAAATTATTCTTGGCATTTAATACATATTCCCAGAGTGTAGAACACATTACAAAAAGTTGTAGAAATCAAAAAAGTGCAGCAATTATTAGCAATTTGGTCTTCTTACTAGTAAATTATTTGGAAATTTGATCAATGCGCAGACAAGAAGATTACACAGTATGTGACCTGATAATTGATTCCAGAGCTGGCGTTTTGGTAGACAGACATAATACATGGTGCTGTTGTGATGGATTCATAAAGTTACGGAATCATCTCTTTTGTATGAAGACGATCTCTTTATAAAACATTACAGCTAGCGAGCTTCATAATCACGCCTGCCATGAGACACGCAAGTGTAAGATGAATTATGGCAATGGCTGCAGGATGGTCATTACTGATGTGTAGGAAAATATCTAATTCAAAGCCAAAACTTACAAGGAAAATATGATAATATTTTATAGATGGCTTTTACATTTCCAGCACTGGCTAGACTACATTTCTCATGATCCTATGACTGCAGACTTATAAGGATTAAGTCGATTAAAGCAACTGAAACCTCAAAGTCTTCTTGTATAATGATATCTAGTCCTGAGAAATGGGGCAGAAAAGATTTTCCCCTTTATAAACAGTGCAATTAAGTTTGAGACTTACATATTTGTATCTCTCATACGTTTAGGGCTTTACTAACAAGATAATATAGCCTATTACCAACACCTTAAAGTGGAGTTCTCTAGTTCCTAAATTGCTTTAATTAGTTAGAAAGAATGAAAATAAGCAAGTTTGCAATTGACTTGCTTTTTCTACCTGCTGTCATTCCCCTTAATTAGAGATTGTATTTTTTTACTGCTCAGCTGGTTTCCATGAACCTCAGATCTCATGCCTGGCCAAGAAGTCATAGTTACATTTAGGAGAGGAGAGGAAAGGAGTTAACTCTTAACATACTAGACAACCAATTGATTTCTATGCACTAATTAGCTGCTCACTTCTTGAAAACTATAATATTACCAGTTTCATACTAGATTCTTGATAGACTTGATCCAGGAATTAGTCTGATTGCCCGTTGTGGAGTCAGAGAGAATTTTTTCCCAATGTGAGCTTAGTGTTGCCACATGGGTTTTTTTATGCCTTCCTCTGGAATCAACATGTAGGCTATGGGTGAATAGATGGACTTAAAGTCTTCCTTCAACCTTTAAAAAACTATGTTACTATGTTACTAATGTTACCTCTTTCCTTTCTCTCTCATCTTCTAAAGAGATACAGTTAAAAATCACTGCCTGAAGCTTTCAAAGCAGGTATTCTGATCACGGCCCTCTGCGGATAGCAATTTAGAGCAAATCACTGATAGCTGAATGTGCTACAGACCAAATGTGTATTATAGTTATACTAATGCTAAAGTTCTATTCACCAGAGCTGGTAGGAGACCCAGCCTGCCAATTACAATGGAGCAAGGAAACTGTAAGGAGACTGCATTGCTCAGTAGACAACTTGAGAACACCCCTTTACAAAAAGACATAAAAACAGAACTTGGCTTTTCCATCCCATTATGAGCAGTCAGTCAGAAAAGTCTATGGTCGCAATATATATTTTTATCTATATTTTAACTCGTGGAGAACTGCTCCATCTTTAGCTTTAGAAGAATTTATTAGATTTGTTAAAAAAAATGATTTTTTTCTCAATGCTGCAATCAACAAATATATTACACTGTGTTCCAAATTATTATGCAAATTGGTTTTAAGTGTCATAGGGTTTTATTTTATTTTTTTTTCAATGAAACCCATTGATGGTATTGTGTCTCAGGGTTCTGTGGATCATTGAAATCAATCCCAGATATCTGTGATAATTAGTTTGGCAGGTGAGCACAATAAGAAAACTGGGTGTTCCACAATATTACGCAGGCCACAGTTTTCAAGTAACATGGGAAAGAAAAAGGATGTCTCTGCTGACGAAAAGCAACAAATAGTGCAATGATTGGACAAGGGATGAAAACATTTGATATTGCACGAACAATTAAGTGTGATCATCGTATTGTGAAAAGATTTGTGGCTGATTCTGAGCACAGATGTGTTTGTGCAGATAAAGGCAGAATGTGGAAGGTTTCTGCCAGGCAAGTTCATCAGATTAAGAGAGCAGCTGTTAAAAAGGCCTTACAAACCAACAAACAAATGTTTGAAGCTGCTGGTGCCTCTGGAGTCCCTCGAACCTCAAGGTGTAGGATCCTTCAAAGGCTTGCTGTGGTGCATAAACCTACTATTCAGGCCACCCCTAAACAGTGCTCACCAGCAGAAACAGTTGCAGTGGGTCCAGATATACATGAAGACCAATTTTCAAGCAGTCTTGTTTACTGATGAGTACCGAGCAACCCTGGATGGTCCAGATGAATAGAGTAGTGGATGGTTGGTGGATGCCACCATGTCCCAACAAGGCTGCGACGTCAGCAAGAAGGTGGAGAAGTCATGTTTTGGGCTGGAATAATTGGGAAACAGCTGGTAGACCCCTTTAAGGTTCCTGAAGGTGTGAAAATGACCTCTGCAACGTATATAGTTTCCAACTGAGAACTTTCTTCCATGGTACAAAAAGCAAAAACGTGCCTTTAGGAGCAAAATCATCCTCATGCATGTCAATGCACCATCTCATGCTACAAAGAATACCTCTGTGCCATTGGCTGCTATGGACATAAAAGGAGATAAACTCATGGTGTGGCCACTATCTTCCCCTGACCTCAATCCTATAGAGAACCTTAGGATTATAATCAAGAAAAAGATCTATGAGGGTGGGAGGCAGTTCCAATCAAAACAGCAGCTCTGGGAAGCTATTCTGACATCATCTAAAGAAATACAAGCAGAAACTCTCCAGAAACTCACAATATCAAAGGATGCTAGAATTGTGAAGGTGATATCAAAGAAGGGTTCCTATGTTAACATGTAACTTAGCCTGTTAGGATGTTTTGGAGTTAAATAGCTTTTTATTTCAGTGAATGTGACCTGTTAATGCTGCAAATTCAACAAATGAACATTTTCAGTTCTTTCAAACATATCAAATTTTACAAACTCTACTGTGCGTAATAATTTGGAACAGTGCTTTTAGAGTTTTTTAATTTTGAAAATGATACTGTTATCATAGGGAGATTCAATAAAATTTGATGTATACTCTAACGGGTGATGACTTTTATTACACTGATCGTCATTTGCACCAACCATTTAGAAAATCAGAGAAAAATAACATTTGCATAATAACTTGGAACACAGTGTATTAATTGGTTACAAAAGTAATGTAGTTTCTACATTACTAAGGGCGCGTTTTTTTTCGCAGCTGCACCTGCCGCAAGTGCAAAACCGCACTTGCCGCACCTGCCGCAAGTCCCCCTATACTTACTATGGCGATTACCGCAACCGCGCCGCAAATGCAGCGGTTATGCGGCAGCTATGCGGCAATCGCGGCAGATGCGTTTTTTTCACCGCATCTGCCGCGATTTCAAATTACCGCTGATGTGAAAGGGCCCTAAGTGATGCATACACGCATGAGGCTTAAGCCCGGGTTACACGCTTCAATGTGTCGGTGAACCAACCAACGATCCGATTGACCCAACTTCGCTGGAACGATGATCAATGATCGCTAGTGAGGTGTCACACGTACTGATATCGAGAACGATACTTGCGGTCGTTTGGTTGCCTATGTCCTCCAGTTCTGAATAGGCGAAGTCATTAATGACATCGTTATCAAGGTGTCACACACACAGATGCTGCAGATTGGATGAACGATGAACGACTGATTTATGGTCCGGTTCATAAACCTCCGATCAACGATCAGCCAACTTATCATTGGTTGATTCTACATGTCACATGCAATGACGTTGTTGCTCCTCCCCAAAACCTGTGACGTACCAACGATATTGTTAACGATATTGCAGCATGTAAAGGGCCCTTTAGGGTCTTTTCAAATCAGCTTTTTTTCACTGAATGCGGCAGATCTGTCAGATTTACCGCATCTGCCGGATCTGCTGTCTAACGACTGACTTGCGGTACACCTGCGGCAAGCCCCCATTCATTCTCTATGGGCCTTGCGTCAATGTGGCAAGTGCAGCTTTGCCGCAATCCGGCAAATCTGGCAATTGCGGCTGGGCAAAAACTGCGGTTAGCAGTGTTTTAATTTGCACGACTGCAAGTGCCGGATTGCAGGAACACAGCACTTGTCGCAAGCCCCATAGAGAATGAATGGGGGTTTGCCGCAGATGTACAGCAAGTCGGCCGTTATGCGGCAGATCTGGTAGATACAGTAAATCTGCCAGATCTGCCTCATTCAGCGAAAAAAAGCTGATGTGAAAGGCCCCTTAGAAGCTAATGTTCACACCTAAGAATATTTATATAGCTTTGCCAAATTTTACTCTCTACACAATAGGTAAAGCAAAGTCATAAATAAAGGAAAGGAAAATGAATAGAGAGAAGCTAGCCAGTTGAAGTTCAGGTTCTGCAGGTTCAGTTGGAATTTAAATAAAGTTCTGTTCTGAACCCCAACCTCAGTGGAAGTCACTGACTGGGCAGTTTGGGTCTCTGCCCACATACAGCCAGTCATCAATAAAGCATGTCCGGAGGAAGGAGGGCGGGGTTCTGTCATATTTTTATTTTGTACACACTACTATCCAAGAACTTTGATTTTACCCCAGTGTGAGCCAATCAAACAATGCAAGCCAAGCACAGTGATGCCCACTCCAGTGGTTTGCATACATAAAACATCTGAACTTTGAACTCGATCACTGATTTTTTTTGTAAAGTCTGTTTTCGGCACGGACGCCAAACTGTAAAGTTCGGATCTGCTCATACCTAAGAATGAAGAGTTACTTATTAGCAGTGGGCTGTTTTTTCCACACAGTGAAGGTTTTATCACCAGGAGATCATCATTACCTAGATTAATTGTGAGCAGTTATCGGACCACACTTCTGATAAACAACCTACTGTCACAAATGGGCAATGTAGAAAGCTGTGGTGTGGATGGAGTTAGCATTCTGTGTCCTGCTACATGCTACAGCATCTATTATGCTAGAATATATGGGCTGATTCCAGATTATTCCAACAGCCAATTACAGGCACTTATACTCTTTGATAGGGTCTGTGATTGGCTGTTGAGAGTCTCAGCAGTGAACATTCAGGAAGTTAATGAGCGGCCCCGAAGTACAAGCGATGGACGCCAGTAAGTATAACGCTTTTGTTTAATCCATGTTTCCTTTCTTTTTCCAGCCTCATCTCATAACTTTAAAGTCTGAGTTCAGGGTTTGGACTCAAGTTGGAGTCACGTCGGGCCCTGAACTTGAATATTAAAAAAAATCCGGTCGGGTCTGCTGAACCCAAACATCGGCGGGCTAGCCCATCACTGGTGGTCATATCTTCTATCATGCTGCCACACTTCTTCTGTCACTGCCATCCATAAATTCAGTCCCTGCTGTCACACTGCTCCCTGTCCTTGTTCACTAAAATGAGACATCACCAAGGGGCGGTCATAGAAGCAGAGTGAGTGACAACAGCGCTGAGCCTCATCTTCTGTTACCTCTCTGCTATCACTCACCGTGCTTCAATTTCCATCCCATGATGCTCTGTGAACAAGGTGGTCTTAATAGAAGCTGTGCTCACTTCTCTGTCTCTATTATGACCACTGATTCCAGATGTCTTCCGGGGAGGTGGTGAAGACAGTTGTCCCCTGATGACATCCTATTTTGGGGTGAATGAGAGATACTGGGGGAACAGACTGCAGGGCTTGAGACTCCCCTAAAATAAAATGTTACAGCAAGTAATGGAAAATAAGCGGATTATTTTTAAGGTATATTTTCCGCAACACATAGTGTTCTCATTTTTCAGGATCTGGGGCTGTGTGATGGCTTATTTTTTGCGTTTTGAGCTGATGTATCTATTGATACAATTTTTGGGTAAATGGAATGTTTTGATCACCTGATATTGTATATTATTGCAATGTTGTGGCTGCCAAAAAAAACATAATTTTTGGTTTGGATTTCTTTTTCCATTATGCTGTTTGCAGTTCTGATTGATTTTATATTTTGATAGATTGGGCATTCCTGAAAATCGAGACACCAAATATGTGTGGTTTTTTTATTATATATTTTATTTTCAATAGGTTAAAAGGGTGAGATTTGAACTTATGTTTATTTTCACATTTTTAAAAACTTTTTAAATTTTTTCTTTGTTTTAGATTGCCCCTTAGGGCAGCTCAGCACTGCCCTGTGTGATTGTTTGTCCTGTTCACAGAAATGCTGCACATCTGTGAACAGGAAAAATTATTACTTTCTGTGGATGTAGGCACTTGCTGGGCATCCACAGGAAGTGAATCATTACAGCATCCGGGGTTCTCACATGCCGGGTTATCAAGGTAACACATCGAGGTCCCATGATTGCATCATGGGACCTCTCATGCTGCCGGGGAATAGCACAATCCCTGCCACGATGCTTTGGATTGCGCTGTCAGTGATTGACAGCACGATTTATAGGGTTACCAGCACCTATGATATCGCTGATCTGATCGTGCTATTAGCTACATATCTCAGCTGATCAGATCAGCTGACATATGTAAAGAATGATGCGAGCTCAGCGTGTGAGCTCGCATCAGAGGGAAGGACACAGGAAAGGGCATACTATTATGCTATTTGGTCGTGAAGGGGTTGAGATAAAGCAAATTACAAAAGTGGTTAGGGCTTGCAAATAGAAATGTTTAAAGGGCATGATACGTATTGCACAACTTCTTTAAGATCTGGCCTGGCTTATAGCTAGTGTGTTTTAGTAACTTCTAGTATATCTCTTTTACATCGTATGTAGATTAGAGATTAGAGATCAGCCATTTGTACACTTTGTAGGGACACATGATTTGGGTGTAACATTAGAGACTGGACGCTGGTCGTTCTCGTGAGATTGGTTTTGTGCCTGCACCACTATAAATATAGAAATATAGAAAAACTCCACTTCTATGGGAAGTAAATAGCGGTGCATGCTGACTCAGTTATCTTTGCTATTCTCTTATAAGTGGATAGAGAGCTATGCGCTTGTGTGGCAATCACTCCATTCACAGTGACTTGAGGAGGGGCGCCATGCTCCATAACACTGCCAGCCCTGATCCTATCAGACATTAATGGCATTTCATGTGAATATGGCAATATACCTTTAAGCTATGAGTAGATAGGTATCATTATTGTTTCCCTTCAAATGTGCAGAGTCACTTTAGGACAGAGGTGGCAAAAATAAAAATAGCAAGGAGAGCAGTAAACTCTGCAAAAGCTGCATTCAATAAAGACAAGTGAAACCAGACACGGCATGGAAAAAACAAGCATATGGATCGGCAGCAGAGAAAAACAAAGGACAATATTAAACAGATTTTCTTTTACTAAACAAAAGTCTGAACACATCACAGAAAATGTTATAATGAGTATAATGGAAAAAGAAGAGCCCACTACAAAGAGCTGTTAGTTGTATCCCACAGTAAGCCAGCTGACATTCACCATTCTGTACATTTATGTGAAAGTGTTTTCAATATTTATTAACTGTCTGAGATTGTTCTCCACAATCCGCTCACCTGAACAGGTCTGATTACGTTACGTCATTCCGGCAGCTCTACGTGCGGACACAATGCTTCAGGGCATACAGCCCAGTATGGACTTTTATCAGAAGTAAACAAAAGATGAATCTCTGTATAGGATATTGATACTGGCAGGGAGAAAATGTTGGTGTATAGTATTATACAAATAACTATCACTACATAATCCAGTATGTCGTCATTGATTTGCCAATGTATTTGTTCACTATGAGAGCAGAAACATGCGGGAAAGGTGCCTTAAAGGGGTTTTCCCACAATCAAAATTAATTTTAAAGTTGATTCTAATCAATAGATCTTGGAATAATAATAATTTCCACAATTGGATGTGTTCAAAAAATGTACCTGTGCTGAGATAATCTTATATATGTGTCCCTGCTATGTACTGTGTAATGGCTGTGTCTGACCGTACAGGGACATGGTCTGATCATACCACATCTCCTGTGCTGAGATAATCTTATATATGTGTCCCTGCTATGTACTGTGTAATGGCTGTGTCTGACCGTACAGGGACATGGTCTGATCATACCACATCTCCTGTGCTGAGATAATCTTATATATGTGTCCCTGCTATGTACTGTATAATGGCTGTGTCTGACCGTACAGGGACATGGTCTGATCATACCACATCTCCTGTGCTGAGATAATCTTATATATGTGTCCCTGCTATGTACTGTATAATGGCTGTGTCTGACCGTACAGGGACATGGTCTGATCATACCACATCTCCTGTGCTGAGATAATCTTATATATGTGTCCCTGCTATGTACTGTGTAAAAGATGTGTCTGACCGTACAAGGACATGGACTGATCATACCACATCTCCTGTACTGAGATAATGGTTTGATTATACCACATGGTGTGATAATACCACATCTCCTGGGCCAAGAGGACACAAAAGATTATACATTACATGCATTTTTAAAAAAATGTTTAATCTCAAAGAAGGAATTATTTGCAATCTTTAACTGTAATGTCTGTATACTCTTTTGCGTCCTCCGCTGCCCAGGAGATGTGGTATGATCAGACCATGTACCTGTACGGTCAGACACAGCCATTACACAGTACATAGCAGGGACACATATGTAACATTATCTCAGCACAGGAGCTGACATATGATCAGATCATGTCCCTGTATGGTCAGACACATCCATTACACAGTATATAGCAGGGACACATATATAAATAAAGGAACAAAATATATTATCCAGGGCTAGTCGAATGAACTAGTGATTTGCCTAGTCTTGTTCTGCTTTGGATCATGTAATTAGGCTTAGGGGAGCGTGATGACATCCACCCCAAGGGCAACATAACCATCGGGACTCAGCAATGCTCACACATGAATGCAACAATCTGGCTTCTTGGAAATGCGCAATGAAGCCAAATTTCTGCTCTCTGACTTCATCAGGTGGCATTAGTGACACTGATCTTGCTTCACTGCAGCTGTCTAAGTGAGATCAGAGTCACTAATCTGATTCAGGACTAGTACTGGGGAATCAATATTCCGCTGGACTAGTGATGAAAAATTTGCATACCAGGAGCTAGATTTTAAACTTGTTTTTCAGATTTGAAATAAGTATTTAGCACATAAAGGACCTTCTAAGCCATAGGCTTATATAAAGATACTAGATGGTGGACCGATTCTAACGCATCTGGTATTCTAGAATACCTTGTAAACAGGAGGGAACTGTGTCACACTATGACTAACAGCCTTGTAAACAGCAGAGAAGTGCGTCACACTATGAGCGGCAGTTCAAATTGCGCGCTAATATACCAAGCCGTGCTCCGCTTATTGGTCGCCGCCAGCCGCAACGACCGCACTTGGTGCGTGTTTTAAAACATGCTTTGCTGATTGGTCGCCGTAGGCGGCGATGACCAATCAGCGAAGTGGAGCATGGCTTGGCAGGGGTATTGAATCCCGCGCCGCTGATTGCACTCTCAGCGGCGACCAATCAGCAGCGCGGGATTCATATTTCCCGCCAATCCTTGCCACTTCACTGATTGGTCGCCGCCGGCCGCGGCGACCAATCAAAGAAGTAGCACAGCTTGGCGGGGGATTTGAATTCCGACCGCCATATAGTAATACCCATAATGTGGGTGTTCCAATATGGCGGTCGGAGTACTACCGCTGCAAGCTGATGCCGATCATCTCCCAGCTGGCTTGCCGCGGACCTCTGTGTGGCAGTAGATGAGCCACAGCTACCATTGGATCTCCCGATGATAGCCGCGGCCAGACGCGTGTATCCTGGCGATAGCGACGCCGATGCATCGCCGTCGCCAGGTTTCAGCTTGGCACGACTTTTGAATGCATGCGGCTGTTTTGCATACGCTTTGCTTATTGGTTGCCACGGCCGGCGGCGACCAATGAGTGCTGACATGCGATTTTCTGGACAGAAAGACACGATTAGGCAATTATATAGTAGATACCTACAGCAGTGTCAGTGTACAGCAGTGTCAGTGTACAGCAGTGTCGGTGTGCAGCAGAGTTGGTGTGCAGCAGTGTCGGTGTGCAGCAGTGTTGGTGTTGTCCGGCAGTGTTAGTGTGCGGCGCTATCAGTGTTGTGCAGCGATGTCGGTGTGCCGTGGTGCCAATGTGTGGCGGTGTCGGTGTACAGCAGTGTTAGTGTACAGCAGTGTCGGTGTACAGAAGTATCAGTGTTGTGCGGCGGTGTTGGTGTGCGGCAGAGTCGGTGTACAGCACTATCAGTGTTGTGTGGCGATGTCGTGTGTGTGGCGGTGTCGGTGTCCGGCAGTGTCTGTGTACTGCAGTGTGGGTGTACAGCAGTATCAGTGCTGTGCAGCGATATAAGTGTGCGGTGGTGTCGGTGTGCAGCGGCGTCTGTGTTCAGTCGCCGGGCGAGACACATTAGCGGGGGCAGAATAGAGCGGGACAGGATGGAGCGAGCGGGGCAAGATGGAGCCAGCAGTGCTGGTGTGCGGCGGTGTCAGTGTGAAGTGGTGTCAGTGTTGTGCGGCAGTGTTGGTGTACGGCAGTGTCGGTGTGCGGCAGTGTCGGTGTTCAGTCGCCGGGCGATACTAGTCAGCAGGGGCAGAAAGGAGCAGGACAGGATGGAGCAAGCAGGGCAGGATGGAGCCAGCAGTGTCAGTGTGAAGCGGTGTCGGTGCGAAGCGGTGTTGGTGTGAGGCGGTGTCTGTGGTGTGCAGCGGTGTCAGTATTGTGTGGCGGTTTCTGTGTGCGGAGTTGTCGGTGTTCAGTGGACGGGTGTGACTAATCAAGGTAGGCAGAATGGAGCAGGGCTGGATGGAGCCGGGGAGGGCAGGATGGAGCCGGGGGCGCAGGATGGAGCCGGGGGGGCAGGATGGAGCCGGGGGAGCAGGATGGAGCTGGCGGGGCAGGATGGTGACGGGGGGGCAGGTTGGAGGCAGGGGCAGGATGGAGGTGGGGGCAGGATGGAGGCGGGGGGGCAGGATGGAGGCAGGGGACAGCATGGTGGCAGGGGGGCAGGATGGTGGTGGATGGGGGGCAGGAGGGAGGAGAGGTGGGGGCATGGGAGGCAGGATGGAGCCGGGGGGCAGGATGGAGTGGGAGGCAGGAGAGGGGCAGGATGGAGCAGGGGAGATGTAGCCAGGGGAGCAGGATGGAGCGGGGGGCAGGATGGTGGCTGGGGGCGGATGGTGGTGGAGTGGGACAGGATGGTGGCAGGGGGGCAGGATGGTGGCAGGGGGCAGAATGGAGCCGGGGGGTAGGATGGAGGCGGGGGGCTGGAAGGAGGCGAGGTGCAGAATAGAGGCATTGGGGCAGGATGGAGCTGGGGGGCAGGATGGAGGCGGGGGGGCAAGATAGAAGTGGGGTAGGCAGGATGGAGCCGGGGGGGGGCAGGATGGAGTCGGGGGAGGCAGGATGGAGCCGGGGCAGGATGGTGGCAGGGTGGCAGAATGGAGTGATCGGGGCAGGATGGTGGCGGGGGCGGCAGGATGGAGCCGGCTGGAGATCTCATTTAAAATGTTCACTATTCCCAAAGCCGTGTGTATCTGAGTATACTGTAAGGGTATGTGCAGATGATAAGTAATAGCAGCGTTTGGGTTCAACTATACAAGCACAATGGATGGATTTCTAGAAATCTCATGCCCACTGTGCTTCTCCACTCCGCAGCATTATTTCATCTGCAGTGCAGGCTGCTGCTCTTCCGCATCTCCGCATCTTGTCAATTTATTGCTGCGGAGTCAAAAGCCATCTCCAGCGGGTGAATGCAGGGAGAAGCCGTCCTGCCTCGAATGCAGATCGTGAGCACAGGGCGCGTGCGTTCAACCATGGCTTCCCTCAGGTCCAGGGACACTGTGTCCAGGGCCCTACGTTTCCAAATGCACAAACATCGATAGGTTAAATGCACCAGGATTAACGCACTGAATATTTCTATTGTACTTTGCTCCTGAGAGAATTACAACATAATAGTGCAATTCAATGAATTAGAATATCATCAAAAGTCAATATATTGTCATGTTTCAGGGCGTTTCTGGGAGCCCTGAAACGGGTTGACTAATAAATTATATTCACCCTTTGATGTCTCGTGGAATACGGCAGCAGTATTTTTAACCTTTCATCCTCCCTACTTTAATTTTCTGAGACCTTTGGGCTGTCATTGGCTGTAAGCCATAATCATCAACATTTACAGAAATAAACACTTGATATAGATCCCTCTGTGTGTAATGACTCTATATAATATGTGTTTCACTTCATGTATTGAATTACTGAAATAAGTAACTTTTTGATGATATTCTAATTCATTGAGATGCACTAGTAATATTGTAGTGTTACATATTATACTAAATATATTTATAACTGTCTAATCCTCCTAAAATATCATAGTTGCTCAGCTCACGATGTGCAGCTCTTGTGACTGCTCCTGGTATTGCTATTATCTATGTGGTTGGCTGAAAGTTTTCACTCTGAAGTACAACATGGTGACAAAAGGTTGAGGTCGTGTGGTGGAGAAGACGAGGAGACACTCTGCTTGTTATTTCATGACTATAACAGACATCACTCATACTTGGAGGGAGAAAACAATGTTAACATTTCCATCATCTTGCAGTAAACACAAGCCAAAATGCCTAAGCCAAACCTCACCATCCCCGGGGAGAGGAATATCTTCATATCTGTGGCTTCCTGGATTTCGATGCGTTGGTCAATACACAACTTAATATTACAATTCAAGTATAGTCGGGATTGATTCAAGAATTAAATAATGACAACTAAATAGTTCTCAAATAAACGAGCCGTATACAGACCTCAAAGTGGAATCAAATTTTAGATTTAGTTCAAAGAAGTTTTAGTTCATTAAGGCTGTGTTCACACTGGGCGTTTTTGGGCTGTTTTTGCTCATCAGTTTTTGTAGCCAAAACCAGGAGTAGAGCAATCAGAGGAAAAGTCTAATAGAAACACGTCACCACTTCTGGATTTAATCACCCACTGCTGGTTTTGGCTACAAAAACTGTTGAGCAAAAACAGCCCAAAAACGCCCAGTGTGAACACAGCCTAAGAAAACATTTTCCTGAAAGGTCCCTTGATAAAAGTCTGATCAGAAGTTGTAATGACGGTAAATGCTCAGTGTCTGACCAGCACCACCTCAGATAAAATTAAGTATTACACAGCATCAATTGAATTAATATGTTTGTGTAATTCACGAAATTTCAAGTCCTCCAGAGAAACATTATTAATTAAATAGTTATTCGAATACAAGATGTCTCTTGAGCAGTTGACAACTCTGCAGTCTCTTTACTTCCTTGTCTATGCCAGGGTGGGCTCTACTCTATGATTGACAGTTCTGGTGAGCTGTACCATTATTGTAACTACAAACCTCAGCACAAGTTCTACTATTTGTGGCGCCCCACTGATCGGGACGCCATGGAGGGGTACTGCACCCAAATGTGTGGTATTCCTGTGACCAAGGGAACTGGGATGGTGAACAAATGACCCTCACAACACCCATTCATACACATCCTAAAGTGGAGGACCTTTGATGAACCTGCTGCAGGGAAGACCCAGTCCTGTGGGAGGAGCCAGGTGGGTAGAAAAGTGTATGGGTGGGGGGACAGTTAGTCAATCAGTGAGAGAGGAGTGGAGGATGATGCAGGAAGGTCGTTGTGACAGGAGAGAGACACTAGGGGCACCAGGAGCCTCGGTGCGCCCGAATCTGGACCCAGTATTACCGACCAGAGGGGTCTGGTCCCGGGCAGAGGACCAACTCTGGACATGGTGCGGGAGTTCAGCCCCGAGCTGTTTAAACCGGAGACCCCGTGCTTCTTCAAGAAGTCGCGGGCAGAGACCAAGTGTACACCTCGAAAAGGCACACCGAACTAGGGTCAGGGGGACCTGAAGGGGTGTCTCCCACCAAAGACAAATGGGAGCTTGCACGAGGCTCTGCGTGCGGAGGCGCTTCATGGTAGTGAGGAGAAGGTAGCGCAGTGACGGGAGCGGTAGGCAACGACAGGCATACTATCAAGAATCCTGAATAAATCATACCGGTTCCCTTGTGACTACCCAGGCCAGAAAGACCTGAAAGACTGTAAAGACTGTCACATCTGTCTGTTGCGTAAAGAACTTGCAAGTAAACCTGATCGGAGTTAATGACTTGTGTGACATACTTTATTTCGTTCGTCTGAGGAGGCGGAGCCATATACTGCTGCATTGAAAGGACGTGTGAGGCCTCGCAGACAGGATCCCCAGCCCTATTGTACCCGTATGACTAATTGTGATCTGTCATCGTTTGTCGCCGTTTGTGGTCGTCTTCGACCACTTGTCTTTGTCTACCCTCTAAATTGTAAAGTGCCATGTATCCTAATAGCGCTATATAAATACCTATTATTAATAATAATAATAATAATAATAACTTGTGACAAGGCTGTGTGGAAAGCTGCCTCCCTGTGTAAAAACTATTACAACTATTACAACTGCCCTGTCTATCTGGCTACCCTACCATCACCCCGAGGTCTGACCCGCAGCTCCGGTAACCATGCTGGAACCATAGGCGGCATCACGAACTGCTTTTATTTTTATTATTTTTACTGTCTCTTTTCATCGACCACCAGGGCCAAGGAACTGGGCAAAGGCCCCCGTCACATCCGTGAATCAATGCCTGGACCAAGTACCCTGTGGCCCTGGGACGGGTCACATTCAGCTGTCAGTAGTTTGTTCTGAAGTTTCCATTGTTATCACTGTATTTGCACATAGATATGTATCGACATTTGAGGAAGCAAATGGCTCAGTACAAGCTGTGGTTAGCAGACATGCTTGGGGAGAAGACTATAGAGCAGGATGTTAATGTTTTTTTGATCATCAGTTTACCAGGAGTGGGTGATAAATACAGAAGTGGTGACGTGCTTCTATTATACTTCTGGTTTTGGCTACAAAAACTGATGGGCAAAAACAGACCAAAAACGCAAAGTGCGAATGTAGCCTTATAGCAGCAGCTTATCAAGAGCTGAGAGGGAGGCAGATGTAGAGGAACTATATGGCCAAGCTTTATGGAAACCAGCTGTACACTATGAAAGATAAAGGCTCTCATTTCAGTAACAAGATAGCTGTTAGAAAAAAGCAGGTAAATTTCAAACTTGCTTATATTCATGCAGTAAAACTAACTATAACTAAAGAAGTTTAATAACTTAAGGGTCTGTGTAACTAAAATGACCCAAAAACTGCCAGGCACAATCGGTTAACCGCATCCATTACCGGATCCAGTATTACCGTGTGCCGTCACATTTGGCATCACATTGCAGATCTGGATCCAGTAATGGATCCAGATCTGCAATGAGAAAACATTGTAGCACCAAAAACTGGATCCGGTACTGCAAGGTACCTTGCGGTACCGGATCCGGTTGCCATGGGCGGCCATTATAAAAAAATCTTATCCGGTTTTTCAACCGTTCCGAAAAATACAACCTGCATGATTTTTACTGCTGGCTGCAAAACCGGATGCGATAACCAGATTGCATTAAATTCAATCCGGCTTTTCTATTGCAGCCTATGGCTGCAGATCCAGTTTTGACCATTTTTAATGGTCAAATCTGGATCCGGATTTGAAAAAAAAAAAAAAATGTGACCTTATCCTTAATTTTGACTACAGCTGCTTCTTCAGCCCTTACATATAGCTGTGCACATGCCCTTTGATAAGTGTGCGACTTCAAAAGACAATCCAACATAAGAAGGAAAGAGGAGGCACTCACCGACATAACAAAGATCCTTTATTGGCATCACTAAAGTGACATCAAGCTCGCCAGGACCGAGCTGCGGACTCCTTGACTCATTGAAGTGCACAACCACAAGAAACGGCCATCGTCCAAAAGTTGTCAGTGTCCTCACCTGATGCCTGCGGCTCAGTCCCAGTGAGCTTGATGTCACTTGTCTTGTGCCAAAGAAGGATCTTATTTACATCGGTGAGTACACCCTCTTTCCTTCTTATGTTGGATTAACTTAAAGGGTCTGTCCAAGTTTGGCACAAAAGTCTGCAGTCACTCCATGTGACTGCAAACTTGTGAATCTTCACAGCGCACAATGTCTGAATTCTCCAGTGCTGGGAGTGGGTGGTCATGTGACTGCAAATATATGATATGCATAATCCCAGCTACATTCTGACTAGATGTGTACAGACTCGAACGTGAATTCAGTGATTGAATCAATGGAAGGAATCCAGCTCCAGACTCATATCTTCATATTAAGATGATATGCTTTATTCAATGTTTCATAGGCATAAAAAACATGATGTAGAGGGAACAAAGTCCCACACTGCTGGACGTGTTTTAGACTGGTGTCCTTAGTCTACAGCATGAAGTACCTGTAGAAGTACCTGAATGGTACAAAACGGTAGACCGTAGTCCTCCGTCCTCCCACCCCGTCCCTGCATTGTTGTATGAAGCATGGAATATAAAAAGCTGATGCCTGCAATTCATCTGGGTGAGTGCCGTGTCTCCTGCAATTGTTAGTCACATAAAATGATTGCAACCTTTTGTGCCAAATCTGGACAACCCCCTTAAGAATGCCTCATTATGTTATTAATTAGGTCCAAGGACCATATTAAATTGTATAAATGAAAGAAATATTTTTGGTGTCCCATTCACAAGAATAATTCACATTGACAAAAATAACTTTCCCTTAATAAGAAAATCGCTACCAAAAAATAATAATAAAATCCAACAGACCGCACCCTGATGGCCGAGGGAGGTAACAGGAAGCTGGGAACTACTGACTAGAAATAGATGTCCAACAAGAGAATTAAAAGGTCCCGGCCAGCAGCGCTCCACCCTAAACTCATGTACAGCCTAGAACATAAGGGAATTGTAAGTATTTGTCAGTAATATACTAGAACTAACAGATAATTTGGAGAAGAAATAATTCTGTTACAATTCAGAGAACATAAAAGAAAATATTGAGGGGAAAAGGTAAAAATACCGAATGGTTCAAAATGAACGGTGTAAAAATATAACCTCAGTGTTCATAACCGAGAGAAGATTCCCCAAATATGATAGCATGAAAAGGTGCAATATTTATCCAAGTTTTATCTACACACTGCAAAGGCTCAAAGGGATTTCCATTGGTGACACAGGGATGTCTAGTCTGGTTCTGTCCGGATGCTGCCAGCATAACCTCGGATGTAGGTTCCACTCATTCAGCAATGACTTGTATCAGGTTAATTCACCAGTGTTGGGTTGGCTTCCATGATCTCTAGATCCCTGTATTTTTTCTGTGGGTCTACATGCTGGACTGCATCTGTCCCACAAGACAGAGGACCTGAACAACCTGAGACAACGCTTCACTGAAAGAGTGTAGTCCATATCCGAAGATATGCTGCTAACAGTGATGATTGAGTAGTAAGATTCTCGGGTTCGGATAGCTCTAACCAAATGCTTTTAACTAGTAACGAATCCAATGCAAGTCAATGGGGAACTCACTCAGATCCAAATACTGAAACAGTTGAAAGTATTCAGTTAGAGCTATCCGAACCCCAATATCTTACTACTCGCTCATCAACGAATTGGAGGAAACTGGAATCAATGTCTGTGACCGAACTGTAAGAAACCACCTAAAGGAAATGGAATTTACATACAGAAAAGCTCAACAAAAGCCATCATTAACACCTAAACAGAAAAAAACAAGATTATAATGGGCTAAGGAAACACAATCGTGGACTGTGGGTGATTGGATGAAAGTCAAATTCAGTGATGAATCGCAAATCTGCATTGGGCAAGGTGATGATGCTGGAACTTTTGTTTGGTGTTTTTTCAATGAGATTTATGAAGATGACTGCCTGAAGAGAACATGCAAATTTCCACATTCATTGATGATATGGGGCTGCATGTCAGGTAAAGGCACTGGGGAGATGGCTGTCATTACATCTGCAATAAATGCCCAAGTTTACATTGATATTTTGGACACTTTTCTTATCCCATCGATTGAAAGGATGTTTGGGGATGATAAAATCATTTATCAAGATGATAATGCATCCTGCCATAGAGCGAAAACTGTGAAAACATTCCTTGAAAAAAGACACATAAGATCAATGTCATAGCCTGCAAATAGTCCGGATCTCAATCCAATTGAAAATGTTTGGTGGAAGTTGAAGAAAATGGACCATGACAAGGCTCCAACCTGCAAAGCTAATCTGGCAACAGCAATCAGAGAAAGTTGGAGCCAGACTGATGATGAGTACTGTTTGTCACTCATTAAGTCCATGCCTCAGAGACTGCAAGCTACTATAAAAGCCAGAGGTGGTGCAACAAAATACTAGTATTGTATCGGAGTGTTGTGTTTTGTTTGTTTGTTTGTCATGATTCCAGAATTTTTTCCTCAGAATTGAGTGATTCCATAATTTTTCCCCCTACTTGCTCTACAAAAGTAACTGTTACTGGCTAGCACATTTTTTTTTCAAGATTTCTTTTACTCTTTCTTCAAGGCAGAGAGTTGCCATTTGAAATGACTTTAGTTTTGTGCCATGTCTGTGATCTGCTATTTTTCTACAAATGTAAACAACTGAATGGACGTCCTCCGAGCCAGGTGATTTAGTCTAAATAGAAGATAAAACATGCATAATTTTTTCACTCTGTCTTATTTACCCTGATGTTCATATAGATGTAGTTCAATTTACATGTCAACTTTTCACATTTTCCTTGTGTTTTACCTGCTTGTATTACTGTGTAATGCTGAACAAAATAGCTTGTTTACTCTAGGCTCTTATCTTATGCTAATGAAGAGTGGTGTTTTTCTAAGGTCCTAGCAGGAGACAGTATTCTGGATAGTAACTTTACTTTCAGTTCAGCTGAAGAGACAAAGAGAACAGACGCAGACATACAAGCTCTGAAGACTCATACAGGTATGAATTGTTATGAAATAGTTTAGCTGTCTGTCAACTGATTCAGCCCACCTACTTTTGAAGGTGGCAGAACAGTTATTATTTCTTTTAGTTTTCATTTCATTTCTATTTTTCAGCAGGGAACTACCGTATATACTCGTGTATAAGCCGACCCGTGTATAAGCCGACCCCCCTACTTTTGCCCCCAAAACCTGGGAAAATTTATTGACTCGTGTATAAGCCGAGGGTGGACCCCAGCACAGGTATACAGCCCCCAGCAGTGTGGTATACAGCAGCCTCCCCAGTGGTATATACAGGCCCCAGCAGTGTTACAGCAGCAGCCCCAGTAGTATATACAGCAGCAGCCCCAGTGGTAGTATACAGCAGCCCCAGAGGTATATACAGCAGCCCCAGTGGTAGTATACAGCAGCAGCCCCAGTGGTAGTATACACGCAGCCCCAGTAGTATATACAGCCCCAGTGGTAGTATACACGCAGCCCCAGTAGTATATACAGCCCAAGTGGTAGTATACAGCCCCAGTGGTAGTTAAAAAAATGTGCTAAAATGCATAAAAGAATACATAGTAAAAAGTGGTGCATTTATTAACGTCTCGCTGCGGCTTCTTTATTTGACCACTATGTGGTTTCCAATCTTTTTTTATGTCGTTGCTGATTTTTTCAAAACATGTTAATGGCACAAATCCCTAAATGAGCAGTGATACTAAAATTATCAGAAAGAACGTCCTGACAATGTTAAAACCTGGAGAGATGTTTAGTATATAAATGCAATGTGAGAACTAATCAATGCAATTGAATCAAATTTGTTCTTTACGTTTTTCAAGAAATAAAACAGCAATAAAAAAAAAAGTGAACACAAGTTTTTCATGATTTAACCATCTTAAATCCACAGTCCCAAACAGATTTGTCTAGGGTCCGGTTGACCGCTGCTCCACTTATACACAAATACAATTTGGCAGACTGCGCACCATTCATCATTATACGGGAAATTGCACAGCTACTGGACTGCCTGCACATACATTATAGTGACAAATCTCAGCTTGTATTGAAGACATAGTAATGTATTATAGGTAGACATGGTACACAGCAGAAAGAAACATTTACCTCCAGTGACCGCTAAATCACTGCCAATAAGGCCCCTTTCGCATCAGCATTTTCACTGAATTGTGGCAGATCTGGCAGATTTACTGCATGTGCCGCGTAACGGTTGCACTTGCGGCAAGCCTCATTCATTCTTCAATGGGCTTGCGGTCAGGTGCAGCAAGTGCGGTTTGCCGGCTCCGGCATCTAGCAGCAGTTTTTTCCCGCGCTGCAAGTGCCGGATCTGCCGGATCTAGCAAACCGCACTTGCTGCACCTGACTGCAAGCCCCATAGAGAATGAATGGGGCTTGCCTCAAGTGTGCCCCAAGTGCGACCGTTACACGGCAGATGCAGTAAAAACGCTTAATTCAGCGAAAACGCTGATGTGAAAGGGCCCTGACAAAATCAAAAATTATAATGATTTCCTTCCGAAATATATAAGAACACAGGCCCCGATTCATCAAGACCGGTCTTGTTCATGCCAATCTTGATAAGAGGGCAAGTTGGAGTCAGGAGCAGCTGATTCATTAAGAGATTCCTTGCCTTAAATCGTACGCCAGTCTGGGCACTGGAGGAATATTTGTAGCAAAAGGTACACAACAGTTTGTTATCAGTTAGATGAGCGGGCATCGCCATGCCCATTCCAGCTCCAACCATTTTGGCAGAACTAGCCGCAACTGGCGTAAAAATACACTAAACATTTGTGCAACTTAGCATTGCATTAAATTTTTTTCGATTTTGCAATGAGAGGAGAGCTGCTGGAATTGTTTGTAATGAGACAAAACTCAACAGTACTCTTCCTCCCCCCCACACTGTGTGTCCTGGGATGAAATATGAAGAAGTGTTAGTAATCACACTCAGCACTGCTCTACACCCAGCAATTTGTAATAATCTAAAGTGAGATAAGGACTGTCTACAGTTACATGTCTCACACAGGAGAAAGGCTGCTCTAAGCACTGTGAGAGGGTGTGTTCTTTTTTCCCCCTGCATAATACCTCTTCCTTGTGATTGGTCATCGTCATGCAGAAGAATAAGTACCGTGTTTCCCCGAAAATAAGACAGCGTCTTATATTAATTTTTGCTCCTAAAGATGCGCCATGTCTTATTTTCGGGGGGTGCCTTACTTTTATCATCCCCTTGCGGCCCCCAATAAAGTAACCCCAACATCCTCCAATATGGTATCAGGGACACACACACACAGAGGCACACACGTGGACACACAAAGGCAGGGGCACACAAACCACACACAGGGGCACACACGGAGACACACAAACAGGGGCACACACACAGGGGCACACACACAGGGAGGGACACACACACAGGGGCACACACACACACAGGGGCACATAAACACAGGTTCACGCACACAGGAGCACACACACACACACACAGACAGGGACACTTCTCACCGGACCCTGCTGCATTCCGGCGCCGCTCTCAGCTGCCCGCCGCTGTCCCGGTGCTCGCCGCTGCAAGCAGGATGGCACCACTCTCATCTCCTTGCCGCAGGTGCCGTAGGTGTACGGTGCCACTGGCCCAGCCATTCACAGGCCAGGAGCCAACTGGGCAGCCAATCACAGGCCAGAAGCCCACGTCATGCAGCGAATGGCCTGTGATTGGCCGCTGGGCAGTTCCTGGCTTGTGATTGGCCAGGACAATGGCGGGAGCTTGAAGAGTAGAGAGGTGACGGACTACATGCATCTGCGGCACCGCTCACAGCGACGGGCACTGGGACACGACCGGGGGCTGGCTGGAAGCGGGGCAGGCTGGAAGAGCCACAGCTGCATGCTGTGGCAAAATATTGTAAAATAGAGACATGCCTTATTTTTGGGGGGTGCCTTATATTTACAGGCACATTAAACCCCCTGGCATGCCTTACTTTCGGTGGGCGCCCTATTTTCGGGGAAAGACGGTATACACCCCATAGACAAATCTCAGGAATGACCAGTTTGACATATCAGAAAATATAATATAAGCTTTACAAACCAATATGTCAGCGACGACAGGAGAAATTAAAAACGAAAAACTAAGTTTAAGTCAGCTCTTAAAGTGAATCTGTCATCAGATTTGTGATACCTCATCTAAAAGCAGCATAATGTAGATAAAGAGACCCTGATTCCAATAATGTGCCGCTTAGTTTACTGAGTGCAGCAGTTGTGACACAATTAAGAGTTCTCAGATGTAGGATAAAGGAGAGCGGAGAAAGCAGACTCTGCCCACAAGACAGCTTTCTGTGTTCATTGTATATTGACAGTGAGCCGCTTAACATAGGAGCAGGCATGGTTGATTAGCAGGTGTGTGAGCTGTAATTCAGGCAATGTTAATCCTCTGCTAATAAAACACCTATTGTTTTAAAGAAACAGCCCACAGCTCAATAAAGGTCAAATTGTTGAAACCAGTGTATCAGCCCTTACTTCATGCTGTACACAGATTGCATAGCAAAAACCTGCTAATAGATTCTATTTTAAAAAAGGACCACAAATACATAAATATGACCCCCACCCCAAACCATTACAATATTGCTTACTATAGATGTCTGGGTTTTAATTTTATTAGCAAGTATGTAACTATAGAGGTGCATACATGGTAGCTGCACCTGAGCCGCTGTGATTAGAAGACCCAAAGGCCCTTCTGCTACATAAGAAGAAATCAGTATTAATAATGGCCCCTAAAAGATGTAGGAGCCGGGTCAAATTGCATAGGGGCCACTGGAGGGTGAAGCTTGGATTCTTTTCATAAGAAACTGTTGACTACAATAAAATGTAGTTTGTTTCATTGATAAATTGTTAAATAATAATTTCCTTGGAATTTTCCCAAATGCGAGAAACATCCACAACATCCGCCCTTACAGCTCGTGGTTTGTTCTTAGCTCTACGCGGGGCTTTTATCACTTGAAGTATCTCTAATACACTTGGTTGTTTACTACTCAAAAGTACACAGTTCCGGGAAAACGGTCCGGTATAAACATTACATCCCAATCTTCCCAATCTACACAAGGATGCTTCCTAACAGGCGATGACAATTCTAGAACAGCAGAAGAGCAATAAACAAAATAGTGTATCTAATGTCCTGTTGCAGTACATCCCATCCAATTGACCTGGGGACAAGGCCATATCCATTCATCACGGGAAATTATTTTTAATTTCTAAATAATATAATAATAATAATAATAATTTATGCATTTATATAGCGCTATTAATTCCATAGCACTTTACATACATGAGTAATGCTGTCTCTCTTGGAGCTCACCATCTAAACTAAATAAATAATTCAGGTTCCACATTCTGTATGTTTTATTTAATCTGTGAATATAATAATTATTTGCCCCTTTCAATATCTTATTATAGTATCTTTGTCCTACTGAATGCTTTTTAATTTTATCCTTGGGAAACCATACAATACACACAGGGGTGAACCTAGCCTCTGTGCTGCCTGAGACGAACTGCAAAATGGCGCCCCTCCCCCCAGAAAGTCTTTTTTCAATTGGTAGAAATAAATCTAGTTTGCATAGATTTATATCTACCCTGTAAAATGAAATGAGGACAATAGTGGATATTTTAATTTGGAGATATAGAAAAAAAGTTGTTCAAACACATGTATGTCAGCGCCATCACACACATACAAGAACCACACGGACGAATCCAGAACAAGGGTCATTAATGGTAATAGCAGGATTGGCTCAACCATACAGACACACAATGGCTGGCAGAGCGATGGTCCTGTAGGCAGACACAGTCCTGCAACCTGAAGCGTGCTGAGCATGTGAGCCGGTTTCAAAGGTGAGAATACAAGCTTTGACATATATGTACTTCAAAAGGTAGTGAAGGGGTTAAATTACACTATATATACATGTATACAGCACACATATACTGGACAACACATGCTCATTACATACACATCATACACTCACACAGACACACACATCATACATGTCTTAGTTATATAACAGATGCTCAGCAGGTACACATCATATACACAGCATATGGATGCTGCAGAAGTGTATATACACACACCTCACTCAAAAGATATCTAAACACACACACACACACACAAAGCAACTCATACACAGCTCCCACACAAAACTCACACACAGACACGCAGCTCACACACACAACTCCCACACACAGACACGCAACTCACACACAGACAACACACAGTTCACACACACAACTCACACACAGACACGCAACTCAGACACAGCTCACACTCAAGACACAGCTCGCACTCAGACACAGCTCACACTCAGACACAGCTCACACACAGACACAGCTCACACACAGACACAGCTCACACACAGACACAGCTCACACACAGACATGCAGCTCACACACACACACAATTCCCACACACAGACATGCAACTCACAGACACAACACACACAGTTCACACACACAACTCACACACAGACAAGCAACTCACACACAGCTCACACTCATACACAGCTCACACACATGCAACTCACACACAACACACACACTCAGCTCACACAACACACACTCAGCTCACACAACACACACAGCTCACACAACACACACAGCTCACACAAAACACACACACAGCTCACACAACACACACACCCAGCTCACACAACACACACACTCAGCTCACACAACACACACAGCTCACACAACACACACACAGCTCACACAACACACACACAACACACACAGCTCACACAACACACACACACAGCTCACACAACACACACAGCTCACACAACACACACAGCTCACACACACACACACACACTCACACAACACACACAGCTCACACAAACACACACACAGCTCACACAACACACACACTCAGCTCACACAACACACACAGCTCATGGGGGAGGTGACTGCACACACATACCTGGCCTCAGTCATAAGGGAGGTGACTGCACACACATACCTGGCCTCAGTCATAGGGGAGGTGACTGCACACACATAGCTGGCCTCAATCATAGGGAAGGTTACTGCACACACATACCTGGCCTCAGTCATGGGGGAGGTGACTGCACACACATACCTGGCCTCAGTCATAAGGGAGGTGACTGCACACACATACCTGGCCTCAGTCATAGGGAAGGTGACTGCACACACATAGCTGGCCTCAGTCATAGGGAAGGTGACTGCACACACATAGCTGGCCTCAATCATAGGGAAGGTTACTGCACACACATACCTGGCCTCAGTCATGGGGGAGGTGACTGCACAACCATACCTGGCCTCAGTCATAAGGGAGGTCACTGCACACACATACCTGGCCTCAGTCATAGGGGAGGTGACTGCACACACATACCTGGCTTCAATCATGGTGGAGGTGACTGCACACACATACCTGGCCTCAGTCATAGGGGAGGTGACTGCACACACATACCTGGCTTCAGTCATAGGGAAGGTGACTGCACACACATACCTGGCCTCAGTCATAGGAGAGTTGACTGCACACACATACCTGGCCTCAGTCATGGGGGTGACTGCATGCACATACCTGGCTTCAATCATAGGGGAGGTGACTGCACACACATACCTGGCCTCTGTCATAGGAGAGTTGACTGCACACACATACCTGGCCTCAGTCATGGGGGTGATTGCATGCACATACCTGGCTTCAATCATAGGGGAGGTGACTGCACACACATACCTGGCCTCAGTCATAGGGGAGGTGACTGCACTCACAGACCTGGCCTCAATCATGAGGAAGGTGACTGCACATACATACCTGTCCTCAGTCATAGTGGAGGTGACTGCACCAAAATACCTGGCCTCAGCCACAGGGGAGGTGACTGCACATACATACCATGGTTTAGTCATAGTGGAGGTGACTGCACACGTACCTGACCTCAGTCATGGGTTAGGTGACTGCACACACATACCTGGCTTCAGTCATAGGGGAGGTGACTGCACACACATACCTGACCTCAGTCATGGGGGAGGTGACTGCACACACATACCTGGTTCTCAATCATAGGGGAGGTGACTGCACACACATACCTGGCCTCAGTCATGGGGGAGGTGACTGCACACACACACATACCTGGCCTCAGTCATTGAGTGACAGAAACCAAAAGCGCCTCCCTTAAGACTGAGGGCAGGTATGTGTGTGCCGTCACCTCCCCTAAGACTGAAGTCAGGTATGTGTGTGTGCAGTCACCTCACCTATGACTGAACCATGGTATGTGTGTGCAGTCACTTCAGCAAATAAAGAACTTTTATTAAGATAAATAAGTGGAATTTTGTTTTTAGAAAGCCACATTAGTGATGAACATTGCATAATTTAAAACACATTGGGGGCAGGTCAATATCACGAAAGAACACAACAAATTCCCTATAAAGGATATAGTTTCCAAAAAGTGAGTCACTTTTGGAGATGATTCCTCTCTTCTAATCTCAGTGGCTGTGCAAATGTTATATGGTGATAGAAAACTATTCTAATAGTGTTTGACTGTCAAACGGTGCACCTTCCTGTGCCATGCACCTATATATAGGGTATTTCCATACTCAGAAGAAATTGCGGAAAGATTTGTCATGTTGCCTCTCCTATTATTATATATATAAAGCTGTAAACTGCAGAAATAGGCATAAGGGGTACATATGGACTGTGCACATGTTACAGTTTTACTTTAAAAAGGTATGGTGTATATAATTTTAAGTTTGGGTCAAACGTTTTGCCACTAATATAAAATGTTATATATTTTTTTATTTTAGAACAAATTGCATATAGTTACCTTTGTGTAGTAACCTCTTAACAACATGGGATGTACAGGGAATGTCGTATGTCAACTCCCTGACTTTAATGTGAGCTCGCAAGCCAAACCTGCATCTGTCTTGGCAGATGATGGTTGTGAGTTTCAGCCATCATCTGCCCATAACAATCTTGGCATTCACAGGGGGGCGTGCCATTCCAACTGCAAATCGGTGTCCCCACGACACAATTGAGAGATTATAATTGATTATCGTGACAGTTGAAGTCTTCTGTGAATGTTATGATGGTACTCCTGTGAAAGCCAGCCCATGAGTGTGTGGGGGCGGGTTTCTGGGTCAGGGCAGCGGCAGAGACATCATTGCAGCTTTTCTGCTCTTTTTATGTGGTTTTAAATATATAGTCCATTATGCTTGTTTTAATAAAGTTTATTTCTTTTGTGTTTATCTTATAGGTTGTGCAGAACTGTATTTACTTTTACTAGTGCCCTTATCACACTCCCTCTCTTATTTGGCTCTGTACATGTATGTATGACACTTTACTTACACTAGCATTTCAATTATCCACGTAAAGCTTGTTGCGCACAGTTTTTTAGCATGGATGTTTCTGCAAGAAAAATCTCCCTTGGAAACCTAAAAGAATCCACATATAAAACACACACATGCCCAAAGTGTTGGATCAGAAAAATAGGTTGTAGTGCAGTCTGCTGGAGCGCCGGGTGCAGGAGTAATGAAAAAAACTTTTCTCATTACTCCTGCACCTGGCAATTTGGAATACTGCAATACAACCTAGTTTTCTGTTTCTCACCCCTCCACAAGGGCATTGCAGCAGGAGCTTCTACGAGGATTGAAATCCTGTTATCTCAGACCTACAAGGACCTGCTGTAACATCGATTATGGTCATATGACTTCCGGGAACCAGCGCTCTGCGCGGGCTGGCGGTCTCAGGCATGTGATCACTCTCCAGGCTTTGTCCGGTGTTGTATAAGGGTGCAACACTCGGTAAGTTGAGTGGGTTACCTTATTTAATAGTGTGCCACACTGGTATAGCCCATGAGTGCCCTTTGTCAACTCTATTTCAAAGTGCTAGATCGAAAATCGCTTTCTTGATGTAAATTTATGAGAACCTCGATGTAAGTCTCGTAGTCTAATGGCCCCTTTACACGCAGCTACAGGTAACAGGTTTTCCACAGGTAACTTACTGGCTGCAGTGAAATCATGGAGACATAGTTCCATTTGTACACAGCAACAAGATAGAACTATGTCTCCATGATTTCACTGCAACAGTAAGTTACCTGTGGAAAACCTGTTACCTGTAGCTGCATGTAAAGGGACCATAACACTGGGAAAAGCAAATTACGTGGCCATACATTACAAACCGCATGAGTCGGTAAAGCTTAACTGCACTCACAAGGTTCAGAAGAGGATCGGAATGGCGCTGGGAAAGAGAGAAGGCGCTGATCGTAAGGACTTACACACATGTACATTACTCGACATACATAATCCTAAAGGATTAGGGAAGAGAATATTTTCTGGGAGTTCTTCTTTAATGAACATTACAAATGGAAAAAACATTATTTTAAAGTGGACCTATTATAAAGATAGAGTATTCAAGTTAGAGCATCCAGGAGATACGCATGATTAGCATCTAGCATGTGCTGCCATTAGGAGCTTTGAACAGCAGTTGCTCTGATTAGATTTTAGTTTCCCAATTACGATTTCCCTAATGAAACCATTTACTGTAGGACATTGTAGATTTCAAGCCGTTTATAAAAAGGTGCAAATAAAGTTCAATAAAACGGCAGCAAAACAAAATCTTATGGCCACTTTACACGTCCCGATATCGTTGTCCAACAACGATAAAAAGTCACGTGATTCGGCGTTGCCGCTGATATCGTTTGTGCGTTGTGTGGTGTAAATGTGCAATTCTATGCAAGAACGATGCCAAAACGATATCGGGGAAGAATTGTGCATGCTCTCCAACCGGCCGATATTGGCTTGACGATCTGGCAGGATCGTGCTGTGTGACAGCCCAACACCGACTTGCAGCACATCTCCCCTATTCACTCCCATGTTAAATGGTCGTTCCCTGTTTCGCTCGTACAAGGGGGCGTATACATCGTAGTGGCGTTGCCTGCCAATATCTCCCTGTGTGACAGCTCCTATGCGATCTTGGATTAGTGGCAAAAATGTGCCTTTGTATACAATATCGGGACGATATCGGGATGTGTAAAGCGGCCATTAAGGTTGTGTTTACAGTCACAGATCCTGTGATTGATCATCAAATAGGAGTTTATCCAATCAAATTAATTTCACACAATCTCCATGCTGTATGCAGGAGTGATCATGAGGTTTAGGTGCACGTCATGTCATGCCGATGCCTACAGCAAACTCATAAATGTGAGCTGCAGGACAAATGAAGACAGAAGCAACACATCCTATGTCTCTCCCTCAGGCATGGTATGGCAAGATAGGCTAGGGTCACATTTAAAACAAGAATTGCATTCACCGCATCCGGATCCGGATGCGGTGAACGCAATGCCGGGCACACACATTTTTTTACAAAAATGTGTGCAGTGTACCGCACTGCAGTAACCGGATGGCTCAGGATGTGTAATCCTGAGCCATCCGGCAACTGCATAGTTTGCTGATCCCGGCTATTGCCGAGATAAGCAAACTGTCCTATGACTATTAAAGAGTTAATTTTACTAACTAAAGTAATGTTTGAGGTCTCTAGGGGGGGCTTAGACCCCCCTAGAGACCGGCCGCCCGCTCCGGTGGGCTTCTACTATAATTTCCCCCATGGCACGGGCTCCTCCTAGCTCCATGCAAGTCCCCAAAACTCCCACCCCCTGCATCACTATACAGGGGTGCCTAACCACGTCACACCGTTAGCCCCGCCCCTTTCATGACGCGGCCGCCCTCACAACACTGGATGAAGCCCAGAGGGGGCGGCCATAATGAATGAGGGGCCGGAGGCTGCAGCAAACAACCCCGCCCATGGATTTACAAGAACACTGCCTACGAGAACATGTAAGTATGAGCTTACATGTATACTGTATTAAATCGTTATGGGCACATATACAGGAATCACTATACAAGAGGGGTGCAGGCACCCCTGTATAGTGATACGGGGGGCGGGAGTTTTGGGGACTTGCACGGAGCTCGGAGGAGCCCATGCCATGGGGGAAATTATAGTAGAAGCCCACCGGAGTGGGCGGCCGGTCTCTAGGGGGGTCTAAGCCCCCCTAGAGACCTCAAACATTACTTTAGTTAGTAAAATTAACTCTTTAATAGTCATAGGACAGTTTGCTTATCCCGGCAATAGCCGGGATCAGCAAACTATGCAGTTGCCGGATGGCTCAGGATTACACATCCTGAGCCATCCGGTTACTGCAGTGCGGTACAGAGAACCGCTGCGAAAACTGCTGCCTGCATGATTTTTAACGCAGGCAGCAGTGCTGGAGACGGACACCGGATGGCTTGTGAAGCCATCCGGTGTTTTGCATTGGCCCCTATGAGGAGCGTTTCCTGGTCCGGTTTTGAGCTTTTTGAAAGCTCAAAACCGGATCAGGATTCTTTTGAAAAAACGGAGATGTGACCCTGGCCATATTCAAAGAAACACAATTTTATACACACAAATGGAGTAAATGCAAATGCATGAACATTTAAATCAATAAACACAGGAGAAAGAAAGAAAGAAAGAAAGAAAAGAAAGAAAGAAAGAAAGAAAGAAAGATGGAAAGAAAGAAAGAGAGAAAGAGAGAAAGAAAGAAAGAAAGAAAGAAAGAGAGAGAAAGAAAGAAAGAGAAAGAAAGAAAGATCTTACTTTTAATGCTTTGGACAAAGTTATTCAGATAACTCCTCTAGACAAATTTAGTCCTGTTTGCACGGAATCAAACTTACGGTAATAAGGAATTTGTACTCCCAGACCCCACAATGTTTTTATGATTTGAAATTTGCCAATAATGTGATAACATTTATATTGTCTATGTTGTGTCCTCGACTGCATAGATATTTGGCTACAGGCAAATGAATTTTATTTTGTCTGTGATTGTGTGACGATGAGATCTCATCCTTGCTCTCAGCCTCTGTCCTATTTCACAAACATAGAAGCCCCCAGCAGAATATATAGTGGTTGTCCTGATGAAGGAGTGAGAAATAGACCTTGAAACGCGTTGACTAATGCCACTTGCATTCACCGATTTCCTTGATATATGATTGATTGTTCGATTGTTTTGATTGTTGAGCGCAGTTGGATTCCACATATTGCCTCTATTTTTTTCTACTATTGCTTTAGCCTGTGGACACTGCAGCAGCTGTTTGTGTTACACAACCCTTTAAGGTGAGCAGGTTCACTTAAGCTTACTTGTCACCATTTTTATTAGGTAAGACCCTATTGCGCTTTCTATCCCACAGTTATTCGTTCACGGAGGAAGAAACATAGGATGTCCCAAAATCTTGCTGTTTTATAACATCAATTATTTTATTTTTGTTAGCCAGCTAAGGTGCTGTCACACAGCACGATCTGGCCAGCGATGTCGGAAGCGATGCGCAGGTGCCCGCTCGCTTCCGACATCGCTGGCCAGCTGTCACACAGCATCGCTGCGGCCGGCGATACCGCAGCGATGCAGGCGGTGACATCGCTCGCTGGGCTGGGCTCAGCCCAGCGAGTGATCCGCAGCAACGCTGCGGTATAGGCTGGATCGCCGCCGACATCGCTCTGGCGATGTCACACGGCGCGATCCAGCCTTATCGCAGGTCGCCGGTTGACAGGTTTACAGTTCCTCCCGTAAACCTGTCAACCTGCGATCAGCGATAAAACGCGGTCGCGCTGCTCGTTTACACAGCGCGATGTCGCTAGCGACATCGCTGATACGTCACTTATTCGGCGATGTCGCTAGCGACGTCGCCAGGTGTGACACCACCTTAAAAGATAGTTACGTCCAAAGGGTGGGGACATGTAAAGTAGAATCACAGGACCACTGGTAGAGTTGTGGCAGCTGAATACCCGATACATCAAGAGGCTGGAGGGTGACTTCAGTAAAACCAAGGTTATTTATTAAAGGAAGGTAAACAAATAGAAACGTGTCTGAGGAGAGGACCCTCTGTATCATGACACTGAACTCTCGTAGCGAAGCACCAAGAAGGTAACCTCTTTTACAGGGATTCAAGTGGTTCAGCACCAGGAGGTCTAAATGCCGCATATCCCAGACCAGAGGGGCGACCTATACAGGTGGAAAAGGAGAAAGGAGAAGACTGTAGGGCCCTGGTTCGGTTGGTAGCATGAATCCTGGGTATTCTGTACAATCCTGGAGAGACTGATCCAGCTGGTAAAAGAATCTGGATGGTTGCATGCATATCAGGAGAGGTTTGGCCAGCCTAGGGTGGAATCCGAATCATCAGAAAGATCCAAGATAATTGTGCCAGCATCTGTGATTGGTTGACATTGGCAATGAACATGCTGTCATAGTGGTGTAAAACTAAATAATTTTACCAAAATTGCATATGGGGTCCTCTGAATTTTTTATTTTCAGTGCAGATAAAGCAGCCACAAGCAACTACAAGCTGCCACCCCCAACTGCCTGGTTTTACCTTGGCTGGCAATCAAAAATACAGTGGGGTCCTTTTTTTTATTATTTAAATAAATAATTAAAAAAAAATATGTTGGCTCCACCCTATTTTTGATTGCCAGCCAAAGTAAAACCAGGCAGCTGGGGGCTAGTATTCTTAGCATGGTGGGGTCCCTAGTTATTGGACTCCTTAGGCTATTGAATAGCAGCCCGCAGCCATTAAGCCCTAGATTGATAATGTTCAGGCTTCTATGAGACCCGCCCATTATCAATAAATATAAATATGAATAAATGGTTAAAAAACACAAACAGAGAACAATCCTTTTTGATAAGTAAAACACACAGACAACCCTCTTTTACTGTATTAATGCCAAACATACCTTCCGCCGATAATCCACAGCGATATCCAGGAAAGCACACTCGGCTATCCAGCAGTGTACTGGAATGCGTTGACTAATAAATCAATATTATATTCACCCTTAGATGTCCTGTGGAAAATGGCAGTGCAGTTTTTCACCCTTCGTCCTCCCTACTCTATATGCTCCACGCTGGGGACTACAGCAGCCGTGATTTGCTTTTATAGTGGTTGTGACTCTCACAACCACACAAGGTGAAGCCTCTGATAACTATTTAGGTCATATTTTATCTCTCAGACCCTACACCCTTCCTACTTTAATTTTTTGAGAAAATTACTTTTGGGTTTTCATTGGCTGTAAGCCATAATCATCAACATTAACATAAATAAACCCTTGAAATAGATCACTCTGTAATGACTCTATATGATTAATGTGTTTCACTTTTTTTTATTGAATTACTGAAATAAATTAACTTTTGGATGGTATTCTTATTTATTGAGATGCAGCTGTACATGGCTAAATCTTACAGCCAGTGTCTGACAATGATTCTGCCCGTGGATCACGCAGTATGGATCAGTGGTCAGGTTCTCTTTAACAAATTGTAGACATGGTTGTCCGTAATGTTGCTTTAATTCTTCTTTCAAGTCAACCAAGAAATTATATTTGGTAGATTTAGTCCAAGTCAGTTTCAAATTCAGGATTTCTCCAAACCAATATGATGCAAAGAGAAGTAAAGCGGTCGCCATTCATGTATTATTTTTGCTTTGGAAAGTTGTTGCTACTGAAATTGCAAATAGATTTTAAAAAATACAGCAGTCGTCTTGTTATTTTGACAGGGCTGAAAACCTCATTAAAAACGGATTTAGTTGTGGCGCTGAGCTGAAGGGAAAAACTGACTATTTCCATGTAAAAAAAACAGTGTGACATTTTCCTAATAAGCAGATAAAATTACCATATGATATCACCAGTTTCACATCACTAATGTGAACTTGTACAATAGGGCGTTACCATAATTACTGCATCCAGGCACCAAGAAATATATAGTAATAATATTTATTCATTTATATAGTGCTATCAGTGGCGTAACTTCAGGCCCAGGGGTCCTGACGCGAAAGCTCCATTGGGGCCCCAAATTATTGGAAATCTTTAATAGTATTAGTCTTTTTCAATAGGCCTAAGGGACTTTTGGGGCCCCTCCAGGCTGCAGGGCCCGGGTGCGATTGCAACCTCTGCACCTATTGCAGTTACACCCCTGAGTGCTATTAATTCCATAGCACTTTACATACATTTACAACACTGTCCCCATCAGGGCTCACAATCTCAACATCCTATCAGTATGTTTTTGCAATGTGGGAGGAAACCGGAGTGCCCAGAGGAAACCCACACAAACACGGGGAGAACATACAAACTCCATAGAGATGTTCTACCTTTTATTTCATGTACACAACCTTATTATATTTCAGTTCATTCTCTAATGCAGTGTAAAAAGTGAAGGCTCACCTTTTAATACTATGTCATAATTAAGTTTTCTCTTCAGTTTTAAGATCTTAGGGTGGAGGCACACTGTCATGCATCAAAAACTGAGTGTTTTTGATGCATGACAGTCATGCGAGTGCTGTGCATGTTTTCTGTGAGTGTGGTGCAGGTGTGGTGTGCGTGGGTATGTGTGCATGTCTATATGCATGAGAGTGTGGTGTGTGAGTTCCGTGGTTCTGCAGTCTAGTCGGCAGGATTTCTCAGCATGCTGAGTAATCCCGCCGAGCAAACTTCAGCCCCGCTGACAGCATCTATCGGCATATTCAAACACCACTGCTGTCAAAGCAGCAGTGTTTGAATTTGCCGGGTTGCTGGTACAGCCACCAATCAGCAATAAGCCGATTGTTTAAAACACCGTTGCTGTGCAGTGTTTGAAATTGCTAGGTTGCCGACACATGAACCAATCAGCTTTCACCGCTGTGATATAATGCAGTGTCACAGCCGTCCAGATAATATAATGCAGCATCACAGCCCTTCATATCATATGATGCAGTGTCACAGCCCTTCACATAGTATAACATAATAATGCAGCCTCAAAGCCCTCCATATAGCATACATCCTCCCCACACAGACACACTGCACAGTGTACAACTTACCCCACTCATCCAGTCACACTGCCCTCTGTACAGCCCCCCCACTGTACAGCCCTGCACACAACCAGTTACACTGCCCCCTGTACAGCCCCCCACACAGACACACTGCCCATTGTAAAGCCCCCCCACACACACAGACACACTGCCCACTGTACAGCCCCCCCACATCCAGTCACACTGCCCCCTGTACAGCCCCCCACAGACACACACACACAGAAACACTGCCCCCTGTACAGCCCTCCCTCCCACACACACACACTAACCCCCCTGTCTCCCCCTCTCCAGAAGCTGTAAGGCTCTTCTGCTCCTGAATGCAGCTCACACTCACCGCTCCCGCCGACAGCGGCCACGGGAGTTTTAAAGTTACAGTGCCTGCCAGTCCTCCAGTGGCCGTGATCAGCCGCTTGGGGACCTGCTGGGCAGACTGACCTCAGTGATGCACATTCATGTAAAGCAGGCACAGGGGTCACACGGATTGGCGGGCACGGGGTCCCTGTACCTCCAGGCCCGGTCACACTTGCAAACACGGTTGTTACACCACTGTTCATAGGAATTGTGCTTGCCACAACCTACTAAGGTGAGCACCTTCCTTTTACTTTCTTTATACCCAAACATGTATCTGTGGCAGACATGCGGACTGATCGCCACAGTAACATTGCACCTCCTCCACAGGTGTGGTGTTACCGGTCTCAGGTGAGAGGGGATGCCGAGCCAAGACACCTTCTTCACTTGCACCCAACACATCCAACTCGAGGCCTGGGGATCTGGGCGGACACTATGCAGGGAGGGCCCCATCTGCAGGTTGCAGGAGGGAGTAGGTAGAGGGGATAGGGACAGTAGTAAGGGTTAGAGACGTGAGAAGGAAGTAGAGAGTCTGGAGAAAGAGGAGTAGGATCTGGAGGATGGAGTTGCTGAGAGGCCCCTTCCAGGTCGGGACGGAGTGAGAGTGAAAAGGACGAAAGGGTCCCAGGGGGCACAACTGTGAGTGAACCACCCGTGACGCCCTGTATCCACCGCCGGCTGGAGGTGCGTGGAGGACCCAGGACGCAGAGGGGATCAGTGCCAATCTAGCCAAAGGACTGCAAGCCTTAACTAGTGAACTGGAGGTGGCTGTGCCTGCAAGTGTGGCACCCCTGCGGGGGATTGCCACAGGTTACACTGGTGCAAGGAAGGACTGACACCTTGGTTTGTTCAGCACACAACATCTTCCACTCCAGACCTGAAGGGGGAGCTCTACTGGCTGCATTAAGTCAGTTCCCCGTTAAGAAGATCCAGGCTGAGAGGAGGAGACAGTTGGTCCCAGGAGACAGTTGCTAGGGAGTTAGTTCGTGTGAGGAGAGGAGAAAGGAGGAGGCTGAGCTGCTGGTCTCTGGAAAAGACATAGGCCGGGACCAGAAGGGACAATTGTCAGCTGTGCATACCCCAGGGAAGGGGCCGGAGGCAAGGAGAGGAGGTAGAGAACAAGAAAAGGGATTAAAATATATTCCCCTTTAGCACAACCGGACACTGGAGTCCGATGCTGTGGGCCTGCAGAGCCACAGTGAAAAGCCCAGCAGTCTCAGGAGGAGTTTAGCCCTGAGGATAGTAACAAAAAGACTTTAAAACTAACCAAACATAGGACCAGGGGCCACAGGATGAACCGGGACCCCGCAGAAGGACCTCACTGTTAGTTTAAGATAATAAAGAAGTGGAGAGTTCAGACTCAGGGAGGACTCACCCCTCAAGGCAAAGCACAGAGATAAAGGAGGCCTCATATCCTTCCAAGGAGTTAATCCTAAATTGCACCAGGGACCTGGTTATTACTCTGGACTGTACCTGTTATGTGAAAACCAGTAAAAAGGTACCGGAACAACTATTCCTGTGTGTATGTGTGACTGTTCATCAGCTATAATTCACCATCTTCCTCCTTCACTGCCCTCCCTCACCATCTTCCTTTATTGCTGCCCTGAGGTAAAGCTCCACCTGTGGGGAGCTGTACCACACTTTGCTGCCCCCTCCATCACCTCAGCGGCCGGCTGGCAGCGCCGGTACCACCTTACCAGACACTACAGGTGGCGTCACGTTCCCTTGTAAATAATTCCTTCATCCCCCTTCAAATGATCCCCAGGGCACGGCATCGGGATACAGTCCACCTGTGACTCCCTAATCAGCAGACCTGGTGACCGAGTACCCCCCACAGCCCTGGTCTCATCACAAGGACAGCTTCCAACATCATGCTCATTTGCTGAAAAGGTGGCCATATAGGACCAGGGGACGTGGTGATCGTCACCTAAAAGGGTTCGCGGCCTCTGGCTCGGGACACGCTGGAGTACGAAGACACGGGGCAAGGGAGGAGTTTAGCCAGCGTGGGGAGACGGTCAGGAAAGGCTCATGAAAGGTTTCTTGGTGAACTGGTCCAGTATCACCTGAGAGTTGGCCAGGCTGCGCCATGGAGGAATACAGCACCCGGCTGGGTGGACTTGAGTGATCACCAAGTAAAGGTAAAGTACTACAATCCTGGTCTCCTCCAATTATTCTGCACATCATTTCTTCTAACCACTGCATCCTCATCATCGGCCACTTTATAAACTTTAGGGTTACACCTGGGGCCACACTCTACCTGTGGGATGCGATACCTTCCAGGCTACCATTCCATCGGCCCCACAGGTCCCACAACAGCGCTGGTCACCCTGACCAGATTAATGATAGGTGGCGTCACAAACTCATCCCCTGTAAATAATCTCCTTTCTCTGCATGCTCAGGGTCAAAGAACTGGGTCACTGCCACTGTGACCTCCCACCGAACAGACCGGCCCAGTTACCGACTGCCCCATGGCCCTGCCACGCGTTGCATATCAGTACAAAGCAGGAACACATATATAAGATTATTTTAGCACAGGAGATGTGCTATGATCAGACCATGTCCCTGTACAGTCAGACACATCCATTACAAAGTACATAGCAGGGACATATATATAAGATTATCTCAGCACAGGAGATGTGGTATGATCAGACCATGTCCCTGTATGGTCAGACACATCCATTACACAGTACATAGCAGGGACACATATATAAGATTATCTCAGCACAGGAGATGTGGTATGATCAGACCATGTCTCTGTACAGTCAGACACATCCATTACAAAGTACATAGCAGGGACATATATATAAGATTATCTCAGCACAGGAGATGTGGTATGATCAGACCATGTCTCTGTATGGTCAGACACATCCATTACACAGTACATAGCAGGGACACATATATAAGATTATCTCAGCACAGGAGATGTGGTATGATCAGACTATGTCTCTGTACAGTCAGACACATCCATTACAAAGTACATAGCAGGGACATATATATAAGATTATCTCAGCACAGGAGATGTGGTATGCTCATACCATGTCCATGTATGGTCAGACACAGCATTACACAGTACATAGCAGGGACACACATATAAGATTATCTCAGCATATAAATATTTTTTAAACACATCCAATTGTGGAAATTATTATTATTATTATTATTATTATTATTATTATTATTATTACAAGATCTATTGATTAAAATTAACTTCACAATTAATTTTGTTCGTAGGTAAATCCCTTTAAGTAATACTCAGTTAGCCTAAATTTTCAAGTAGGTGCACTGATGAGATTATTATATACAGTCTTGTTATTGAGTTCACCGTGTAACAGAATACAATAGGCTCCTTAGCACAGACTGCAGGCAGGCGCAATTTTATCAACATTGCCTCCTTGACACACTGTACAGATTTCTGTATGGCTGCTGTATTGATGATCAAATCTGCAAATTGTAGGCATGGCTGGTATTACGCGCCCCATAAAATGTATGCAGAACGTTTTCATGGACATCATCAATTCGTGTGGATGTGGCGCCCCGCTAAGAGTGCTTCACAGGAGGGTACTGCACCCCTGACTAAGGTGTCGTATTCTCCGTCCCAGTCATGAATAGGATAATCCTGAGGCTCCATCCACCACATGCAGCACCTAGAGGCAGAGGACCAATTAGGCACCCATTCCCTGGGTAACCGGTCCTGGTAGGAGGAGAGCTAGGGTATATAGCAGTGGGGAAGGCAGTAAGGAGTTAGAACAGTGGAGAGACAAGAACAAGGGAAGTCAAGTCGTGACAGCTAACGGGGAGGGCACCGAGCACTGGTGACCCAGAAGGAGAAAGGGGCCAAGATAGAGCGGGTGATTGAAGACCCGAGCCCAGTCCACAACCCAGTGTACCGGCTCCGAGGTGGTTTAGACAATTTAACCCTGCACCACAGAACCCGGAGTGGTTGAAGGATTCTTAGGAGCACAACTCACAACTTAACCATCACCGCAGCTATACCTGGGGGTACCCACCTTTGAGGGCCAGGGGCCGAGAGTCAGGGCCAAGACAACGGGAACCCCAATCGAGGGCCCTCAGTACCCTGGCAAGGTATGCTAAAGCAGCGAGGAGAGGGACAGTCAGGATAAAGAAGGACACCTGTGGAGCCTCAGAGGGACGCTATTCACCGCAGGGACCACCCGGTCCGTTACTTGGCATTGAGAACTGTTTCACCTGTCTGCCATTGAACATCTAAGTAAATACCCATTCAGAGGAGCAATGTGTCTGAGCCTTATTCCGGGACTACCGTTTAATTGCCTTGCCTTACAGAAACAACCGAGCTGCCCTATTACTCTACTGCAGCTCCCGACTCCAGGGACCCCGCTCGTCCTGTAGGGAGCGGTTCCATCCTGCTGCCGCCCATCACCCCGGAGGTCCAAGCAGCGACGGTGCCATCACTGGAACCCTACAGGTGGCGTCACGAACTAATAACTTTATCCTTTTTATTATTTTGTTTTCACCCTTTTACTGACCACCGGGGCCCCACAGCCTCAGGCACTGAACCGTGACCCACAGACTGCGCCTGAGACCTGCGATAACCGGCCCACGATGAGTCATGGACATTCGGGCAGGTTATAATGGATAGTTATGTGGTCCGTGGTGCATACACTGATTATATTTTTGGCCTAACAACTTATAGAGAAGTAATGTAATGGGGAGTCTCTGTAATGGTGTAACTTCTGTTGTTCTGCTTTCCATATAGTACAGTCTTTCTTTAAATGTCCTTTTTTCTCATATCTGAAACATTCCATTGTCTCTTTATTATAGGGTCTTTTTGATTCTGTAGCTTTAAGACATTATCTTTTTCAGTAGAAGAATCATTTGTTTGCTCTTTCCTTCTTTGATATTCATCTATCAGTCTCGCCTTCACAAACTCTAATGTAATCTCTGTTTCAGGTCTTGTCTAGTGCATTTATCAAAGCAGTATATGAATCTGGTAAACTACACAATAACATTGCTGCTACATGGCTTTCTTTAATATCTTCATCAATTGATCTCAGCTGTGATATCACTTATATCATAGAGAATACACTGTGTGCAGAATTATTAGGCAAGTTGTATTTTAGAGGATTATTTTTATTACTAGATGGCGGCCCGATTCTAAAGAATCGGGTAGTCTAGAATCCATATATAGTCTATTTACTAATAGTTAGGGGAGTCCGGTGAAATGAATTGTGTGTATACAGGTGGCTCAGTGGTTAGCAGTGAGTGCGGTGGCTCAGTGGTTAGCAGTGAGTGCGGTGGCTCAGTGGTTAGCAGTGAGTGCGGTGAGATTGGTCAGCGCAGCGCCGTGGGCAGAGTGGTCAGCGCAGCGCCGTGGGCAGAGTGGTCAGCGCAGCGCCGTGGGCAGAGTGGTCAGCACACACATACATACATACACACACACACACACACTCCACTATAGTTAGCACCGACCCTGCGTCTTCCTCGCCGCTTGGATCCTGAGTCGACATGTCGCCACCCGCGGACGACTGGATCCAATATGGCGTCCGGATGTTTGGCGACACTTCTTGGACGCTATAATGGATCCAGTAGTTAGGGGGTGGCGACATGTCGACTGAGGATCCAGGCGGCTGATGCAGGGCCGGTGCTAACTATAGCGGAGTGTGTGTGTGTGTGTGTGTATGTGTGCGGACAAAGTGAGGGAAGTGCGGACAAAGTGACGGAAGTGAGTACATACACACATATATACACATACTGTACATTGCATATGGAGGGGTGAGGAGAGCGGAGGCTGGAGGGGTGAGGAGAGGTGAGGAGAGCGGAAGCTGGAGGGGTGAAGAGGGCAGAGGACAGGGGAGGCTGGAGGGCAGAGGACAGGGGAGGCTGGAGGGCAGAGGACAGGGGAGGCTGGAGGGCAGAGGACAGGGGAGGCTGGAGGGCAGAGGAGAGGGGAGGGGAGGCTGGAGGGCAGAGGAGAGGGGAGGCTGGAGGGCAGAGGAGAGGGGAGGCAGGAGGGCAGAGGAGAGGGAGGTGGAGGCGAGGCAGAGGAGAGGGGAGGTTGGAGGGCAGAGAAGAGGGAGGCTGGAGGGCAGAGGACAGGGGAGGCTGGAGGGCAGAGGAAAGGGGAGGCTGGACGGCAGAGGACAGGGGAGGCTGGAGGGCAGAGGACAGGGGAGGCTGGAGGGCAGAGGACAGGGGAGGCTGGAGGGCAGAGGACAGGGGAGGCAGGAGGGCAGAGGACAGGGGAGGCAGGAGGGCAGAGCGGAGGCTGGAGGGCAGGCTGGAGGGCAGAGGACAGGGGAGGCTGGAGGGCAGAGGACAGGGGAGGCTGGAGGGCAGAGGAGAGGGGAGGCTGGAGGGCAGAGGAGAGGGGAGGCTGGAGGGCAGAGGAGAGCGGACGCTGGAGGACAGAGCGGACGCTGGAGGACAGAGCGGAGGCTGGAGGGCAGAGCGGAGGCAGGAGGGCAAAGCGGAGGCTGCAGGGCAGAGGACAGGGGAGGCTGGAGGGCAGAGGCTGGAAGGCAGAGCAGAGGCTGGAGGGCAGAGCGGAGGCTGGAGGGCAGAGCGGAGGCTGGAGGGGAGAGCATAGGCTGGAGGGGAGAGCGGAGGCTGGAGGGCAGAGCGGAGGCTGGAGGGCAGAGCGGAGCGGAGGGAGCTGGAGGGAGAGAGAGGGAGGTGGAGGGCAGAGGAGAGGGTAGGCTGGAGGGCAGAGGACAGGGGAGGCTGGAGGGGAGAGCGGAGGCAGGAGGGCAGAGGCTGGAGGGCAGAGCGGAGGCTGGAGGGCAGAGCGGAGGCTGGAGGGCAGAGCGGAGGCTGGAGGGGAGAGCATAGGCTGGAGGGGAGAGCGGAGGCTGGAGGGCAGAGCGGAGGCTGGAGGGCAGAGCGGAGGCTGGAGGGGAGGCTGGAGGGCAGAGGACAGGGGAGGCTGGAGGGCAGAGGAGAGGGTAGGCTGGAGGGCAGAGGACAGGGGAGGCTTGAGGGGAGAGCGGAGGCTGGAGGGGAGAGCGGAGGCTGGAGGGGAGAGCAGAGGCTGGAGGGCAGAGGACAGTGGAGGCTGGAGGGCAGAGGACAGGGGAGGCTGGAGGGCAGAGCGGACGCGGGAGGCTGGAGGGAAGAGCGGACGCTGGAGGGCAGAGGACAGGGGAGGCTGGAGGGCAGAGGACAGGGGAGGCTGGGGGGAAGAGGACAGGGGAGGCTGGGGGAAGAGGACAGGGGAGGCTGGGGGGAAGAGGACAGGGGAGGCTGGAGGGCAGAGCGGAGGCTGGAGGGCAGAGGACAGTGGAGGCTGGAGGGCAGAGGAGAGGGGAGGCTGGAGGGCAGAGGCTGGAGGGGAGAGCGGAGGCTGGAGGGGAGAGCGGAGGCTGGAGGGGAGAGGACAGGGGAGGCTGGAGGGGAGAGCGGAGGCTGGAGGGCAGAGGACAGGGGAGGCTGGAGGGCAGAGGACAGGGGAGGCTGGAGGGCAGAGGACAGGGGAGGCTGGAGGGGAGAGCGGAGGCTGGAGGGGAGAGCGGAGGCTGGAGGGGCAGAGGCTGGAGGGCAGAGGCAGGAGGGGCAGAGGCTGGAGGGGCAGAGGGGAAGAGGCTGGAGAGGCAGAGGGGAAGAGGCTGGAGGAGCAGAGGGGAAGAGGCTGGAGGGGCAGAGGCGAAGAGGCTGGAGGGGCAGAGGCTGGAGGGGCAGAGGGGAAGCAGGAGAAATGTGCTGTGAAAATAAAAATTCAAATTTCGCGCGCCTGAAACTGTATTTGCCCCAACCAAGATGGCGGGCGCGACCTGAGGGGGCGTAATTGTGGGCGGGAACTGGGCGGGGACTGTGGGCGGGAACTAAAGAATGATTGCGGCCGCCATCTTGGTTGAGGTATTTTGCGGGGAAGATGCCGGCTAAGAGGAAGCAGGACGTGGAGCTCCCGGCCGGAGTAAGAAGAGGTCGGGATCGGAGGGAAGACGTCTGGATGACCCGGAGATCGGGACGATCGAGGAAGATGGGGTGGTATGTATGAACTACGGGTGGACGCTGACAGTGTGTGTGTGTTTGTGTGGGTGTGTGAGTGTGTATGTGTGATGTGGTTGGGATGGTATGTGTGTGTTTGGGAGGACTGTAGTGAGAGGCTGTGTGTGTGTGTTTGATGAGACAGTAGTGAGGGGCCGATGGGTTACGGCGAAGGGCGGAACATGGGCGAGCGGAACGTTGAAACGCCGGTGCCTGTAGCTGCACGGAAAGTTCCGCGCAGCTACCCCGCACTGTGACGTCAGCAGCATGGTCGAAGGCCATCACAGAAGTAAACCTTCGGGTTCTCCGGAAGTGGCCTTCGGCTTTTATATAATAGATTGATCAACAACCATGTTCTCAATAAACCCAAAAGACTCATAAATATCAAAGCTTAATATTTTTGGAAGTTGGAGTGTTTTTTTTTAGATTTGGCTATCTTAGGAGGATATCTATTTGTGCAGGTAACTATTACAGTGCAGAATTATTAGGCAACTTAATGAAAACCAAATATATTCCCATCTCACTTGTTTATTTTCACCAGGTAAACTAATATAACTGCACATAATTTAGAAAAATACATTTCTGACATTCAAAAACAAAACCCAAAAAAATTAATGACCAATATAGCCACCTTTCTTTATGATGACACTCAACAGCGTTCTATCCATAGATTCTGTCAATTGCTTGATCTGTTTATGATCAACATTGCGTGCAGCAGCCACCACAGCCTCCCAGACACTGTTCCCAGAGGTGTACTATTTTCCCTACCTGTAGATCTCACATTTTAGGAGGGACCACAGGTTCTCTATGGGGTTGCAGATCAGGTGAACAAGGGGGCCATGTCATTATTTTTTCTTCTTTTAGACCTTTACTGGCCAGCCACGCTGTGGAGTAGTTGGATGCATGTGATGGAGCATTGTCCTGCATGAAAATCATGTTTTTCTTGAATGATACTGACTTCTTCCTGTACCACTGCTTGAAGAAGTTGTCTTCCAGAAACTGGCAGTAGGTCCGGGAGTTGAGCTTCACTCCATCCTCAACCTGAAAAGGTCCCACAAGTTCATCTTTGATGATACCAGCCCATACCAGTACCCCACCTCCACCTTGCTGGCATCTGAGTCGGAGTGGAGTTCTCTGCCCTTTACTGATCCAGCCTCTGGCCCATCCATCTGGCCCATCAAGAGTCACTCTCATTTCATTAGTCCATAAAACCTTTGAAAAATCAGTCTTAAGATATTTCTTGGCCCAGTCTACATGTTTTATCTTATTTTTTCTTGTTCAAAGGTGGTCGTTTTTCAGCCTTCCTTACCTTGGCCATGTCCCTGAGTATAGCACACCTTGTGCTTTTTGATACTTCAGTAACGTTGCAGCTCTGAAATATGGCAAAACTGATGGCAAATGGCATCTTGGCAGTTTCACGCTTGATTTTCCTCAATTCATGGGCAGTTATTTGGCACCTTTTTTGCTCAACACGCTTCTTGTGACCCTGCTGGCTATTTGCCATGAAACGCTTGATTGTTCGGTGATCATGCTTCAAAAGTTTGGCAATTTCAAGACTGCTGCATCCCTCTGCAAGACATCTCACAATTTTGGACCTTTCAGAGCCCGTCAAATCTCTATTCTTACCTATTTTGCCTAAGGAACTTTTGATGGAAGTGACTCCATCAGCGGATGTCTGTCCCATCAGCTAAATACTGTGCACAGTTCCTGAACAACTCAAAACCCACCACTCCGACAAGTTATCCAGGGGGTTTGAGCTCAAACTACTTGAGATTTCTATATTTATAATAATAATAATAATAATAAAGCTTTATTTATATAGCGCCAACATATTCCGCAGCGCTTTACAATGTAGGGTTAGAGTACAGAAAATATAATACAGTAAGTAATTACAGTAGAGAACAAATACAGTACAATAATTGGATACAAAACAATAGGCACAGGATCAATGTAAAAAAGAAAATACAATAAATAAAGCAAGAAATGAAGGTGACCCTTCTGGCAATCATTCCTAATGTTTAAAGCACATCTGCAGTGTAGAGGGGGTTATACAGAGCAGGAGGCATGAGAAACCTAGTCTGATAATCTCCTGCTGATAAAACTCTGATTTTTTTGAAACAACAAAACACAGATTAGTAACACTGCTGGAATCAGTGTCTTTGCCCCTACATTATGTTGCTCTCAGATTATATAGCAAAAACTTGGTGCCAGTTATCTTTTAATGGCTGTGATTGTGTAGTATAAAAACACAATTCAATTCAATTTAATGAAGCTTCATTGACAGGGCTAAATACACATTAGTTTTGACAAATCAAGTGTACAATAGAGAATAGGGACTGTGGCATAAGTGGGTGGGGGCAGATCCAGGGGAGGGACTGTAGAAACTATGGACGGGGGCACATCCAGGGTGAGGCTATAGGATTAACACATGGGGGACATCCAGGGTGGGGGGGCTATAGGAATGATGGATGGGGGCACATCCAGGGTGGGGGTTATAGGATCAATAGATAAGGGCATATCTAGGATGTGGGCTATATGAACAATGGATGGGGGCACATCCAGGGTGGGGCTATATGAATGATGGATGAGGGCACATCCAGAGAATAGGGACTGTGGGATAAGTGGGTGGGGGCAGATCCAGGGGAGGGACTGTAGAAACTGTGGATTGGGGCACATCCAGGGTGAGGTTATAGATTTAACACATGGGGGACATCCAGGGTGTTGGCCTTAGGAATGATGATGGGGGCACATCCAGGGTGGGGGTTATAGGAACAATGGATAAGGGCACATCCAGGATGTGGGCTATATGAACAATGGATGGGGGCACATCCAGGGTGGGGGCTATATGAATGATGGATGAGGACACATCCAGAGTGGGGGCTATAGGAACGATGGATGGAAGCTATAAGAATGATGGATGGGGGCACATCCAAGGAGGTGGCTGTATGAATAATGGATGGGGGCACATCCAGTGTGGGGTCTATAGGAATGATGGATGGGGACTATAGGAATGATGGATGGGGGCACATCCAGGGTGGGGGTTATAGGAACAATGGATAAGGGCACATCCAGGATGTGGGCTATATGAACAATGGATGGGGGGCACATTCAGGGTGGGGCTATATGAATGATGGATGAGGGCACATCCAGAGAATAGGGACTGTGGGATAAGTGGGTGGGGTCAGATCCAGGGGAGGGACTGTAGAAACTATGGATTGGGGCACATCCAAGGTGAGGCTATAGATTTAACACATGGGGGACATCCAGGGTGTTGGCCTTAGGAATGATGATGGGGGCACATCCAGGGTGGAGGCTATAGGAATGATGGATGGGGGCACATCCAGGGTGGGGGTTATAGGAACAATGGATAAGGGCACATCTATGATGTGGGCTATATGAACAATGGATGGGGGCACATCCAGGGTGGGGGCTATATGAATGATGGATGAGGGCACATCCAGAGAATAGGGACTGTGGGATAAGTGGGTGGGGGCAGATCCAGGGGAGGGACTGTAGAAACTATGGATGGGGGCACATCCAGGGTGAGGCTATAGGATTAACACATGGGGGACATCCAGGGTGGGGACTATAGAAATGATGGATGGGGGCACATCCAGGGTGGGGGTTATAGGAACAATGGATAAGGGCACATCCAGGATGTGGGCTATATGAACAATGGATGGGGGCACATCCAGGGTGGGGCTATATGAATGATGGATGAGGGCACATTCAGAGTGGGGGCTATAGGAACGATGGATGGAAGCTATAAGAATGATGGATGGGGGCACATCCAAGGAGGTGGCTGTATGAATAATGGATGGGGGCACATCCAGTGTGGGGTCTATGGAAATCCATAGCATATTACAGTTCTCTTTCTTGAAGCCTATGACATGTGCTAACACTCTAAATCCTAATCAGGCTCATTAGCTAACCTGAGGAAAGGACTGTCTATCTGGAGTAGTAGTCTTCTTCCTACCTCCAGCAAAATTCATCATTTAATGAATACGTCATTTTAGCCAGTGAATTTCTTAAAAAAGGCAATGATTCTTAATGGTCAACAGACTCCAACATATCAAGACTTAAAACTTAATTTCACATATGAATTTTTAGCATAACCCTACTTGCCCCACAATCCTCACATCATAAACGCTTCACAGCATAATAAATGGCCTGTCTCCTCCTGTCTACTACTAGGCAGGGCTGGAACTAATTGTAACCCTGGGTCTGATGCCCTGTCCTCTCCCTGCATTTATGAGCACAGTTAATGGTTAGGCTTACTGCCGTCTATACCATTGATTCATGTCTTAAGTGGGTTTTGATTTGTTTTCTTAGACAAACAAGTAAAGACCCGTAAACCCCAGTCCACCTTGTTATACAAGCTCGATATCGCGAACAGGCCAGTGCGACCGTCCACACATGCGCTGTATAAGGCGGCATTAATAGGAAGATCATTTAGTTTCCAGCTTTTCAGGCAGAGCTTGGAGATGGACCAATAATAATGTATTTTGTCTGCAATGTTGCATGCATTAGGAATTGGATAATATTTTCCTTCTCGAGTCTATGATCCTGCAATTGTATTGTGAAAGCCAGGAAATGGCCAATTACAGGACAGTGATTCACGTTTAGAGGTTAATTGCTGTTTTACCCCAACTATTTAATCTGCTTTTATTCTGGAATTAATGGCCGTATGTATTATTGTTGAATGACAGGGATGCAGGCTTTGAATTGCTGGGGAGAATAACAGAAGTGGTAGTCACTAAGCTCTAATTAGCTACATCCTGTAAACCATAATTAAGAGACATGGCTCAATTGCTCGTCATAAAAGCTGAAATAATACCCCATAATGCATCGCTAGGAAATGAACGGTCCTCTGAAAACTGCGCACACAAAAGTCAGTTCCGGAATAAAATATGAAGAACTCAACAGGAAAATGCAACACAAAGGGCTGAAGCTAAGACAAGAAGCGCGAAGCCTCCACGTACACCAGAAATAGTCCAGAGACTACAAGGAATTATAGTAAGAAAAGCTTAACCCCTATAACATTGTAATTGTAGGATAGGTAACAATCATGCAATGAAATAACATAAAATTGCAAACCTTAAGCAGTGGTGTAACTTCCCCCTTATTTATGATATTAAAGGAAAACTGTCAGGCCAAAAATCCATATGTAACTGCTATCATTTTCTAATTCCTTTCTCCAAGCTCTCTCCATGAATGCATTTCTTTTATATATATTTCCCTCCTATCTTCTGTAAACTTCAAAATAAAAGACTAATTCCATCTCTCAATCACAGTGAGTTCTCGACTGCCCACTCCCCAAGGAATGAATATTCAGGCTTCATGACACTGTCCTGCCTCCTCTCTGATCTGTCTGTTGTGTGACTCATTCACAGCAGATGGAGAAGGGAAGGGGGAGTTTAGCTGCAGCCCTTCATGTAATTGAGAGTTTCTATGTGATTATAAGAACATTTGATCATTTCCTCAGCAGATACATGCACTGCATGTCTGCAGGAAAAGCAAAGTTCATAGAAATCTTACAAGTTGCAGCACAAAACACCTCTCCCCCTCCCAGCACAGAACTCAGAGGGGAGGGAGTGAACACAAACCTGGATGGGTGTGGATATTTAAATGACATGACACTTATACAGCAACTGGTCTATTCAGTTGGAAATATAATGGAGAGGACTAATGCACCAGCTCCTTGCAGGGTATGAAGATGCTGATAACATGGGAACTAGAAAGTGCATAATAATGATTTTACATGATTTTAAAAGGTCTGCCCAGACATTATTCAAGGGTAATGTTAGTATCATACTTAAAAATGACCTGACAGAGTCCCTTTAACTTCAGTCTGGCAGAAGATATTGTAATGTGAACGACTAGTATAGTTTTATTGATGTGCAATTTACATTTAAAGATGTTTTCCCCTACTAATGTAACCCGCTTTCTTTTGTCCTAACTATTCCTAACACTTACTTAACATACTTGTGCTATATACCCTGCCCCTGTAAGCTTATCTCTCTTAGGTTTGTAAATAACTTTTCTGTTGTAGCTTTGATGCTTCCAGCCTGGAACCGTAATCAGACAAAGTGAGCAGGGTTTGGGAGCAGAGAGGAGAGTGAAGTGTGATCTGGGCACTACTGTCACGAGAGGCAGACATGCCCCCACCAGTGACGTGTCCTGCTCAGTTTGTCTGATTCCAGTCCCCAGACTGGAAGGATCAAAGCTACAATAATAATAAAGGAACAGTTGTGGCCAAAAGTATTGACACCCCTGCAATTCTGTCAGATAATACTCAGTTTCTTCCTGAAAATGATTGCAATCATAAATTCTTTGGTGTTATTATCTTCATTTAATTTGTCTTAAATGAAAAAACAGAAAAGAGAATGAAGCAAAAAGCAAAACATTGATCATTTCACACAAAACTCCAAAAATGTGCCAGACAAAAGTATTGGCACCCTCAGCCTAATGCTTGGTTGCATAACCTTTAGCCAAAATAACTGCGATCAACCGCTTCCGGTAACCATCGATGAGTTTCTTACAATGCTCTGCTGGAATTTTAGACCTTTCTTCTTTGGCAAACTGCTCCAGGTCCCTGATATTTGAAGGGAGCCTTCTCCAAACTGCCATTTTTAGATCTCTCCACAGGTGTTCTATGGGATTCAGGTCTGGACTCATTGCTGGCCACCTTAGAAGTCTCCAGTGCTTTCTCTCAAACCATTTTCTAGTGCTTTTTAAAGTGTGTTTTGGGTCATTGTCCTGCTGGAAGACCCATGACCTCTGAGGGAGACCCAGCTTTCTCACACTGGGTCTTACATTACGCTGCAAAATTTGTTGGTAGTCTTCAGACTTCATAATGCTATGCACACGGTCAAGCAGTCCAGTGCCATAGGCAGCAAAGCAACCCCAAAACATCAGGGAACCTCCACCATGTTTGACTGTAGGGACCGTGTTACTTTTCTTTGCATGCCTCTTTTTTTCTCCTGTAAACTCTATGTTGATGCCTTTGCCCAAAAAACTCTACTTTTGTCTCATCTGACCAGAGAACATTCCTCCAAAATGTTTTAGGCTTTCTCAGGTAAGTTTTGGCAAACTGCAGCCTGGATTTTTATGTCTCGGGGTAAGAAGTGGGGTCTTCCTGGGTATCCTACCATACAGTCCCTTTTCATTGAGACGCCGACAGATAGTACGGGTTGACACTGTTGTATCCTCGGACTGCAGGTCAGCTTGACCTTGTTTGGATGTTAGTCGAGGTTCTTTATCCACCATCCGCACAATCTTGCATTGAAATCTCTCGTAAATTTTTCTTTTCCGTCCACATCTAGGGAGGTTAGCCACAGTGCCATGGTCTTTAAACTTCTTGATGACACTGCGCACGGTAGACACATGAACATTCAGGTCTTTGAAGATGAACTTGTAGCCTTGAGATTGCTCATGCTTCCTCACAATTTGGTTTCTCAAGTCCTCAGACAGTTCTTTGGTCTTCTTTCTTTTCTCCATGCTCAATGTGGTACACACAAGGACACAGGACAGAGGTTGAGTGAGCTTTAATCCATGTCAACTGGCTGCAAGTGTGATTTAGTTATTGCCAACACCTGTTAGGTGCCACAGGTAAGTTACAGGTGCTGTTAATTACACAAATTAGAGAAGCATCACATGATTTCTCTAACAGTGCCGATACTTTTGTCCACCCCCTTTTTTATGTTTGGTGTGGAATTAGATCCAATTTGGCTTTAGGACAATTCTTTTTGTGTTTTTTCATTGAAGACAAATTAAGTGAAGATAATAATACTGAAGAATTTGTGATTGCAATCATTTTCAGGAAGAAACTGAATATTATCTGACAGAATTGCAGGGGTGTCAATACTTTTGGCCACAACTGTATCTACGAGCCTCTTCGAGGTAAGCTTACAGGAGAAGGGTAGGTAGTAGAAGTATATTTGGAAAGTGTTAGGAATAGTTCGGACATGTGAAAGGGGATCACATTAGTAGGGGAAAACCTCTTTAATAAACCACAGATGTATCAGTTGTTGTAACAGATTTATTTCAGAGCCAAATTAGAAAATGATACAGGCAACATTATAAAATTATTGAATGGTAGAGTGAGAAGGGACCTCCTGGGTCATCTGATCCAACCCCCTACTTAAAGCAGGATTCTCTAAATCATCCTAGACAGATGTCTGTCCAGCCTCTGTTTGAAGACTTCCATTGTTGGAGAACTCACCACGTCTCGTGGCCACCTGTTCCACTCGTTGATCACCCTCACTGTCAAAAAGTTTTTTCTACTATCTGATCTGTGTTTCCTCCTATTTAGTTTCATCCAATTGATTCTCATCTTTCCTTGTGTAAATGAGAGTAAAGCTGATCCCTCTACAGCAGGGGTCTCAAACTTGGCTGGGCTGGTGGGCTGCACACAGAAAAAAATTGATATCGGGGGGCCGCATTGCTTGTAGGAATAAGTGACATTTTTAGTAATACCAGAATATTTTGCTCAATGTGGTAATGTCCAAATCCTGATCTTCTTTTAGTAACGATCCACCGTGGTTCCCTTCTTGTAGTTATGTCCCCATCCTGGTCTCTTTCTTGTGGTAATGTCCCCATACTGGTCCCCATCCTATAGTAATATCCCACATCCTGGTCCCAATATAGTAGTAATGTCCCCATCCTGGTCCCCATATTGTAGTAATGTCCGCATCCTGGTCCCCATATTGTAGTAATGTCCGCATCCTGGTCCCCACATTGTAGTAATGTCCGCATCCTGGTCCCCATATTGTAGTAATGTCCCCATCCTGGTCCTCATATTGTAGTAATGTCCCTATCCTGGTTCCCATCTTGTAGTAATGTCCCTATCCTGGTTCCCATATTGTTTTAATGTCCCCCATCCTGGTCCTCAACATGTAGTAATGTCCCCATCCTGATCCCCTTCTTGTAGTAATGTCCCATCCTGATCCCCTTCTTCTAGTAATATTCTCTCCCTGGGCATCATCTTGTAGTAATGTACCCATCCTGATCCGTAGGTAGTAATGTCCCCATCCTGGTTCCCTTGTTGTAATAATGCCATGATCCTGGTTCTCATATTGTAGTAATGCCCCATCCTGATCCCCCTTTGTAGAAATGTCCCCTTTCCTGGTCCGCTTCTTGTAGTAATGTTCCTAATGCTAGTCGCCTTCTTGTAGTAATGTCCCCATCCTGATCCCCATCCAGTCGTAATGCCCCCATCCTGGTCATCATATTGTAGTAATGTCCCCTATACTGATCCCCTTTTTGTAGTAATGTCTCCCATCCTGGTCCGCTTTTGTAGTGATGTCCCCACCCCGATTCCCCTTTTGTAGTAATGTCCCCATCCTTATCCCCTTTTGTAGTGATGTCACCATCCTGATCCCCTTTTGTAGTGATGTCCCCCATCCTGGACCCATTTTGCAGTTACGTCCCCCATCCTGATCTCCTTTTCTAGTAATGACCCCATCCTGGACCTCTCTTATAGTAATGTCCACATCCTGGCCCCTCATAGTGTACTAATGTGCCCCATGCTGGTCCCCTTTTGTACTGATGTCCGATTTTGGTGGGCGGTTTAAACTCTCAGCTGATGATGTCACGTGACACATCAACTTAGCGGTTCGCCTGAAGTTTATCGGAGTTCATGCTTGACGCAGCTCTAGCGTGAACTCCGATGAACTATCCCAGGGCCGGGTGCGCAGCCTGTGCCTGCTACAGCTCTACCAGCAGATGTGTGTATCAGCTGGTAGAGATATAGCAGAGCTGAAGAAGATTTCCTCTAGACTACATCAGAGTTTTTTTCTTCAATAAAGATGGAGTCACTAATTGTGTTGTATTTTATTTGTAATAAAACACTTTTTCTCTGTGTTGTGCTTTTTTTTTATATGATTACTCGAAATTCATAGTGGTCATGTGTAATATTGGCATGACCCCATGATTTTCGGGTTTAGGGCCAGCTGATAATACAAAGCTGGCCCTAGCCCCACTATTACCCATTGAGTCACCGCTCCAGGGCCCTGGATGAGCCGGATACAGCGCCAGAATATGGCGCTTCTATGAACGCTCCATTTTCTCGGGCAGCTGTGGAGTGCAATTCGCAGCGGGGGGGCAGAAAGCTTGAGCCACCCTGCGCTGCGGATTCCACCCCCAGCTGCCTAGCTGTACCTGGCTGGACACAAAAATAGGGTGAATACAACACATTTTATAACACACATTTTATGTGTTTGGGGTCTTATTTATAGATTTTATTTATATTTATTTTATTTTTTTTAAATTGACGTGGGCTTCGCCCTATTTTTGTGTCCAGCCAGGTACAGCAAGTAGGTATGGGCTGCCCCCAACTCTCAGCTGCCTATTGATACCTGGCTGAAAACCAAAAATATAGGGAAGCCCTTTTTTTTAATTATTTCATGAAATAGTTAAAAAAAACGATGTGAGCTTCGCCCTATTTTTGTGTCCAGCCAGGTACAACTAGGCAGCTGGGGGCTGGAATCTGCAGTGCAGAGCGACCCAAGCTTTCTGGGCCCCTCCCCCACTGCGAATTGCAGTCTGCAGCCGCCCCAGAAGATGGCGCGTTCATAGTAGCGCCATCTTCTGGCGCTGTATCCGGCTCATCCAGGGCCCTGGTGCGGTGGTTCACTGGGTAATATTGGGGTTATTGCCAGCTTTCTATTATCAGCTGGCCCTAAGCCCGAAATTCATGGTGTCAGGCCAATATTAGACATGGCTCCATGAATTTCTAGTAATCATATAGAAAAAAAACCACAACACAGAGAAAAAGATTTTTATTAGAAATTAAACAGAACACAATTAGGGACTCCATCTTTATTAAAGAAAAGAAACCCCCCCAATGTAGACCAGGGTCCAGGAACCCGCGACATCCAATCCGGATCCAATATCATCTGATCGGTTTGCCGATCGGTTTACTCACCTCCAAAGGAATGTCCGAGCAGCTGCAGCAACTCCTGATAATCAGCTTATGCTGGGAGGAGACATCGTTAACTCTGGGGGTAAAAAGCCAGCTATATCCCGCCGGCCAGTTTAAACGATCAGCTGATGCAGTGAGGAGACAGCATCAGCTGATTCCCGGGAGTTGCTGCAGCTGATCGGATGTGTCTGCAGAGGTGAGTATGAGCATTTTTTTAATTGTATTTTGCTCTTTAGTTTTTATTTTGCTTAGCAGCAAATGTACAGGAGCCAGAAGCTGCCGCACATACGCTGCTAAGCGAAAGTAACATGTCACACGGGGGAAGGAACACAGGATTCTTCCTTCTCCATGTGACCTCACATCCTGCTTCTCCTGCACCCGACATTATAGGCACTGTAATTGTGCATTGTCTGAAAGGCGATGTGTAATTCCAGCGGTTATAAAGGGGTCTATGGGAGAAAGCGCGCGCAAAAAATCGCCAACAAATGACATGTTGATTCTTTTTTACACTGCGTTTTAACCCATAAAAGCGTGGAGTATATTTATGCAGCATCTGCACGGCAGAAGTGAAAGTCCATTCACTTTGACGGCAGACACAGGTGCGCTTTAGTAGAAAAGTGCAGCGTAAAAAAGCGCAAAAAAAATGCACAGTGTGAACGTAGCCTCACACACACATTCTCTCTCACACACATTCTCACATACAGACATTTTCACATAGGGGTACTTCACACACAGCGATATCGCTAGCGATATCGCTGCAACGACACAGGTTTTGATGCTCGCTGATCGTTGCGGAATCGCTGGGACCATTTTTCCATCGTTGGTCTCTTGCTGTCACACATACATCGCTGTGTGTGACAAGGCCAACGACCAACGATCCCCAGTCTGCGCCCGAGATCCGGAACGATCCTAACGACCGTCGGCGCAGCTCTGGGTGATCGCTGGTAAGATCTGCCTATCTGGCAGCTCACCAGCGATCACATAGCGATTTGCCAGCGATCCCGGCCAGGTCGGATCGTTGGTGGAATCGCTGGAGGGTCGCAATGTGTAACGGGGCCCATACACACATTCTCTCACACACTCACACTTACATTCACACACACACACACACTCACAAACACACATTCACTCTCACACTCACAAACACACTCTCACATACATTCACATTCTCACACACTCACACTCATTCTCTCAGACACACTTATTTTATCACATACGCACTCTTATACACACATACTCACTCTCACACTCACACACATTCTCTCACACACAATTTCCTAACCTTTATCATGCCAGCGCTATAGTGCAGGAGGGAGCTGCACTCCTCGTTGTGTTTATTTTCCGGCCGCGACACTGACAAGGCTGTACAGCGCAGTAACATCAATGCAATCTACCGGCGAATGAGAGGCCCGAAGCTGCCGTTGGCGTATGACATCACCTGCGGGCTTCTCATTGGCTGGCAGCTTTCATTGATGTTACAGAGCTGTACAACCTTGTCAGTACCGCGGCCGGAAAATAAACACTGCGGTAAGCGAAGCTCCCTCCTGCACTATAGCACTGGTATGTTAGTCCACGGTTCCGCGGGCCGCACAGAGAAGTCCCAGGGGCCACATGCGGCCCGCGGGCCACGTGTTTGAGACCCCTGATCTACAGTGTGACAACCCTTGAGATATTTGTAGACAACTATTAGGTCTCTTCTCAGTTTTTTTTTGGTAAGCTAAACATTCTCGAATCCTGTAACTGTTACTCACACGGTGGCTCAAGTGGTTAGCACTGTAGCCTTTGCAGCACTGAGGTCCAGGGTTCAATTCCCACCAAGGACAACATCTGCAAGGAGTTTGTTTGTTCTCCCCGTGTTTGTGTGGGTTTCCTCCCACATTGCAAACCCTGGCTCTTTTTCTCCTATACTGTATGTATCTGCACCCCGGGATCTGCAGCGGCCAAAACTTCTACAGGTGGTTGTGACTCTCACAACCATACCAGGTGAGTGGATTACCTTTGTTAATAACACGCTGGTGTCCCTCATTTACCGCCTTCGTGCGCTCCCCCTCTCTCTAATTTTTTATAAACGTATCTTAACTCACGTCCAGTTGCCCGTAGCAAATACAATATGTATGTTTAAAAACATATCCAAATCCAAACTTTGATTTATGCCACCAATACACCAATGAGTTCAAAATTAGACTAACCCTGCTCTCAATTATCCTATTCAGCAACAACAACAAAAATGGCCGCAGTGGGTGGATTAATCCAAATAAAATACCCCATAGTGCTCATAAATCACTATGGAGAATGGAGGGGGCGGGGGTGAGGAGGAGAAGGGTCCGGAGGCAGACACAAACATTCTGCCGTAAGGTCATCTGAAATGAAAGTTACACTTTAAAACACTAAAATGTAATACTTAACCCCTTTTCCAACAGACCCAATTTTAACAAACATTTTTTTCACTTTAGTTTGTAATTCCTATCTTACAAGAGCATACATTTTAAAATTTTTACATCAATATTATTTCAAGAACCCCCCAGCTGCCATAAATGATCAGGGAGGGGGGCAATGGGGTAACAGACAGGGCGATCCCTCTCCATTCGACCAATTGGATGCTGCTGCTACTGTGAAATAGAAGGGTTTAAACAGCTGCAAATGGAGAAAGCACTTATTATGGTTCATATCAATCCAATTACATTTAAAGCTACAGAAGTTGAAATTTGCCACAAAAATATTTTTGGAGAAAAAATGAAGTTTGTAATGACCTTATTCACAGCACTTACCCATACTTGTATATGTTTAAAGGAACCTGTCACCAGCTTTTCCCCATATAAAGTGTGGCCATCACCAATAAGCCCTTATATACAGCATTGTAAAATGTATATAAGTCCCCAAGCCGATCTGCATAACGTAAAAAAGACCTTATATTACCCCTTAGTATACTCACCTACAGGGCCGTCTGGTCTGATGGGCGTCACTGGCCTTGATCCAGGGCCTCCTCTCTCCTTGCTTCATTTGGATGGCCCGTCCTTCGTCACACACAGTTTCTTTCACTCCACTCCTTCACACGTACATTACTCTCTGCCCTTCTGAGGGCAGAGCAAGTACCGTAATGTGCAGACGCAGGGATAGGTAAAAGTACACCCATCCATGCACACCCTGTTTCGCCCCCTCTATGTGTCTGCCTCCTCTTCTGCTGGGTCTGCACTCCTCTTCTGCTTCTGCTCCTTGTAACATTAGGAGCAGAAGAGGAGACGGCGACAACAAAGAGGGGGTGGAACACACGAGGAGGAGGCAGGGAAGATTGTGCCAGCAGCCAGGACCTCTTAATAAGATCCCACCCAGGTGACCTCTTAACTTTAAGGCTTCTAAAGTCTTTTTTAAAGCTTACAGGGGGCTAGAGTTGTGGGTAACCCCTTCCCTAAATGCAGCAGACATACTGCATTCAGTTTGCCATGCACCAGGGGGGTGACAGGTCCTCTTTAAAGGGAACCAACCACCCCCAATGACCCCCCCGGACTATTAATATTGGTCCCTACACACAGCACATATATGTGCTGCAATGATTTTTGCTAAAAAAACCCGTTTTTAAAACTTGAGATAATGCTTTTTAAAGTTTAAAACGAATGGACGGATGGGCGGCACTTAGCTGTTTGAAAAGCCGGGTTGCATCTGTCAGTCATCCCCCCCGTGTCCCTCGCAGCAGTAACGTCCAGCCCTTTGCAGCGTCACAGCCCTGTGCACGGGCTCGCATGCCCGTGCACACGTCATCATCTACAGCCGGGAAGCGAGCGCGCGCTCTGACTTCCTGCGCTCGGCTGTGGGAGTCAGAGCGCGCGCTCCCAACCCGGCTGTAGATGATGACGTGTGCACGGGCATGCGAGCCCGTGCACAGGGCTGTGACGCTGCAAAGGGCTGGACGTTACTGCTGCGAGGGGACACGGGGGGGATGACTGACAGATGCAACCCGGCTTTTCAAACAGCTAAGTGCCGCCCATCCGTCCATTCGTTTTAAACTTTAAAAAGCATTATCTCAAGTTTTAAAAACGGGTTTTTTTAGCAAAAATCATTGCAGCACATATATGTGCTGTGTGTAGGGACCAATATTAATAGTCCGGGGGGGTCATTGGGGGTGGTTGGTTCCCTTTAAAGCTTAGGCAGAAATGGGTCTTCAAAATGGACAATAACCCAAAGCATACTGCCAAACTCTTTACAAAGTGGATGGAGTGGCCATCACAAAGCCCTGATCTCAATCCTATTGAAAATTTATGGGCAAAGCTGAAAAGGCAGGTGCGAGCAAGGCGACCTACAAACATGGCTCAGTTACATAAGTTCTGTCAGTTGGAATAGGCCCAAATTCCTACCAACTATAGTAAGAAGCTGGTGGAAGGATATCCAAATCATTTGACCCAAGTCATACCATTTAAGGCCAATGGTACCAAATACTAATGAAATGTATGTAAACTTGTGACTTTGCAGAAAGTAATAAAAATGTCTTAAATCATTCTCTCTCTCTCTTTCTCTCATTATTCTAGCATTTGGCAAATATTAATAATTATGGTAATCCTAATTGACCTAAATATGGAAATGTTTATTCTCATTTCATGTTAGAGAGACAAATATGCATATGTGTTTTTATATATGGTATGTAAACCTCTGGTTTCAACTGTATATAGAATAGAGCATTCTGGAATACTGTGTATAAGGACTTACTGGTGGTGGCCACAGTTTATATGGGGAGAACCTGGTGACATGTTCCCTTATACCACAGTGCTGTACATTATGATCACCCCCATTAGTCCCTGCCCCCACAATCTCATTTTCCTATCTCAGACTGACCAGGACGATTTGTTTTGGAGGCAATTATCCAATCAGTTGGTTTCTAGAGCGTGGAAGAAATCTGGAGTGCAGGCAAGCATCTGGATTACATACATAAAGTAAGCAGATGTTGCCACTGCCTGGGTTTGAACTTAGGACCCCAATGCTGTGAGGCCACCGTGAACCCCCAAACTTGCTATACTGTACAAACTTCTATGCTCACAAGAGATGTATTGTTGCAAACATATTACACTTACGCAGGTACGACCTCCATACATTTTATTTTTATAACCTACAGTAAGCAAAGGAACTCAAACATTTCAGAGATAAGGCTACATTCACACTTACGTTTGAACCTTCCATTATCGCAAGTTCTGTTATTTTCAGCAGAGAAAAAAAGCACAAAAATACTGCACTATTTTGTTAGTTAGAATGACGCATACGATGAGAGGAACAAAATGGGCCCCAATGTAATCATCAATGTGTCCACCCGTCATGTCACAGATGGGCCTTCTTCATGAGTTCTATTTTTCTGTGCCTATGAATTAGCAATGATGAAAGTACTGAGAAAATGGGAGAAGGTGATCGACGCTCAACACACAACAACATTCTTTTGGTGCAGCATTTATTCTCCTGGAAAGGCACCATTAATAAAAAAGGTGACTTCATGAGGGAATGCGCCTCTTATCAAAAGATATTCTTTCATTTGGTCACTAAAGGGTTAATAAAGGCTTGTAGTAAAGTGGGAGGTGCACTGCAAACATCTGTTTGCGCGCCTAAAGAATACAAACGGTGATTGGTTAAGGCAAGGGGGGATGAGTGGGGGCCAGTACTATATAAGGTGACGGTTCCTGTCAGGAACGTCACTTTACCTCAGGAGTTTGAAGAAGCATATGAACATGGAGGAGTTGTTGGGCCGTTTGCTGGATAGGGCAAGCTCTGGAGGGGGAAGAGAGTGGCTGCTCCGTTGTTTGGCAGAGGATTCTTCAGCTGCGACAGCACAGGTGTCAGCAACCCCGGACCCTTTGGAGGAAGGGGAAGTCCGGGAGGAAGAGAGGGCCCCTCGGCGCAGTGAGAGGTCCAGGAGGACTCGGCCTCCTTCTCCTTCACCTCCCCCAGCTGGGAATAGAAGGAGTCAAGGCCGGAAGAGGCCGGCATTGTCTGCACATCATGAAGGGGCTGGACATGTTCGGCGCGGCCCCGGAAGGGACCGGGACCTGGTGAAACAGCCAGTTCCGGTACCGGCTGCTCACAGTTCAGATATAGGTGATGTGCGACAAGGGCAGGTAGCGTCTGCAATGATTCTTCAAGAGGCGGTACCAAGGACACAGCACAGGAGCAGAGTTACAGCGGCATCGGTGACGGAGGTATGGGACCCGACAGTGACTGCGGCTTCATCCAACCAAGGAGGAACGGCTCTATCACGGGCTCCTCAAGGGCAGCTGCCACCTGATCCAACGACGTCTGGACAAGAATGGAGATTCCCTTCGCTTGACAGTTCAGTGGAGGGTGAGATATCAGTGTACCCTGTGTCTGGGGTTAATGTGTCATCATCCTCTATTGCTGATGTAGTTAATTCAGCGGTGAGGGAGGCACTTAGGGGTTTGACAGGCCCGGCTGAGGGGATTGGTAGTATTGTACGACCCCCTCCCAAGGCTCAAGTCCCAGGAGCATTATTCAAAGAGGCATTACCTTGTGAGATCTCACCGTTGGGATTTCACTTGGCCTCTTCTGTTAAAGAAAGAATTTGGGCTGGGGAGTACATGGATCTTTTTGCATTGCTACCCAGCAAAGATTCTTTCAGAATGGATAAAGCTGAGGAGGCAGATAAAAAGAAGGTCTTTAAGTCCTTCAATTCTTGGCTCCAAGCTTTTTTAATATATGCAGCTGTTTTATGCGAAAAGACCATTGTCCCCTGCGCTGGGCTCCTCCAACACATAGATATCGTGTTGGAGGCCTATCGTCACTTTGGGGGCGTTTCGTGGTTGTTATATGATGAGGGTTTTCGGCAGAAATTGTCCATTCACCCCTCATTGAAATGGGGGGTGAAAGATGTAGGTTTGTGGTTACAGGTATTAGTTCCGCAGCGACAACCCTCTGTAGCGAAGCAGCCTGTTTCTCAGCAGATTAGAAAGGGCTTATGCTTCGCGTTCAATGAGTCCTCCTGCAAGTGGCTCCACAATTGTCGTTACAAACATGAGTGTTCTACTTGTGGGGAGGCTCATCCCATGGTCAAATGTTTTAAAAAGTATGCTCAAGGACAGCAAGGAGTTAATCCTAAGGAGCCATTTCTCGCGGGCGGGAACGTCAGTGAAGGTAGCAGAAATGCTACCGTTCCTAAGGCGGTACCCAGACAAGGGGAAGGCTCTACTCCTGCTTGAAGGTTTTTCCTACGGTTTTATTGTTCCTGCTTTTGACCAGCTGGGATGTACGGTTATTGGCAATTTACCCTCTGCTTCTAGGTTTCCTGAGGTAGTGAGGGATAAGATTCTTAAGGAATTACAGTTGGGGAGGTGTTCTGGTCCTTTTTCTCACCCCCCCTTTTGAAAATTTTCGGATTTGCCCGCTTGGGGTGGTTCCCAAGAAAGAGAAAGGATCTTACCACCTTATTCATCATTTGTCTTTTCCACCTGGTCAGTCCTTGAATGATCAGGTGAATAAAGACGACGCATCGGTGCATTATGCGTCATTCGACATGGCGGTTGATTTCCTTCGGGATTTGGGTCAAGACGCTTTATTGGCGAAGACCGATATTCAGGCTGCGTTTCGTTTATTGCCTGTCCATCCTTCGGGTTTTTGTTCGTTGGGTTTTACTTTTGAAGGTTCTTTTTTCTTTGACCGCTGCCTCCCGATGGGTTTTTCTTTGTCTTGTTTTTATTTTGAGATTTTTTCTTCCTTTCTTCATTGGTGTGTTACGTTTCTTTACCCACACGGTCGTGTACTTCACTATTTGGATGATTTTTTATTTTTAGGCCCCCCTCGGTCAGATGTTGTTCTCAATTGATTGAGCGTTTTTTGTCTCTCATGTCTTCTTTCGGTGTTCCTATTGCTGAAGAGAAAACGGTCCTTCCCTGTACTTGTATAGAATTTTTAGGGATTGAGATCGATTCAGCCTCCATGTGTTGTCGCCTTCCAGCTGAAAAGCTGAACAAGCTCAGACTGTTGGTCGGTGAATTTTTGAGACGGGAATATGCTTCTTTGAAGGAGTTTCAGGCTTTGCTTGGATCCCTTAATTTTGCATTACGCATTATTCCTATTGGGAGAGTGTTCATGCGTCGGCTGTACGATGCTACGGCCGGACACAGTTCTCCTTTTTCCAGGATACTTGTTTCTGCGGACTTGAAAGAAGATCTGTGGATTTGGTCTCGTTTTATCGATGAGTTTAATGGAATTTCTGCATGGCAGTCTGGGTTCCAGTTGTCAAGCACCTTGCGTCTGTTTTCTTCAGCTTCTTCTTCTGGAGCTGGCGGTTTTTATAATGGTCAATGGTTTTCTGAGACTTGGCCTGGTTCATTTCATGATAAAGAATTTTCTTTGGTTCTTCTTGAAATTTTTTCGGTCTTCTTGTTATTTTCAGTATGGGGTCATTCCCTGAGCAATAAGCGGATTTTATTATTGTCTTCCTCTAAAGGTTTTTCTTTTGCTTTAAACACTATGTCATCAAAAAATACCATGGTCTCTAAAGTGCTGAGATTACTGATGTTGGTGTTGCTTCAACATAATATCTGGCTGAAGGTCTCTTATAGGCCTTTTTATGAAGATGAGGTTGGTGTTTTCTTATCTTTTCAGCGCATAGAAGAATTTCTGTCCCGTTTTCCGATGTCATGCGGAAAGAGAATTTTTGTTCCAGCATCTCTTTTGGATGTGATCTGAATCAGGCTTCCCGTTATATTTCTCAGTCTGTCGCTCCACGAACGTGGGCTGATTATTTCCGTTCTTGGGAACGGTGGAGGATTTTTTCCAAGGAACGTGGTTTTGATCCGGTATCCTGCGAATCCGAATGTGCATTGCTATTTTTGACGTTTTGTGTAAAAGACGGGATCTCTCATCCCGCATTGTCTAAATTAGTGGCTGGTATTTCCTTTTTCTTGAAATTGTACAATATTCCTCCTTTGACGTCTCTTTTTTCTGTTAGACAGTTTCTAAAAGGCTTTAAAAAGGAGGGTTTTTCTGTGGACTCCAGACGCCCTGTTACGGTTGAACTTTTACGGAAATTGTGTGAGGTTTCCAAGTTAGTTTGTTTCGATGAATTTGAAAGCACCCTATTCAATGCAATTTTTGTTACTTTGTTTTTTTCGGCTATGAGAGTTAGTTAGTTGTTAGCTGCAAGCCGTTTTGGTTCACCTGGATTTTATTTTTCGGATGTATTGGTCACATCTGATAAGTTGGTGATGTTCCTTCGGCGATCAAAAACTGACTTGGAAGGAAAAGGTGCTGAAATTATCTTGCATGCGTTGCAAGATTTGTCCATTTGCCCAGTCGATAACATGAGACGTTGGTTGTCTACTCGTCCTCATGGTTTTCCACATCTTTTTCTTCATAATTCGGGGGTCCCCGTTACAGTCTTTCAGTTTTCTGCGGTGCTTAGGAAGTGTTTAAACTCGTTGCATTTGAACTCTTTACATATTACTGCTCATTCGTTTAGAATTGGGGCAGCCACTGAGGCTGCCCAGTACGGTTTGGATGAGGAGCATATTAAGAAGATAGGCAGGTGGAAATCTAGAAGGTATAAACTTTATGTTCGCCCAAATTTGTTATTCACTTGTTAATTCTTTATTTTACAGGCCATAAATGCGTTTGATCGTGGGTCATTCCTATGTTTATTGGGCGCATCACCGAGCGCAACAGAGGACTTATTCTGCTAATTTATCATTTGACCCTTCAGCAATACAAATTTATTGGCATGGAGTTAGAGGTCTTCGGTGGTGCCAACTGAAACAGGTTTTGTTAGATTTATGCTTTAAATTCCCTATGCCAGATCTCTTGATTCTACATTTATTGGGCAATGATTTAGGCAAATTTAGATCATCGGATTTATTGAAACAGGTTAAGCGAGATCTGGCTTGGATATCGCACCTTTTTCCTTCAGCCTCTTTGTGTTTTTCCAAGATAGTCTCCCGTCTCAGCTGGAAAGCAGACGGGTCACTGTTTATGGAGAAGATAAAGAGGAGAGTGAACAGGAATCTATCTAGATTTTTGCCTGAACTTGGTGGGTTTTGCTTCCGACATCTCGAGTTGGAAGGATTTGAAGTGGGTTTGTATGGCAGAGATGCCATACACCTTTCTGCTGTAGGATATGACATATTGAATTTAGACTTCCAAACTATGGTCGAACATTGGTCGGGTGGCTTTGTGGGGGGGGCCTCTGCCGTTTAGCAGAGTCCCTGTTGGGCCGGGTCATCCAATAATTTGGGTGGATCCTTAAGGAATTAAATTAAATACATTTTTATGGATTCAATTATTTATTCAAGTTAATGGAAGTTATTTATTATTGATGATATTCATTGATGAGTTGGATATATGAATTAAACTTGGCAAAGAAACCCTACCAATGTTTTATTTAAGTTAAATAAATTAATTTATACCAAACAATTTGGAGTGTTGTTTGTCATTTATTGATTAAATTTAAGGTTGATATGCATAGGGGCGCTATTACTTCATGATCTAATACAAGTTTCGAAGATGTATCGTCTTCATCTGGTAACACCAATTATCTGACGAAGAGGACGGTTCGTCATAAAAACGCATTGTATTGTACCTGAGTAAAGTTAATACGGCAATAGAAGAACGTTGTTGGTCGAGCACCGACAGCCTACTTCCATTTTTTCAGTCTTAACATAACGGTCATTTTGTCTAACTACCAAACACAGGAGCTCCATGGGGAGAGGCCTGACTGGCTCCATGTTCCTTGTGTGCCATCATGGATGTTATGCTCAGCTTTGGCAGGCACACGTTTTTAACTCTGTTTCCTTTCACATGTGTTGTGACTATGGTGCCGTATGAAGTGTGTTCTCTTTTTCTTCTTTATTATATGTTGATGTGTCCCATAGCTAAAGAGAAAGACATAGACCACACATCCAAATATATACACTGATCTAATGCTGCCATTTACAAAACTGAACATGAGGCCGGAGTCATAGTGACGTGTGAAGAAAATCTCACATTGCACTCGGCCTAATGTTAGGCAATCAGGCAGCTCAACTTTTTACTCAGTCCTAATGGTATTGATGAAAAAATGGCAGCATGCTGTGATTGTCTGTGAGTCTCGGATCTCTCGCACCCATATAAGACTTTGAGTGTGAGTTAAACATCGCACTGCACTCAGATGTCATCCGATTGCAGCGCCATATACACCGAGGGAATGGAGGAGTTGAGATTAAACTCTCCCTTTTCTCCGCAGCTTGAATTGATTGCAGGATCAGATCACACTTGCAGCAGAGCCTGAGCTGGGTGTCATTACCATATTGCATCTGATGCTTTTGCATCGGATGCAATATGCTAATGTGACTTTAGCCTGAAATTGTGGCCAAACGGCATAAAGTCCACTGCCACGTCACAGTAAACCTCTCAGGGGGTCCCTAACATTTAGCTTTAGAGGTACAGCGCCATGTGCCAACCTCCATAGCGGCACTAGTGGACCAGCAGGGCTGGTGACCTGGTGCTCCACAGCCCCCATGCCACGAGGCTGAGTCTCCATGCCTCCAAGCCACAACACACCACAAGGACAACACCACAGCAACAATGCCCGACACACAGCACCAACACCAAGTGAAAGGAGATGAGATACCTTCCACAAGCTCTCAGATTGTGAACTGAGAACAAGAATAGGTAGAGCCCCTCTTGTTGTCTCCTGCTAATTAAAAACACCTGTGCCAAATGAGAGTAGCAAAAAAAGGGGACAGACCTAAGACGTTTTCCATGACGCAGCAGTGGGCTTCATCCAGTCTGATCAGAATGTTAAGCTCCAGATATCCAAGAAGCAGAAATGGGGATTTAATACCGATCTACTGTTTAAATTGGTCAAATAAACTCATTGGCAAGAAGTTTTAAACTCTGTGTGTGATTTATTCTCTACACGTTTCAGGCTCAGTAGGCCCCTTCTTCAGGAAATCACAAGATACACGTAGAGAATAGAACACAAAGAGTTTATAAATTCTTGCGAATGAGTTTATTTGACCAATTTAAATGGTAGCACGGTTTTAACCCCCTATTTTTTGCTTCTTGAATATCTTTATCTCTGTACCTGGGGAGACTGCTGTAGACGGTGGATTTGAGATATCACAGGCTATCATATGTACGGATAGTGGTTGTGATTCTTCATAACCATTTAAGGTGAGCATATCTTTTCTCTACAGCTATGCTATGTTGATCTGTTCATATAAAGGAACACTCGGAAGACAAGTGTGAACCTAGACTAACCTATTTGGAATCTATTATGATAAGAATAATCAGGAGCACTGAGTATTACCGCAAATTAAAAAGTGCATTATATGTATTTCTTGGCCTGAATGCAGTCTAAAAGTCAACAAAATCAGCATTTCTTGGCTTAGTCTGGCCGCTGCTGCAGTCGTCTTTGTTCGCTCTCTGCACTGCTGCCTTCTCAACCCTAAGCCGAGGCAAAGTGATTCAGCTTAGTTTTGTGGTCCAGCTTCTGCCAAGGTCAACAACACACGCAAAGAAGAAGTTTCTCGGAATCTAGCTAGAAGTAAAGAGCTGTACGGCTACATCAACACAAAAGCACTTTCTGTTCAATTCCTACAAATTTCCAAGCTAAGAAACATATGTCCGGGGCAGAATGCTGCAGGGTTCCAGTACGTCTCCTCTGAAAATCCTTCACTTGTCACTGAATAACCAATTAACTGCATCTTACTGCCCACAGGAGCGTTCATTCCGTACCGGTTAACTGGGCTACTTGAGGACAGATGACTCCGTTCCATCCCTGGAGCATGGAAAGCTTCAGTGTCTCTATCTGGTCATACTGGAATAATGTACACTTTAACTTTACATATTCGTTTTAATATAAGAAGTCCCAAGATTCCACAACACACTTAACATTACTGTATAAATGAACCATGTTGACAAAAATATAGTAAACAATAACTATAAATATAAACGATGTAACTCTTTAGCACGAGAGTAAACAATGTGCTATACCTAGCATGATCTTGATAATATACACCTTTTACTAATCCAAATAACAAAGAACAGAGGTTACACTAATCACCGATCCAAATTTTTTACTTATTTTTTTAAGTGGTTCCATTCCAGTCTTTGCCTTATTCTGGACGATAAGCGACCATTAAACTCTCCAAGAGATGGCAGTGTTGTATTAGTTTGAGTGAATAAGTAACAATAAACTCAAAAAATATCCCTCCTTCTGTGCTTTTTTTTTTTATGCACAGAAGAAACGTGGCATGATTTTTTTGGAAGTTACAATGTAAGCAATTAGGATAACTTAGAAGTCATTCACAGGGGAAGCTACACGATGCTCTGGGTGTCAAATCATAGGATAAGACACAGATTCGCTTTATCTTACCGTTCTAACGAGCCTGTAATTAATGCTAATGAAGGAGGGAAAAAATATCTTTAAATTAGCTTATTTTAAAAACTAAATAATCCCTTCAGGGAGAGCTGAACAACATTTATTTCCCCAAAAACCCTGAAAAATATTATTAAGAAGAAGAAACTTAGAAGAAGAGAGACAAAATGGGAAAATGCCTTTAGTTTTATGCTCCATATTATCATAGTTTTAGAGGGATATAATTAATATGTTGTGCACTATGAGTATTAGACTTTGTTCACATTGCAGTTAAAGGGGAATTGGAACTCTAAATTGAGTTAAAAAAATTCTCTAATGCAATAAAATAAGTCACCTCACCCCTTATAAAAACATATATTTCCTTAATGTGGTTAGTGAGATTGGGTGTATGAAGCCTAATAACTCTCTTTATGGAGAACTGAACTTGAACGATGCGTCTCTCTATACATGCGGAGACCTGACAAGGGCAGTGGAGGGGAGAAGCCTCCGGGGATTAGTCCTTTATGTGGCTCGACGGCCGGCGGCTTATAAGTTATGTTTTTTTTCTATATGCCCAGAGTCAAACATACGTACTTGGTTGAAATCATACAGTCCAGTATCTAGAGGATGGGATAGAGTGTTTTCGCAGTCAGGCTCCCTTTAACCTACACCCCTCAGCCTGTTTTGACCTTAATGGCCAAGTCATTTTTTGCAATTCCTCATTTTATGAGGTTATAACTAGAACGTATTAACGGATCCCAGTGATTCTGAGATGATTTTTATTGTGATGATCCAGTATTAAGATATTTGGATTTGGATATGTCTAACCGAATACTTTGAACTGTTTCAGTATTTGGTTCCAAGTGAGTTCCTCATTGACTTGCACTGGATTCGTTACTTGTTCAAAGTATTCAGTTACCGCTATCCGAACTCGAGGATCTTACTACTGTAATGGATGCCCTCCACACATTTCGGGTGGGCTGTCATCTTAGTTGTCTGCCGCCAAATTGGATGCTTTGTCTGAGTGTCTGCACGCCACCGTAAGAACCACGCTGACACCCATGTCAAAGTAGAGCTTAATGACAAAGACCTTTATTTTAGGAGGGGTTAGGAGTTTTATTACTAATCATTAAACGGATGTTAAAAGGGGTGTTACTAGGGGTGATTGCATCATATTATGCTGAATCTACATTTTATTCTGAAAAAACATTCAATTATATTCTGTGAGTTAGTTACCCTTGAATTGTACATTCAGTCCGAAGACATTCTGATAAGGAGCTTCTACACTGTTACCTCTATCTCAAAACATATAAAATCTGAGACAGAGGAATTTTAGAGGAAAGTGCAAGAATTCATTTAATCATGCTTTTGGAAGGTTTCTGAATGGCTTCAATAATTCATATAAATTATTAACTATTTATTGCCATAACACTACCCCCCTTATCACTAATTGTACTTCATGTTAGTGTAAATTAAAGACCATATATTTTGTGTTTATTTGTGAAAGTATGGGAAATTTGTCCAAAAAATGTTAATATTTTCCCACATGTCTACTTTACATCAGCACAATTTTGGAAACATAACTTTTGTTGTAAGGACGTTAGAAGGTTTAGGGTATGTGTGCCCTTTGAGCATTTTGGTTACAGAAATTTCTGCACCAAATCCACATCTCCTGGCAGACAAATGCACCATAGACGTAATGCGTTTTGGACGATTTTTCGATGCATTTTTTGCAGCGTTTTTTAAGCATTTGGGGTGGAAATCGCTGCAATGATTGACACGCTGCAGATTTATTTCTGTACCAAATGAAAGCAACATGTGCACAAAACTTCAGAATTCTTATTGACTTTGTTGATACAAGGATTTGCTTGCAGTTTGATGAAAAAACTGCACAAAAAAAGTGATAAAAACAGATTGAGTGCACAGAGCCTTAAAAGTTTATCAGCAATTTCTTATTTTTTCCATCAAAAGTTACACTGTCTATTTTTTTAGGGACCACGTCACATTTAAAGTGACTTTAATGGGGCTATGAGACAAAAAATACCATCAAGTATCCATTCTAAAAAGTGCACCCCTCAAACTACTCAAAACCACATCCAAAAAGTGTATTAACCCTTTAAATGTCTCATGGGAATTAAAGCAATGTGGAACAAGGAGAAAATTAATAGTAATAAATTCATTTTACTTTTTCCCACAAATATATTACTTCAGCCTCAATTTTTTTTTTTATTTTAACAAGGGCACCAGGAGAAAATGCACTGTACAATTAGCTGTACAATTTCTCCTGAGTACGCTGATACCTCATATGTGGTGAAAAACATATTGTTTAGGCGCATGGAAAGGCTTAGAAGTGAAGGATCGCCACATGACTTTTGGAATGCAAAAATGGCTGGAATCGTTAGCGAACACCATGTTGCATTTGGAGACCCCTAAACACCTAAACGCTGCCTAAACTGTGGAAGCCCCTCACAAAAAAAAATCTTTTTGGTAATTACACCCCTGAAGAAATTCATCTAGATGTGTGGTGAGAACCAGTGGCGTAACTTCAGGTCCAAGGGACCTGATGCGAAAGGTCCAACGGGGCCCCCAATTATTGCAACTCTTTAACCCCTTAGTGACGAAGAAATTTGTCATTTTTCATTTTCGTTTTTTCACTCCTCGGCTTCCAAGAGCCATAACGTTTTTATTTTTCTGTCGACACAGACATATGATGGCTTGTTTTTTGCGGGACGAGTTGTACTTTCAGACGCAATAATTTGTTTTACCATATAGTGTACAGGAAAATTGCAAAAAAATTCTAAATGCAGTGAAATTGCAAAAAAAGTGCAATAAGACGTTTGTTTTTTGGGTTTTGTAGTCGCCGTGTTCACTATATGGTAAAACCGACATGACCGTGTGATGCCTCGGGTCAGTACGAGTTTGTAGATACCAAACATGTATACCTTTATTGGTATCTAGGTGGTGGAAAAAAATTCAAAAGCATGAAAAAAAAAACCATTGCACTTTTTGCGCCATGTTCTGCAACCCGTAGCGTCCTCATTTTTCGGGATCTTGGGCTGGGTGATGGCTTATTTTTGCGTCTCGAGCTGACGTTTGTAATGATACCATACTTAGGTGCATGCGCTGTTTTGATCGCCCGTTATTGCATTTTTTAGCATTGTTGCAGTGATAAAAAAAACGTAATTTTGGCGTTTTAACCATTTTTTGCGCTACGCAGTTTACGGATCTCATTATTTGATTATTTATATTGATAGATCGGGTGATTCTGAACGCGGCGATACCAAATATGTGTATTTTTTTTTTAATACTTTTATTGTGGATGGGAGAAAAGGGGGGTGATTTGAACTTTTATGTTTTTTGTTTTTTTTTCAACTTTGTAAAAACTTTATTTGGTTATTGATTGTTAATTTTACACAGCCCCTGTGAGAGGCATGCAGCTGCACAGTCCGATCGCTTCTGACACATACAGAGGAACTGCAGCTCGGATGTCGTTAAGAGGTTAATAGTATGAGTCTTTTTCTATAGGCCAAAGGGACTTTTGGGGCCCCCCTAGGCTGCAGGGTCTGGGTGCGATCGCAACCCCTGCACCTATTGTAGTTACGCCCCTGGTGAGAACCTTGAACCCCCAGGTACTTCACAGTATTGTAGAACGTTGAGCCATGAAAATAAAAAAAAAATAATGTTTCCCACAAGAGTGCTGCCTTAGACCCACTTTTTTAAATTTTCACAAGGGTACTTGATATCACTGGACAGCGGCACCAGAGGGGTGAAACACATAATAGCTTCACCATGCAGTAACGCCCACGATCGGTGCCAGCACCGATCATGGGCATTACTGCAGGGTGAAGCTATTATTCATAGCTGACACCTACTGGTGACTTCATTGGTTCTCCTTGTGAGCCAGTGAGATTTTAGCGCCATACATGTACGGCGGTTTGCAGGAACACACTTCCCAGTGCGCCGTACATGTACGGTGAAGGGGTTAAGAGATAGACTTTAGAAAGTTTTGAATACAGCTATTTTACGGAGAAGTAATCAGACACTTATTCTGAAAGTAGTTAGGTAAATAATTCCAGCTCACCAGTCTTAATGTGTCTGAATGATTTACTATGTTTTCTAGGTTTAACCAGTGGAATAATATTTTTGACATGACACAAGGGTTGGAAGAGTATCAGTTCCACTATGTACATTTTAACTGGGGAGTTTTCCTAAAGAGAACTAATAAGATCTGCTTCTGTTTAGCCTGGTCATAGACTTGACGTTTCTCCCCAGTGTAGTCCACATGTGACAGCTTAGAAAAACTGTGGAGAAAGTTGGTAAATAACATTTTCATATTCTTAAGTGTTCTGCATTTTCTTATCCACTTAAAGGGAATCTGTCAGTAGGATCAACCCCCTTAAGTCGTCTTTTTGAGCAGGCAGGACATTGAAAGCTAAATGAAATGACGCTGTGACATCTGTGATCTGATGTTTTATTCCAGAGAAATGCTAATTTTTCTTAATATGTAAATGAGCTGTTTAGATCTGAAAGTAGATCACCCTGAGAATCTGGCACCAGGTTTTATTATAAAGGGAAAGGGACATTGCCAGTGTCAGACATGTGATGACTGGGCGACTGCTATCCTGATCTAAGCACTGATAACACCTCCATTCATTTATAATAATCTCTGGAGGCAGATGGCTCAGAGAACGTAATAGCTCATTTACATATTAAGAAATAACACGGAGTTAGACGTACCGGTAATGATGTTTCCAGGAGTTCACATGACAGCACCACAGGAGACGTAATCCTATTTCCTCTATAATGACAGGAAGCACAAGAAGTTAAAAGCCCCTCCCACTCCCAACCTCCTCCTATTTTCCAATAACCACACCAGCTGGGTACAACACTATTTTATTCTAACTATGTATATATATGTTAACTTCACATACCTTAGAATCATAGGGAGTGAAATAAGGGTGTTGTCATGGTGGACTCCTGGAAACAACATTACCGGTATTTCTAATTCCGTTTTTTTCCAGTTCGTCCCCATGACAGCACCACAGAAATTTACCCAATAACTCAAAGCTTAGGGTGGGACAACTGCCTGAAGTAACTTTTTGCAAAATGCAGTTCTCTGATGTGAGAGTACATCTAATTTGTATTGTCTTCAAAAGGTAGTATGGCCCGACCAGATAGCTACAGTTGGGCTTCACTTCCAGGTCTGCGGTGGAAGGTGTTGGATGCTGTGTGTGCCAAGGTGTACATCCTTCCCTGCACCTGTGGGTCCTGTGGCAATTCACCGCAGAGGTGTCACACTGAACATGACTCGAACTTTAGTCTGAACCCCAAACTCTGATTATAAATTTATGAGATTGGGTCAGGGGGAGCTGTAAAAAGAAAGAAAACATTAATTAAACATCAGTTCATAGTTATGGTGTCCGCGCGCTTGTACTTCTGAGACCACTGATTAACTTTTGGATTATTCACTGGTGAGGGGTGCAACAGCCAATCACAGATGCCGTCACAAAGAGTTGAAGTCAGTGATTGGCTGTTGGAGTAACCTGAAAACAGTCCATACATTTTAGCATCTATCCTTCAGGTAGATAGGTAGATGCTAAAATATATGGGCTGCTTCCAGTTTACTCCAACAGCCAATCACAGATGGCAACTCTCTGTGACAGCATCTGCGATTGGCATAATAATCCGGAAGATAATGAGCGGCCCCGAACACACTAAGCATGAGCTGATGTTTAATCACTATTTTATTTATTTTTACAGCTGTCCAAACAGTAATGTGGCAGCCCTGCTGGGATTGACACAGGACCCACCGGTGAAGGAAAGGAAGTACACCTTGGCACACACAGCACACAACACCTTCCACCCCAGGCCTGAAGGGGTAGCTCTACTTGCTGCCTTAGGCAAGATCCCCTATAAAGATCCAGGTCTGAGGGAGGAGTCAGTTAGTCAGTCAGTGAAACAGAGAGGGAGTCAAGGAGTGACAGGTGAGGAGTCAAGAAGGAGGAAGAGCTGGTTGCTGGGACCATGTCAGACCCAGAAACAGAAAAGACTGTCACTGGAGCTGTGTAGTACCCTAGAAAGGGACAGAGGCAAGTGGAAAGTTAGAAAAATCTAGAAATAGGGGAACAGCAATAATTGCCCTTTAGCCCACCCGGACACCGGATTCCGAAGCTGCTGTTGATCCAGTCATAGCAGAGAAAGCCTGGACAGACAGGAGGATTTAATCCCCCTGGAGCTTAGGAAACCAAGACCCCAATCCTGACCAAACATAGGACCAGGGACCCAAAGAAAGGAGTAGGGATCCCCACAGAAAGGTCCTCATCGTCAGTTGTGGAGTATCATCCTGAGAGAGAGAAAGCGACAGGTTCAGCTTGAGGCAGAACTTTCCCAAATCAGTACACACGCAAATAGAGGAGGCTTCATAACTTTCAAAGGTGGATGTTCCAAATTGCACCAGCCATCTGGTTACCCTCCTGGACTGTACCTGCTACCCGCCATCAGTAAAAAAAGGTACTGAAACAGAGATTATTGTGTGTGTGTGCCTGATTCACCGCCGCCTGGAGAACTTACACAGAGCCAAGGACTACCACTCCCCTCATCCACCCCGCTGTCCTGAGGTAAAGCTCCTCCTGTGGGGAGCTGTATTACCCAAAGCTGCATCACCATCACCTCAGCGGCCGGCTACAGCGCTGGTAAATACATTACCAGGTACACAGGTGGCGTCATGTATAATAATCCCCCATCCCAAATAGTTTTCCCTTCAGTCATTGAGTGTCCAGGGCACAGGACCGGGACCCAACCAGTGCTCCCTACCCTGTCAACTGACTCAGTAACACAGACTGCCAAGACCCACCACCAATTTGTGGCACCCCAGGGGTTAATGTGCTGCAGAAACAACAACAAGGGTTCACTCCCCACACAACACATGACACTGCACTAGCACCTCTAGGCCAGAAGGAGGAGCTAAATCAGCTCCCTTATATATTCTGGTGCCAAGAGGAAGTAGTTAGTTCAGTTCCTGGGAGAACTGAGGAAGAGAGACTGTGGTGTAAAGAGGCTGCATTAGGCTTCTCCACAGTCTGCTACTCAATTCCAGGCCTAGGAGGGTCTGAGGAGAGGAGTACAAGGAACAGAGGAACACATCTGGGAGACTGAGTTACCTCATAACTTGCCCCGGAGGAGCGCAAAGACCGGATACCGGATCCGAAACTGTGACTTACACACGCAGCACAGTAAACACTGGGATAGTGGAGGTCAGAAGCACACGGAAAGACTCAAGTTGCCTAGCGAAGTGGGTACCTGTGAGGAGAGACAGGGCCAGCAGCTCAGCTAAAGCAGCAGCAGGGCCACACACAAGGTGCAGGAGTGGGAAGCTGAGAACCCGGTCAGGGTGGGAGCAACTCGGCCACGGTATAGACTCCATGGACAGTACTCTGCTAACAACAACTGCAGTAAAGACTTGGAAAACGTGAGTCTGTGTGATCCTTATGCTCAAGCCCTACTTTCCCTCACAAACTACCATCGCCTCTACTATCATGCCTATTCAGCATCCATCATAGACCATTATTACCACTGCCCGAGGAACCAGGCTCTACCCGCAGAGAGCCGTTACATCACCGGCTGCTAAACATCATCCCTGGAGGTTCTGCAGCAGCGGGGGTCACCCTGACCACAACCCAAGGGTGGCGTCATGACAAACTCCCCTGTAAATATTCCCTCCATTACTTGTGGGACCAAGACTGCCATGACATCCCCAGCATATACCCCGGTCCCGTACCGAGTACCCCCATCCCAGTGGGCTCCACAAATTCCGTCCCACACAATGAAGACACACACTTAACTATTAATAAAAAACCTTTATTGCAGAGGTAAACCGAAATAGTACCATCTCATCTTTTTTGTGGAATATTTTGTCTGCAGCTCAATCTTTGGCACAAATCCGCCTGATAACCTGTGTGTATCGAAGGGTTATGCTACATCGGACTCCCGGCACATGTTGACCTTCGAACCGTAACCAAACACCATCCGCTGCTGTGACTTAAACTGTATCACCAAAAATAAATACAGGGAGGGAGGGTGGGCGATCTTGCCAGCTAGCGACTGGGGTTTATCAGCCCTGAGGCATAGGAACAGGAAAGGGAGGGTTTTGGAGGAAATCATTGTATGGGATAGGATTACCCTGGCATATCATAAGGGGCATGTCAGTCAAGGGACATCAGGGAATCAGCTGCAGTGCCCCACAGACTTCTCAGGGAAGTCCACATTAAGCATCTGTGCCCAAACTCTAGATGTTCGCTACTTCACAGTTTGGGTTCACCATCCCTAAAAACAAGGAACATATTCCACTTATTTACACCAGACATAGTAATAGCAATAATAGAATTTTAATTATTATCGAGGAAAACATGATTTTAATCACAGTAATGTGAATTACAAACTCCATAAATTCATGCTTACTTATAAGGAAGGAGAATAAGCCAATTCCTGGAAATCAAAATGCCTCTGCCACATCCGATACATCACTTGTTATTGATAAAGGAGGTGTATGTTGCATATTATGAGCTGGCTGAGGATATATTGGACACAGGGAGTGCAGGAAAAGATCCAGAAATAAAACACTATCAAATATGTGTCAAGGAGAATGGGAAGTGGGATATCAACCTAGATTTATTTCTGTCTGCAGAGTACAGACACAGGGTGCGGACAACTGCACATTCCATCAAATCCTCAAGATGTTCTTCACATGATTTTTATGATGAGTGACCATAAGCAAACCTTGACTGTGTTCAGCAAAATGTGATCAAGCTACTAGTTCAACTTTATGAACAATTTAAAGGGAATACGTCATCAGGATTTCACATCCCAAACTATTTATATGAGCATGTAGCTCTTCAAAGTCAAGTAGATCAATACCTTTACAATACCAGTCCTTCCTCTGTTAGGCTAGGGTCACATTGGGGACCTTGCATCTATTTGCAAGATGCTTTAAAGGATATTGTTTTTTCCCTTGCCATTTTTATGGCATTTTTTTTCATTTTTAGTGCTAGCGTTAATGCCTGCGTTAATGCATGGTACATATAAGTACCATGCGTTAACGCTAGCGTTTCCCATAGAGTTGCATGTTAAAAAAAAGCTAGCATTTTTGCAAAACGCCCCCAAAAACGCTGCTTACCGTATTTTTTGGTGCTTTTGCAAAAACTTTGCAATGTGTTTTTTTACATGGGAGCCTATGGATGCGTTAACGCTAGCATTTTTTAACGTTTCTACATGAAAAAACCGCTAGCTTTTAGCGCATCCATGGCGCTAATTAATGTGACCCTAGCCTTACTGAGAAATGAGCATTTTAATTGATGTGGAAATAAATATAAAGAACTATTTGTAGATCTGAAGCTGCCGTCACTACAGCTCTATAACCTGCCCCACACCACCTCCTCCAGCATGACTGATAGCTCCTTTGTCTGCAATGACACAACATAGAAGCTGCCGGTAAAGCATGAGGCAGGTAGTAGAGCTGGAGTGGCACAGGCTTAAAAACTACAGCCTGATTTGCATGTAAATTAAAACACTGATTCTCAGAAGAAATGGACTAACCAGGTAGAGATATTGCTGGTCTTGTCTTTGAAAGAGTTACATATAAATACTTTGGGGGGGGAGGGAATGATGTGAAACCCTACTGACAGATTCCCTTTAACATTATTATGTTGCTGTAAATATAGTCACCTTATTAACAAATACAGACTGTATGTGTATGTTGACACTGATGTCAGTAATGGCATCTAGTGCATAATGTACTCAACAAGTGACATTGCTCTACTATGAAAAATTCTTTAAATTTTTTTGTAATATTTTTGTAATATTAGTCAAGTTTTTATAGTAGGGTTCTCAAAATACACAACTATACACGCTAATCAGAAATGTCTTTCAATCTATTAAAGGGGAAATCCAAGTGAAATTTGTCGCACAAGAATACACATTCCTTGGTCCCTTTCGACTCCTTTTCTATATTTTTTAACTCCAAGTCCTTGCCAATCTTCAGAGGCAATCTTCTTAATGATGAGCCACTGATAGATTCATACTCTAAGTGCCTTACTCTAAGTGCAAGCTTTCTCCCGCAGTCTCGCAGACAATGAATGGAGCAGTGGATCAGATTTGCATTTCAGAGCTGTTTTTGGGACCTGTGGATTTCCTAGTGTCAGATTTCTGCTATGGATAGATCTACTTATGTGGCACCCCAGGAGTCCAGTTGCCACAGTGGCATTGCCTCCTTCTGGGGTGTGATGTCATGCCTGGAAGCAAGAAGGGTTCCCATGCTAGGTAATACCAACATTCAACACGTTTCCTGCTCCAGGCCAGAAGGGGGAGCTCGGCACCCAGTTTCAGGGGAGCTGCCTTATGTGTTCTGGTCAGCAGGAAGGGTGATCATAAAAAGTCTAGACGTTCGGCATGAAACGGAGAGAGAGATGTCCTGGGGACTGGAGCCACCGAGAGGCTCATCCAGGGCAGTGGAGAGCAAGTGAGAGGGAAGAGGAGAGAAGTCGAGGAGACCTGGGGAGTGGAGCTGTGACTGAGCTCACCCCAGAGCAGAGCGCTAGAAACTGGTCCATGGTTTTACAGGTACTGAAGTCCCAGCAGCTAAATCCGGAGGCAAGAGCTGGCAAGTCTCCTGGCCACACCAAACACCCAGCGGAACAGCAGCATGCTAGACCCGGAATCGCCAACAGAGGAGTGGCACCTGTAAAAGGCTCAAGCTGCCTGCCAGACGAGTGAGGAACCATGCAGGAAGAGGGTTGCAGCATAGCTTTAGGCAGCAGGGACGAAGAGGACAGCACAGAAGGAAGACCTCTGAACCCACTTGACATGGTGGATCCCTAATTGGTTAGAGGCTGCTCGGATCTCTATTCCTATTGTTATCAGTGTCCTGGTTTGCACCAAGTAAACCATCATCCCTGTGTTGTCCGGTTATTTTCTGCGCCCTCAGTCCTGCACCCCAACATTTACTACCCCCCTTCATAAACTGCACCAGTCACCCTGGGGTCCCGCTTCACCGCTCCACCAACTGCCCCAGTGGTCCTGAACCACAGCGTTGGCCATCCCTTGCTGAATAAGAAAAAAATGGCCTCTTACAAATACCTTTGCATTTTGCAGGACGCCATAAGTTACCCAGAGGCACCCATATCTCTCATGCACGATGCGCCATCTCCTACAACCCTGGCATCGGGGGCGATTTGTAGCATCTGCTCCAGCCGTGCCACAAGGAAAGAGACAGGTGGTGTCGCTGGACATGAGGTCACACAGGGCAACAGCCACTCCACTAGTGAAGCACAGTGTCAGAAGGCAGCCTATTAATGACGCCCAGCTGTTATACAAGGCGGGCCGCTCTCTGCAACAACTAATGCAACACAAGTGACTGTCGCCCCCTAGAGGACACTGATGTAAACTGCAGATAGAAATGCAATATATCACTACAGATAAAAAAATGCAATATATCACTACAGATGACAGTGAGGTTTTAGTTTGATATCTTGGACCAAAATAGCGTAAGCTCGTAGCCCCCGTCACGGGACCTCACACCTACGAGTACCTAGCCACATGTTTAACACATGTATAATTTTATTTTACAGAAAATTCACCGAATGGGCACATAATATATAAGAAAAAGAAAAAAAATGGCCTCTTACAAATACCTTTGCATTTTGCAGGACGCCATAAGTTACCCCAGAGGCACCCCATATCTCTCAGCACCGATGCGCCATCTCCTACAACCCTGGCATCGGGGGCGATTTGTAGCATCTGCTCCAGCCGTGCCACAAGGAAGAGACAGGTGGTGTCGCTGGACATGAGGTCACCACAGGGCAACAGCCACTCCACTAGTGAAGCACAGTGTCGAAGGCATCCTATTAATGACCCAGCTGTTATACAAGGGCGGGGCCCTCATCTGCAACAACTATATGCAAACCAAGTGACTGTCGCCCCCTAGAGGACCATGATGTAAATACTGCAGTATAGAAATGCAATTATCACTACAATAAAAAAATGCAATATATCACTACAGATGACAGTAGGTTTTAGTTCGATACTTGGACCAAAATAGCCGTAAGTCGTAGCCCCGTACACGGACCTCACAACTACGAGTACCAGCCACATGTTTAACACATGTATAATTTTATTTTACGAAAATTCTCCGAATGGGTACACGGGCTTCATGACTAATTCCATAAAATATTCCCCTCCTTTATGACCAGCCAGGGCAACAGAGTCACGGTCACAGCCCCGTGACTCGCCAAAGAACTGTCTGACCCGGTTCATGGGTACCCTAACTGCCCTGGCGGGGAGTCGGTCAACTTGACGTCCTAACAGGGCTTTTAGCCAGGACTCCACCGGTTTCTGTTGTGCCAATAGACTGTATTGAACTGTAACCGCTGCGGCCCAGAGGGAGGTAAAGTCCTGGCCGGACACTGACGAAAGAACTGTTAGGCAAATCCTGGCCCAAGTTGAAGGACACCTTTGACACCCACACTGCAGTGGAGATTAAAAGAGAGTTTTTGGGTGCAAACAAAGGGTGTAGGACAGTGTACGGGACTATGCCCTTAATCTTCAGGAGGCGCTGTGGGTCCATTCAGCAGTTTGACCCTACAGTGTGCAGGACGAGGACAGACTGCTAATCGAGCAGTTTATTGAGGGGCTCCTGTCCAACACCCACAGAACACAGCTGCACATCATAACCCTACAGAACCCTGACCTGGACTTTAAAGATAGAGCCACCGGGTGCTGCATGAACTAAATCCCAGCGGCAGCGTACCCTCAGGTGCCTAGCAATCACATACCACCAGGAGGTGGCGTTTCTTTCCACAGGCAACCCATTGAGGTCGATGCGCAGACCCTAAATACTGACCCCTCTGCAGATCTATGTCTCCAGATCCAGGAATGGACAAAAGTGTGGCTGCGCTGACCAAAACTGTGCAGTCCATGCAAATTTACCCCAAAGGAAAAGATCCAGATGAAATCCCATGGTGACGGCAGAGGAAATCCCACGATCAGGGTAAGGACAGCGATTACTATGACTCAGCTGGACAACCCATTAGTCACCTCTGTGACAAAGTGGGGCACCTAGCAAGATTCTGTCCTTTAAACAGACCAACCCTGGGGCAAGGGGCCAACCCTCAGGAGTAAGACACCCAGGCGCACATAATTGGCATGACAAGTATGTAAGGGGATGATGGTCCTCCAGTCGTGATTGAGGGCATACCGATAGAACCACTGGACGCTCCCAGGTGACAACGATGCCATATATCCTTTACAATTGGTACTGGGATGACTCTGATATTACCTGCAGCCCAGATTATGATCTGACAATAATCGCCAGCAATCATCAGCTCTTGCCACAAGTGGGTTATAAGGAGATGACCATCAAGGTGGGGCAAGTAGATTTGAAAGCCCAAGGTCTGATAATTGTGGATATTGATCGGCGAGAATGTAACCCAATGATCATTCTAGGCACTAATGTAATAGAGAATTGTCTTGGAGAAATTATTGTTTTGTTACAACAGGCAGCCAAGACTGCCAGTTCCAGTCAGCAGTGAGATCCTGCAGAAGGAGATCAAAGCCCTGATACAGAGGCAACAGGTAGAGTGTCTGGTGGAGAAGTTGGCAGCGTGAGGGTGAGTGATCCATTCCCCTTTGCAATACCCCCAGGAGTGAAATGTTAATTTGATGTCGGGCAGCAATAGGCCTCAGGGGTAAGATTACCAGGCCCTGGTAAAACCTGTGTACTCTGATAGTAGGCCACCATCCTGACAGCAGGGGGATAGTCGATGTCCGGAAGGGGAGGGTACCTGTACACATTTTGTAATTATGGGGAGAAGGAGATCAAACTACCCCAGTATGCCACCATCGTCAAGCTGTTCACTGTCAATAATAATGCAAGAAAGGCAGTGGAACCCTTGATTCCATCCGACCAGGTGGAGGACAATGGCTTCCCAGGGCAGCTGAGGATTGGAGTCAAAAGGTACACGTAGACACTGACTCCACCCCAAAAGCATGGATTTACTGGGTGGTCCAAGAATATGGGGGGTCTTTAGCAAACACCCTCTAGACTTTGGGCAGGGAAAAGGGGTTCAACATTCATATCCCCACGGGAGATCATCCACCCATTAAAGAGAGTACCAGCCTGTACATGTGACAAGAAGATGAAGGAGGCTGGGTGTCAGAGATAGTTGTAGCACCTGGGCAGTCCAAACTTAAGAAAAAAGATGGTACAATGAGGATGTGTGTTGATTACAGTCTGATTAACCGCTTTACACATAAAGATGCCTACCAGTTAACCAGAATTGAGGAATCATTAGTTGCCATGAGATCGGCTAACTATTTCTCCACTTTAGATCTCACCAGTGGGTACTTGCAGATTCCCGTGGCAGAGACAGTCAGAGAGAAGACCGTGTTTTCGACACCAATGGGCCTCTGCAAATTCAACTGCATGCCCTTTGGGCTCTACAATGCTCCGGGGACATTCCAGCGGTTATTTGAGTGCTGCCTAGGACATAAAATCTTTGAAACTGTTCTGATGTAGCTAGATGACGTCATTGTCTACTCAAAGACTTATGAGGATCACATGAAGCACCTGGCTGAGGTGTTTGAGGCCTTATCCGGCTTTGGCCTGAAAGCGAAGATGTCCAAGTGCCACTTCTTGAAGCCCAAAGTACAGTACCTAGGCCTCGTGGTAAGCGCTGAAATCATAGCCCCAGACCCTCAAAAAATAATCGCCATCAAGGACTGGCCAAGACCCACCACCATCAAGGAAGTACAGCAGTTCCTCGGACTGGTAGGCTACTACAAGAGGTTCATTAGGGATTTCACCTAGATAAAGGCACCTCTGCAGGACCTCTTAGTGGGCCAGTCCAAGAAGGCCAAGAACCAGAATCCTCGGTTCGAGTGGATTAACAGGACAGAAGAAACCTTCACCCGGCTGAAGTTGGCTCTCACGGGGGATGAAGTTCATGGGATTGGGAGCAGTATAGTCCCAAGTGCAGAAGGGTAGAGAGAGAGTGATTGCCTACCCCAGCAGGAAGCTTCATCCCACTGAATGGAACCCCAACAACTATAGTTCCTTTAAGCTGGAGTTCCTCGCCATAGTCTGGGCAGTGATAGAGTGATTCCAACACTATCTGACTTCAGATTCAAGATCTTTACAGACAATAATCTGGTAACTCACCTTGAAACGGCGAAGCTAGGTGTACTGGAACAGCGATGGATGGCCCAAATGTTTAACCACGAGTTTACCATCAAGTACCGGGCAGAGCATAAGAATGCTAATGCTGGCGCGCCGTCCAGAATGCCCAATTTAACAGACGGAGGAGAAGAGATAGAGCTACCAGCCTTCCACTGCCACGGTGCGGCCCAGTGCTCCCACTGTGTGCTCCCACACAGCCATCCAAGAAGTCTCTTTCAACCCGTTGCCCCACCATGAATGAGCAGAAACACAGGATAGTGACCCGGCTGTCCGCCTAGTGCAAGAGTTATTGACCCAAGCTGGCTCACACCCTGACCCAGATGCTCCACAAGAAACCCAACAGTTGTGGAAGGAGAAGGGTAAGCTGTTCATCTACGAGGGGAGGCTGTATGGAAAAAAAGCATCAACTCCCGGACACACAAATTGGTCTGGCAGGTAGCAGTCTCGAAGAGGGATGCACCCATGGTCCTAGAGGCATACCATGACGGAGGAGGACACTTTGGGTGGAAGAAGCTGGAGGTCCTACTTCATGAGAGATTCTACTGGGTTGGCATGAGGAAAGCCATTGAGAGGTGGTGCCGAGAATGTGGCCCATGCAACCTGTGCAAAAAAGATCGTGATAACCAAAGCGCTCCCTTACATTTGATCATCACGAAACAGCCCCTCGAACTCGTAGCTCTGGATCATGTGAAGTTGAACTCGAGTAAGTCTGGCTACACCTACGCTCTGACCATTGTTGACCATTATTCCAGGTTCCTGGTAGTAGTGCCTGTCAAAGACCAAATCGCAAAAACAGCAGCCAAAGCGTTCCAAGAACACTCTTGTCGACCGCACGGTTACCTTGAATGAGTGCTCACTGACCAAGGCCCAGCCTTTTAAGCAGAAGTGTTCCAGGAATTCTGTAACCTGTACGGCTGCAAGAAAATCAGGACGACGTCATACCATCCCCAGACCAATGGGTTGTGTGAGAAAATGAACCAGGCAGTAATAGACCTGTTGAAGACTTTGCCCCTTGAAGAACGAAACCTGTGGTCAGAGATGTTGCCGGTTCTGGTGGACTTGTACAACCATATTCCAGTAAATTCCACCAACTGTACATTAGCCTACCTTATAAGGGCGAAAACCAGGCCCACCTAGAGAGTGCCCTGTAGCCACGCTCAGGGAAGAAACACAAAGTGGGATAGGGTGGTTCCCACCACCTAAACTCCAGGTACCGGGACAGAGACAATTCCTGGATGGCAACGTAAGGACTAGGTGCTGCAGTAATTGTATTATCGGTTTTTGTTTGCGTTTTTGTAATTTTTACATTTTTCAGACTTTGTAAATTTTCAATTGTTGTTAATATTACCTGTTTAAGGTTTCCTCAGTCCGATAGTACTGAATTCTACTAGGGTGAAGTGTGGCATCCAAGGAGTCCGGTTGCCACAGTGGCATTGCCTCCCTCCGGGGGGGGTGATGTTATGCCTGGAAGCAAGAAGGGGGTTCCCACGCTAGATAACACCAGCATTCAACACGTTTCCTGACTCCAGGCCAGAAGGGGAAGCTCGGCACCCAGTTTCAGGGGAGTTACCCTATTTATTTTGGCCAGGAGGAGAGTTGAGAAGCAAAAGTCTTGAAGTTTGTCAGGAAAATGTCAGAGAGATGTCCTGGGGACTGGAGCCACTGAGAGGCTCATCCCAGTGCAGTGGAGAGTGAGTGAGAGGGAATAGGAGAAAAGTCGAGGAGAGCCTGGGGAGTGGAGCTGTGACTGAGTTCACCCCAGGGCAGAGCGCTAGAAACCGGACGCTGGAATGCGTGGTTGTACGGGTACTGAAGTCACAGCAGCTAAATCTGGAGGGCAAGGAGATTGCAAGTCTCCTGGCCACACCAAACACAAAGCCCGGAATCGCCAACAGAGGAACGGCGTCTGTAACAGTCTCAAGCTGCCTGCAATACTGGTGAGGAAACAGCATGCAGGAAAAGTGTTGCTGCATAGCTTTAGGCAGCATGGACCGAAGAGGACAGCTCAGAAGGAAGACCTCCAATCCCACCTGGTGTGGTGGATCCCCAATTGCTTTCAGTCTGCCCGCATCTCCATTACCACCTGTTACCAATGTCCTGGTCTGCACCATCAACTACAAAGTAAGGGTAAAGGAAACCATCATCCCTGTGTCGTCCAGTCATTTTCCACGCCCCCAGTCCTGCACCCCAATGTTTATGTGGCACCCTGCCAACGTAGGTAACCACATATCCCTCTGCTGCACAGCTGGGTTTCCACAGTAGGTAGTATTACAAACAACACCTTCCACCCCAGCACAGTAGGGGGAGCTCAACCTGCTGCACTTAGGCAGGATCCCCTATAAATACTGCTGCTGGGGGTGGAGTTAGTCAGAGTGTGGCAGACGCTACAAGAGCTGCAGGAGAGTGCTGGTGCTGGTGCCATGACTAGGCCCAGGCCAGCGACGCAGAGTAGAAAATCCCACTAACCTAAGTGGGACTGAAGGCAGGGAGCCTGGAAGGAAAGGAACCAACAAACAGAGAAAGGGAGCAGGCAACTCACACAGCGAGTTCACCCTACAAGAAGGCAGCCGGATATTGGGGATCCGCAACAGTGGAAAACTCCAAGTTCCACTGGAAACCCCTTTGCACTGAGGAAGCTTTAGCTACCCAGTCTCCTGAGAGAGTCACAGAGAGGGAACCAGGACTAGCAGGGCACTGCAGATCCAGAGAGAGGTTGTCCCGGAGACCGCACAGGAGCGGGAGAGTTACAGAAGAAGAGAGTGGAGGCAAGTCAGCGTTTAATGAACTACGCTTCAATACACACACAGAGGAGGAGGCCTTATACCCACTTGCTGTGGGAGCCCACTGTGCAGCCCAGCTACCCATCAGTGCTTAGGACATTTGCCTGCAGAACCACCAGTAAAAGGTAAAGAGAATTTGACTGCGTTTGTGCTGTCTTCCTATCATCCACCATCTACCACCCACCTTGTTCTACCCTATAGACTTTTCTTATAGCAATCCCAGCTCTGCTGCATCCTGCCCATTCACACCACTCTGCCCTGGAGGTCCCAGTCCTGCCTGCGGGGACTATCCCATCTTAGCCGCCATCTCACCGACCTCCAGAGGACTGAAGCAGCGCTGGTGACCCCTCACCAGACCCAGCAGGTGGCGTGAAGAAGACAACCTTGTAAATAGTCCCTGTAAATAATCCCCCTTTTCACTGACCCCCAGGGCTACAGCCTCGGACAGCCACCCGTGACATCCCAGACCTCAACTGAGCCCGAGCGCTGAGTACCCTGCCCTGGCCCGGTGTCACATTTACTACACCCCTTCATAAACTGCACCAGTCAACCTGGGGCCCCGCTCTGCCCGTGGGGAGCTGTATTATCTCGGCTGCACCACCAACTGCCCCAGTGGTTCTGAACCGCAGCGTTGGCCATTTCTTGCCGAATACCACGGGTGGTCGTCACGACTCAATTCCATACATTTTTTTCCCCATGTTATGACACGGTCAGGGCCATGGAGCCGTGTCACAGCCCCGTGACCTCCCTAAAGAACTGTCTGACCCGGTTCCAAGTACCATTCGGCCCTGGCGGGGTGTGTCACTTACATAATTGCCTTGGGACCGCAAGTGTCGAGATGTCATGTTTTACTCGCCACCTGATTGGTGGAAACAGAAAAAGAAAAAAACAACCACCATATTGGCACACTCAAGTCATGTGCCAATATGCCGGCCACATGCTGATGCCCACCCCTGAGTCCAGATCCACTCCATAGGCCACTGCTGCTGCCTCCACCGCCATTCCCGTTGCTTTTGGAAGCCCTGTGCATGTCCCACTGCCTCAGTAAAAAAGAGCTGGAGGACCTGTGATGATGCCACTACCATGTGATTAGTACAAGAGGGAGCGCAACTCAGCAGTCATATTACTGGCAGTGAAGGACCTGTGGATGACCTATGTCATGTGACACAAAGAGGTGGAGCTAGAAGACTACACGGGGACAAAGCACAGGCAGGTACGCAGAGAATAAATGAGGGGCACAGAGCCTACACAGGAGGGTCACAGAGACCACACAAGGAGTGCACAGGAGGGTCACAGTGAAAACACAGGGGGGCCACAGAGAGAACACAGGGGGATCACAGAGAGCATACAGGGGGGACACAAAGACCACACTGGAGGTCCACAGAGACTGCACAGGGGGGCTACAGAGACTGCACAGGGGGGCTACAGAGACTGCACAGGGGGGCCACAGAGACTGCACAGAGGGGCCACAGAGACTGCACATGGGGGCTACAGAGACCGCACAGGGGGGGCTACAGAGACCGCACAGGGAGCGCACAGACATGGCACAAGTGAGCATGAAGATCACACCTCTCGATGTGATAGCATTGGGCCCACATGTTGTAATAATGTGCAATGCTGGGCGTTATACAATTAAGCATTACCGTAATTTGACATCAAGGTGACCACTGAAGACATCAGGACAGAGAGATCAAGGATCAAGTATTACGGTAAATGGAAATACCAGAATCAAAGAATCTACAACCAAAAAATGGAGATTCATCAGTAATGGCCACTTTACACGCAGCTACAGGTAACAGGTTTTCCACAGGTAACTTACTGGCTGCAGTGAAATCATGGAGACATGGTTCTATCTTGTTGCTGTGTACAAATGGAATAATCTCTCCATGATTTCACTGCAACCAGTAAGTTACCTGTGGAAAACCTGTTACCTGTAGCTGCGTGTAAAGTGGCCATAAAAGTACAAGGCTTTTCAGATGGGGCAATAGCCATTTCATTATTAGTTCTCCCATCTGGCAGAGTTACAGATGCGGGAACTCCTAGACAAATGTTCTATTTCATGGTTATGTCAGCTCGCCTCTTATCGGTGACTCCCCTCTTCCTTACAATATCTTTATGAATGATTATTTCCGAGCCAAACAAACTGAAGTCAGCATTATCACAAGTACTTCTACATGAAAGATAGAGGCCTCCTGGCACACACATGGAGGTGAACCATCAGAAAAAGTCATGTGAAACAGTTAAGAAAGATTAATAGTGTGCAAATTACTTCACTCTCTGACGTGCGCGCTTCACTGTTCTGCCTTGCATGAGACATGAATATATATCTGCAGAGAAGAAAATGCTATTCTATACAGTAAACCCCCCTATACACCTTTAGGCTTTGTTACTCAGATGAGCTCTTGATTAGTTTTTGATGTTGCAGATTTTCTCCACCTATTATATAAATCCGGGTACTTGCTGGTTTCACATTTGCGTTTGTGTCTGTATTGGTGGTGCCACTGCTATGGACAGTAAGAGAAGCGTTGCCACTTTAAGAAATCCCTGCCTGTGTTGGACAGTAAGAAACACGCTGCCACTTTAAGAGACAGAAACCCCCCCAGGTGTGGGATGATGGTATGTCCTGTTTTTCCCCTTCGGAGTGTGTGTTTTTAGACCAGCCGATGAACTTGTGAAGAGGAGACAGACCGTCTGTGTGTCTGAGAAAGGACAGGAGTTTTTCTTGTGAACTGAAAGTGAGACAAGCCTGGGATCCAGTGAGACACAGACAAGCCTGGGATCCAGTGACACACAGACAAGCCTGGGATCCAGTGAGGGCCTGACACAGGAGAAGATTTGCAGCCCCAGGACTGCATCCAAATCCCTGCATCACTGTGAGTTGAATATTGTGCACCTTTCAGGGTTTAGAATAGGCTTCAGTAGGTAGAACACGGCAGCCGTGTGGCCTGTGTAGCGAGGCCAGAAAGGTTATACGTAGAGTAGCATTTTACCTTGCTTTTGTGCATTTACCTATGTGATTTTAACTTGTGATAGCTGGAGAACCGTATTATTGAGCGGACCAGCTAGAGAAAACGAAGACTTTGTTAAATCTCTTTTGCCACTGTTTACCCCTGCTTGAACCTGCCTTCTTCACATCTTTCCCCGCCTGTTAATAAATTCACCCTTGTGGTTTGCACTCCCATCTTGTGTACCGTACATTATTCTGCACTGCGGTGGTCCTCTCAGCCACCGCTACAAGTGGCGCTGCGAGCAGGGTACGGTCACCAAGATGGAGGCAGCAGACAGCAACGGCGGGAATGCTAATATTAACGGGGGTAATGTGGGCAATGGTGGAACCCCTGCAAGGACACTCCCAATGGGCACTATATTTAGTGTACTACCAAAGTTTGACGGCAATAACATGGCACTGTGTGACTGGGTGTCCCGACTGCAGAGCACCCTGAAGGTTTATAACATCGGCCCAGAGCTTGAAGTGGACATCGCTTTGACTGCACTAGAGGGAGAAGCCCGTAGAAACGTCTGTCTACAACCAGAACCCACCCGTAGTACCCTGAAAGAGTTAGTTGGATTCCTGGAAGAGATCTATGGCGAGACTGCTAGTGCGGGGCATCTTCGCGCCAAATTTTTTTCGAGGCTGCAGCGGGAAGAAGAAGGGATATCTCAGTATGCCACAGCACTACAAGAAGTGTTAGCAGAGGTGCAGAGAAAGGAGGCAGATGGACTCGGCGGCATAGGCTCCACAGACCGGATACTCCGGGAGCAGTTTATTCTAGGATTACACAGCATATCCTTGAGGCGAGCCCTGTCCGAACGGGTCCGAGCGAACCCGGCTCTTACATTTCGTCAGATCCTGACAGAAACAGTAGCCCGAAGTAAAGAAGAAAGCTACGCTTCTGGGGTGGTGCGCATCCAAGCCGCCAAGAGGTGCTGGTCCAGGTGGTGCAGGATTTACAGAAATCCGTTCTCAATGTACAGGAGAAGCTGACCCAGATGGAGCAAAGAATGAGGGATCTGTCTATTGCACCTCCCTACCCAGCTGCACCGTCCTCCTTTCAACCTGGCCCATCGTACACACGCAATAATTCCCCGGCGCTACCAATAGGAAACTGGAGGGTGCAGGCTTCCTCTCAGCAGCCACCAGAGGCACGAGGTATTCCTCAGCGAAGAGAAGACATCCGATGCTGTGGATGTGGAGGTCGGGGGCATATGGCCAGAGGGTGCCAGAATAGCACTCAAGGCCAACAGAAGCCTCCGTTAAACTACCAACCCCGCAGTAGTGCGGCACTCTGCGGGGGAGGCGAGAAGGGAGGCCGCTCCGTATCATGACAAACACCTGATCGCTGGGTGTCCCATCTTACGTGCTGAATTCGAGGGTGTCCCAGTGGATTGCTTGATAGATACTGGGTCACAAGTGACGACGATGCCAGAAGCATACTTCATTCAACATTTCCAGACACTGGCCAGGCCAGAGAAAGAGACATTGATCCGGGTGATTGCCGCTAATCAGCAACCGATCCCGGTCACAGGGGTTGTGTGGATGAATGTTCGTATCTGTGGGCAAGAAGTGGGGAGAAAAGGGATCCTACTAGTCCCCGGGCCCGTCAAAGAAGATGTACCTGTAATACTGGGGATGAATGTCCTACGTGAATTAGATCAGATTATGTTCACCAAACGGGGACCCGGATACTGGAAGCAGGCTACTACACATAAGCCTACGCAAGAAGCACTTCAGCGACTGATCCGTGTCTGTGGGACGCAGAAGAGTGTGCCATCTCATCAGACGGTAGGGGTCATCAGGGCTCCTGGGAAGGTGCCTATAATCCTGCCTCCCGGACGAGAAAGTATATTACACCTCCCAGTGGGAACCTATCGCAATCTCGATGGTGATTGTGCAGCCTGTAGCAACCGGAAGAGTGGACCAAGAAGTTATGATAGCTCGTACGGTAGCTGTGGTCCAACAAGGACGCGTCCCTATCAGAGCCTTAAATGTGGGCCCCAGTGAGGTCACCTTGCCTCGAGGGACAGATCTGGCCCTGGTATACTTACATAAAGGTGAAGTGGTGAGCCAAAAAGATATATCCCTATCGCCGATAGAAGGTACGGAGTGGACCCTAGCAGTCTCTGCGAGGGCTGAAGAGATGTCCTCCCCAGAGTGGAGTGGAAAGGTCATCCTCGATCAGATGGAAGTGGATGTGAAATCGCTGGGCCCCGAGCGTGTGCAAGCAGTAGAAGCTATGTTGTGGAATAACCAGGCTGCATTCGCTCGCCACGCTGAAGATTTCGGCTGCACTGAAGCTATCATGCATGAGATACCAACCGGGGAAGCTCGTCCGATTCGAGAACGGTACCGACAGATCCCTCCCAAGATGTACCAAGAGGTGAAGACTTTACTGAAGCAAATGCTGGATTCGGGGATAGTGCAGGGCAGTCAGAGCCCTTGGGCGGCTCCGGTGGTACTCGTCAAGAAAAAGGATGGAACCATTCGGTTCTGTGTAGACTACAGAAAACTCAACGCCGGTACCGTTCGCGACTCGTACCCATTACCACGAATCGAAGAATCCTTGACGGCATTGGGGAAGGCCAAGTACTTCTCCACCTTGGATTTAGCAAGCGGGTACTGGCAAGTACCTGTGGCGGAAAAAGACAAAGCAAAGACCGCGTTTATTCTCCCGATGGGATTGTTTGAATTTAACCGGATGCCTTTCGGACTCTCCAATGCTCCGGGCACGTTCCAACGGCTGATGGAAAAGTGCTTGGGGGACTTAAATTTCGAAGCTACTCTGATCTATCTGGATGACATCATCGTGTTTTCGGCCTCATTCAAAGAACACCTTGACCGGCTTGGACAGGTACTCGGAAGACTGCAGTCTCATAACCTGAAGGTGAAGCCGAAAAAGTGCCACCTCTTCAAGAGAGAGATCGAGTATCTGGGCCACACAGTTTCACAAGATGGAGTCCTGCCCTCTGCAGAAAAGGTGGCGGCCATCCAGAAGTGGCCAGTCCCTCAAACGGTGAGAGAACTCAAGGCATTTCTTGGACTCGCCGGGTATTACCGCCGGTTCGTCAAAAACTTTGCAAAGGTGGCGGGTCCTTTGAATGAGCTGCTGAGGGGGACCGCCGGAGTGTCAAAGAACCAGGGCATCCATTGGGCTCAGAGACAAGATGAGGCTTTTCAGGCTATGAAGAATGCCCTTACTTCAGCCCCGATCCTAGCCTATGCGGACTTCGACAGACCATTCCTGCTGTACACGGATGGTAGCCTTCATGGACTCGGTGCAGTATTGTCTCAGATACAGAATGGACATGAGAGAGTCATCGGCTACGCCAGTAGGTCCCTGCGAGACAACGAAAGAAACCCCCACAATTATAGCTCCTTTCGACTAGAGCTCCTGGCCCTAGTGTGGGCCATGACAGAGAAATTTGCTGGATTCCTGACAGGGACCAAGATCCAGGTCCGAACAGACAATAATCCTCTGGCCCACCTTGAGAATACTAAATTGGGAGCCTTGGAACAACGGTGGGTGGCTCGCCTTGCAAAGTTCGACTTTACCATCTGTTATCGTCCCGCTACCGAAAACGCAAATGCGGATGGACTGTCAAGAGTGACGGTGGAGACCCCAGTGGGGGATCTCGATGAACAACTAAAGGAGGAAGAAACGCCAGACTTTAGCAAGTTTGAGCCCCCGGTGGTGGCGTCACAATTAAGTAGGGAGGCTTGCACACTGCCCCGGTCCCTGGGAAGAACCAATGAAGAATGGGGACGTGCTCAAGCTGCAGATGAAGGGCTACAACAGATGAAACACTGGGTAGCTGAGAAGCGGAAGCCCGACAAACAAGAAAGGGCTAACCTGGACGCCGAGATGAAGAGCGTCTTACACCAGTGGGATAGACTAGAAGTTCGAGAATCAGTGTTATATCGTAAGAGACAACAGCCAAAAGAAATAGAAGCAAGATGGCAGGTGGTCATCCCCGGAAAATTGGCTCAAGAGGTAGCTAAGGAAGCACACGAGTTTGGCGCTCACTTCGGACCTGCAAAGACCTACCAATGGTTACAGCGGTACGTGTACTGCCCACGGTTGGAGTCTGTGGTAGAAGAGGTTTGCCGGCGATGTCGAGTATGCGACCTCATTAAAAGCACCGAACAGAGAGCACCCGTTCAGACCATACAGACCAAAGAACCGCTAGAAATCTTGATGATTGATTATCTCCTCGTGGGACACTCAGCTCGGGGACTACAATACTGCTTGGTTATGACTGACCATTTCTCCAAGTTCACTGTAGTCACCCCGACTAGAGATCAGACTGCAGAGTCGGCGGCACGGGCTATCTGCCAAGACTTTATCCGAGTGTATGGGTGCCCGAAGCGAATACACTCCGATCAAGGGGCATGTTTTCAAGGTAAAGTGATGGAGGAACTATATCGTATGTATGGCATCGAGCGATCTCGGACTACACCTTACCACCCCCAAGGCAATGGAGCATGTGAACGCTTCAACCGAACCCTACTTCAGATGCTGCGGACATTGGAGGAAGATAAGAAAGCATGTTGGCCAGAGTACCTGGCAGAATTGGTCTGGGCCTACAATAACCGAGTTCACTCCACTACGGGTTACACCCCATATCTGTTGCTCTTTGGAAGAGCTGGGCGAGAGATCATCGAGCTGAATTTGGAGCAGCCAGAGGATTTCATGGAACGAACTGTCACTTCGTGGGTGAAAGAACATCGACATCGATTACAAACGATCCGTCGGTTGGCCGGTCAACAGCTACAGAAGAAAGAACATACGAGCCCAAAACCGATTCAGGAAATACCGCTGCAACCTGGAGATCGAGTGTTAGTCAGAGAGAAGCGCCCCAAGGGCAAACTGAGTGAGAGATGGAAAGTACAACCCTACAGAGTAATTGGACGGGTATATGCTGATGGCCCAGTCTACAAGGTGCAAGTTGAGAATGGGGCGTCCGGCCCTAGAGTACTACACAGAAATATGTTGCGGCCATGCCGGTCCGAAGCTTTTCCTACGCCAATACCTCCTACAGTCTCTGCCCCGCTCCCTGAACTCACGTCACCTGTGTGTGAAGTCGACGATGACTGGTGGACAGTCCCCAACACAGTGGGGGACCCTCAGCCTTCCAGGAGCGGAGATCCCATGGATGAGCCCCTACCGCCACGTGAAGAGGATAGTCAAGATTCCACAGTGGCTCCTGCAGCAAGTGTTCCTCCGGGAGCTAGCCAGGCCTGGCCTGATAGTCAAGATCTTAGAAGGTCTCAGAGGTCTACTGCAGGGGTTCCACCAATCCGATATGTTGAACAATGTACTCAGTCTGCTGTATTGCCATTTTTGTCTCTTCCACAGGTGCTGTGTTCACATTGACATCCCGTCATTACACTGTGGGCCTGATGTTGTGATGGCCGAGGACGACCATCATTAAGTAGGGAGGCATATTGGGGGTGCCACTGCTATGGACAGTAAGAGAAGCGTTGCCACTTTAAGAAATCCCTGCCTGTGTTGGACAGTAAGAAACACGCTGCCACTTTAAGAGACAGAAACCCCCCCAGGTGTGGGATGATGGTATGTCCTGTTTTTCCCCTTCGGAGTGTGTGTTTTTAGACCAGCCGATGAACTTGTGAAGAGGAGACAGACCGTCTGTGTGTCTGAGAAAGGACAGGAGTTTTTCTTGTGAACTGAAAGTGAGACAAGCCTGGGATCCAGTGAGACACAGACAAGCCTGGGATCCAGTGAGACACAGACAAGCCTGGGATCCAGTGAGACACAGACAAGCCTGGGATCCAGTGACACACAGACAAGCCTGGGATCCAGTGAGACACAGACAAGCCTGGGATCCAGTGAGGGCCTGACACAGGAGAAGATTTGCAGCCCCAGGACTGCATCCAAATCCCTGCATCACTGTGAGTTGAATATTGTGCACCTTTCAGGGTTTAGAATAGGCTTCAGTAGGTAGAACACGGCAGCCGTGTGGCCTGTGTAGCGAGGCCAGAAAGGTTATACGTAGAGTAGCATTTTACCTTGCTTTTGTGCATTTACCTATGTGATTTTAACTTGTGATAGCTGGAGAACCGTATTATTGAGCGGACCAGCTAGAGAAAACGAAGACTTTGTTAAATCTCTTTTGCCACTGTTTACCCCTGCTTGAACCTGCCTTCTTCACATCTTTCCCCGCCTGTTAATAAATTCACCCTTGTGGTTTGCACTCCCATCTTGTGTACCGTACATTATTCTGCACTGCGGTGGTCCTCTCAGCCACCGCTACATCTGCATGCGGAGGCCATCTCTTGTCCATCTCTTGTCTATGGGTCCATTTGAAGCCAGAATAAAGGACTACTAAACAGATTCACCAAGGAGTGCTGCAGTGGACATTTTTTGAGACGTATGTATGCAAGGCTGTGAAAAAAGCCAAGCTGCTCTGCACCCTGAAGGCGTTGCTGCTCAACAGGTTCACTTACTTATATATATATATATATATATATATATATTATATATACAGTATATCTCATGAATTCTAATAATATTTATTGATCTACTTAGTGCCATTAATTGCACAGCGCTCTGCGTACTTACATATATGTACAGTATATCTGTCTTTGCCCTGGGACAAGATCTCTGTCCTGAGGTTATTGTATTTTCTAGTGCAGTCACAGTCCTGAGACAGGCCCCTTCTTGTACTTTATTAAATGCTTACCTATAGCTTCATTATAACCTCCATCTCTTTGTGATTACAGTGGGGGTCTGATGCACCTGATGCCCATTTCATTCTGCATTTGCCACACGTGTTCTACTTCTAACATCTTTCAGTAAAGCAGAACATGTGTCCGAGTTATGCAATGTGGGTTATTTTTGTGAAGGAATGAACCCCCTGCAAATGACACTATTTATAAAACCTGAATATGGACTCAATCATGGTGTATACCTGGTGGAACAATATATCCCAGATGTAATAAACAGGCTCACATTAGGGATGGGCGAGTATACTTGCTACTATTCGGAACTCGCCGAATAGTAGCGGTATTCGTGTACTCGCTACCCGCCAAGTAAATTAGGATTACTCGGGAGTAGCAAGTACCGAGTACTTTTGAAGTGTATCAGTAGATACACTGCAAAAGTCCTGTAAAAGAGAGAAAAAGTGATTAAAAAATAAAAAAAATCGGATACTCACCTTAACCGACGGCTGTACCGGGACCGGCCGATGCACATCTATTCATGGAAAAGGACCTTTCACTCTCTCAGCCAATCAGATGCCGCCACATCACAATCATGTGATCGCTAGCAGCCACCTGATTGGCCAGATAGAAAGGTCCTCTCAGGTACACCGAGGACCTTTCCATCTGGCCAATCAGGTGGCTACTAGCGATCAAGTGATTGTGACGTGGCGGCATCTGATTGGCCAGATCTCTCCAGCCATCTGATTGGCTGAGAGAGTGAAAGATCCTTTTCCATGAATAGATGTGCATCGGCCGGTCCTGATACAGCCGTCGGTTAAGGTGAGTATCCGAATTTTTAATTTTTTAACCACTTTTTCTCTCTTTTACAGGACTTTTGCAGTGTATCTATTGATACACTGCAAAAGTACTCAGAATCGCTATACTCGCAACGAGTAGCGAGTACCGCTACCTACTCGTTGCGGGTATAGCGATTCCGAATAGTAAGGTACTCGCTCATCCCTAGCTCACATATACCCTTTTTCATCTGTATTGTGATTCAGTTCCTTTGCCTCTCTTTGAAACAACTATTTGGTGAGTGATGAGTTACAAAAAGGACCCAGTAGATGGGGAGAAGGGGAGGTTCAGGACCGGATTCACACATTTATACTCCTTAGGCCAAAGCACATAATCCTCCTCCTCCTCCCCTGGTGTCACTCACTGCTACAAACTCCACCACTTTACGACTTCTTCTGTCACAGAAGCTACGGTGAGATAGAAGAAGATAGCCGGCGCTGCACTCACATCTCTCACAGCATCTATCTCCCAGGACCCAGGACATCTCCACAAGGGGGCAGTGATGCAAGAAACTGTAGAAACAAACTGCAGCATGTGACTGAGCACCACAACACAAGCTAAACAGATTGAAATGTAAATGTACCTCTCTATTTATTTAATGAATATGGATGTAAATTTATAAAACAGCATTTTCTATGGGCTTTTAAAAATACTGGAAAATGTGTAAATATTTGGTTATACCTTCTGTATATACATCACTATAACCATTTTACCCTAAACCATGGCCTATGTTGGTCCTAAGGGAAATCCGTCCCTGGGGTGGGGGTCACAAATGACAAAAACTAGCACCACAATGACATGGTGATCCTTGCCATGGGGCTCCCTCTGTTCCATCTCTTTGTGCAATGCCCCTCTAATTGTTGGTATACATAAATCTTGTTATTTAAACCTTCATGGAAATCTGCAACTAGAATTTTGTTACGATGACTATAGGATCACGAGGATCTGTCCTGCAAGCCAGGGGGCCCTATGCTATTCCTAATTGTGGGGAGGTCTGAGTCTCCGACCTGGCCCTGCTCCTGACCAGTCGTGATCTAATTCCTCCTGTCCCTGGGACAGGAGAGTAATGAAACTCACAGATAAAGACAGACAAGGGAAAACCAAAACTCTGTAACTAAGCACGCATACACAAAAATAAAGACAATAAGAGTTGCAGGTGGAAAAACAAGAGTAGGAAAGAAGCAACAGAACAACAAGGGAAAACTTCCACAACCACATGCAGTAAAATAGCATAACTTTCACCAGAGAGTCTTGGGACACCACACCTCACAGACCAGCATAGGATAAACTGTAGTTGGGCATGAGTAGAAGGATTCCCCCAGCATAAATATAATAATAGTATTTAGTCACTTATATAACGCCATTAATTCCATAGCACTTTACATACATCAGCAACAATGTTCCCATTGGGGCTCACAATCTAAACATTCCTATCAGTCTGTCTTTGGAGGGGAGCAGCTGTGATAGGCTCCCAACAACATGTGACAAGAGCCTGCCTATGAATCAGCACACAGCCGGTCAACGCTCAAGACTGCCTGTATTGATCGTAAACACCAGGGAATGCCATGACAGCCGTCAATGTTTGTGCAAAACTGCGTATCACAACATTCTTTTGTCGAGCCCACTGGGACGGGGGTACTCGGTACCGGACCGGGGTTGCTACTGGGGGATGTCACGGAGGTCCTGGTCCGGACCGTGTCCCGGGCCCTGGCAAATAATAGGGGGAATATTTACAAGGGATAATGTCAGTCGTGACACCACCCACGGCTTGTGGTCAATAATGGGACCACCGCTGTTGCAGAACCTCCGGGGATGATGTTATGGCAGCTGAAGTTGGAATAGTTCTCCGCGGGTAGAACTGGGTTCCCCGGGGCAGTGATGATAGAGTCTATGGTGTAGTGTGCAGGCTTATGATGGGTGCAGTGCACTTACTGTCCTGATGCTGCAGAATTCTTCCTTCAAGATTCAGAGCTGACAGGCTGTGGCTGTCTAGCTTGTAATCCTCTGCAGACCAGTTGGAGGGAATCATGTGCAGGCAGAATCATGCAAGTGAGTCAGAGGCAAAGGTTCACCGTGTTTATTTCTCAGCTTTCTCAGTTACAATTCAGTCACAGTTCCAGTTACAAGTCTTTACACGGGCACAACTCTCCCCTCCGGGTTCCTTTACTCCCTGCAGCCAGGTTGTTCCCCTCTTTGACTCCTCACTCCTTCTCTGTCCTTTCCAGGCTCGTACTCTCTCTCTCTTCTGCTTGGTGTGTGTCTCCAGACAGTATGGTGGTGGCTCGGACCCTGTGGGCCCTCCTGGTTGCCACTGAGCTGCCTGCCTTTTGGGGTAGGAACCCTAACTCGGTTAATCTGGGGATACCGGGTGGATCATCAGTCCCTTCAGAGCCAATACTCTGCTATCAGCCTAGCCTCCAATAGTCCTGCTGGGTGAGGCTCTATCAGGCTCCTTCCAACCGTGTACTTCGGGTTCAATAGGAGGGCTACTCCGCCTGCAGTTTGCCATCTCAGCCGTGTTTCCAGGACCCAGTATCACTGGTCCTCTCTTCGCTCACACTCCTGAGGTGCTCTCTTCGGATGGGCTTTCTCTCTGTGGCTCACACTGGCTCTCCAGATTCTGCGCTCCTAACACCCCACTCTTCCAGGACGTGTGCTTCTTGTCTTTGCATCTCAGCTTACACCGACTTACTGACTCCTTCCTCCTCCCCTTCTCTATTTCTACCCTCTGCCACCTGACCTACTTGCTGGCCCGCCCACTGTCTCTAAACCCACCACCCCTTGCCCACCTAGAGTTCCCGGGCTCCGGGTTGGGTGCTGCCCTCTAGTGGTTGTGTGGGCTATCTGTGAGGGTGTTGTGGTGCAATTGTCTTTCCTCGTACCTGGCTGCAGTTCCCTATGTGGCCTCCTGTTCGCAGGGGCGCCACACTACCTTATTTCATCAATGTAATTATGTGCAGTCTCATGCACACTCAAAAGCACAGATAAATAGTTTAATTTCTTCTCCCTATTACCATAAAACACGCAATTATAATCACCCTTAAGGTGCCCTGCTGCCTGGACTTTGGCCTCATCCAAGTATTTTATCATAACAGCACATAGACAAGAGTTGTCTTCTAATCTTAGCAGTCTCTACACTATTTACATTGATGACCGTTAATTAACTCTGTCTGGAAATCAGTGCTGTTGTGATTTATAAACTCCTCTGGTCTTTGGGGCTCTTGTTGTATATATTCATTTAACTGTTATCCCCCCCTTTAAGAGACTCTAGCAGTACAAATTGACTGTGCAAACCAAGCACAAGCGATCAGTGCAGCTTTGGCGTCGTCAAAGTGTTCAGTTCACATTTCCCCCTACTTGTCTCTGACCCGCCCCAGGTCCTTGGGGTAACCAATCCTGGGCGTTGTAGTTCACGGGGAATGTCACAGGGTCTGTTGCTCGGTCCCGTGGCCCTGGTGCTCACTGAAAAGGGGTTTAAAGTCAATGGAAAATAAAATAAAAATGATTTGTGACGCCACCTACGGTTCCGGTAATGTTACCGGCACTGTGGAACAGACCTCCGGGGTGATGGTGGAGCAGCAAGATCTTTACGCTCCCCGTAGGTGGAGTGGAATCTCCGGGGCAGTGATGGAAATTGGGAATTACAGGACAATATTTTATTTACACTGGGACGCAGCTAAACCAGGCCCTGTCACCTGCTCTTCTCATGCTGCGGAGATAGTAAAGGACTCCACACAGTTTTTTTTACTCTGTACAAGTTTACTGGCAGTTCTTCAACAAACAGTCTTTTCTGGTCTGCCTGGCCTGGGTAGTCACTGGAAATTAGAATGCCCCAATCAGGACCCTCGGTGAACTGCCTTGCCGTTCCTGTCCGGTCCCTTCCTGCGCTCTCTCCTGTCTCCCTCAGCGCTTCCGTGTGCAGAGTCTGGAGCCAGCTCCCATGAATCTCTCGGTGGAGGAATCTCCTTCGGGTCTTCCAGACCCTATACAGTGTCTTTCTGGATGCATCGGGGGTCGGCCATGACTTTCTAAAGAATCTCGGACCTCCGGTTTGGCGGCTCGGGGATGAATGCCCGCACCGCTCTCAGTCCTCCGGACTGAACCCCTCCAGCCAGTAGTCCTACCGGGTCTGGATTCGGGTGCACCGCAACACCTGGTGCTCCTAGGGTCAATTTCTGTCCTCACGACTCCTCCACCATCTTCTACTCCTCGCTCCCCAACGGAGCTCTCCCACTCACTAATGAACTCTCCTCCCGCTCACACACTTTTCTACTCTGTCACTCCTCCCATGGGACTGGGTGCTCCCTACAGTGGGTCCACCCACGGTCCCCTACCTAGGGTGTGTGTGGATGTGTGTCATGAGGGTCCCTTATGTAGCATCCCAATTCCTCAGCCACAGGAATACTACACACTCTTATATGGGTGCAGTGCCTGTCTGTGGCATCCCGACCAGTGGGGCGCCACATCTCCATCCTTCTCTGCCTCCTGTAAAGGCAGGGCTGTCAATCAAGTAAGAGGGATGGATTAAAAACCAGTAGGAGGGAAGGTGAACTGAACTATTGGACAATGACAAGGGTTCGCTTAGTTTGAACATTCATTTTGTAATGACTTATGTCAAAATTCCCTGATAGGGTATATTAAATTGTTTGTTTTTTTCCAATATGGATAAACGCTTTAAAAGACACAATAATCATTTTCTTACTATAAAGCATCAGTGGTCTTTCAAACGTGTTACATCACTACATACAATCAATCAGTCTTCTATGTCTTTGATATAACACTATCTGTGGGGAACAATTACTGACATCTGTAAACTCCTTGTGAGGTCATAAACGTGTTTGTGGTAGCGTCAAGATGATAAAACATATTGAGCATGTGTTACACAGATGAGCCTCAGTGGGAGATTTCTATTCATGGACTGTGCACCACACTAGAGCAGGACCATGATAAGCCAGCTGTATACACGCTCATCCTCCCTGATCAGGGTTATCTTGATATTCTGACAAGTGATGAGCGAGTAGAGAAATATTCACACTCGCTATACTTGTAACGAGTAGTTATTAATACTCATATATTCGCCTGAATAGCGAATCCAATCTTAGTCAATTAGTGATAGGCTCCATCCACACACATCCGGCAATAAAATGAGTATTTCCGGTACAGGGCAGGAGGGCGGGCTTTTTTGCGTTTTCACTGCATAAAACACCTTGCTGTCCCCAAGAGACCCCAACATTCAATCTGCTCTTACTGAGGTGATAGTTCCCAATGTTTACTGAAGGGAGGTGTCAATATGTGTTAAGGCCCAGTTACACGGTACAAGATCACGAACGATATCGCCGAAACATCACGGGTTTGGAGTCGTTGAAACGACATCGTTAAGACGTCATTGAGATACAACTACAATAAATCGTTGGGTTGTTGATAGCAGATTTGAGAACATGTTCTCAAATCAAACGATCCTCGATCAGCCAAACTACTGCATCGTTGTGTGTGACACCGCGATAACAATGTCGTTCATGACTTCGTCTATTCATAGCAGTGAGCAATTATCGTTCCTGGGTTGTGCTAACGCTAGCTGCTCGCTGGATCGTTGGTGCGTCGTCCACGATATCTGCACGTGTGACATCTCACCAACGATGTCAAAACGATGTCCTAACGACCGAGATCGTTGGTGAGCTCTTAATGACATTGCAGCGTGTAACGTTACCTTTAGATTGATAACCATCAACATCACTCATGAGCGCCAACGATACTCGCCGAGGAATGAGTATCGCGAATACTGTACTATCCATGTGAGTAGCTAATAGTAATGATTACACTCACTCAATCCTATTAAAAATCAGATTCCTAAGCATGCATTCACATTGTGTTTTCCTGCATGTTCAGTAATTCCATCAGGGTTTATGCCGAACCCCCACAAAATTGGATTCAAATGTATATGTCGACAAGGCCATTGAATTAATGGTACAGACGGAGGCACCTTGTGTTCTGTCCTGCACCATTTTCTGGAGTATACAGTACCTCTACTGGAGGCTGACACAAACGCAGTTTAACAGCTATACCATATATATATATATGTATAATAGAAAAAAGATGCATTATCACATACAGGAATAGACAAAATCTTCAAGATTAATTCCATATAGATTACCAAATTAAAATCCACATTCTGATGATAGAAAAACACTGCTGAGGTTTCTGGTTGCGCCCTTACGCCTCGCTCCCACTTGCATATAAAATGAATGAGTGCGATGCGAGGGAAAAAAGTGGCAGAGGCTGCTGTAATCATCGCCCCCAGAGGTCCTAAAGCAGCAGCGGCAGCTCATGGCCGCGCACCGCTCTGTATAATACCACCAGGGGCCTGTATATACCACCACCAGGGGCTCTGTATACTACCACCAGGGGCTCTGTATATACCACTACCAGGGGCCTGTATATACCACCACCAGGGCCCTGTATATACCACCACCAGGGGCCCTGTATACCACCACCAGGGGCCCTGTATACCACCACTGGGGCCTGTATATACCACCACTGCGGAGGCTGCTGTAATACTGCTGGGGCCTGTATATACCACTGGAGAGGCTGCGGTATACCACTGGGGCTGCTGTATATACTGCTGGGGCCTGTAAGGGGGTGTGTCTTGAAGGGGCGTGTCATTTGGGGGGGCGTGTCTTGGAGGGCCACCACCAGGGGCTCTGTATACTACCACCACCAGGGGCTCTGTATACTACCACCACCAGGGGCTCTATATACTACCACCACCAGGGGCCTGTATACTACCACCAGGGGCCTGTATACTACCACCAGGGGCTCTGTATACTACCACCACCAGGGGCTCTGTATACTACCACCACCAGGGGCTCTATATACTACCACCACCAGGGGCCTGTATACTACCACCAGGGGCCTGTATACTACCACCAGGGGCTCTGTATACTACCACCACCAGGGGCTCTGTATACTACCACCACCAGGGGCTCTGTATACTACCACCACCAGGGGCTCTGTATACTACCACCACCAGGGGCCTGTAAACTACCACCAGGGGCCTGTATACTACCACCAGGGGCCTGTATACTACCACCAGGGGCTCTGTATACTACCACCACCAGGGGCTCTGTATATACCACCAGGGGCCTGTATACTACCACCACCAGGGGCTCTGTATACTACCACCACCAGGGGCTCTGTATACTACCACCACCAGGGGCCTGTATACTACCACCAGGGGCTCTGTATACTACCACCAGGGGCCTGTATATACCACCACCAGGGGCTCTGTATACTACCACCAGGGGCCTGTATATACCACCACCAGGGGCTCTGTATACTACCACCAGGGGCCTGTATACTACCACCAGGGGCCTGTATACTACCACCAGGGGCTCTGTATATACCACCACCAGGGGCCTGTATACTACCACCAGGGGCTCTGTATATACCACCACCAGGGGCCTGTATACTACCACCAGGGGCCTGTATATACCACCACCAGGGGCTCTGTATACTACCACCAGGGGCCTGTATACTACCACCACCAGGGGCTCTGTATACTACCACCACCAGGGGCTCTGTATACTACCACCACCAGGGGCCTGTATACTACCACCAGGGGCTCTGTATACTACCACCAGGGGCCTGTATATACCACCACCAGGGGCTCTGTATAATACCACCAGGGGCCTGTATATACCACCACCAGGGGCTCTGTATACTACCACCAGGGGCTCTGTATATACCACTACCAGGGGCCTGTATATACCACCACCAGGGCCCTGTATATACCACCACCAGGGGCCCTGTATACCACCACCAGGGGCCCTGTATACCACCACTGGGGCCTGTATATACCACCACTGCGGAGGCTGCTGTAATACTGCTGGGGCCTGTATATACCACTGGAGAGGCTGCGGTATACCACTGGGGCTGCTGTATATACTGCTGGGGCCTGTAAGGGGGTGTGTCTTGAAGGGGCGTGTCATTTGGGGGGGCGTGTCTGTCTTGGAGGGGCGTGTCATTGGGGGCGTGTCTTGGAGGGGGCCCCGTTCAAAAGTTTGCTATGGGGCCCTGCCAGTTCTAGTTACGCCCCTGAGTTTAATGCACCAGGTGAGAAGAGTAGTCCTTACAGGGAAGTACATATGTGATTAAGAAAATGGCTACAACACACTGAACACTAGGGAAAAAGGGAGGAGCAAGCAATCACATGATCAACTACAGGAGAGACGTACGGACAAACTTCAGGGAGCAGGAAATCTGCCTAGCAACAGAGAAAGAAATGCATATAAGAAAACACATTATGAGTTGTTTCCATTCGTGGGACTCAACAGGGTCTATTACCCCCAGTCCCGTCCCTCCCAGTCTCTCTCTGCCAGCCACCATGTGCCCAACAAACACACATTATATCTTCTAAGGGTCCTTTCACATCAGCGGTTTTCGCTGATCGCGGCAGTGGCAGTGAAAAAAACGCAACTGCCGCGATTACCGCATAACGGCCGCGATCGCAGCACACTTGCGGCAAGCCCCATACAATGCCTATGGGGCTTGCGGTAAGTGTGCAGCTGGTGCGGCAAGTGCGGTTTCGGCACTTGCCGCAGGTGCGGCCGCGAAAAAAACACGGTATGCTGCGTTTTTTTTGCGGCCACACCTGCCGCAAGTGCCGATGCCGCACTTGCCGCACCTGCCACAAGCCCCATAGACATTGCATGGGGCTTGCCGCAAGTGAACCGCAAGTGCGGGCGTTATGCGGTAACCGCGGCAGTTGCGTTTTTTTCACCGCAACTGCCGCGATCAGCGTAAAACGCTGATGTGAAAGCAGCCTAAGCCTCACCTAAATCTCCAGCAACTTGCAAACTTAACCCTTGCATTGCTAAAAAAAAAGTCTGTGGCACTACAGGGTACCAGCTATTTACAATGCTTCCAGTCACTGTATTACAGGCCTTTCTAAATTATTATAAAACCCGCCTTAAATATTTTGCGCTTTCTTACTGTTGATGGACCTACAACTGGAGAATCACGGTACCTGTTAGGTTGTATTTGCAGGACAATCGCTGAGACAAGCAAAATGCTAAAAAAAAATCACTATTGTGAGCATTATAAACATGTTACTCTGTGCGCACTACAAATGTATGGGTGATCGTTCTGTGTCCAGTGTCCAGTGTTAAGCAGGCCATTAAATGATGGCCAATGAGCCGATTGCTTGTGTAAACATAAAATTACTGTAGCTCGCCTTTCCTCAAGTGCATACTGATACATATCAGAGGAATGATGTGCTTCTGGCACCCCTGCGGTCTGGTCGCCACAGAGGTACTGCACCTTAGTCATAGGTGTGGTATCCTACTCCCAGGTAAGAAGGGAACACCAACCCAAGACACATACACCTGCACCCAACACTCATCCTGACTCCTAGCCAGGGGATAGAAGGAGGTGGAGGTGACCTCATATGAGGAGCCTCATCTGCTGGCAGAAGGAGGGAATGGGCAGAAGGGTTGGGATAGAGAGTAGAAAAGCAGAGAGCAAGAGTAGGACTCAGTTTAGTTAGTGAGTCAGGGTTCAGTTGGAGGGAGAAGTTAGGCTGAGAGGAACACCTAAGAAAAATGGAGTTCTAGGGGAGGCTAGTGCCAGGGGAGGAGTGAGACTAGTGGGTAGGTCCCACAGAACCCTGGCCAGAGGGACCTCGTTCCAGCAATCACCCTGAGGTTGTTGATGGATAAACTAGGTTGCAAGAGGGGACCGGCCCCAATCTAGCAACAACACTTTAAGGTTGGGCTAGGAAACCGGAGGCAGCTGAGCTGCAGGCTCAGTTACCAACAACCGTAGACAATCTCCAAAACGGTGGCTAGACCTAGGGTCAGAGAGTGTACCACCCATCGCTCGACAAGGCCTGCAGCCACCTGATTGGGACACTGTAGCATGAAGGCGTGGGGCAGGAGAGGACAGTAGCCAGCAAGGGAAGTCAACCTGGAGAGGCTTACATAGGAGTGTCTTGGAGAAGTGAACCCAAATTGCCTGGCAGTTGACCGGACTACTGACCCGGAGAACATGGTGCCCCTGATAGGCTGGAACTGCTGAACTGTGAGTAAAGGTTCAAGAACTGCAACCCAGGTGTCCTCCTGTCATTCCCCACGCCCTCTTGCTCCACTGCTACAGTCACCATTGTCCCTATAGACTATCACACTAATCCTGGGGCCCCGCTCCACCTGTGGGAAATGTTACCATCCTGGCTGCTGCACCATCTGCCCCAGAGGTCTCAAATCAGCAGCGTCGGCCATGCCTGGTCGAATACCACAGATGGCGTCACAAAAAGACTTCCAAAACCCCTGTAAATACCCCCCTTCACTGCACGGCCAGGGCCACGGAGCTTGGCCACATCCACCTTGACCTCCCAAAGAATCAGCCAGCTGGCCCTGCTACTGAGTACCCCCTGGCTCTTACGGCTGTTGCATGCTCACGTTTTAGCAGAACTTTAACATTTATCTATTTAAAAATAATACTAATAATTTCTGTTGAAAACATTATTGTAAGGGCCGCTTTACACACACCAACTTCTGAACAGATCTCTGGTTGCAGTGAAATCATGGACACATTGTTATATTTGTACACAGCCACAAAATGGAACAATGCAACCAGAGATCTGTTCAGAAGTTGGTGTGTGTAAAGCGGCCTTTAGTTTTACACGTCTTATTATTTACCTGTATATTTCTATATTGAATTTATTGAGGGTAATAGGCACAGAACAGCAGTAGTGGTAGTGTGTGCTTTGCTTTCAAAACTCAGGCTACATTCAGACAGTTTTTTTTCTGTTCTGCTGCATTTTTAGCTGCAAAACAGGAGCTGTCCAAAAAAACGCACCAAAATACTGATCTTTCGTTTCCAATCCATTTTTTGATGAGTTTTTGGATGATGCGGTTTTTTTTTACCCACAGAAAATGGCTCCCATGGAAAATGCGGATCAGAGAAACGCCAAATTGATAGACCCTTTTATAAAACCGAGCACTCCTAAAGGGAACAAAAAGGATAAGTGCCCTGTGTGAATTGCAAAAATGAAAAACCCTAGACTTGGCTGGGATTTCATTTGAGTGATCCCTTTTGTGCAGTGCACTGCAAAAAACGCATCAAAGAATGGATCAAAAAAGCACAGTCTGAATGTAGCCTTAGGCCAGCTTCACACTGCGTGTGTGATCCGATTTGTAGCTGTCAGCTTGAAGCAGACAGCCGCGGACCGTATCAGCACACAGGACTGGGGGGCTATTATGCCCTCCGGTCCTGTGTGCAGCGCACGCAGCTGCAGCCGCTGACAGGTCAGGACCGCGGCGCCCGCGGTCCTCACCTATCAGCAGCAGGAACTGCGTGCGCTGCACACAGGACCGGAGGGCATAATAGCCCCCCAGTCCTGTGTGCTGATACGGTCCGCGGCTGTCTGCTTCAAGCGGACAGCTACAGATCGGATCACACACACATTGTGAAGCCGGCCTTAGACCAGAGTCTGAAAAGATTGACTGAATTACCACAAATGTTTCAGTGGTTCATGCTGTTTGATTAATGTGATGCAATCAGCCTGAGTTTACAACCCCTATTGGTTGTTTTACTTTGCGATAATAACTTGGTGATATTTTGAATCACAATGCAAAAATGCAATGTAATCCTGAAAAACAGGCAGCATGAATCAAGACACCGACTGCGTTCCAGAGATACAGTTCTGCTCAAAAGTTTACATACCCCGGCAGATATTTTTGTTCTCTTGCTTTTATTTCAGAGAATATGAATGATGAAAAAAAAACTTTTTTCCACTCCTGGTTAGTGGTTGGGTGAAGCCATTTATTGTCAAACTACTATGTATTCTCTTTTTAAATGATAATGAAAACCAAAACATCCAAACGATCCTGATCAAAAGTTCACATACCCTGGTGATTATGGCCTGATAACATGCACAATGGTTGACACAAATGGGTTTGAATGGCTAACAAAGGTAAAATCCTCACCTGTGATCTGTTTGCTTGTAATCAGTGTGTGCATAAAGCTGAGTGAATGTCTGGGATCAAGACAGATTCTTGCATGTTTCATCCAGCTACTAATGTTTCTGGATTGTGAGTCATGGGGAAAGCATAAGAATTGTTAACTGATCTCCGGGAAAAGATAGTTAAACTGTATAAAACAGGAAAAGGATGCAAAAAGATACCCAAGGAATTGATAATGCCAGTTAGCAGTGTCCAAACTGTGATTAACAAATGGAAAATCAAAGGCTCTATAACCAAACCACGAACAGGCAGACCAACAAAAATATCAGCCACAACTGCCAGGGAAATTGTTCAGGATGCAAAGAAAAACCCACGAATAACATCAGCTGAAAAAATACATGACTAACTGAAAACTAGTGGTGTGGCTGTTTCAAGATACACAATAAGGAGGCACTTGATGAAAAATAGGCTGCATGGTCAAGTCGCCAGAGGAAAGCCATTACTGTGCAAATGCCACAAAGCATCTTGTCAACAATACATAAACAGCTCAGAGACAAGCCTTCAAACTTCCGGAACAAGGTAATTTAGAGTGATGCGACCAATATCAAACTTTTTGGCCACAACCATAAACGTTACATTTGGTGAGGTGTCAACAAGGCCTATGACGAAAGGAACACCATTCCTACTGTAAAACATGGAGGGGGATCGCTGATGATGTGGAGATGTGTGAGCTACAAAAGCAATGGTAACTTGGTCAAAGTTGAAGGAAAGATGAATGTAGCATGTGTGGCGCCCCGCAACGAGTGCGTCACAGGAGGGTATTGCAGCCATAAATGCAGCCGCAATATTCTCTGACACAGCAGTGAACTGGTTAACTTTGAGATCCAACCCTGCATGCATCACCTAAAACAGAGGACCAACCCAGGGTCCTGGTGGGCGGAGTGCTAGGGAAGTGTGTAGGGAGAACAGACCCTTAGTCGTTAGGAGAAGGAGTCTAGAACTTGACCTGAGCAGTCTAGAACTTGGAGTAGGAGCGGGGGCTCCGCACCCCGTGCAGCTCCCGGGCCGTCACCGGTCGGGTGTCAGCACCTGAGGCCTCAACAACCGGGATCGGACATCATCAACCACAGGTTCTAAAAGACTCCCGTGCCCACAATTCACAGCCGGTTCACTGGTACCGAAGCTGGCAGCAGTTCACCTCTGCTAAGCGAACCAGAAGCGTGGAGGAGCAGCTTCACAGGAGCACCCCACCACCAGCCAACTTCCAGTCGTCTAACCAGCGGTGTACCCACTGAGGGATCCAAGGCTCCCCAAAACATCCATAACGTACATCTTGGATAGGGCATTGAAGCAGCCTCCCCGTACCTGATCTGGTATTCCTGGGCGACAATGGCAAAACACTTAGCTAGAATGGAGGAACACTTGCGGATCTCTGAGGGACACCATCACTGCTGAGTCCACCCGGTCCACTACCCGTAAACTGTATACCATGTACTGCCTGCTGGTTACAGTAAACACCCGTTGCAGAGACTTTCTGTGTCCGTGCTTCCTTATGAACTGTCCGTCCGCACTACAAGGTAACCGCAGCTGCCGCACAACATCTTAAGCAGCTCCAGCCTCCGGGGATCACCACTCAGCCTGTGGGGAGCGTTCCATCTTGCTGCTGTCCATCCCCCGGAGGTTCCGCAGCGTCGGTAACGATTACCGAAACTACTCATAGGTGGCGTCACGAATAAATTAAACCCCTTTAATCTGTTCCTACAAGACGTCTTCAACTTTTGATCTGCACTCAACCGGGCCCCACTACCGACAGGCGCGGCCCACCTGTGACAAGGAGGAAGGAGCTACAGCCTGTCTAAACCGGAGTCCACGGGCTGACGGTGAGTCACATGTTATCAGCAAATACTGGAGGCAAACTTGCACTCATCAGCCCGGAAGCTGGGCATGGGACATACTTGGATGTTCCAACATGACACTGATCCAAAACACAAGGCCAAGTCGACCTGTCAATGGCTACAGCAGAACAGAGTGAAAGTTCTGGAGTGGCCATCTCAGTCTTCTGACCTCAATATCATTGAGCCACTCCGGGGATGGAAGGGGGAACTCAAGCGCGCAGTTCATGCAACAAAGCCCAGAAATTTACAGGAACTGGAGGCTTTTTGCCCTGTATGTGTTTAGAGCTGATCACTGCCATGGCCCTGTATGTGTTGAGGACTGATCACCACCACAACCCTATATATGTTCAGAGCTGATCACCACCACAGCCCTGTATATGTTCAGAGCTGATCACCACCACAGCCCTGTATGTGTTCAGAGCTGATCACCACCACAGCCCTGTATGCGTTCAGAGGAGATCACCACCACGACCCTGTATGTGTTCTTAACTGATCACCACCACAGCCCTGTATGTGTTCAGAGCAAATCACCACCACAGCCCTGTATATGTTCATAGCTGATCACCCCCATGGCCCTGTATGTTTCCAGAGCTGATCACCCCCATGGCCCTGTATGTGTTTAGAGCTGCTCACCACCACAGCCCTGTATGCATTTAGAGATCATCACCGCCATAGCCCTGTATGTGCTCAGAGGTGATCACCACCATAGTCCTGTATGTGCTCAGAGGTGATCACCACCACGACCCTACATGTGTTCAGAGCTGCTCTGGCTTCCATTCTATTTCGAAGGTTGTTTTTTCTGAAATACCACAGCATTTCACAGTAAATAAAATGCCACAATAACACAGCCAATGTCTGATACATGCTGCCCTTGGATCAGACAGGGTGAAATTACTGTTAGATCCCCTTTAAAAATAACAAAACAAAAAATGTATGTTTTTGTGTACTCTATTCTTTGCCTTCACTGCCTTATCTTAGACCATATTTTGTCTCATATTATAATTAAAACTGAGGAGTATATAAAGAAAGCTTATGTATGTGCATACGTCTTTACTCTGTCATGTTGGTAGCTACTGTAGAAGCCTCCCCATTGTACTATTTATGACAAAAAAAAGGAAAAATGGCACTCACCTTGTCTATGCCTAAAACAGCTTCTTTATGACATGTCCTTTAAAATATAGGCAGGTACAAAGGGACGTTCTCAGCATTTGTATTGGGATTAAAGCTGTTTTGTGCTGATTTCACACTTCAACAGATCTGTTGAAGTGCTGCTGTGGCGCCCTGCTCACGCAGGTAGCCACAGATTTCCCTAATGCACAGTTGGGTTTCCACAGCAGGTACCTACTACATACAACAACTTCCACCCGGCACAGTAGGGGGAGCCCAACTTGCCGACCTTAGGCAAGAACCCCTATAAATACTGCTGCTGGGGGAGGAGTTAGTCAGAGTGTGCAGACGCTAATAGAGCTGCGAAGACGTCCTGGTGGTCGGTGCCGTGGTTAGGCCCGAGGCAGTGACCCAGAGTGGCCCTTCTACGTCCCGCAAGCCTAAGTGGGCACAGAAGGCAAGGAGCAGATAGCCAAGAGGGAGTGAGGAACTTGGAGAGGTTCGCCCAAAGAAGTACCGGATATTGGGAATTCGCACCTGTGGGATACTCCAGGACCACAGAAAACCCCGTCACACCGTGGAGGCTTCGGCCACCCGGGTATTCCCTGTGGGTCAAGAGAGGGAGCCAGACACAGCCGTGCAGCACCGCAGTGATCAGAGAGGGTAACCCGGAGACCGCACAGGAGGAGAGACAGTCACCAGAATCAGGAAGAGAAAGGAGGCAAGTCTGGCTGCAAGCAGGCTGTGCTTCAATCATTACACAGGAAGAGAGGAGGCCTTATACCCACTTGCTGTGGGGACCCACTGTGCAACCTGGTCACCTGCTAGTGCCTTGGACTTCTTTACCTGCGTACCATCAGTAAAAGGTAAAAGAGACTTTGCAGTGTGCGTGTATCATTCCTCTCCGTTCCCGGTGCCCCTCATAGACTGCTCCAGCACTCCCTATACCATCCCAGCTCCACTACAAGCTGCCCCTTCTCACTACACTGCCCCTGAGGTCCAGTCCTACTTGTGGAGGACTTTACTACCCTAGCCGCGTTACCATCCACCTCCGGTGGACTGTGGCGGCGCTGGTGGCATCTCACCAGAAACTACAGGTGGCGTCGCCACAAACTTTGTATATAATCCTCTGTACATATAACCCCTTTTTTGGAAGATAGGCCCAGGACACTGGGTCAGGCACGGCCACCACTCCCCATGACGGCAGGAGCGTTAACCCTTGCCGCCTGACACCCAAGTACCCCAAAGCCTGGGTGCAACACTAAATCAGCACGAAACAGCTGTAATCCCGGTACAAATGCTGTGAACGTCCCTCTGTACCTGCTTATATTTTAAAGGACATGCCATAAAGAAGCGATTTTAGGCATAGACACGGTGAGTGCCATTTTTCCTTTTTTGTCATGGTTACTGCAAACTCTTAAACTAAGTGAGCCCCATCTGTTAGACATTTGTCACTCTCATGCGCTGGATTTTCCATGTCTGTAGATATCTGCTGTAGGACTAAAGAGAAAAAAAGTGGTGCAGGAAGTTTTTTCTTTTCTTGCTCACCATTGTACTATGTCTACAGCTAAAAGCTGCGTCCCTCTCAGCTCAAAAATATCTCCCGAATCCGCACTTTTCTTGACCACGACACTGATAAAACCCTTATTCACGCTCTCATCATCTCCCACCTCGACTATTGCAACCTCCTGCTCTCTGGCCTCCCTGCTACCTTCCTTGCACCTCTCCAATCTATCCTAAACTCCGCTGCCCGTCTAATCCATCTGTCCTCCCACTACTCCCCTGTCTCTCTCCTATGCCAAGCCCTTCATTGGCTCCCTGCTTCCCAGAGATCCCAGTTTAAAACATTAACCATGACCTACAAAGCTATCCACAACCTGTCCCCTCCATACATTTCCGACATGATCTCCCGATACCTACCCTCGCGCAACCTGCGATTCTCCCAAGAACTCCTCCTCTACTTCCCCCTCATCTCCTCTTCGTACAACCACATTCAGGAATTCTCCCGGGTATTCCCCATACTCTAGAACTCTCTGCCCCAACACATCAGACATTCTCCCACCCTGGGAACCTTCAAAAGAAGCCTAAAGACCAACCTCTTCCGTCAAGCCTACAACCTCCTATGAGACCTGATCCACCGCACTGCCTCACGACCGGCACCTCCCCCTCCTGCTGTGTCCCCACCTGTCCCTCATAGATTGTGAGCCCTCGCAGACAGGATCTTCTCCCCTCTTGTATCTGTGCGACCAAATTGTCCACATTTATTGTACTTGTCCTTGTCTGCCTTTTAGCATGTAAAGCACCTTGGAATTTAATGGCGCTATAAATAAATAATAATAATAATTACCCAATGCAAAACTGGAGCACTCAGCAGAGCACAGGATTTCTACAAGACTGTCTATAATAGGAACATCCGGAAAATCTCACCAATTTGAGGGGGGAAACTATCTCCTGTTTATTTGTATCATCCGTGCCTAGGAATTCAGTTTCTTTATAATTCCCCAATCCAGTAATGGTGACTGACTTAGTTATGTCTTGCTTGGGATCAGCATATTTTCCTGGGTCTCAGGAAGCTTTTTATGTCTGCACTTATGACCACACCGGCCACAAAGCATCATTTTCCGTGATCTATATTTTAGACTCCAAAACTAAAAAATGTTTAAAATACCTCATATCTAAGGTACAGATAGCCTGAACTCCGCCATCATGGCTTAACGGCAAGGTAAACTAGTAAAATATTAGCGTGCGCTCCACTTTAAAAATGTTAATTTTTTTCTTCATTACAATTTTCATTCACGATTATAAACGCTGGCAGAGATAGATCGCTCACATCCATTTCAGTGTCCGTAAGGGATTGAGCTGTGCTTGTTTTTATTTTAAATGTAGGAACCACACCCTGATGTTTCCAGTCTCCCAAATGAAGTCATTATCTGCTGTTTTGTTTCATTCACAAGCTGGAAAATGAAAGAATGCAAAAATGTACAAAACCAAACAAACAAGGTTCAAAAGGGCATACGAGAAATCTCTCACCTACATCATCACAGAGAGGACGCGGCAGGGGGGCACTGTTTTTAATCATGTAGTTGAACATTTATAGTCTTGATTAAAAAATAAACACCGACTCCGACTCTACAACTAGGGCTTTGCAGTCATTAAACCAAACATCAGAATCCGACTCCTCAATTTCCCTTTATCCGACTCCAACTCCACCACAATTAAAGAGATTAAACATGCAGGAGGAGTGAATCTGTCCTTCAGCTCCAGTCTCTAGCCACCTCCTTTCTGGCTGCAGGATGTAAGTTTTCTAAGTGTATTTACTCAGGGTACAGGGGGGCTCAATGGCTGGGGGACCCCTTGCCTGGATGCTGCAGACATGCTGCATCCAGTGCTGTAATTAGATCACCATGCCTGGTTTGGTGACAGGTCCTCTTTAACACCAACTCCGCAACTCCAACTCCACAACCAGGTCTGTGGAGTCGGTAAGCCGAACACCTGATTCTGATTCCTCAATTTCCCTGAACCTGCCTCCAACTCCACCAAATGGATACCAACTCCACGACTCCAACTCCACAGCCCTGAATTTCACAGAGAAATTCTGATAAGAATTCACGAATGGTGTCATGATAATCTTAATTGCTCTATAAATATTCCCTATACATGCTCGGTCAGGGCCACGACCACCGGGACTGCCACCACCCCGGTCCTTGCAACCGTTGCAGTTGACCTGTTGAGACAGGTCCTGTTTGTAAAAAGAAACTGTAGAATGGCGGCTGCCACATCCTAGCACCATGTGCTGGCCAGGAGGAGTGTTGCATCCTCCCATTGTGGGAACGGCAAGCCGTCAGCGCCAAAAATCATATCCAGTGTGTCCAGCGGTCGGTGTGATTGCAGACTCTGCAGGGAGAGGATGCTTGTTCTCTCCCTCCAGACTCTGGATGAAGGATCTTGAAGGGTTATGTGGGAGTAATAAAGATGAGGTTGAGATATGTTTGTTTTTTGTTCTAATAAAATTATTTTTCTCTGAGTGTTGTGTATTATTTACTATTTAGTAGCTATTCCTAATGGCTGGGTCTAACACTGGCTCGACATTATGAATCTCAGGCTTAGTGCCAACTGCCAATACAAAGCAGGCATTGACCCCTTTATTTACCCAGTTTGCCACAAGCACCAAGGCAACTGGAAGAGTCGGAGTACAGCACCAGAAAATTGCGGCTGTAATGAACACGCCATTTTCTGGAGTAGCTGTGGGCTGCAATTCGCAGTGTGGGGGCCCAGAACATTTGGGCCTATCCACCCTGAGGATTACAGACCCCAACTGGCTACCAAAAATACGGCGAAGCTCCATGTCGTCTTTTTTATTTGTAGAAATATTTTTTTTTAAAAATGACATGGGGCTTCGCCATAATTTTGGTTTCCAGCCAGGTACAACTTGTCAGCTACGAACTGCCACCCACCCCCAGCAGACTAGTTGTACCTGACTGGCAACCAAAAATACAGTGAAGCCCAACATCATTTTTTTTTTTTTATAGAAATAATTTTGAAAAAAAAAATGATGTGAAGCTTCGCTGTATTTTTGGTTGCCAACAAGGTACAACTAGACAGCTGGGGGCTGGAATCCTCAGCATGTAGAGGCCCAAGTGTTGTGGGCCCCCATGCTGCGATTTGCAGCCCACAGCCATCCCAGAAAATGGCACATTCATTGAAGCGACATTTCCTCATGCTGTACCCAGACTCATCAAGTCTCCATCTGTCACATTGCTCCTCTGCAGCCTGATCTCCAATGCAGGGACATCCGGCTGTGGAGGAGCAGTGGGCACAGGCGGTGGGCACATGCTTCAGTTGAAAATATACAGTAATACCCACAGGAATTACTGACATGCTGCAGATATATGCAATACAAAAATCCACAGCATGGACACATTTCCTAAAGCCCATACTCTTAACTGGGAGTTTGCTGTGGTGTGGAATTGCAGCAAAACCTGCAGCAAATATGCAGCGTGGGCACACAGCCTTAAAAAAAACTGCACCTATGTTAGATTATGTGTATACGATTGGAAATATATCACCAGAATCGAATTGTAATCAAGTTAGAAAAATGACCAGCGACTTCTGCATTCAATCTATACAATATTACACAATCTGCTACCAGGTAAATGGGTTCCCTATGTTCCTGTGATCAGTGGTTGGTGATCTGATTTTCTGACCAGATCAAAGAGCTTTCATGATTACTGTACATTCAACATTATACTTTCAATGGTTCAAAGATCTGGAGATGATAAATGATTTTAAGGCATAGAAGATCAAGCTATCCCGCTAGACTAAAGAGCCCGCAGCACAATAAACAATGGGATAATGAGCTCCAATTAGTCTTAGAATAAATATGTTATACACCTGAATAGCTGATTTCTCTGGCAATGCATCTAGCACATATGGAGATGCTGTAGAAAGGTGCCAGCCTGATAACATTAATGGTGGGTTTACACGCTTCAATATCGTTGCGATATCGCAACTCAATGGCGCGGGAGCGCGCATGTAGTGCACGTTTCTCCCGCATCGCATTGGAGGTTTACACGCTGCGATATCGGAATACAACGTCCGTGCGATGTCTACGCCCCCCAATCCAGGAACGACCATTTAACATGGGAGTGAATGGGTGACGTTGAACATCGCATCGTAGTTGGGCTGTCACACAGCACGATCCGGCTCCAATCTCCATTCAATATCGGAGCATTGAATAGCACGCACATTCAATCCCCGATATCGCATTGACATCGTTCCTGCATCGTATTGGACGTTCACACCATACAACGCAGGAACGATATCGGCTCCAACGATCGAACCACGTGACTTTTCATTGAAATCGTACTACGATATCGCAACGTGTAAACCCGCCATCAGTGGTACAGAACATGCAAGACATGGCTGCTTTGTGCTAGAAAAAGCGAAAAATGTGGCTATAGGTTGTGTCTGATAAAGCAATGAACAGGGTTAAGCTGTAATACCACACACAGCCTGCAGACAGGTGTGGCGCTGAGCTTTACTGAATGCCTCCATATTGTTCTTATACTGTATGACCCCTTGTTATAGGATGAAAGACTCCATAGAATATATTTTCTTATCTGTTTCTAGCCTGTCAAGTACGGTACAGTTATACAGACCATGTCTGAGAACTAACCTATCAGTATTCCTGGATCCCTAATGTACTGTGTATTAATGCCTCTTCCTTAACATTTCTGTTGTGCTACGTATTCACATCTGCTTTCTGTGTTTCTTTTCCTTTCTACTTGTCCAGCATAATTAGTTTGTATGTCCAAAGTTTTTCACCAAATATGTATTATAAAATAATGAAAGGGCTTGTTTTTAAGCTAAACCTCTGTCCTTACGTTTCCTAAGGCAATACAAAAAACAGTGCATGGGATGCGTCGGTGAACCCAACATGGCATGCCACAATTCTTCTGTAGTGCTCACTATGAGAAAAATGTATAGGAGAACATGGTGGGAATGTATGTTACTTATTCCTAAGGGCCTAATGTATGTTACCTATAGCTAAGGTATGAATGATACTATATGAGCACAGCAACACAGTGAGAATTAATGTCTTGTAAAGTGGGAGTAGGTAACCAGATCATGTAGTCGGGGACAAAAGTTTTGAGACCGGCACCAATTTATGTTCTCATATAGCTTGCTGCTTCAGTTTTTAGAATGTCAGTTTGCATTGACTCTTGAGTGATATGACAAGTGATCAGGTGAATTGCAAGGTCATTCCTTACCATGAAAAGGGAGAGGTTCAATTGGGGTGGAGAAGACTTAAGGGTGCCCTAGAAAGTCCAGCAAGTGTCATGGCCATCTCCTAAACAGGATTAAGTTTAGTATCTTAATTCTGTTTAGGAGATGGTCATGGCACTTGCTGGACTTTCTGGTTTGGACTTTCTGATTGGTTAAACACCAGTGCAGAGCTTGCTCTGGAATGGAACCAGGCAGGTGTCAATGCATCTGCAACCAGGGCACTGTAGTCAAAGTAATGAATATTAAGAATATTTTTAATACGTTTTAAGAATGTTTTACGTGGTTCTCCCCAATTATATGCTAACATTCTTGTCTTATATTATTTGGTGATCTGGGTTGACTCTGGTTCGTTGCGAGTACGTTCCACCAGGTCACTTCTGAAACGGTTTAGTTGTCACTCTTTTACCCACGCCGATTGGCACCAAACAAGCCTACCAGTCCACCTGACAACTTTTGGTTGCTCAAACTGAAATTATGCCTGTTAAAGCTATGAGATGGCTAAGAGACATCTCAAAGGATTGAACTTAACAAACAACATGGCCTCAATCATCAATACCGTGAAAACTGACTGTGAAGCCAAGAGAAACCAATCACAGTGTTTAGATCAAAGCAAGAGCTCTGACTAGTTGGTATTGGCAACAAGATCTGGTTTTCTATCGGACAGTTTAGATAAATGAAGCCTAATAACGCTTTTTCCTTGTTTTGTTAATTAAATTGAGAAATGCTAACTTTAAGTTTTATCAGCCTTCAGCTCAATCTTCAGCCATGGAGACTTGATGGATGTATGCTTTTTAATAAGAGCAATCTTGTGCAAGCCTAGATAGGTCAACCAGGGTCTTCTCCAAGCCTAGATAGGTCAACCAGGGTCTTCTCCAAGCCTAGATAGGTCCTCCAGGGTCTTCTAAAAGCCTAGCTGGTTTCACCTAGGTCTTCTCCACCATTATCTTGACAGTATCAAGCTATTGGGCTTCTGGTCTTTCTCTTCGCCTTGTACCTTCTATTCTTCTTACCATGATGTCCTTCTCCAGTGATTTCTCTCTTTGTATGATGTGTCCAAAGTAGGCAAGTGGTAGCTTTTCGATCCTTGCTTCAAGTGACATGTCTGGCTTGATTTCTTCCAATATTGATTTGTTTGCTCTTTTTGCCATCCTTGGTATTGATAACATCCTTCTCCAGCTCCACATTTCTAACCACAGAAATACATCTTGTAGTCTAGCCCTATTCGAGTGAGATCACCTATACTAAAGGAGATTACCTCAGTGCTTACCAGAAAAACCGCACGGTTCACAGCCCGACTGTCCTGAACCTTTGCATCTTATACATCTAGTACAAAGAAACTAATGATAAAAGGAATTAATGAAACGCTCTTAATGGTTATTTCTGGGAAGCGGTCCAGCACATGGAACACATCTGCCTGATAAATCCCTGTATTCTTTGTCATTATTATATAAAATAATCCTTAAAAGATGATATGTCCCACACTGCACCGTGGGCAGAGCGCTCGCCTCCACAATAACAACATTCAGTAAAAGACATAAAGGTAAAAAAAATAATACAGGAAATGAAACGTCATACGTGAGCAATGCCCCGGGAGTTAGATAAACACCATTTATTTTACTTTAGAGAAAAAGTCTTTACGGCTTGTTTTATTAGTCTTATGCTTTCAATCCGATTCAGACGTCTGATACAATCGGAGAGGTTGGAACAGGCCACGTTTTCTTTGTAACATGCCACCATACTATTTTACAGCAAAACATGGGACGGGTGTTATACTTCTACATATTTTTTACTCTTAGAACAGCCAATATACTTAAATGGTTATTTTCATTTTAATAAACTTAAAGGGGTTGTCAAATAAAAAGTTGTTATCACCTATCAGTGTGATCAGTGATAACTTACTGATCGATATATGTCCTATAGCTGGGACCTGCACTGATCACAAATTTGTACCCTTACTTAGGCAGGTAGTGAGTCCTGCTACATTCATTCTCTAATGGGAAAAGCCAAAAGCGACACCCCATAGAATGGCAGCCCCATAGAATGCTGGTCAAGCATGTGTACTGCCGCTCCAGTTTCATTGGGTTAAGGCCCCATCACACATTACGATATCGTTAGTACGTCACGGCTTTGTGGGTGGAGCAGCGGCGTCGTTGCGTGTGACAAGTACAAATGATCAACGATAAGTCGGCTGATCGTTGATGGGAGGTTTGTGAACCGAACCTTAAACCAAACGATTTCCGTCTGTCCAACCTGCAGCATGGGTGTGTGTGACACCTTGATAACGATGTTGTTAACGACTTCGCCTATTCAGAACTGAAGGATGTAGGCGATCAAATAACCGCAAGTATCGTTCGCTTGTGGTGGAATCGTTGCTGCGTTGTTAAAGATATCAGTACATGTGACACCTCACTAGCGATCATTGAACGACGTTCAAGCGATCTAGGTCAAGTCGAATCGTTGATCGGATCGTTCGGACGTTGACATGTGTGACGGGGCCTTTAAAAGTGATGTTTTCTATCAATCAGTCGAACACCTACCGATCAACAAGTTTATTAACCATCCAATAGATAAAGCTAAAGTCTCAATCATGTTCAAAAATGTTTGAACTAACTCTGATTGAAGGGAAGTGGTACGATACATTATTACTCTTACAATCTTTTGGAGACACTGTGAACCCGATAGTTTGGAAATACATTGAGACTTCTATACAATGTAACAGAACAATAGAAAGCTGCTCTATAACTCGCAGCCATGTAGAATCTGTATTTGTGAGGGGGAGAGATGAGCATTCCCCACTGAGATCACAATAGAGCAGAGGTCTTTTCCTCTGAACCAAATGCTAATGGATGAACAATGGGGAATGGCTAGAAGTTCAAAAACACCTAGGGACACTAATAAAAGGGACAAATAGGGACACCAATATATAAAATACTTTTAATGCAATTTATAAGCAAAACATGAATAAAAAATGTACCTTCTCATGTAATAAGCTCCCACAGAATACAATATAGGGAAACCGGGAATTGCTTGCATATGGAGAATTTTACCTAATAACAATAATTATAATATGGTTTTATATCATTAGCAAAATAAAACATAAGCCTACACCATTTAAGTGAAAATAAAGCTGAACTCGATATACTGAAGGAAACCTACTTGGTAATTAGGGTGGAACCTAACTAACCGGGGCCGCACCGTCCATAGGACAGTGGGAGCCCTGAGTCTCAGGCGGCAAGCAGGCAGGGGGAGCGGCTTTGTAGAAGGGGGCGGCAACTTCACCACACAGCGGCTTCCTGTGTAATGGACGCCGCCGGCTGCAGCATGGTAAGTAGCACAGCCTCTCCCTCTGCCTGCACAGCGCGGCCGGCGCTACCATCACTGGCACCCCCCCCAGTCCTCAACCACGGCCGGCGCTACCATCACTAGCACACACCCTCCCCCACTGCAACTAACTAATTAATTAGGAGGGAGGTCCCAGAGAAACCCTGAATGAAAATTGAGACTATATAAAGCATTACTGTTTTTATATGTGAATACCTGAGGAAGGCTATAGTTTTGTATGATTTTAGCCGAAACGCGTTGTGCCCTACTGATGTACTGTATGCTATACACTCTTTTACTGGAAGAAATTTTATAAACGACCACGGATCCTAGTGTTCCATCCTGGAAGCGCTGGTTAGCTATTGGAACAAACCCTTTCCGCCTTATCTACTGATGGGCTTCGCAGTTGCAAAGCCAGATCATTCCGAAACCTAGCTGCACGCCAGACAGGAATGAACCCAAGGAGAATCCTCACAATTGGAATCTACATGCCTGATAACAAGATCACATAAAGGTGAGCACAAAAACCTTAAATATACTTTGAATGTGACAAACGTCTGCACTTAGATCTGCATTCGCACCCTCTTGTTCCTCTCTCCCCATCTCCTAGAGCCGAGAATAGGCCCTTGGTATATCTTATATCACAGGGGGTGATGCCATGCCTAGAAGCAAGAAGGGGGTCCTCACACTAGGTAACACCTGCATTCAACACTTTTCCTGACTCCAGGCCAGAAGTGGGAGCCTTTGCACCCGGATTCAGGGGAGCTTTCCTAGAAATTCTGTCTCGAAGGTGGGATTAAGCAGAAATTCAGAGAAAGTCTGGAGAGAGGGAACAGGAGAGATGTCTTGGGCACTGCAGCTACCGAGAGGCTCATCTCAGGGCAGTGGACAGCAAGTGAGAGGGAAGAGGAGAGAAGTCGAGGAGAGCCTGGGGAGTGGACTGAACTTGCCCCAGAGCTGAGCACTAGAAACTGAATGCTGGAGTCAGTGGTTGTACGGGTACTGAAGTCCCGGCAGCTGAATCTGGAGGGCAGGAGATTGTAAGTCTCCTGTCCACACCAAACACCTGGCATCACAACAGCACGCTAGAGCCCTGAGCCGCCAGCAGAGTAGCGGCACCTGTAAAAGGCTCAAGATGCCTGTTATACTGGTGAGGAACTAGTATGCAGGATGAGGGTCGCAGCATAGCTTTGGGCAGCAGGGACCAAAGAGGACAGCGCAGAAGTAAGGCCTCCTAACCCACCTGGCGTGGTAGATCACCAACTGCTTCCAGGCTGCCTGGATCTCTATTACCATCAGTTACCAGTGTCCTGGTCTGCACCATCAACTACCAAGTAAAAGGTAAAGAAAACCACCATCTCTGTGTCATCCAGTCATTTTCTGCACCCTCAGTCTTGCACCCCAACATTCTTTACCCCTTCATAAACTGTACCAGCCACCCTGAGGCCCCGCTCCACCCATGGGGAAATTTAACATCTTTGCTGCGTCACCAACTGCCCCAGTCGTCCCAAACGGCAGCGTCGGCGACCCCTTGCCGAATAACACGGGTGCCATCACGACTCAATTCCATGTAAATATCCCCCATTTTATGACATGGCCAGTGTATCGGAGCCGAGTCACAGCCCCGTGACCTCCCCAAAAGATTGTCTGGTCTGGTTCCAAGTACTCCACGGCCCTGGTGGGCTTGTCAATTGGGGTCCCGAACAGGATTTTGTAGCCTAGTACCACCGGTCATCTGTGCCATAGACTGTATTGAACTGTATAATCGGCGCCATTATCACGCCACGTGGTGCGCAGGAAACAGAAGGGGCATGTTGGTGGCGAATCAGAGAAAGAGCGCAAAGCGAAACCCTGCCCGCAGTCTGACGTCAACCGACAGGAAGCAGGAGGCCCCAACCCCGAAGCCATGTGTGCTCGATTTCTCCTGCCTGCGGAGCAGCACACTGATAAGCCGCCGGAAACTCAGAAACTGGTTGAGGTTCATTAGGAACGAGGAAGATGCCCATCCTAGGTGAAGACCCAGTAGCGGGCACGGCCGCAACCCCCAAAACGCCTCTATCAATGCCGTATGTGCTGGGGGCAGCCTGGTTGCCTCAGTACACAGGAAAGTAACATGTCCTCAGCAACTTCAAAGAGAGACTGCATAGTTTGTTCAAAGTGTACCCCCTGTCTGAGAGACAAAAAGTCAGCATCCTTATCGGCCAGCTAACTGATTCGGCCCAAAGGGAGGTAAATTGCTGGCTGGACATTGACAAAAGAACTGTCCAGCCCGGTGCCAATAACTTCACAGCCCTGGCGGGCATGTCACTATGATCTATTCAGCAAGTACTATGCTAGTGACTCACCGTGGGCCGGGTTCTCAGGCGCTGGCTGTCAGTCACGGTTCCGGTGCCTGAGGTTGCACGCCCAGTGGTCAGTAAAAGGGTGGAAGGAAAATAATAAAAGATATAAAGTTATTAGTTCGTGACGCCACCTGTAGGGTTCCGGTGATGGCACCGGCGCTGCTTGGACCTCCGGGGTGATGGGCAGCAGCAAGATGGAACCGCTCCCTACAGGACGAGCGGAGTCCCCGGAGGTGAGAGCTGCAGTAGAGGAATAGGGCAGCTCGGCTGTTTCTGTAAGGCAAGATGATTAATGGTAGTCCTGAAATAAAGCTCAGACACGTTGCTCCTCTGAACGGGTGTTTACTTGGTTCTTCAATGGCAGACAGGTATAACGGTTCTCAATGCCACGTAACGGACCGGGTGGTCCCTGCGGTGAATAGTGTCCCTCTAAGGCTCCACAGGTGTCCTTCTCTATCCTGACTGTCCATCTCTCTTCGCTGCTTTGATATACCTTGCCAGGGTACTGAGGATCCTCTATTGGGTCCCGAGCCTTGGCCCTGACTCTCGTTAGGTCCCTGACCCTCAATGGTGGGTACCCACTGGTACAGCTGCGGTGATAGTAAAGTTGTGAGCTGCGCTCCTTTAAAGCCTTCAACCACTCCGGGCTCTGTGGTGCAGGGTTAAATCGTCTGAACCACCTCGGAGCCGGTACTCCGGGTTGTGGACTGGGCTTGGGTCTTCTATCACCCGCTCTCTCTCTTGGCCCCTTTCTCCTTCTGGGTCACCAGAGCTCGGTGCCCTCCCTGTTAGCTGTCCTTGCTGTCACGACTTGACTTCCCCTTCTTCTCTCCACTATTCTAGCTCCTTACTTCTCTTCCCCACTGCTATATACCTAACTCTCCTCCCACCAGGACCGGTTACCCAGGAAACGGGTGCCTGATTGGTCCTCTGCCTCTAGGTGTTGTGTTGCATGTGGTAGATGGAGCCTCAGGATTATCCTATTCACCACTGGGACGGAGAATACGGCACCTAGTCAGGGTGCAGTACCCTCCTGTGACGCACTCTTAGTGGGGCGCCACACTAGCAGCACGTGCTCCTTACCAAGGTGATTGTCAACACTGAGGCTGCAGGGCACCCTGTAATTTAGGTATTGTGTAATTAAAAATCCCTCAGTTCTTGAGAACAGAGAGTATTTATAATAAAGAGTAATTCAGCCTACCGTATATACTCGTGTATAAGCCAAGTTTTTCAGCACAAAAATTGTGCTGAAAAGTGCCCCCCTCGGCTTATACATGAGTCAGTGACGGCTGAGTGTGTGGGGCCGGTGTCCGGGGGCTGGAGGAGGTGGGGGAGGCTGTACAGTGAGCGGGCAGTCACGTGCCCCCGCTCATTAGTGCAATGCAATATGCACTGCATCCCCCTGTCCATCAGCGGCAGGGGGAGCGGTGCATATTACATTGCACTGTCAGCGCTCCTCCGCCCCCCCCTGTGGGTATACAGCAGTTCCCCCCCCCCGTGGTATACACACCACTACCCCCCCGGTTGCTGCCGCACACCTGTAAAAAGAAGAACTTTCATACTTATCCTCCTGCTGTCACTGCGCGCATCCTCCACTCTCCTTCTTGCTTGCACCCGGCGTCCATCCACGTGACCGCGCACAAATAATGACGTCACATAATGATGTGTATATACCACGGGGGGGGGCACTGCTGTATACTACCACAGGGGAGGCTGCTGTATACTACCACAGGGGGAGACTGCTGTATACTACCACTGGGGAGGCTGATGTATACTACCACTGGGGCTGCTGTATATACCTCTGTGGCTGCTGTATACTACCACAGGGGGAGGCTGCTGTATACTACCACAGGGGGAGACTGCTGTATACTACCACAGGGGGAGACTGCTGTATACTACCACAGGGGGAGACTGCTGTATACTACCACTGGGGCTGCTGTATATACCTCTGTGGCTGCTGTATACTACCACAGTGGGAGACTGTTGTATACTACCACTGGGGAGGCTGCTGTATACTACCACTGGGGCTGCTGTATATACCTCTGTGGCTGCTGTATACTACCACAGGGGGAGGCTGCTGTATACTACCACAGGGGGAGACTGCTGTATACTGCCACAGGGGGAGACTGCTGTATACTACCACAGGGGGAGACTGCTGTATACTACCACAGGGGGAGACTGCTGTATATTACCACTGGGGAGGCTGCTGTATACTACCACTGGGGCTGCTGTATATACCTCTGTAGTTGCTGTATACTACCACAGGGGGAGGCTGCTGTATACTACCACAGGGGGAGGCTGCTGTATACTACCACAGGGGGAGACTGCTGTATACTACCACTGGGGAGGCTGCTGTATACTACCACTGGGGCTGCTGTATAGACCTCTGTGGCTGCTGTATACTACCACAGGGGGAGGCTGCTATATACTACCACAGGGGAGACTGCTGTATACTACCACAGGGGGAGACTGCTGTATACTACCACAGGGGGAGACTGCTGTATACTACCACAGGGGGAGACTGCTGTATACTACCACTGGGGAGGCTGCTTTATACTACCACTGGCGCTGCTGTATATACCTTTGTGGCTGCTGTATACTACCACTGGGGAGGCTGCTGTATACCACTGGGGGGGTCTGTATACCTGTGCTGGGGTCCACCCTCGGCTTATACACGAGTCAATAGGTTTTCCCAGGTTTTGGGGGCAAAAGTAGGGGGGTCGGCTTATACACGGGTCGGCTTATACACGAGTATATACGGTATATTATACCATAAGGCTCTGGTAAGACTGCTTTCACATCTGCGGTATTTTCAGATACGGCAGATCAGGCAAACCTGAACTTTTGAAATTCAGGTTTGCCTGATCTGCCATTTTGCAAATCCGATGGAATTCCACATTTTTGCAAAAACCAGATGTGACACACTTGCGGCTTGGTTGCGCTGGGCTAATGCATTGTTAATGGACCTCTGGACATGTTCGGCACTTACTTTTTCACCACGATCCTGCACTTCTGGGGCCTAGCAAAAACCTTTGTCACCTGCGGTTCTAAGATGGGCATGAAGTGCTGGATAACCGGTTAAAACGTAAGTGTCGCACATGTCTGGAGATCCAAGTGTGCCGCAATTGTGGTGCATCTCATTTTTGCAAAAGATACGAAATTCCCCCGGTTTTGCAAAAATACAGATGTGAAAGCACCCGAACATTTAAACATTAAAGACCAGTCAATCTCCAAAAATGTCCTCATATTAGTTTGGGGAATTCAATTTGCATCTAATTTATTTAATGCAAATCAAAAGTGTCCCAATTGCCATTAAAATGCATTCATTATGCTCTGACGTTTCTTCAAACCCCCAAGTATAAAAAACAGTTGGCCAGGAATGGGTTTAAAAATAATAATATTTTATTCTGATCTCGCCCCTCACCTCTCCCTGCAGATCCCTGACTGGTCCCAGATGACCAGGGTGCAATGCACATTATACAGACATTACTGATGTGCGTGTGGATTAATAAGAGTTAGACGTGCCAGAGGACTGAGTGTCGACTCTGGGAGACCCCAAGGAGCAGGACAAATGTGGTGTGAGGAGAGTATGGTATTTCATTACGCTTTAACCCATTCTAGGCTTACAGAGATTCCAAAAAAGCAACCGGCCACAAAAATCAAAAAGAGTGACCCGTGTCAGGCAGCTGCTGCCAAGCTAATAAAATAATGGGATGCATTAAAAGAGGCATAGATGCTCATGAGGAGAACATAATTTTACCTCTATGCAACCACACTTAGAATATAGTGTACAATTCCGGTCTCTGGTGTATAAGAAAGACATAGCTCAACTAGAGCGGGTGCAGAGCAGAGCAACATTGGTTATTAAGGAAATGGATGGAGTGCAATACCAAGATAGATGATCAAATTTGGGATTTTTCAGTTTGAGAAAATGAAGGCTCAGGGGCAATCTTATTACAATGTACAAATACATGCAGAGATATACGAGTATCTAATAGCCTTTTGTCATCTAGGCCTGCGACGGGGACAAGGGGGCATCCTTTACATCTGGAGGAAAGAAGCTTTAATCATAATAAAGATGCAGATTCTTTACTGTAAGAGCAGTGAGACTATAGAACGCTCTACCGTATGAAGTCATGGTTGATTCACTACATACATTCAAGGAGGACCTGGATGTCCTTCTTAAAATATTAATATTACAAGTTACAGGCAATAGATTCTGTGATGGAGCACTCATCCAGGGAACTAGTCTCATTGCTGCATGTGGAGGCAGGAAGGAATTTTTTCCTCCCAATATTTAGTAATTAGCATCTGCCTGATTGAAATTTTGCCTTCCCTTAGATTAACATGTTAGGTTATAAATTGAACTTGATGGATTTATGTCTGTCTTAAAAACTATTAAACTATTAAACTAGGATATCGCGAAAAAAAATTGTGTTTCTTGCAAATGTGATTATTTTGTGCAATGATTAACTTATTCTATTTGCTCAGAGTCAATTTTCTCATGTTTAGAGAACCATGTATATCTGATCAGTTTATTGGGAAAGGTTCTAGTGCATATGCTGAACATCAAAATACAGTAGGCTCCCTTTTACCTTGATGGAGATCAAAAAGTTGTCCAGCATACTATATGTCACACAGCTTATGTGGAATACCCTTCGGAATCTGCTAGCGTAGGGCAAGACACAACTCTGACAAGGTATATAGAAGGAAGTCTGTATTAAACACACATGCAAACAAGTTCAAAAGTGTAGGTGCAGCAAACAAGGAGCAAAGTTTGTAAGTTGTTTAAATCACAGTTCACACACAGTCAAGCCAAGCGGAATAGGCTCTAGTAACAGTTCACAAAGTGGAAGTGGGAAATAAGAGAACAGTCTATGGTATAGTCTCTAAAAACACAGTCCAGAACTGGATGCAGCGCAGAGTAGCTTAATGCAAAGTCCCGAACAGTACAGAGCACTGCAACTGCAGTTAAATAAACTAAACATAATATCCACAATGGAGCTTTTAGTGCAAACAGAGCTTACATGAAGCAGAGTAGGCTGGCAGTAACTGATGAAGAAACAAACTCTTGTCAGAGCAGCTTGATGCATGGAGGCTAACTGGAAGCAAGTGATGATCAGCTGAACAACAGACTACAGAGAAGATGGGAAGAGCCAAACCGGAATAGCTGGAAATGGAACACAAACAAGAGTGTTGTGAATTCATTGATAAAGAATTCTGGTTGTGAGCTCCCTCCTGTGGTTGTTGTTGGTGATGCAGCTGGCTGTGTTTTAGAGAGTTCCTCAGCTGATCCTCATGATTGGCAGTCTGCTTTGGATTGGAGCATATAGATGGTTGGAGCTGATCAATTTCTGCCAGTTTTAATTATTCCTAGAGGTTTTCACATCTCTCCCTGGTTCCTTCCTGCTCTGATGAATCCTTGCAAGCTAAGTGAATAATGTTTTGTTATTTTGAGGCACACATGTTGTGTGCTTGAGGATCTGCTTATTGCTTGTCTTCCTCTGAGTTGTGGGTTGCTATTTAGTCTGCATATTTGTTTACCTGATCTCAGTTAGGAAGTTTTCTTCCTAGGTTTCAATTGCTATTCACTGTTGTCTGCGGCTTCCAATTCTGCTGGTGTTAGAACCTATTTATTTTAGTTTGATTCACAGAAATTCCTGCAGATATAGAGGGTGACGAGGCTTAGCAGACTCAGGGTTATTTTTTGGTACCATCTGCTGTTGGAGGTTTTTGATAGTATTTTAATACTGACCACAATAGTATTCCATCCTGTCCTTATTACCTAGCTAGTGTGGTCTCTTTTACTAAACTCTATTATCTACCTGTGTGTGTTTTTCCTCTCCTGTTCCCCAGTCAATATCTGTGGGGGGCTTGCTATTCTTTTGGGGTTCTGCTCTGAGGCAAGATAGACTTTTCTTGTTTCCATCTTTAGGGGTAGCTAGTTCTCCAGCCGTGTCGAGGTGTCTTGGGCATGCTTAGTTACATCCCATGGCTACTTCTAGTTGCGGTATTAAGTCAGGGACTGCGGTCAGTACAGTTGCCAACTACTTCTGTGAAGTCTGTTTATGCTACTCCTAGGTCATCGGATCATAACACAAGAGATGCACAGAGGAGCCAGAGATTCAAGCAAAATACTCAAGAAAGGCCTGGAAGCCGGACAGTAGCTCAAATAAACAAGAAAGCAGGAACACATGGACAGAATGAGGCATCTCATATAAGGGTGAGGAGACACAGAAGGTAACCTGGAAAAGCTGGAATCGTGACACTATACTTCTTTATATAGGAAACTAACAGATTTATCTGTTATATATCTATTACATACAGAACCATCTAAAACAGTGTTCCTCAACTCCAGTCACCAAGACCCACCAACAGTGCAGGTTTTCAGGATTTCCTTAGTATTGCACAGGTGATAATTTAATTACCTGCACTGGTGATGATTCCAAAACCTGTCCAATACTAAGGAAATCCTGAAAACCTGCACAGTTGGTGGGTCTTGAAGACTGGAGTTGAGAAACACTGATGTAGAATAATGTATACTATATTAAAGGACTACTTTTCCTACTCATTGTGGCCAATGGCGATCCTATCCAGCTGTATAACAACTCTGGAGGGATGCCATATAAAACTCACTTGTTCTGTGAACATTGCATGGACACACCGACCAGGCAGCTTGCAGGGAAGTCATGGGTTAAGTGATTACTTTAGCCAGTCCCAGGGATAATTAATCTCCAGATGACTGTGACCGAGATTCTTTGCAGTGCATTGTATGAGGAGGCGATGAAAGGAAATGTTACTAATAAAAGGCAATCTATAATGCATAATATATACTGTCACATAATGGGCAGCTAAGCTCCAGGTGTGCTGACATCATTGTTGTGGAAGTGCAAGACACACAACAAGCCTCTATATTTCGGAGGAATATTATTAATATCGTAGTACAATGAAGGGCCAGTTAGTTATACAGGCTCGGTGAGACACATTACTTATGAGCGTAGAACAACCAGCGTATCTTATGTAACCCACTAAGCCATACACTGCAGCAGTGAGGAGGGTCACTGGGGAAAATGTTAAGTGTTCCTTGTAAAGTGTTTTCATTGTGGTTTATAAGAGTTACAAAACAACATTGCGATATGTTATTTCACTTGTGTCTGGAATAACAACAGTATTTTCACCAATGGACTACCAAAGGTAACGAGCGCTATTACCATCACAGACCCTCCATTATTATCAGACAGAGGTGGCTACCCTGCTGAAAGGGACCCTGTTATTAGATTCATGGAGCCCAAACCTCAGGCAGCATGAATCAGACGCCAACTGACCGATCGTAGTCCAGTATGTTTTATACTGCGGCATTTCAGAGCAAGCCTACACTGAGTGCACAATTATGAGGGACTTTGTATCTATGATGATTCATTTTAGCACTGAACAACTACAGAGCTGTCGGCCAATCCAAAAGGTTAATAAACTAGAAACCTGAATGTTTAATAAAGTAAAAGTAAGGTTTTGTCTTTCTTAGGATATCTCTGGGTGCAGAAATATTGGGCAATTAAGGTGTGCATAGTTATTATGCAACTAAATGAAATATGTAAATTTTCTCATTTCAATAGTTTATTTTCATCTGTTAAAGTGAGAATAACCAAACTTCTCAAATGTACAAAAATAAATTTCTGACATAAAAATATCATTGACCAATATAGCCGTCCTTCTTATCCATCCATGGAGTCTGTCGGTTCATTAATATGTTGACAATCAACTTTTTGGGCACCACAAACCAAACCTCCCAGACATTACTCAGAGATGGCCATATTCCTGCACCATAGATCTCCTGTTTAATAAGGGCCCAAAAGTTCTCAGTAGGCTTTGGCGAGGAAGGGGCTGTTTCATTATTGTCGCACACTAAGGACCGAGGTACTCGAGACCGGGGTGTTACTGTCTCTGGGGGGTGTCAAGGTGCCGGGCCCAGTCCCGTTGTCCCAGATGCGGCATGTAAATGGAGTATTTACAGGGGATTTGTCATGACGCCACCCGGGGTATGTGGTCAGTGGAACCACCGCTGCCATATTCCTGCTGGGAACGGTGACTTAGGGCAGTGTGGATGGTAAGCCCTCCTCAGGTAGGGCTGAGGGTCCCCAGGGCAGATGTAGCAGTAGTGGAGGGACGTAGTGAGGGATGGTGTTTTGTACCAGTCACTTACTTTGCTGCTGCAGCTTCTCCAGCCAATGTGTAGGGACGACAGTCTGTGCCTGCTCAGGTGGGCCTCTGCTGCGACGCTGGAAGGAAGCAGTCTCAGGCAATGGTGAGCTTACCGGGTACTTTACTCAAAGTTCTTTAGCAGCAGTTACAAGTTGCAGTTCACGGTTCTTTTAGTACAGTTCTTTACACTTTTACACTGCTCCGTGTAACTGGGTTTATGCATCTCAAGCAGCTCCTCTGCGTTGCTTCCCTCAAGTCCTTTCAGGCCCTTTCCTTTCTCTGTCTACTCACTCCCAGGTTTGGTCTGGCCTTCGCGCGCTTTTGTGTGATGGGTCCCTCTCTCTCAGGGTCACTAGCCCTAGTTTGATGGCTGTGTTCCTAGACCATGGTGGTAGGTAGGCTGCAGGTCATAGAGTACCTGCCCAACACCCATATGTCCTGTGATTAGGGTCTTAGAGTATCCCCAGTCACTTCTACAGAGCCAGCTCTCTGGCTGTAGCGACCTAGCCTCCAGTGTCCCAGGCATGGCTGTGGGATCACTAGGCTCCTTCATCATCATTGTCTCAGCTCCAGGGTTCCTCCAGTCAGCTAAGGTGTATGCGGCTGCCGGGACCTTGTCCTCCCACCTTTCCTCTGTCAAGTTGTGGGGTGTATCAGCTTGTGGCTATATTCCCCTCGCCTCCGGTTATGCAGCGAGCTTTCTTTCCTAGGAATATTGCTTCTAGGATTCTGCATCCTCCAGGGAAACTCTCCTCCTGGGAATTGTGCCTACAACTTGGTGTTCCCGGGTTTTTATTGTCTGTCTCTCCACCCACTTGTTCAGTGCTGCTCTATGCTTCACCCACATTACTCTTAACCCCTGCTACCCCTTGCCTAACCTAGAGTCCTAGGCATAAGATCGGTGTGTGTATCTGTGTGGGTTTCCCTAAGTCAACCGTCTCTACCTTACCTGGCTGCAGTTCACACTGTGGCCGCCCTGGTCGCAGGGACGCCACATTCCCCCTGAGCTAAATCCAACGTGTCCTCACGCTGGCGACACCACAGTAAGCTCAATTTATTTTTATGCATAACAATAACATTTACCATACAAATTCTTGGGTCTTCCCGTCCAGGAGGAGCTATCTTGAACGTTGCTACAAAAAAACCACATCTATAAAAGTGCAAAAAGAGTCTACTGTACACATATATAAACATTGTCCTTACGGGTGTCTCGTCTTAGGAGGCCTGGCTTTACTCTTACCACCCTTCTGTACATTAAATTTTACCTGGTTCCATTCACATATATTCTCTTATAAAACCTCTGCATATAAAGCCAATAGAGAACACTCAAAGTACTCAACTATATACATACACAGTTCAGATTATTCACTGAAAGTAGTTCGAGATGCCACCTATGGTTCCGGTATGGTTACTGGAGCTGCAGATCAGACCTCCAGGGTGATGGTAGTGCAGCCAGATGGTTACGCTCCCCGTAGGTGAAGCAAGATCCCTGGGGCAGTTGAAGTAGTTTTTACACAGAGAGGCAGCTTACCACATGGCCTTGTCACGAGTCCTTTCAATGCAGCAGTGTGTGGCTCCTCAGGCGAGGGAAATAAAGTATGTCACACCAGTCATTAGCTCTGATCGAGTTTACTTGCAAGTTCTTAAAGCAGATAGACAGATGATACAGTCTTCGGGTCTTTCTGGCCTGGGTACTTGTAAATTAGTAAAAGTTAAACAAGCGGTTTAAGCAGGCGCATTCTGAATGAACTCCGGGAAGTTTGTCCAATTCAATTATAAAACTTCTTTAATGAGTATTACTGGTCTCTTTCACTACGCGTTTCGGCGTACTAACGCCTTCCTCAGGTGACTGGCCTGGGTAGTCACTAGGGAACTGGGATGACTTACTCAGGACTCTCGGTGGTATGCCTGCCGTTCCCTACCGATCCCTTCACTGCGCTATCTTCTCACAACCGTGCAGCGCCTCCGCACGCTGAGCCTCGAGCCAGCTCCCCTGGGTCTTTGGTAGGCGACTCCCATTCAGGTCCTCCTGGCCCTAGTTCCATGTGCCTTTTTGAGGTATACGCCAGGTCTTTTGGCCGCAGCTTCCTGCAGAAACTCAGGGCCTCCGGTTTAATGGTTCGGGGTTGAACTCCCACACCGTGTCCAGAGCCGGTCCTCTTGTCCGGGACCAGACCCTTCTGGTCCGTAATACCGGGTCTAGATTCAGGCGCATTGTAACTCCTGGTGCCCCTAGGGTCTCCCTCCTGTCACGACGACCTTCCCCTGCATCGTCCTCGGCTCGTCTCTCTCCAACTTTCTGTCAACCCACCCATACACTTTCTACCCCACCTGACACCTCCTACAGGACTGGGTTTTCCCTGCAGTGGGTTCACCCACAGTCATCTACTCTAGGGTGTGCATGAATGGGTGTTTTGAGGGTCCATTGTTACCATCCCAGTTCCCTTAGTCACATGAATACTACACACTCCTATTTGGGTGCAGTACTCCTCCATGGTGTCCCGACCAGTGGTGCACCACATTACGTGTCCTCACACAGGGATGGGGTGAAGTTCGCAGCTGTGATGTGTTCCATGCTTATGCAGAAATGTACTTTTCACAGCCAATAACAATAGCACTAGTAGTCATTAAGCCAAACATCTGACTATCTCCTTAATTTTCCTGAATCTGACACCGACTTCATGACTCTGACTCCACAACCATGGCTCTGAAGTCAGTAAGCCAAACATCCGACTCCTCAATTTCCATGAATCCAACTCAAACTCCATCCAAAATGGACCCTGACTCAAACTCCATAGCACTTGTTAGCCGACCCCATTGGTACATGTTCTCACACAGGGATTAGGGTGACATTCGCGGTAGTGGATGGGCGAATCCTAAATTACTCGGAATCGCTTGACTCTAGCGAGTCCGAGCACAGGACTCGCTACTCGTTGCGAGTCTAGCGAGTCCAATGTTAATGAATAGGGAAGCGAGTAATAGCGAGTAGTGTGAGATTTACAAATCGCAGATGTGTCTCGGAAGCTTCAGCCTGAAGCAATCCTAGTTTTGACATATATTTGCATTGGACTCGTTTACTTTGTAAGTAATCGCTGGGAAACTCGCACAGATAAGAGTCCTGTCTGCTCTGTGTGCTGGCTGCCCCAGCTCCAGGGTCCTAGAGCCCACCTGCTGCCTGATGTAGCAGAGCTGAGATTGTTCTCAGTCTGCTCATTCCCTGTGTACAGACATGAATGTCTGTGCACAGAGATGATGTAGCAGAGCTGAGATTGTTCTCAGTCTGCTCATTCCCTGTGCATAGACATCTATATCTATGCACAGGGGATGTAGCAGAGAGGACATCGCGTTTTGGACTGCATCGGACGGAAGAGGATTTTTTTAATTAAAGATGGAGTCCCTAATGGCTTTTTTTTTATTTCTAATAAAACATTTTTTCTGTGTTGTGTTTTTTTTAAAACAATTTAATAGAAATTCATGGCGGTCATGTCTAATATTGGCGTGACCGCCATAAATTTCGGGCTTAGGACCAGCTGATAATACAAAGCTGGCCCTAACCTCTTTATTACCCAGCGTGCCATCGCCACCAGGGCCGCTGGAAGAGCGGGGTTCAGCGCCAGAGGATGGCGCTTCAATGAACGCGCCATCTTCTGGGGCGGCTGCGGGCTACAATTTGCAGCGGGGGGTGCCCAGAAAGCTTGGGCATTCCTGCGCTGCGAATTCCAGCCCCCAGCTGCTTAGCTGTACCTGGCTAGACATAGAAATTGCGCGGAGCCCCACGCATTTTTTTTAATTATTTCATGAAATTCTGAGATTCTGACTCTGACTCTGAGACTCTGACTCTGAGACTCTGACTCTGACTCTGGCTCTGAGGGTGAGACTCTGAATCTGGCTCTGAGGGTGAGACTCTGACTCTGAGACTCTGACTCTGAGACTCTGACTCTGAGACTCTGACTCTGAGACTCTGACTCTGAGACTCTGACTCTGAGATTCTGACTCTGAGATTCTGACTCTGACTCTGAGACTCTGACTCTGAGACTCTGACTCTGAGACTCTGACTCTGAGACTCTGACTCTGACTCTGGCTCTGAGGGTGAGACTCTGACTCTGGCTTTGAGGGTGAGACTCTGAATCTGGCTCTGAGGGTGAGACTCTGAATCTGAGACTCTGAATCTGAGACTCTGAATCTGAGACTCTGAATCTGAGACTCTGACTCTGAGACTCTGACTCTGGCTCTGAGGGTGAGACTCTGAATCTGGCTCTGAGGGTGAGACTCTGAATCTGAGACTCTGACTCTGAGACTCTGACTCTGAGACTCTGACTCTGAGACTCTGACTCTGGCTCTGAGGGTGAGACTCTGACTCTGGCTCTGAGGGTGAGACTCTGAATCTGGCTCTGAGGGTGAGACTCTGAATCTGAGACTCTGAATCTGAGACTCTGAATCTGAGACTCTGACTCTGAGACTCTGACTCTGGCTCTGAGGGTGAGACTCTGAGGGTGAGACTCTGAATCTGAGACTCTGACTCTGAGACTCTGACTCTGAGACTCTGACTCTGAGACTCTGACTCTGAGACTCTGACTCTGGCTCTGAGGGTGAGACTCTGACTCTGAGACTCTCACTCTGAGACTCTCACTCTGAGACTCTCACTCTGAGACTCTCACTCTGAGACTCTGACTCTGAGACTCTGACTCTGAGACTCTGACTCTGAGACTCTGACTCTGGCTCTGAGGGTGAGACTCTGACTCTGAGACTCTGACTCTGAGACTCTGACTCTGAGACTCTGACTCTGAGACTCTGAGACTCTGACTCTGAGACTCTGACTCTGAGACTCTGACTCTGACTCTGAGACTCTGACTCTGAGACTCTGACTCTGACTCTGAGACTCTGACTCTGACTCTGAGACTCTGACTCTGAGACTCTGACTCTGACTCTGAGACTCTGACTCTGAGACTCTGACTCTGACTCTGAGACTCTGACTCTGACTCTGACTCTGAGACTCTGACACTGACTCTGAGACTCTGACTCTGACTCTGAGACTCTGACTCTGAGACTCTGACTCTGACTCTGAGACTCTGACTCTGACTCTGAGACTCTGACTCTGAGACTCTGACTCTGACTCTGAGACTCTGACTCTGACTCTGAGACTCTGACTCTGACTCTGACTCTGAGACTCTGACTCTGAGACTCTGACTCTGACTCTGACTCTGAGACTCTGACTCTGAGACTCTGACTTTGAGACTCTGACTCTGAGACTCTCGACTCTGACTCTGAGACTCTGACTCTGAGACTCTGACTCTGACTCTGAGACTCTGACTTTGAGACTCTGACTCTGAGACTCTGACTCTGACTCTGAGACTCTGACTCTGAGACTCTGACTCTGAGACTCTGACTCTGAGACTCTGAGACTCTGACTCTGACACTCTGACTCTGACACTCTGACTCTGAGACTCTGACTCTGAGACTCTGACTCTGAGACTCTGAGACTCTGATTCTGAGACTCTGAAATTCATGAAATAATAAAAAAAAATGCGTGGGGCTCCGCGCAATTTCTATGTCTAGCCAGGTACAGCTAAGCAGCTGGGGGCTGGAATCCGCAGTGCAGGGATGCCCAAGCTTTCTGGGCACCCCCCGCTGCAAATTGCAGCCCGCAGCTGCCCCAGAAGATGGCGCGTTCATTGAAGCGCCATCCTCTGGCGCTGAACCCCGCTCTTCCAGCGGCCCTAGTGGCGGTGGCACGCTGGGTAATAAAGGGGTTAATACCAGCTTTGTTATACAAGCTGGTATTAAGCCCGAGATTCTTAATGTCAGGCCACGTTTGACCCAGCCACTAAGAATCTCCAATAAAGGGTTAAAAAAACACAACACAGAGAAAAAATTTTATTTGAAATAAAAAAAAAAGCCATTAGAGACTCCATCTTTAATTAAAAAAATCCTCTTCCGTCCGACGTAGTCCAAAACGCGATGTCCTCTCTGCTACATCCCCTGTGCATAGATATAGATGTCTATGCACAGGGAATGAGCAGACTGAGAACAATCTCAGCTCTGCTACATCATGTCTGTGAGCAGGCGGGCTCTAGGACCCTGGAGCTGCACAGAGAAGACAGCTGGACTCGGCTCGCAATGTAACAGCAGTTATTTGTGAGTTTCCCTGCTATCACTGGCACAGTAGCCGAGTCTAATGCAAACAATGGCAATCCTAGTTTTGTCAGCGTTTGCCATTGATTTGCATTGGACTCGTGCGAGTAAACGCTGGGAAACTCGCAGAGTACCGAGTCCTAGCGAGTAGATTCGCCCATCCCTAGTTCGCGGCTGTGATGTGTTCCAAGGTTATGCAGAAATGTACTTTTCACAGCCAATAACAACAGCCCTATATTAATGCCATCTCTATGCCCTTTGTTATTTGTATGGGGAAACTATGATTTACCTTTTAGACATTGCTCTTCCGCCTACCCTTTTACTGTGAGGCCAGCCCAATATCTGCTTATCGATAACATGATTATGTGTCCTGTCATCACATACAAGACTCAGTATAATAACTTGTATTAGCGCCTGCTGACTTTGGAACTTCTGTGAGACACTAATAGTGTGGATGTTGATAGGTTTCTCCCTTTTTCTGTTTTCATACTTTTGCAATCCCTTCCTCAGTCCTCCCACATACAGATAATAATAGCAATTGGCAGCAATTGGCAGTCAGTGATTTTAGGAAATGGCACCAACAGGAATTATATGAAGGCGCTGGCACTTAGTAATGTGAAGTTGGCAGTCAGTAAGAGCGAGCATTAAGTAATTTAGGTTCTTGTACTTAGCAATAGAAATTGGCATTAAAGGGAACTTGTAATATGTTCCCTTCCCTAAATGTGGGCACCATGAAATCATGAACGGGTCCCTCTGTACAACAAAGGGTATTTTACTCTGAAACGCTGCAAGGTTTTACAGAAAACTTAGTTTTAATAAGGATCTTGTCCACTCGCTGGTCCCCTTAGTCTTTCTCCTGGCCGGCATGGCTTGATTGACAACTTTCTGTCTAGATGAATATTTGAAAACTGCATGAGCATACAGAAGCCAGAGGAGAGACACCCTACAGACAAGGGCAGTCCCACAAACAAAGTATATTTTAGTCAATATATCATGGAATTATAATTAGTTCCACAATTGGACATCTTAAAAAATGTTCCTGTGCCCCTGCTATTTACTGTGTAATGGCCGTGTCTGACCAAGCAAAGCTGCTCCAGTTCATGGCAGCACATAGCACAACCGCGGCCAGGGAAAGAAAGCATTAGTCACTTATGCTAAGTGAGTATACAGGCAAAGTAGCAGGGGTTTAACTCTGCATTTTGAGGTTACACATTTTCTTGCCTGAAGGTAACACAATTCTCTGCCCGCTGTAACACAAGAGTGAATTCTTCTGCGGTATCTACAGCCTAAGCTCATCATAAATCAAGACAGTCATTTTGGAGCTCTGGAGGTGGTGGAGCTTTTAGGTCATTGACTTGATTTTTGATAAACTCACCATACTAGTGATGGAGAAGAATCACTCATTCTTGTAATAAAACAGGAAGGGAAATGTGTTACCTCAGAAAATGGCAACTGTGAGCCCCTATTGTTTTATCTCTATACTTACTTTTGATAAGTGACTATGGGTGTGAGCTCATGGTCAGGAATTGTAGCATTTTGGATGCAGCGTATTGCAGAAAAATCAAAAGACGTTTCTATCCTACTTGGACCTTAGTCAATGCCAGGTTTATATTTATTAATGCTTACCTGTCATCTTGGAACTAGCAGATATAGGATTAATTTGCCAGTAAATAGCATTACAATGGTGCCATCACACTGAAAGTGCGGCTATCTGGAAAAATGAACTTATTTCCTACCAGGAGTTGCGAGCTTTGGAGCCTTGCTGCAAACTCAATTGTTGATCAAACTCAGGTAGAGCTTAGAGTCACAGTTCAGTGAGCGATACTGCGAGGGTTGACTGAAGCTGCTTTGTGCCGACCCTGTGACTGCCCTGTCATTTTGATGGACAGTTGACTTTGCAGTGCATTTGTGCAGCGCTGGCTGTCAAAGTGCTGAAGCGTGCCAATAGCCACAGGATAATGAATGATGCTGTGAGTGGTCGCCCCGTGACTTGAACGCTATATTAACATTTTTACTCTGTTATAAAGAAAAGTCTAAAACTGCATATTTTGTCTCAATAACCTGCTCTAGGTCTTCAGAATCCAAATGATTCGGTGCTGGACTATCAAAATGTATCAATAATTAATAATAAATAAATTGATAAAGAAAAAAGAATTCTGCTCACAATGTTTCTTACTTTTTGCAAGTTTCAGAAAGAAGGAGTAATGCTGTAGGAAACAAAGGGGTTAATTTTCTTCAAATCTGTTTTACAAGGGAAGGGGCTTTATCCTACTTTAGAAAAATTACAAGTGTACAGGAGCACCTCATCACAGATAGATATGTAGGTAGTGGTTACACGAATGCCAAAAAGAGGATGAGCCAAATCCATAAGTTCCATGGCTTGTTAAAAACCTAGATCCAGGGGCGGACCTACCGTGGTGCAGCTGGTTCAGCTGCACCAGGGCCCCTGACCGGCTAGGGGGCCCCTCAAGCCTGCAGGGGGCCTCCTGCCGACCCCGTGACCCTATGTCAGAGGAGAGGAGGTTAACTGAGGGAAGTTTCCTGCTTTCTCTTGGCTGAGCCCGCCCCTCCTCTCCTCTGCGGCCCCGGTTCCCAGGACTGCAATGCATGGCTCGGCGCAGGTAGGAGCCGCACCACTTACAGAAACCCCCCACTGCTCCTCGCCCACATATGCTAACATTCCCCCACCGCTCCTCGTCGAAATCCGATAGGAAGCTCCCCCGCTCCTCGCCGTCAGCCGATAGCAACCCTCGCTGCTCGCCGTCAGCCGATAGCACGCCCCCCTGCTCCTCGCCGAATTCTGATAGCACCCCCCCAACCCCCGCTCATCACCAGCAGCTGCTGCACCAGGGCCCTCAAGGCTCAAGGTCCGCCACTGCCTAGATGTATTAAATATAAATGTATTATGTGACACATTAATAAAGAAGAAGATACTTTTGTCACTGTCTTCCTCTTCATATCCTACTTTAGACAAAAAAGGGAGAGGCTTCTGCTGCAGTCAGTTGTCTTACAGCCAGACAACAGGAAATGAAGACGAGGAAGGGGGAAATTACTAATATCTAGGAACACAATAAAATACTTCTTTATATATTTTGCAGTTTTAATTGAACTTAAGACAAAATAGCTTAGAAGACAAGATGGAGATCAAGGGAGTCTTTTCTTTGTTGAGTGGTCCTCTAACTGAATGTGATCCTGACTTGTGTTTGTGGCTTGGAACTTTATTCACTATTGCAAAATAGGTCTTCGTAACTAACCATGGAAAAATCTTACACTTCTGTACCACAAAGGATTGTGTCATTCCATTTTTCTCTTTTTCTAAGCATTTTAGTTTAAAGAAAATAAAAGTGCAAGATAAAAGCGAAGCAGATTGTGGTCTGTGCAACAGCTTTCTTCTAATGCTTCACATTAATCTATCAATCTGTACGAAAGAAAAAAAATAGCTGTATGCTTTAAACTAAACATGAATCAACACCTGAAATAACATGTTACAACCTCAGCACAACCAAGTCTGAGGCTTCCGCCAGCCAAAACACCGAGACCTCAGCAAAATGGGGAAGGTTAAAGCAAAGGGCATGGACTGGACCTTAGCGCAGCCTCGCCTCTGCTACATGGGCGATGGGTCCCTACAAAAATCACTCTGGGGAAATAGACGGTATCATCTGCAGAGCTAAATAATATCAGTCTTATAATTACACCAAAAATCTTCACGCATAAACAAACTATTAAACAATTAGTAAGAAAAAAGAAGTAACTGCTACACCATAAGTAAGCGGCCTTTACCATGCTGAAAAAAACGGAATGAAATCCTCAGGCAGTTCAACATATGGTTTTCATTTCCATTGTGAAATATAAACAAACCTGACATTTGTAATTTATTCTCCGCTTGCTGGAGACTCTAGGGGGCGCTGCCTACAAAGACAAGGCGAAACCCAAAAATTGTGCTTATTTCAGAGTATGGAGCCGCGTTAACCAGAAAAGTCTGTATCAATGAAATACCGTAATTGTGTTTTAAAGTTAAGTATTTAATATTACATAAATCTTCATTTTAAAAGGTCTACTTACATAAAACTGCTGTAAAACTGAACTTTGCATTTTGCTAAAGTTTTAATACAGTGGAACCTTGGATCACAAGTAACTTGGTCTGAGAGCGTTTTGTAAGACAAGCTAATATGTTTTAATAAATTATAACTTGGTATAAGAGCAATATATGCAATAAGAGCATCATGTGAGCCCTCCCCACCCTCTACAGTACTGTACCTTCCTTCCTGCACAGATACAGTACAAGTCGAGCCTTCCCCATCCTCTACAGTACTGTACTGCCCTCCATGCAGATACTGTACAGTACGAGCTCTCCCCATCCTCTACAGTACTGTACCTCCCTCCCTGCACAGATACATTATAGAATGAGCCTTCCCCACCCTCTACAGTACTGTACTGCCCTCCATGCAGATACAGTACAGTACAAGCCCTCCCCCACCCTCTACAGTACTGTACCTCCCTCCCTGCACAGATACAGTACGAGCCCTTCCCACCCTCCACAGTACTGTACCTCCCTCCCTGCACAGATACAGTACAAGCCCTCCCCATCCTCTACAGTACTGTATCTCCTTCCCTGCACAGATACAGTATGCACTCTCCCCATGCTCTAACGTACTATACCTCCCTCTCTACACAGATACAGTACAGTGCAAGGCTTCCCCATCCTTCTACAGCTCTGTACCTTCCTCCAATTACAGATACAGTACAGAACCAGTCCTCCCCACTAATCTACAGCACTGTACCTCCCTCCCTCCACAGATACAGTACAGTACAAGCCCTCAACTCTACAGGACTGTACATCCTTCCCTGCACAGATCCAGTAAGTACGAGACCCGTGGGACCTGAGCAGTGTCGGTAAAGTACTGTGTGAAAACGACAAAAGATCATTATATGAACCAGGGGAGGAGGCTTACATTTAATGCGCCACTCCAGTGCTGAAGAAGAAACACTGAAGTGCTGCTTTAAGATCTCATAGGTGATATTCATATCAGGTTAAGAACAACTATAACTCCCAGCTTGTCCTGCAGATCCTTTGGCATGCTGGGAGTAATGGTTCACCACAGGAGTGGTAGAATGCTTTTATGTACAGTACCTTAACTTGTCTTAGTTTTTACAATGTGTGTTAAATACTTTCAGCCTGACCTGCCGCCACACTAGCAACAAAGGAGTCTCATCTACATCAGGACCTGCAATGACATAATGAAGAGGCAGGGCTGGAGCATCACTGAACAGCGCAGAGCCCTGCCTCTTCAATACATCACTGCAGGTACTGATGTAGGTGATACTTCCTTGTTAAAGAGGACTTATCACTCACTTGGTGCTTTGCAAACTGAAAGCACCCCTGAATGCAGCGTGTCTGCTGCATTCAGGGAAGAGGTCCCCCATGTTTCAACCCCCCCCCCCCCATACCCCAAGAAATACACTTTAGAAAGCTTACAGATGAGGAGTCCTGGAGGGCATTACTGGTTATGGAGTCCTCGATGCTCACAGGGGTTCTCCCCGCCTCCGGCCACTCTGTGCCACCACCTACTTCTCTGTTCCTCCTCCTATCTGTGTGTAGCCTCCTCCTCGCAGGCGTCTAAGCATCTGATCTCATGCAGGCGCACATCAGTGTCCTGCACCAGTGGCCATGGACCCTCCCAGGGGACGTTTTCTCACGATCCCCTTTGGCCCTATACGAGCACCTTTGCAGTGACTGACGTGGCTTTGGCTGCTGCTCCTGGAGATACAGCAGTTTTCGGCTTGCTAGTCCTTCGTCCACTCCACTAGTCTGCGCCCAGTGACCCTCTGTGGCCCTGATCCCTCCACTGCCTGCGACCAGCAATAGATGCAAGCCCCACAGGTGGATTGCTCTCTTCCCATGCCCCTTCCTTCTCTGGAGCTCCTGCCTGACTCCCTCTGTCTTCCTTGTCCTGAGATGAGCAGGACGCCTTTTCTCCCATCTCTCCTGCGACTCCTCTACTCCTCACTCCTTTCTATCCTCATGGTTACTACTCCTCCCACTACTCCCTGGTGTGCTTCTCTAAACTGTCCTGCTCTTCTTGTCACTCCCTCCAAGTCACTCCTCTTCTTACAGTTCCACCCATCACCCTCTTCTAGTCCCATCTCCAGCCAGGGATGGAGGTTTGATCAGTTCCCCCATCTTTATGGTCTGGAGGGCCTAGTGGTGCATGCGGTGTGTGAGGGTCTACCGGGTAGTGTCCCCTCCTTACCTGGGGTTGGGATTACTACACCTCTTGCTAAGGTGCAGCACCTCTGTGGTGACTGGACCCACAGGGGTCCCACACTCTCCCTTTGTAAAACACAGCACGTCCTCGGGCTAGACCTGGCAAAAGATGTGACAACATGCAAATATTTTTGGAATGCATTCAACAGGTATAAGTATTCAACAACTTTTTCTTCCCTTGACGGGAGGCGTGTTTTCTTTGATGTTGCATATAAAACTAAAGGAATAACATTAGTCTAATAAAACTATCTGCAAAAACTTCCAGTTCGCTTTACATGGTACAGTGAAGTCCCTGACCGGGGTTTCCTTCTCACCGTCCCTTAGTGCTATATGGGGGACCCGTTTAATAAAACCCCCAAAGTAGGTCCTGGTTGGGCTGCAGGACATTGCTGGTCTCCTCGCTGGACCACGGTTTGGCCACGCAAAACAAGTTTTTGTTCTGTGGTCTATTGTACAGTGTCAAGTTTCAAATGTCGGTTTCAAAACCAACAAGGAGTAGATTACGTGCTAACTATATACAAGAAAAGTTCTGGCCATTCAATGTCTATGACCACCATGTCTATGTAACGCTAGCCCAGGGTATGGGGACTCGGGTATCTGGGCCCTCTGCTGCGGTAGGGATATCACTAGTGGCCTGCCCAGACCTGTGGCCCTGGTGGTCAACTATAAAGGGGTAGTTGGAATGGGAATAAAAGTTTATAAATTTATCGTGACGCCACCCGCAGATTCTGGTTATGTAGCACCAGCGCCGCTTCAGACCTCCGGAAGGCAGTGGTAAGTTAGTCCTTTTCCACCCAACACCCTCTTCTAGTCCCATCTCCAGCTAGGATGGGGGTTTGATCAGTTCCCCCATCTTTTTGGTCTGGAGTGCCTAGTGGTGCATGCGGTGTGTGTGAATACCAGGTAGTGTTCCCTCCTTACCTAGGGTTGGAGGTACTACACCTCTATCTAAGGTGCAGTACCTCTGTGGTGACTGGACCCACAGGGGCGCCACATATTCCCTGCTCCTGCCTCCTTACTAATGATCTCCCCAGCTGCTGCAAACCAGTGGACACACGATCTCCCCAGCTGCTGCAGGAATCCAGCGGCTGGGGCAATCACGTGTGTCCGTTGTTTAAAGTGAAGGAATATTAACTTGCTGCTTCCAATGCCCACTTCTCGACACTAAAGCCAGCATTGAGTGGTGGGTGTGTGGAGCCTCCCCATGAGCAGGGAATATTCAACTACGGTACTTTAAACAGCAGGCCCATGGGGTTTCTCTAGCAGCCTGTTTCCGGCATCGGTGACCTCTTTCTGCCTCTTGTCATCCCAGTTCACCGCTGCCCCCTCCCCACAGTAAGCCAGCACAAGAGTACACAGGACCCCCTTCCCACATTCGGACTATAAGATGCACCCCACACTTTCTTCCAAAATTTGGAGGAAAAAAAAGTGTGTCTTATAGTCCGAAAAACACGGTAATGGCAGAACTGTATAATTTTATATGAACACAGTAAATATTTTTGGCTTGTGGAACGAATTGCCTGCATTTCAATTTTTTCTTATGGAAAAATTTGCTTTGATGTAAGAGCGATTTACATTATAAGCACATTCCCGGAACAAATAATGCTCATTATCCAACGTTCCATTGTATATTTTTTTGGATTAGTTCTGCTCATGTTCACTACTGTCATAAGGCAAGATGAGCATTGAGCATCAAGCAGGGGTCTAAGGTGTCACCCAGAGAGCAGCATTTCGCCGCCACTTAGAAACTGAGCTCGTCCTGTTCTCCAAACCAATTGTTAAATGGTTAGCCAGTTTGGATCACCAGGAGAAGGTGAATACAATTGTAAAAGGACAGAGAAGTGTTCATCTCTGTACCCTGATGTGCAGGACATAATAAGGTCATATCACCATGCTGCTGACGTCACTGCTGTGCCACAGAAAAAAAATGCAAAATGGAAAAGGCATAGCCATAAGAGGGAACAGTGCTGGATTTATCATTCAAGAAGGTGGACAGTGCAGAGGTTAGAATTGATAAGGATGGACAGTATGGCGGACATAGTTCATAAGGGAGAACATGGAGTGAACATACCTTAACCCTTTCACCCCAAAGCCTGTTTTCATCCTCATGATCATGCCTTTTCAATTCTGACCAGAGTCACTTTATGAGGTTATAACTCTGGAATGTGGTGGAAATCTACTGTTTGGCGCATGGCAGGGCTCGGAAGTGAAGGGGCACCATTTAACTTTTCAAACATAAGATTTGCTAGTATTGTTAGCAGAATCCATGTTGTGTTTGGTGAGCTCCTGATGTGCCTAAACCATGGAAAACTCCCATAAGTGACCCCATTTTGGAAACTAGACCCCTCAAGGGCTTTTTGCCCTAAATGTTGTATTTTCACATAGGTAATGGGAGAACCATACAATTTGTGGTACAGTTTCTCTTAAGTACACCTACACCTGTGACTGAAAACTACTCTTGAGGTACAGTGCAAAGCTCAGAAGAGAAGGAGCACCATATTGGATTTCAGATTTAGCTCAAATGGTTTGGTGCCATGTGGAATCTGAGGTGCCAGAATTGAGTGATTCCATTTTACAAAATGCACCCCTCAATGAATTCATCTGGGGGTGAAGTGAGCACAATGGTGTGGCACCCCAGGGGGTCCAATCGCCACAGAAGTACTGCACCCCCACCAGAGGTGTAGTGCCCCCTTCTTGGGTAAGGGGGGGGGACACTGACCGCTATTCAGACACCCATAGCCAACACTACACCACTCCAAGTTAGGGTTAAGGTGAGAGGGCTCCTAAGGGAGAGCACAGTCCCTGATCCTGTCTGGAGGGGAGGAACCAAGGTAGAAGCGATGGGTGGAGAACAGAGTTTAGGGGAGCACCCAGGAAGTAGTGAAGTCAGGGAGGATGTATGTTAGTGACATAGAACACATGACAGACAGTATAAAAAAAACTGTAGAAACATCTAGAAGGCAGTTCGTGGATGGCTGGCAAGAGCTACAGGAGTCTGTGAGGTTCAGAGAGTCTGTCAGAGAAGGACAAGAGCGAATACGAGACATGCTGGGGACTGGCGACAGTGGTAGCTTGTCCAAAGACTTGGGAGAGACATAACTTGATGGTGGAGCTGAGAAAAAGAGGGTGCTCCCGAAGACAGAAGGGGTCCCAGGGGGCCCAGGTAGTGAGCAGTCCACCCGTGGGCGCCTGCATCCACATTGGCCGAAGCGGTGTGGAGGGACTAGGCCGCAGTGGGGAGAGACCAGCTCCAGACTAGTGGAGAATGATCAGGCGCAGCTAGCAACCCGGTGCCTGACCCACACACACCCGCCGAAAAAGTGGCCACGTAGGTTCCAGAGGATTGAGAGAGAAGCTGCCTGACAAAGTCCGAGGCCACTGGCTTGGGGCTCTGTGTGTGAGGAGCGGGGCAGGCATGCAAGCGCAGTGAGTCAACCTGGAGAGGACATCGGAAAGGGGTACCGGTTGAGTGCCACCAAGCTACCCGAGAGTCAGCTGGATCCCCCCTCCAAGGACTCAGTGCTCTGCGGGCTGTTGCAATTGTAACGACAGTTGTGACCTGGAACAACAGACTGTGAGTAAAGATTTAAAGACTGCACCCCGCTGTTTCTTTGAACTTTATTGCTTCGCCATCAGCTCTGCGCTGTAACATCACTACCAACTCGCCTTAAGGTACCGTCACACGCGGCAATATTGCTAGGCAATTTCACTGGCAATTTGCTGGTTGCAGTGAAATCATGGACACATTGTTCTATTTTGTTGCTGTGTACAAATGGAACAATATGTCCATGATTTCATTGCAACCAGCAAATTGTAAGTGAAATTGCCTAGCAATATTGCCGCGTGTGATGGTACCTTTAGTAACATCTGCTGCCCTGGGGTTAGCCCTACCTGTAAAGAGCTTTCCAATTTAGCTGTGTTGCCATCAACCCCAGAGGAACCGTATTGCAGCAACAGCCATCAATAGCCACAACCCGCGGGTGGCGTCACGAGGACTATCATCCCTGAATCCCAAGTCAAATAATCCCCTAAAGCAACAAAAACTTGCCTTTTATTGACCGCTCAGGGGCCACGGACTGGGTCAAGCCATCGTGACATCCCCAACAACATCAACAGACCCGGTACCGAGTACCCCACGTCCCCCTGGTGGCACCACTGGTGTGTCACATAATTTTATACTACTGGGCGGTGAAAAAATAATTACATTTTTACCATTAAAATGTTGTTTTAACCCCCAAATTTCCAATTTTGACAACGGAATAGGCAATAAAAAGCCCCAAAATGTGTTACACAATTTCTCCTTAGCGTGTCAATATACCACATGTAACTGTAAAGTTCTGTGTGGCCACATGCCAGGGCTTGAGAGGAAGAAGCACCATTGATTTTTTGATAACATATTTTCCTATAATAGTTTGTGGACTCCATATGCAGAGCTCTTAAGAGCCAGAACAGCAGAAACCCCCCTCAAGTGACTACATTTTGGAAATTACACCCCTCTGGGGGTTCATCTATGGGTGTAGTGACAATTCTATCTCTGGAAAACACCCATGGAGTCAAAGGCAGTGAATGTTACAGAATAAAAAATTTCAAATAAGCCCTTGCAGTGCCCAGTACATTGAAATGCTCATACATTGTGCTCAGCTTGTCCTTCTGGAGACACATACCAAGTAAATTAAGCGTGCTTCCTCAATACAACAATGACAAACATATGGATGTTAACTGTGGTTTAGACATTGTGGGGCTCAGAAAGGAGGGAAACATTTGGATTTGGCAGCTCTGGTTTTGCTGGTTTTCTCTTTGGTGAGTGAAGAGCCGTAGCGCTTTTTGAGAGCCTTTGTGCTACCAGAAATGAGGAAGTCCCCTATATTAACAGATGACGGACCTGAGTGGGGACTTGTGTTTATGTGGGTTGAGTTGAATGCTATTGATGGCAATTTTGGGTGAGTTCACATTTATCCTGTGCTCTATGCTGAGCACTTACATTTGGGTTTCCAGCTATATCTCCAAAATACTTGCTGGCAGATGAACCTCCCAACAGATCCATTCACTAATAAGGCAACAGAGTTACTCTGGACTCAGTTTGGCCTCTTTTCAGCTGTGCCCTTTTTTTTCAAGGGTGCACAAAACTCTTGTTAAGTGCACACCTAAAAAGAGGCATAAAAAGATGGACACCACTGGATCACAGGCCAGACAGGAATTCAAAGTGACTCCATCTGCCTCAATACAGTGAATTTTAAGTTGAGAATCTTGTATGAATCATGTTTTTTCAGAGATTTACACGTAATTGCCGATGTGAGCACTCCGCATAAAGCACAGGATAAACATCAGCTGAGCCTTACTGCGATCCTTAGGAGGCAGAATAAACTGATCAGCAGAGGAAAAGGGAATTTGCAAGGGAAGACGGGGAAGTGCGGGCTCTAATTGTAGTGTATTGGTAGGCAGTTAAGTTTCAAAGGTTAAAAGCACACTCACCATGTAAGGATCTTGAATTTTGCATATAAATCCACTGTCCGCAGACCACTGGAGGGTGTAGATTCTCTCTTCAGTTTGCTGCACAACCTTAAGACGATATATGAGGACTAAGACGTGCTACTATAGAGGGTTTTTAATGCCAGGTATATTGCACTTCTGGGAGTAGAGGATCCACCCATGATTCAAAATTGATAATTTCTTTCTTTGGACTCAGAGCAAATGATCAAAAAATGTGTTTCGACTTTTAGTCTTCCATAGGTATGATCATACCTGAAGAAGACTAAAAGTTGAAACACATTGTTTGATCATTTGCTCTGAGTTTAAATAAAGAAATTATCAAAGTTGAATCACGGGTGGATCCTCTACTCACAGGAGCGCAAAATACCTGGCATGTTAAATTCCCTAATCAGCAGAAGATGAAGAATTGACTTTATTATTATTTTAATGCCGTTCACCTTGCGGTAAGTGATTAGGCGGTTTTATTAAGTCAGATCAGTATGATCACAGCAATACCAGATTTATGTAGAATTTTATTAGGTTTGGCTGCTATCAGACTAAAAACACTTTTACAAAATAAAGGTTTTTTGCTTCCCCGAATTTTGAAGACTAAAGTTTTTTTTGTCTGCCGACAAAGTCATGGGGGGGGGTTATTTTGTGTTGGAGTTTTTATTGGCACTATTTTGGGCCACATAATTTTTTTAATCACTTTCTGTTCCGCTTTTTGTGAGGCAGAATCAAGAAGGAACAGAAATTCAGAAATAGCTTTTTCTTTTTTATGCGGTTCACAGTTTCGTCAAATTGATAAGACTGCTTTATTCTTTAAGTCAGTATGATTATAATGATACCACATTTATATAGTTTTTTTTATGTTTTGCCACTTTTATACCATAAAAATAATTTTATAGAAAAAAGTATTGTTTTTGCATTGCTGTATTCTGAAAGCTATAGCTTTTTTTATAATTATTGACTGATGGATGTATGGGGCAGCTTGTTTTTTGCGGGACAAGATGACATTTCCAATGATATTATTTTTATTTACATGTGACTTCTTGATAGCCTTTTATTCTACTTTTTTTGGCAGTGTGATGAAAAAGCATAGTGACTTTGTTTAATTCTTTTTATTTAAATTTTAAATATAATACGGGAAAAAGAAGTCATACAATTGCATACAAGGTACACCAAACTCAAACATTTGAAGATTATGTAAACATTTTAACTGGTTATGGTGTATTAGACTAGGGAGAGATACACAGGGAAAGAGGGAAAGGAAGGGGGGAAGGTGGGGAAGAACTTATTATTATAGGGGAAGGGATGATGAAGGAAGAGGGAGAACAGAAAAAGCATAGTGTTTTGACATGTTCTTTTTTTAACGTGTTTACTGAAGGGGTTAACTAGTGTGACACTTCTATAGACCAATCGTTCCAGACACCGCAATGCAAATATGTGTACATTTTTGCTTATTTATTTTTTTACATAAATATACATACTTATTTGCATTTTTTTTCATATTTTGTTTGTTCTTTAGTTGTGTATTTTTTAAAAAATATTTTTACTAATTTTTTTATTTATATCATATTTATCCATCTGATCTCTCTTATAGTAAAATGCAATGCACTGGCAGCAATGATAGATCACTTTGCACACCATGCTGTGCAAGGCTTTACGTAGCTGGGTGACCCGGAAGTTGTCATGATGACCGCAGGTTACAATGGCAGCGATTGAGTCCCCGTGACACAGGGGTCCCGATTGCTTGGGAGAGTAGCGCACTTCCAGCCACCAAAATGCTGCATTTACGGAGTTAAAGGGCCTGAAGCAGCGCGGGCACCACTCCTGGCTGTGAGTGCCGGGTTTCGACTTTAACATAACATCTCATTGGAGAAACTTTGAAGACTTCTGAGACATTTGAGCATCATTATGTGTCAATGTCCACTGCTACAAAAAGGTATTGGGCATCTGCACTTGCCATTAAAACAATTGAAAAGTACTTTTTGCAATTAAAATATACAAATCTTTTTCCTCTAAGTTTCAGAATCTGTATAGGTTTTCGTTCAACCGCACCGAAAAAGTTTCAAAATTGACAAATCTCCTGAATATTGTCTGCAATTTCACTCCAGTGTTCAGTTGTGGGGTGGGGGATGAATTCTTGCTGTAAACCTTCTCACAAAGCCTGGTAGGTGTCCTTTACAATTCCTTAGATGGTCAAAATTCCAAGTCTGAACTGGAAGTGCAACGATAATATTGTTTCTCCTGTAGCAGGGAATCTGCGCAACAGAAAAACAAAATGTTTGTAGACATTCTCAATAGTTCTAACATTTAAAACACAAAGATTTGTTACAATTACATTGGCGTATCTAAGTGTCACCATCAAACGCTCCTCAGAAGAAACTGCTCTGTGGTAACACGTGTCCTGTCTGCTAATTAATCCTTCGACGTGGTTCTACCAAATCATAAAAGCTTGCAGCACTCATCCGCAGAGTCATGAAACTTATCGAGGTCTTATCATAGCTACAGGTAAAAGGTAGAGAATACACCACATGTCTTTATTCAAAAGATATTAAAGTGCAACCAATATCGCCGCTGCCATCCCTGTTCCAATCTCCTGCATTCCTTATCCCCTGCCACAGCTCACAAACATGCCAGTTCAAAAGAGACATCCACATACAAACAGAAAGCCTCCAGTGAAAAAGCCATGTTCCAGCTTGATTTGCAGATAAAGGGGTTTGGGGTTTAAAGAGAACCAACCAGCAGCTTTTAGGGCTATAAAGTTAAGCCAATGTCCTACAGGCATTGGGATGGCGAGTACAATTGTGTCGGCCGCAAGGACCGGGGGTTACCCGGTAGCCAGGCTGGCTGATTCTTTAGGAGGTCACAGTGACTGTGGCCCAGCTCCGTAGCCCTGGCCGCGCAGTGATGGGGGTTATTTACAGGGGATACTGATAGTCTTTTCGTGACGCCACCTGTGGTATTCGGCCAAGGATGGCCGATGCTGCTTATTTAGGCCTCTGGGGCGGATGGTGCAGCAACCGGGATGGTATTACTCTCCACAGGTGGAGCGGGGCCCCAGGGTTGGTGTGATAGTCTATGGGGACGATAGTGATTATAGTTCGGGTGCAGGACAGAGGGTGCAGAGAATAACAGGAGAAAACAAAGTTTGCAGTTTCTTTACCTTTTACTCGGTGAAACGTGGTGCAGTCCGGGGCACTGGTTACCAGGTTTGGAAGAGTCCAGTCAGCCTGGAAGCATTCAGGGGTCAACCGCATCAGGTGGGATTGGAGCCCTTCCTGCCGCGCTCTCAGTTTGGGGTTCTGGCAGCCTATGAGCTATCCTGTGGCCATCTTACTACTTCCTTGCCCCTGCCCCATATGGCAGACAGCACGAGCCTATCACGGGTACCGCCGGGCTGGTGGCAGCTCTGGGCTCTCGATATGATGTTGTGCCGCTGGGTCATTCGTGCGGTCAGGAAACTTGCAGCCTCCTGCCATCCAGATTCGGTCAAGACATACAGTACTCGCACAACCCAGGACTCTGGCGTCCTCTATAGTGCCTCTCCGGGGTGAGTTCACTTACAGCTCCACTCTCCAGAGCTCTCTCCTCTGCACCCTCGGCTTTCCCTCTCCTCACATGTTCTCTACTAACTCCTCCTCTGTGCCGGAAACAGGGCAACTCCCCTGAACTCAGGTCTAGAGCTCCTCCAACCGGACCACTTGGTTGCCACACAATCATATCTTTACTTCAATGATTACATGTATGATTTCAGATAAAAGTGTTATCAAACATCGGGAAATATGTGCAGCACATTAGCATAAGAGGGGCTGGGTTTCTTTGTATTAGAGCAAGCGGGGGAGTAATACAAAGAAACACAGCCCCTCCTTATGCTAAAGTGCTACACATATTTCCCGATGTTTTATAACAGTTTTCCCTACAATCATACATGGAATCATTGAAGTAAAGGTATGGTTGCACTCAGTATCCCAGTGCCTGTAAGGGTGCATTCACACCGTGCCTATTTGCTGCATTTTTTTACAAGCGAGATCATCACAAACCAGGAGTGGAACACTCAGAGAAAAAGTCTAATAGAAACAAGTGCTCCACTTCTGTATTTCATTACCCACTCCTGGTTTATGATGAGCTTGAGCGTAAATAAAGCAGCAAATACACAGCGTGTGAAAGTATCCTATGGCTTTGGCTTCACTTTATAGCCTTAAATCCTGCTGGCTGGTTCCCTTGCAACACTGTGTATATACAGTGTTCATATGACATGCCAACTAGGGCATTACAAAAATTTACCATGTTTCACCAGATTCGTAAAAAAACGGACAATACCGGATATAACCGGATTTTCCGCACCAGTATTACTCCAGATCCGGCTGACGGATCTGTTATAATACCGATGCAGTGATCTCTGGCTGCATCTGGTGTTTTAAAAAAAAATATGGATGAGGTCTGGCTTTCGACAGATCTCCACCGGATACCAAAAATCGCATGTGAAAGCTGTCTAAGGCTAGGGCCACACTGAGCAGGTCACTTACGTTAGACGGATGCCGTTACAGCAAAGCCCAGCCTGCTGTAACGCACACTGTTAACGTCGGGTGCTTCCTGTGAACGCTGCTCCATAGTAACCCACTGTTTACCATGGATGCAGCTACACAGGAAGCCCCAGGCAGTGTACTTTTGCAGGACGCACAGGAAAACTGGGCCTGCCTTGGTGGTCTGGAGTGCAGGCAGAGCAGTGAATAAACCGGATGTTAATGACTTCCGGTTTATTCACTGCTCTGCTGGCGGCCGGCAAGCTCCGGCGGCAGAGTTTGGCTGTGACAGGAGGGTTCACCCGTGGTCATAGCCTGAACTATGACCTGAGGTGAACCCTGAATGTTGTAGTCATTTCTCAGCCTGCTCTGCTCTACATAGACATGTGTGTCTATGCAGAGCGATGTAGCAGTGCTGAGATTGCTTTTATGGACTACGTCGGACGGAAGAGGATTTTTTTTATTAAAGATGGAGTCACTAAATGTCTTTTTTGTTTTATTTCTAATAAAAAATTTTTTCTCTGTGTTGTGTTTTTTTTAAATAATTTAATAGAAATTTATGGGGGGCATGTCTAATATTGGCGTGACCCCATGAATTTCGGGCTTAGGGCCAGCTGATAATACTAAGCTGGCCCTAACCCCTTTATTACCCAGTGAGCCACCGCACCAGAGCCCTGGAAGAGTTGGGTTCAGCGCCAGAACTTGGCGCTTCAATGAATGCGCCATTTTCTGGGGCAGCTGCGGGCTGCCATTCGCAGCGGAGGGTGCCCAGAAAGCTTGGTCCTGCCTGCACTGTGGATTCCAGTCCCCAGCTGCCTAGTTGTACCTGGCTGGAAATAGAAATAGCACGGAGCCCACGTCAAATTTTTTTCTGAAAACTACAAAAAACAATATGAATGAAAGAGACTGCATCTTTATTAACCCCTCGACCATGGTTGATGGGTTAATAAAGATGCAGTCCCTTTTTATAGGATTGTTTAATGGATTCTTCAGAAAAACTTTGACGTGGGCTTCACCGTCTTTTTGTATGCCAGCCGGATACAGCAGGCGGCAACGGTTTGCCCCCAACCCCCAGCTGACTATTTGTACCTGCCTGGACACAGAAATACCGGGAAGCCCTTATTTTTTATTATTTCATGAAATAAATAAAAAATGCGTGGGGATCCACTCGATTTCTATGTCCAGCCAGGTACAGCTAGGCAGCTGGGGGCTGGAATCTGCAGTGCAGGGAGGCCCAAGCCTTCTGGGCACCCCCAGCTGTGAATGGCAGCCTGCAGCCGCCCCAGAAGATGGTGCGTTCATTGAAGCGCCATGTTCTGGCGCTGAACCCAACTCTTCCAGGGCCCTGGTGCAGTGGCTCACTGGGTAATAAAGGGGTTAGGGCCAGCTTTTTCTTATCAGCTGGCCCTAAGCCCGAAATTCATGGGGTCACGCCAATATTAGACATGCCCCCATGAATTTCTATTAAATTGTTTCAATAAAAACACAACACCAAGAAAAATTATTTTTATTTGAAAAAAAAACAAAAACACACTTAGGGACTCCATCTTTATTTTTAAAAAATCCTCTTCCGTCCGACGTAGTCCAATCCAGGGTTCTTCTTTAGCTCTGCTACATCTCTGGTAGAGAACCTCCACCAGAAATGTAGCAGAGCTTTGCACCCAGGTGTGGGAAAGTTCATGTGAGTTCATGCAGGCAGGCATGAACTCACATGAACCTGACAGCACTGCTACATCAAATGAACAGCTGACCTGAGTCAGCTGTTCATTTGAAAATCCCAGCGGGAAAGCGGGCAGTGAGAAAAAACCTGATCAAACCGGATTCTCCCGGATTGTACCGGTCCGATGCAATCCGGCGCCCCATAACATGGGACTCTATGGTGCCAGATTGCTCCGGACCGGGGCAATCCGGGAGAATTCGGTTTTAACTCAGTTCACGACCGCGGACAGCTCCCTGAGTGCCGCGGTCGGTTCTGCGCTCCCTGCTGCCCAACAGCAGGATCCTCCGATCCTCCCGTAGCTTCCCCACCCGATCCTAAGTTAGGACTGGGTGGGGGGAGCAGGGCCAGGGAGCGGGGAGGGACAGGAGGGAGCAGGGAGCGCAGAACAGAAGGAGAAATCCGCCGGTGAAGTCTTCTCACCGGCGGCTTCCCTGCCTGCGTCCTCCGCTCCTCGCTCCCTGGCCCTGCTCCTCCCGCCCGGTCCTAACTCAGGATCGGGTAGGGAGGCGGTGGGGGAAGCGGAGGATCCCGCTGTCAGGTGGCAGGGAAGCTGTCAGCGGCTGTCAGCATTGTTTAAAAGCCGGCGGCTTTTTAACGCTGGCTTTTAAACAATCAATTGGGGAATTGCAGGTTTTTCCTCTGCTGCCAGACCTCTTTATAGGATCCAGCAGCAGAGGAATTGCATTTCCCATTGGTCTCGTTACTCTGCGAGTAATCGCAAGGAAACTCGCAGAGTAACGAGTAGCTCGAGTACCCTAATATTCAGCAAGTACCGAATAGTAGCGAGTAGACTCGCTCATCCCTAATCACCAGTAATTCAAAACTTATGCATTAATGCATCTAAAATATTGTCCCTAAATACTTGTTCTTGTATTATTTAAGTTACTGTGAAGACATCTCTGACAATGAAAACCCTCCTCTAGCCTTGTGCCAACAAATTGCAGCCAAGGGCTATTCTATGCAGCTGCCTAGCACTCTGAAAATAAAAATGGTGGAGATTCACAAAGCAGGGGAAGGCTATGAGAAGATGGCAAAGCGTTTTCAAGTTGCTCGTTCCTCAGTTCGAAATGTATTTTAGAAATAGCAGATAACAGGAACAGTAAGATAAAGTCTGCAAGACCAAGCAAAATTTCAGTAAAAGCTACTTGTAGAATTGCTGTAAAGGCAAATGAGAACCCCAACTTGACTGCAAAACACCTTCAGGAGGATTTGGCAGACTCTGGAGTTGTGGTACATTATTCTGCTATTCAGAGATACCTGCACAAATATGGCCTTCATGGCAGAGTCCTCATGCAACCTCACCATAAAATGTAGTGACAGCAGTATGGAAAAGAACATTTAACCAGTCCTGTGGACTGATGAGGTTAAATCAGAACTCTTTAGCCACAATGATCAAAGGTATGTGTGAAGAAAAAAGGGGACAGAATTTCAGGAAAAAAACATCTTGCCAACCATTAGTCATGGAGGAGGATCAATCATGCTTTGGGGGTATGTTGCAGCCAATGGCACGGGAAACATTTCATGGGTTGAAGAACTGATTCAATGAAATTTCAACAAATTCTAGATGCAAACATAACACCATCTGTAAAAAAGCTGAATTTGAAAAGATGATGGCTTCTACAAATGGATAATGATCCTAAACACACATCAAAATCCACAATAGATACCTCAAAAGGAAAAGGCTGGAGGTTTTACAATAGCCCCACTGCTCACTGATCTGAACATCATTGAAAATCAGTGGCTAGACCTCAAAAGAGCAGAGCATGCAAGACGATACAGGAATCTTAGAGAACTGGAAGACTTTTCCAAGGATAAAAAGATGTAAATCCCTCCAAGAAGAATTAAAAGACTCTTGGCTGGTACCTAAAAGAGTTTAGAAGCTGTGATAGTTGCCAAAGGGGGCTCTACTAGGTACTAACCACGCAGGGTGCCCAAACATTTACATTGTCCCATTTTTCCTTTTTGTAAATTCTTAAATGTTAAAGATGAAAATAATTTTTTCTTTGTTTAAAATACAAAGGAAATGTGTCATCATTAACTTTTTGGCATTTTAGAGATCCCTCCATCTTCAGCATCTGTTCACAATAGCAGTAATATAGACCAGGGGTGCCCAAATGTTTGCATGTGTGTCTCCACCCTGATGTGACTGCGGAGACTCCATCTCTGGGATTCAAAGCCCCCAATATCTGGATTGCTGGAGGTCCCAGTGGTTGGACTTTCAGCTATTAGCAAGTTATCTCCTATCGTATTGATATAGGATAACTTGTGATTTAGGGAATAAGATTTAGATAATCTGCCATCAAAAAATAAATGTTAGAAAAATGAACATTTATCAGTGTTGAGCTATGTTCTCATGATGAGCTATTGATGAGACAAGAAAAGAAAGCAGAAATCTGCTGGACATCCTCCCTTTACTATAGACAACTGTCCACTTACAGAAACCAACAAGTACACCTACCTGGGCCTAGAACTTAGCCAATCAGGGAGCTTCAAGCAAGCAATAGAGCTACTAAAAGAAAAGGCACCTGTGGCACCCCTCCGGTCTGGTCACCACAGTGATGGTGCACCTACTCCACAGGTTTGGTGTCACTGTTCCCAGGTGAGAGGGGTCACAAAACCAAGACACAGAATTGCACACAACGCCATCCTGGGTCCAGGTTGGGGGGTTTAGCAGACCCTTTTTGGGAAGGCCCCATCTCTTGGCTGGAAGAGGGGCCAGAAGTAGGTTAATGATAGCAGGGTATAGGGCTTACTACACCAGTAAAGTGAAGCAATGGCCCATCAATATAAGGAAATCAAAGGGTGAAAGGTTGAAGGGGTTAAAACTTAACCTTTATTTGTCATCTCATAAAAAATGACTATAGAGTTAATAAAAATATAAAATACAAAATAGTGCAAGATAGCACTGTGACTGTCACCAGTGTCAGTGATATAAAACTATCCCTGTATAGTCACAGGGTCATAGTGTATAGGGTTACCAACCTCGCACCTTTTATTTAACAGTACCAGAAGTATACCCCTATATCTCTCACTACCTAGATCAAGGTCCCACTATCTCTTGTGGTCCTTAGGTGAAAGAGATATATGTAACGAGAGCACAGTAAACCCACACTTCCCAAATTAGAAAGGTCTCACCGGGTTGTCTCTTGTTGTTACCACTTGAGTCTTCCCAACTCCATATGGTCCTATGGCTTTTTCGACCAACGGGTTGCCGACTCAACAGTTTTTCATTTTATATATGCCACCACGTCCTTCCTCCCGACGCGTTTCGTGTCAAACTCTCATCAGGGGAGTCATGGTTTTCTGGAAGCAGGGACCGCTACACCGCTGCAGATCCCCCTTGTGGTCTATGGCAAAGTTTTGATGCCCAGCCTAGCTGTGCATGGCATCTGTGGTTTGAACCACAGATGCCATGCACAGCTAGGCTGGGCATCAAAACTTTATAGTAATTTTTTATGAGATGACAAATAAAGGTTAAGTTTTAACCCCTTCAACCTTTCACCCTTTGATTTCGCCAGAAGTAGGTTAGTAAAGGAGTCAGAGTAGGAAGAGAGAACACTCTAGAGAGAGAGGAGAACGTCGAGAGTGGACGCAGGACGGAGAGTGTCCTAGGGGACACGGGAGTGGGCGATCCACCTGTGTGCCCTGAATCTAGCCCGACCGGAGTCGGGCAGAGGGACAGGTTGCCTGAGGGGTTGGGCCAGCACACAGCGGTAAGAATGGAGCCAGCCCCCCATGGCTAGGGAGAGTCAAGGGGACTTGCCTGTGAAAATGATGATTCCGCCCCTTGGTGTGGCCAACAACGGAGAGAGTGGTCGCTGCCCACGAAAGGAGGAGTGAGCTGCAGAAGTCGCTGCAAAGAGAGGAGTGTGAAAAGAGGTGCGCGCCTTGGCGAGCGGTGGAGAAAAGGCTTCGGCACGCGGGGTCGAGGAGATGGACTCCCCTGGTGACCTATGGATGGCCCAGGGTTCTTTGCCACCTGTGGACCCACAGCTCTTGGAAGTGGAGATGGAGGACTTAAGTGGGCGGCACCGCAGGGTGCAAGCGGCTGAGTTCAACAAGTGGGGCCGAGCTTTGCTGGAAAAGACAGCTCAGCCACCGGCCACGTCGCCACTGGCCACGTCGCAACCGCTTACGAAAAATACAGCTCAGCCACCGGCCGTGTAGCAACTACCTGCCCCGGCCAGAGACAACCGACAATGGAGCGGCAGTCACTACCAAAGGTACCAGCAATGCCCCAGTAGAGGAAACTACCTTGATCGGTCCTGTGAGTCCTCCCCTGGCCTCTACACCTGGCCAGGTGATAAAAGACTTTGCATGTGATAAGATTGTGGCCCTGGGGAATAGATTACAGACCTCGCTGCTGCCCAAGCCCTCACCCGAAAGGGGGGAAAACCGAGAGGAGACCGTCCACTTCCGCTGGGTGCAACGGGGAGAAGACCTGATGGGGTTCTCTAGAGAGGTCCATGCAGGGGAGGCCTGTGTCAGGGACGTATTGGAGATAATCCCCGAGGCCGAGTACCGCCGGCAAGGCAAGCCGCAGAAGAAGCTGTGGAGCGAAAGCGCCAGGCCACGCAACAGGCCCATGAGGACAGAAACTTAAAAGCAAAAAGCAAAGTTCGTAAAGAACAAGTCATTGACCCGGCCGAGCGGAAGGGAGACTCGGTAGTACACTTGGACCTATACAAGGGTACGGCTTTATTAGGGAGCCCCACATGATGAGATCTTTGTCAACCAGAGAGATGCTGAGTCCCATCTGGAAAAGAGGTCCCCTAGCCGAGATTTGTACCCAGGAGAGTGGGTGGAGTAAAGCAAACACGTGGATCACCGTGGGTGGTATGCCCTGAATGTCAAAAAGATGACCGCGGAAGTGCTATCCTCAACCCAGCGATCTCTGAACCTGCGGTAGCAACTACAGCTTCTGTTGTGGCTGCGGAAGGAGCTCCATAAATACCACCCCCTGCTGCAAAGAGTGAAAAAATCAATTTATCTCTACAACAGCAAGGAAACGGCAGAGGTCTACTGTAGTCCAGTGACTAAGGAGGTGGACTACAGGTACTCCCGACAAAGGAGGCAGTCAAAAATCCAATATGCTTCCCTGGAAGCAGCAGAACTAGAAATGTGACCTGGATAGGATTGAAAATGTATATACCGTATATACTCATGTATAAGCCGACCCGTGTATAAGCCGACCCCCCTACTTTTGCCCCCAAAACCTGGGAAAACCTATTGACTCGTGTATAAGCCGAGGGTGGACCCCAGCACAGGTATACAGCCCCCAGCAGTGTGGTATACAGCAGCCCCAGAGGCATATACAGCAGCCCCAGTGGTAGTATACAGCAGCAGCCCCAGTGGTATATACGGCAGCAGCCCCAGTGGTATATACAGTAGCAGCCCCAGTAGTTAGTATACAGCAGCCTCAGTGGTATATACAGCCCCAGTGGTAGTATACAGCAGCCCCAGAGGTATATACAGCCCCAGTGGTATACACAGCCCCAGTGGTAGTATACAGTAGCCCCCAGGGGGTATATAGCAGCCCCCAAATGCTGGCACTTGCCCCCTTGTAAGCCCCCCCCCCCCCCCCCACTGCTTATCTTACCATCCCGGTCTTCTGCTCAGCGCCGCTCCTTGGTGCTCCGTTCTTCATGCTCCGTCCTCGCTGCATCCGGGATCCCTGGCTCCCGGATCCCGGATGTAGCAGGACGGGAGCATGAAGAACGGAGCACCGAGGAGCGGCGCTGTGCAGAAGACCGGAATGGTAAGATACACAGCGGGGGGGGGGGCCCTTACAAGGGGGGAGAGTGCCAGCATTTGGGGGCATATATGCACTGTTTCCCCCTGCCGCTGATTGACAGGGGGAAGCAGTGCATATATAATGAGCGGCCCTACCATATTGACCCGTGTATAAGCCGAGGGGGAGACTTTTCAGCCCAAATTTTGGGCTGAAAAACTCGGCTTATACACGAGTATATACGATAGTTGAGAATAGCATGTAATTTAGTGTAGTTCATAAGTAACCTGGCTAGGTGTTAGAAATGTATATAATAGAGTGTATATAAGTAAGAAGTAAATGACCTATAGTTAGCCGGCGAGGCCATGTGTGTACATAGCAATGGATAATGTTACAAATGGACAATGTGATTATGGACAGTGACTAATCACGACATTAATGTGAACATTTGCACTTTTCGATGTGCCTTTTGTTGGTTTTCAAGCCAACCCGGTGAGATGAATGCGTGAACAATCTTGCACTTTACCCAGATAAGCTGTATGCTAAAACAGCTCGGCCTGGTTAAATATAAACCGTCGGTGTGGCTGAAGAGCCAGGCCTGGAACCCCATACCCACACCCGGAGACACCTAACAGTGGGTTGGGGCAGTTCCCACTGAAGAAAGTGCTTTGACCTGAAAAAGGGACACCTCCGCCTTGGTGCCCTGGCGGGACTTTTATGTTTTGCATTTTTATAGAGCAACGCTTTAAGAGAATGCCCCCCATAAAAGGGAAGAAATACACTGTGTGCAGAATTATTAGGCAAGTTGTATTTTAGAGGATTATTTTTTATTATTGATCAAAACTGTTCTCAATCAACCCCAAAAGACTCATAAATATCAAAGCTTAATATTTTTGGAAGTTGGAGTGTTTTTTTTTTTTCAGACTTGGCTATCTATAGGATATCTGTTTGTGCAGGAAACTATTACTGTATTATTTGGCAACTTAATAAAAAACAAATATATTCCCATCTCACTTGTTTATTTTCACCAGGTAAACTAATATAACTGCACAAAATTTTGAAAAAAACATTTCTGACATGCAAAAACAAAACCCAAAAAAATTAGTGACCGATATAGCCACCTTTATAATGACACTCAACAGCCTTCATCCATAGATTCTGTCAGTTGCTTGATCTGTTTACAATCAACATAGCGTGCAGCAGCCACCACAGCCTCCCAGACACTGTTTCCAGAGGTGTACTGTTTTCCCTCCCTGTAGATCTCACATTTTAGGATGGAGCACAGGTTCTCTATGGGGTTCAGATCAGGTGAACAAGGGGGCCATGTCATTATTTTTTCTTCTTTTAGACCTTTACTGGCCAGCCAGGCTGTGGAGTAGTTGGATGCATGTGATGGAGCATTGTCCTGCATGAAAATCATGTTTTTCTTGAACAATACCGACTTCTTCCTGTACCACTGCTTGAAGAAGTTGTCTTTCAGAAACTGGCAGTAGGTCCGGGAGTTGAGCTACACTCCATCCTCAACCCGAAAAGGTCCCACAAGTTCATCTTTGATGATACCAGCCCATACCAGTACCCCACCTCCACCTTGCTGGCATCTGAGTCGGAGTGGAGCTCTCTGCCCTGTATTTATCCAGCCTCTGGCCCATCCATCTGACCCATCAAGAGTCACTGATGTCATCAGTCCATAAAACCTTTGAAAAAGCAGTCTCTGCCGCTCTGAAATATGGCAAAACTGATGGCAAATGGCATCTTGGCAGCTTCACGGTTGATTTTGCTTAATTCATGGGCAGTTATTTTGCGCCTTTTTTCCCCAACACGCTTCTTGTGATCCTGTTGACTATTTGCCATGAAACGCTTGATTGTTCGGTGATCATGCTTCAAATGTTCGTCAATTTCAAGTCTGCTGAGTCTCTCTGCAAGACATCTCACAATTTTGGACTTTTTAGAGCCCGTCAAATCTCTCTTCTGACCCATTTTGCTTAAGGAAAGGCATTTGCCTAATAATTAAGCACACCTTATATAGGGTGTTGATGTCATTACACCACACCCCTCCTCATTACAAAGATGCACATCACCTGATTTACTTAATTGGTAGTCGTCTCTCAAGCCTATACGGCTTGGAGTAGGACAACATGTATAAAAAGTATCATGTGCTCAAAATACTCATTTGCCTAATAAATCTGCACACAGTGTAGTTGTTGTTATTATTGCTATGTGCACATGAAAAATGTTGTACTTTCTTAACATCTTGTACCAGTTTTTCAGGCCGCGGACGTGCTGTGCATTGCCAAGGGGGAATATGGCACCCCTGCGGACTGGTCTCCACAGTGATGCTGCACCTACTCCACAGGTGTGGTGTCACTGTTCCCAGGTGAGAGGGGTCACAAACCCAAGACACAGAACTGCACACAACACCATCCCGAGTCCAGGCTGGGGGGTTCGGGTGGCCCAAATACTCCGCAGTGAGGGACACTCACTTCAAGAGACTGTCTGATCTCCTCCCAGACTTCACCTCCATGGAGGAGGAAGAGAACTGCCAATACTATTGGGGGAAGAGGAAAGTGCAGCGGCCATAGCAGCGCAATATGTCAGTGCTTGCCACAGACTAAGAGGAGACTGATATGCCATGGACTTCTATACCCCATCCTGGACATGTCCCTATTCCCCAACTAAGAGCCTAATATGCCATTAACTTCTATACCCCACCCTTGACATGTCCCCATGCCCCGACTAAGAGCCTGATATGTCCTGGACCTCTATACCCCACCCTGGACATGCCCCTACCTTCTAAAAGGGGCCTGATATATCCTGGACCTCTATGTGTCTCCCTACTCCCTACCCCCATCCCCCTATTTTTACCATTTGCTTTGGCAATGCTCAGGGCTGCCACTAGGAATTTCGTGGCCCCTGACTGCCAAAATTTTGGGGCCCCTGAGACTCCACCCAGCCTCCTCTTGGCTCCACCTCCACCCATGCTCCGCCTCCACCCAAACATACATTATATTTATAGTGAAAAATTGGAACAACACCAAAAATTCTCAATTTATGTGCAAAGCTTTCCCAACCAGCAATCCGGATGGTTCCTTACAACAGAGTAAAAAAAGGAAAAACAGCACAAAAAAATAGAAAAAAGTGGACTTTATTGCCCAATGCGTGGCTGCACCATATAGTATGATGCATCCCCCATAGCCTTCCTTATAGTATAATGCACCCACATAGTCCTCCATATAGTATAGTGCACCCCCATAGTCTTCCATATAGTATATTGCACCCCCATAGTCCTCCTATATTATATAACACATTATATAGTTTCCCACCAGTGTACTCAAAGATTTAAAGAAAAAAAAAAAAGGAAATGCTCACCCCTCTTCTCGCTGCTCTGGTCTCCTCAGCATCTGCTGAGTTGCAGGTGGCAGACAGCGACGGCCAGGACTCAGGAGAGGAATGCTGCCAGCAAAGGCAGTCGATACTATAGAAGCGGCGTCCGCGGGGGCTAACACTGGTACACACACCTCGTTCATATGCGGCTTCGCTCTGTACACCTCGCACAGTCGGCTCCATTCCGTACACCTCGTACACTCGGCTCTGCTCCCTACACCTCGTACACACGCGGCTCTGCTCCGTACATCTCATACACTTGGCTCCGCTCTGTAAACCTCGTACACACGTGGCTCCGATCCATACACCTCGTACACTCGGCTCGGCTCTGTACACCTTGTACACATGTGGCTCCGCTCCGTACACCTCGTACACTCAGCTCCACTCCATACACCTCGTGCACACTCGGCTCCGCTACGTACACCTGATATACTCTGTTCCGCTCCGTACACCTTGTACACACGGCTCCGCTCTGTACACATCAAACACAATCGGCTTCCCTCCATACATCTCCTACACACGCGGCTCCGCTCTGTACAGCTCGTACACACATGCCTCCGCCCCGTACACATGCGGCTCTGCTACATACACATTGTAAATCCCTCCTGACCTCACACATTAACTTCATCTCATCCAGCACCATGAAGACCAGTACAGCAGAGTCCTGTGTGGTGACCCTGCGACCAGGTGGCCACAAGAGGGAAGTGCAGCCAGGTAAGCAAGGTGGTAGAAATCACACCCACACCGCACAAATACCGACCCTACGCCTAGGACTCTAGGTTGGGCAAGGGGTGGCGGGTGTAGCAAAGTGGGTGGAATGTAGGTGGACACTGAGAAAATGGGTGGATTGACCAACACAATAAAAACACGGGAACACAATGGGGTAGAGTTCATTGGAGTGAGGAGGAACAGTGAGAGAGTCTTCTCAAGAGGTTTTGGGTTCCCAGGAGGCGCAGAATCCTGAGAGGCACAGACCCTAGGAGAGAAAGCCTATTCCATAGCCTGGAGTTGACGGGAAGGAGAAAGAGACTTAAAGAGACCCCGCAGCTAAAGGAAGGTGGGAGGACAGTCGCACGCATCTTAGCTGGCCGGAGGCACCTTTAGAAACAATGACAGAAGGAGCCTGGTCTGCCCAAATATCTGAACCTGGGACACTGGAGGGCTAGGCCAAAAGCAGAGAACCGGCTCTGAAGAAGTGACCGGGGATTCCAGACCCTAATCACGAGACACACCGGTGGGGGGCAGAAACTTTATGTGCTGCAGCCTAACTTTCCACCACGAACTAGGACACAGTCGTCACACTAGGACTGGTGACCCTGACTGCAAGGGAAATATATTCACCCATGAGTCCGCGACGACCAGACTAAACCCGTGGGTGAGGTACTACATTAACACTGAGAGAGGGGCCTGAAAGGATTTTGAGGGAGCAACACAGAAATGCCACCTGAGCTGCACAGTTTGAGTTGCCTAGAGCAGTGTAAATTGTGTGAACTGTACTGAAAGAACAGTAAACTGTGAACTGTTGTCCTGGAAAGACCTAAAGTAAAGTGCCCAGTAAGCTCATCACTGCTTGAGACTGTTTACTTGCAGCGTTGCAGAAAAGTCCCGCCTGAGGAGCCACAGACCATTATCTCTGCAGACTGGCTGGAGAGCTGCAGCTTGAAATAAGTGAACTGCACTGCACACAATCCCTCATCAGGCCTATCCACTACTACTCCTGCCTGGGGACCCTCAGCCCTACCCAAGGAGGGCTTACCATCTACTAACCACATACCCTGGGTGGGGTCACGACAAATCCCTTGTATATAAGCCCTTTTTAGACTGATCCCAGGCCACGGGACCGGGTCACGACTACCGTGATACCCCAGAGAGACAGCGCCGGCCCGGCTTCCGAGTACCCCATAGCCTGGGGGCGCATCACCTGCATACACTGATCATGTGATTCCTGACTCCTCCCTGCAATGTGACATCATCACAGGTCCTGTAGGCACAGAGCAGCCATATATCTAGTGTGCGGCTCTGCAGGTGGAGGTATGTGCACATTCCCCATTACTGGACACAGTGGGAGGCCTGGGGTGGGCGGGGATGGGCAAGCCGGGCCCCCACAGTAATACACAGAGCAGAGGGTGGGCCGTGGGCAGGCCTGGGCACTGCCCCTGCACTGAGGCTGCTGTGTGTGAGTGACATCTCTCCCACACACACACACTGACTGAGTCACACTGTTGGCGGCTTGGCGCTGCTCACAGATTGCACTGCAGACAGACAGTGCAGAGTCAGTGCTCACTAAGTGCAGGCTGTGCAGCCAGCCTGGTCTAGTGATGTCTGACTCTGCTCTGCTGCTGTGCCTGTGCTGGCCGCCTGCTGGCAGTTGCAAAGCACACACAGCCTCAGCAAGCTGGCCATGCCCCCCACGACATGGACGGGTCCCCCTGCCCCTGTTCCAATGGCCAAGCCCCCTCCAATGACGGATGGGGCTCTGACTCCAGGAAGACCTGTCAGGCCCTAGCAGCGGCCCTGGCAATGCTAATATGTACTTAGTCCTGCCAACAAAGCTCATTTGAATTTAATTTAATTAATTACGGTAGATCCAATTGTGAAAATTATTATTCCAGGAACTATTTATTAAAATTAATTTTAAAATTAAGTTTGTTCGTGGGAAAACCCTTTAACTTTAAATAAATCTGCTTTGTCTGATATTTCCTGATATTTGGCCTTGTCAAAACTTTATTGATACAGTCCTTTGTGGGTTCCCGGTATTTTTTATGTGTTCTTGCACCTGGAATGCTCTAAAATTGTATGTGCAATTTTGTCTGTGGATTTTCATCTACAATAATGTAAGTCTATAGGAAAAAACGGCACATAAAACTCAGTGCACCCTCAAGAGAAATTGACATGTTCCGGAATTGAAAAATACACCACAGGTCAGATTACACTGAGTAAAAAAGAAGCAGAGCAGGTAGATTTCTATAAATCCCATCCACTTTGCTGCAACTGTAAGACGCTGCGTATTTTTGTGCAATGGAAGAGACACTTTATCAACGTGATTTTCTGCAATGTCAGTTCCAGAGATGATCAGGGTCATTATTAGGGCAGTTTCACATATGTGGTGTTTTGGTACCCGGCCAGATCAGGTGTAAACCTCATCTGACTGGATATAGTTTTTGCCCTTAAAGCTGGCTCCGTTATAATACCGATACAGTTTCATCCAGTATTTATATGTTTGGGTCCATACGGAACACTTGAGTGTTTGGAACAGACCCCAAACAGGGATTTAATGTTATTAAAGCAAAGTCCACTCTGCATTGCCTGCTGAACAGCCAATCAGATGCATAGTCTCTGTGACAGCGTCTGTGATTGGCTGTTGCACCCCACCCATTGCGTAGGTGATTGATTGCTGGCACAGTGGGTGGGGCGCAACAGCCAAATACAGACGCCGTCACAGACAATGGGTGTCTGTGATTGGCTGGTCAGCAGCCAATGCAGTGAATATTAGATGAGGCTAATGAGCGGAACCAGGGCCGGCCTCAGGCTAAATTGCGCCCTGTGCAAAATTCCCCTTTGGTGCCCCCAGACCATGTCACATGAGACATGCAGCCAATCAGTGGCAGCTTCACTCTTTCCTCACATAAAACTGACATCCCGAGGAAATCAGGAACCAACAGCAGCTCTCATTTATTCTGAAGCCGCCATCGGCGATCTGAGGCGGGCACGAGAAACGTGACCGTGCATGTCAGATCGCCACATATCGCCAGGCGAGATTGCGGTGTGTGCCGGTACCATAAGAGATTACGCTTCAAGGAACCATTTAACAATAATGGGTTCATGTGAATATACTACTATGCATGTGTTTAAACACACAACACACCTTGCATTAAAATGATGCCCCTCAGCTCCATGAACATAATCATACACCCTTGATGGTAACAATGGCACATAAATGTTTATTAAAAAAAATAAACCTTTAGGACCTGTGAATACAGCGAAGCCTATTTTTTTATTTCTAGAATTATTTCTAGAAAAAAAATGACATAGAGCTCCGCCATATTTTTGGTCCAGCCAGGTACAACTTGGCAGCTACGGACTGCCACCAGCCCCCAGCTGCCTCGTCATACCTGGCTGGAACCAAAAATACAGCGAAGCCTATTTTTTTATTTCTAGAATTATTTCTAGAAAAAAAATGACATAGGGCTCCGCCATATTTTTGGTCCAGCCAGGTACAACTTGGCAGCTACGGACTGCCACCCACCCCCAGCTGCCTCGTCATACCTGGCTGGAACCAAAAATACAGCGAAGCCCATTTTTTTTTTTAATTTCTAGAACTAATTCTAGAAAAAAAATTACGTGGGGCTCCGCCATATTTTTGGTCCAGCCAGGTACAACTAGGCAGCTGGGGGCTGGAATCCTCAGCATAGAGAGGCCCAAGCGTTCTGGGCCCCCCATGCTGCGAATTGCAGCCCGCAGCCGCCCCAGAAAATGGCGCATTCATTGAAGCGCCATTTTCTGGCGTTGTACCCACGCTCTTCCAGTTGCCCTGGTGCCGGTGGCTAACTGGGTAATAAAGGGGTTAATGCCAGCTTTTTATTGGCAGCTGGCACTAAGCCCGAGATTCATAATATAGGGCCAATGTTAGACCCGCCATTAGGAATCTCTAGTACGGTAAATAGTCAATAAATACACACAGAGAAAAATCTTTTTATTTGAAAAAAAAACACAGACACAATTCGGACTCCATCTTTATTATAAAAAGATCCGACGTAGTCCACAACGAAGGTCCCACGACGCTCGATCGCCTCCGACGTAGTCCACAATGAAGATCCCACGACGCTCGATCGCCACTGCTCAATCCAGAGACTGCAGCAAGGGATCAAGTGTCCTCTTCCTACAGCCTCTGGGGTCACCGTTATGGTGCACTGTATGGCAATGATCTGTCATACAATTCACCAAGACTATGATCCCAGAGACCACAACAAGAGGACACTTGATCCCTTATTGTAGTCTCTGGGATCAGCGTCATGGTGCACGGTATGTCAATGGTCTGTCATACTGTGCACAATGACGCTGATCCCAGAGACTACAAGAGAACACTTGATCCCTTGTTGTAGTCTCTGGGATCAGCGTCATGGTGCACGGTATGGCAATGATCTGTTATACCATGCACCCGACGCTGATCCCAGAGACTACAACAAGGGATCAAGTGTCCTCTTGTTGTAGTCTCTGGGATCAGCGTCATGGTGCACGGTATGGCAATGATCTGTCATACAATTCACCAAGACTATGATCCCAGAGACCACAACAAGAGGACACTTGATCCCTTGTTGTAGTCTCTGGGATCAGCGTCATGGTGCATGGTATGGCAATGATCTGTCATACCGTGCACCGGACGCTGATCCCAGAGACTACAACAAGGGATCAAGTGTCCTCTTGTTGTAGTCTCTGGGATCAGCGTCATGGTGCATGGTATGGCAATGATCTGTCATACCGTGCACCGGATGCTGATCCCAGAGACTACAACAAGGGATCAAATGTCCTCTTGTAGTCTCTGGGATCAGCGTCATTGTGCACGGTATGACAGATCATTGCCATACCATGCACCATGACGCTGATCCCAGAGACAACAACAAGAGGACACTTGATCCCTTGTTGTAGTCTCTGGAGATCGTTTCCATGACGATTGGATCCTCTAAGTGCTGTGATCCCTGAGATCACAGCACTTAGAGGGTTAACACAGCCAGGGCACAGCAATCACACAGATGCTGTGCCCTGGCTGTGACACCGCTCCTCTGCACACTCATCTCTATGCTGGGAGATGACTGTGCAGAGGAGCCGACAGAAGAAGGAGGACGCCGCAGGAAGAGGACAGCGCAGAGAAGACCCGGAGCAGACCGGAGGACAGAGGGAGAAGACCGAAGGAAAGAGGGAGAACAGAGGAGAAGAAAGAAGACAGGTGAGGAAGAAGAGGGAGCGGGAAGAGGAGAACGGGCGGAGGTGATCACCGCAGGCAGCGGCGATCACAGGAGGCATGGGGAGGGAACGCAGGGCAGGGGAGACCACAGGGGGGAGATCACCCACAGGGGGGAGCCCACAGGGGGGAGATCGGAGGCAGGGGGCACATCGGCGGCCCGGGGCAGAGCGGAGGGCCAGGGAACGACGGCGCCCCCTTTGAAGCATGGCAGGCGGCGCCCTGTGCGACCGCACAACTCGCACAGCGGTAGGGCCGGCCCTGAGCGGAACCCAGAAGTGACCGCAGTGGTGAGAAAGGTGAGTATCATGCTTTAATCTCTGTAAGTCCCTGTTTGGGGTTCAGGCCGAACACTCAGGTATTTAATACAGACCCCACTTTACATGTGTGACATTGCCATGGATGCTCAGTAGACATGCCGGAACCGGTTTTACCAGATACAGCATCCATTGACACACATTATAATATAAATCATGCTGCAGTATGCCGGATCTGGTCAGAGGCATTTTTTTACTGAGCCTAAAAACGCTACGTTTCATTTTTTGGGCTTGGTAAAAAAAATGTTTTGGTTGGATCTGGCAGAAACTGGATGCAACCGAACGGAAACGAAAGTGCCGGAGGGCCCACTGGAAATGAGTGGGCACCAACTGAATCCGGTTCTGGTTTCAAAAAAAGGACCAGATCACTAAGAGGCCCACTAAGGTATTTTTACAGACCATGCACATTTTCTTCCCCTTCCTCCAATACACAAGCTGAGCTACTGACTGTTACTTTGTATATGAAGGTAAAGGGGTCTGTTACCCATATCCTCAGCATCACACATAGAAATGCATTTCTCATCCGGAACTATGAGTTCTTTCATTATTCTTCTCTCAAACTGAAGTAAGACCCGTCAGTATCCCATAGGCACCCCTTCTACAATTTCAATTGATGTGCGGCTGACACAGGCCTGCAGTGAATGGTAACAAACCTTCTTAAAATACATCTTTTTTTTCTTTCCTAATGCATGGTGGCCACACAGGAATAGAACATGCTGAATTTCGGGACAGCGCGGCTCTCATGTTACATAAGAGTAAGCGCTCAGATGTGGGATTTTACATCGCACCTCAGCAGAAATTTAGAACTTTGCTTTTTCATGTCACCATATATTTCTTGCGGACTTGCCTACATGCTGGATATAACAAGTTTTCAGTGCAGCTGTTTCCATTTTTATTTTAGTATCTTGAGGTGGGTCAGAAATTATGTTGTTCTTCACGTTTCTTCCATTCAGTACAAGATTTCAAATAATATAATTTATTATATAACATTTTCCCACTCAGGTTATCTTGTTAGTACTACTACTATACTGTACAAAAAATAATGTTCAACTTTCAAAGCCAAAAGGAGAGAGCAGCATGATATACAGTAGAGACAACAACACTGATTCCAATGATGTGTGACTTACTTGGCTGCTTTCTGTAGTTTTGATAAAAAACTGTTCAATCTTCTGCAAAAATCTCTGAATGCTGCGCTCTGTATAGCCCACCAATGATTGACAGCTTTCTGTGTACACTGTGCATAAGCAGAAATCTGCTAATCAGTGGTGAGGGCATAGTCATACTAGGCAGCAGGCCAAGTAGCCCTCTAGTGATAATATCATGCAGTGTTTTTATAGAAACTACAGCAAGCAGCAGAGTAAGGCTGGGGTCACATTTGGAAGGCACAATCCGGTAACCGCGTCCATTACCGGATCCGGTATTACCGTGTTCCGTCACATTTGGCATCAAATTGCAGATCTGGATCCAGTAATGGGTCCCGATCTGCAATGAGAAAATAATTGTGGCACCAAAAACCATTATAAAAAAAACGGATCCAGTTTTTCAACCGCTCCGAAAAATGCAGCCTGCATGATTTTTACCACAGGCTGCAAAACCTGATGCGGCAACCGGATTTCATTAAGTGTAATCCGGTTTTTCTTTTGCAGCCTATGGCTGCAGTTCCGGATCCGGTTTTGACCATTTTTAATGGTCAAATCCAGATCCAGATTTGAAAAAATAACCGCAAATGTGACCCTAGCCTAAGTGACACATTGCTGAAACCAGGATCTCTGCCCCTGCATTATGCTGTTCTCGGATTACGGAGAACAAGTTCCCTTTAGGTACACAAATAGTTTGGCTCTTAGAAGAGTTAGTTGAAGATGAATGTTAAGGCTGTGTGCACATGACACACCCCTCCAAGGCCTTTGGATACTCGGAACCAGGCTTTCTTGAGGCGTCATCTTCACGGGGATCACAGAGACCAAGACCCGGCTCCGTGACCCTGGCGGTATCATTAAAAGTTCGGTGTGGGTGGCTCTCTCTCCTCAGGGTAGGAATCTGTTGTGGAGGGTTCATTCTGGGCAGGAATGACTGGACCTGGAGATACTAGTGTTGTTACGTGACGTCACCCGCAGGTTGCAGCTATATCTGGCTGCCGCTGCTCGACAGTCCTCCTAGGGGTCGATGGTTGGGAGGCAGCAATGTTCTTAAGCCCTTTACGGCTAGGGCTGACCCCTAGAGTGGCCAAAGGTACCTTAGTGAGTTGGTAGTAGTGTTTCTGGTGCTTTAGATGCGTTAACAAAGTTCACAGACAAAGTGGGCTGCAGACTTTGGTTCTTTACTCAGTCTTTAGTGCAGCAGCCCGCTGAGCACTAAGTTCTCAGAGGCAGGGATCCAGCTACTCCCAGGTAGTAGGATGATACATAACTGGCACCCCTTCTCTGTCCTTTCCAGGTCGTCTCACACAGCGCTTTGCCTCAGCCTTCCTTTTTTGCTCCTTGCCACACAGAGCTCTGAGCCAGTGACTTCGGGCTTCTCTGAGAGGTTCCCCTGCAGTGTCTCCCCTCAGCCCTCTGATTGCCACCTTTTCAGCAGATGTGTGCTGTTGTTCGGCTATGACACCATGGAAGTACCACAGCCCCCGGGTTGCTAGCTGAGCCTATTCGATCATCTCCACTAGTATTTTGGGGTTCCCAGTGGCCTTCCCGGCCTAGTCCCTACACCGCCTGCGCTTGACAATGGATATGAGCCCCACAGGTGGATTGCTCACTTCCCGTGCCTCTGGGACCCATTCGTTCTCCTGGAGCCACTTGGGTGTTCTCTGCTCTCTTGGGTTCGGCCTCAGGACAAGCTCTCTCTTGCTCTAATCCTCTAGACACTTCTCAGGAGTATGTTCTCTAGCTTCCCTCCAACTCGACTTTGGTGTGCTAAGGCCTCACTCCAGCTGTTCTACCGCCACTCCTCAGCTGGGTAACTCTCCTCTTCTGCTCACTGTTGTGTTGACATATGCAACAGATCAGGACTTATTATAAGTGAAGGGAGGATGTCACGTACCCACTTCTCAGCACGTGACTTGGGGTTGCGCCTGTAAGGGTTAATCTATCTCCTCTCACTCAATCCAGCACTCGACCTCTGTCCTATGCTGAAAGGGAGCATCAATCACACCCCGACTCAGACCGCGCACCCCGCTTCACACACGCTGCCACCACCCATCAGATTCTGGGGGGCCAATGAGTTCACCTAAACTAAGACTTATCAGACAATCAATGATATCACACCTTCCTCGGGCTGTGGATTCTTAGAGTATACAAGGTTCAGACTTATTAAAGTTTTAAGCTTTAATATAAAAAGTACAGTGCTTACATTAAAAGATATAAAGATAGAAATAATAAAATGACATACACATATGCAAACAATGAAATAAAAAGGAGAAGCTTACAGAAACCTAAACTTTGACTTCTGTTGCCCGATTGGGAGAGCAGGGATGTTTGGAATGATGATCACAGCAGCTTCGGCTGACCCATCTCTGTGACACGGAGCTTTAGCTGCGAGAGCCCAGATAAAGACTCAGACTGGGGGGGTCAGATTCTAGACCGGCCTTTTAGTTTAACATTCTACTTCTGTGTTTATGATTGGATCCTCACTAATTTAGCCATGCATATATTTTTTTTAAATGCTCCTTTGTCTAAATCAGTTATTTTCCCACAGAAAATTTCAACTGCTATACTACCCATTTCGTAGAGTCTTTTGATCCCCTTCTCTTGCTAGCTACAGGTGTGAAGTTTGTCACTCTCTGCTTTTCCCATCATGACCCCCTGGGGAGACTAGAGGCAGTGTGACTGTGAAGTTAGCGTGTGCTTGTATAAAGCAGGTTATGACCTCTTGTGGATGGACATGGGATTTAACCCCATACTGTTCTAGTGTCCAGTCCCTGAGATACATATTTCACTACACCTCCCTCCTTATGAACGTACATGGGGGCTGACTTACAGGTCGGCTCCCTAGCATGTATCTGGTTCCGGCCCACCTTGGCGTGATAAGCCATCAGCGTTGCCGTGCTCAATTCCTTTCTTGTGTTGAATTGTGAAATCATACTGCTGTAACATTAGGCTCCATCTAAGCAGTTTCCCATTGTCCCCAACTACTGTGTTGAGCCAGCTCAGTGGGTTATTATCTGTTATCACGGTGAAGTTGCGCCCATAGAGGTATGGTTGCAGTTTCTGTAGAGCCCATACAATGGCTAAACACTCCTTGTTTATTGTGGCATACGCCACCTCTCTGGGCAGGAGTTTCCTGCTTAGGTACAGAATTGGGTGCTCCTCACCTTGCTGGTTCACCTGGCTGAGAACGGCCCCTAGCCCATAATTGCTGGCATCTGTCTGCACCACGAACCTGCGAGTGAAATCTGGGGCCTGAAGGGCGGATGAACTGGCCAATGCTGACTTTAGGGTAGAGAATGATTCCTCACACTGAGGGGTTCAGGATACAATTTGGGGAAGCTTCCTCTTGGTCAGGTCAGTTAATGGCTTAGCCAGACCACTGTAGTTTGGCACAAACTTCCTATAATAGCCGGCCGTACCCAGGAAGGACAGTACCTGCTTCTTGGTTCATGGGGTGGGCCAGGCTGTAATGGCTTCTACCTTCCCTGGTTCAGGTTTTAGCAGACCTCCCCTCACCCGGTGTCTGAGGTATTGTACTTCCTTCATGGCTACCTGACACTTCCCAGGCTTCACAGTCAGACCTGCAGTGTGAAACCTCTGCAACACCTGAGAGAGATGTGCAAGATGTTCCTCCCAAGAATTACTAAAAATGGCTATATCATCCAGATAAGCAACGGCAAAACCCTCACATCCTTCCAATAAGTGATTTACCAGCCCCTGGAAGGTGGCAGGACAATTTCCCAAGCCGAACGGCATCACCAGAAACTCAAACAGCCCAAATGGCGTTATAAAGGCCGACCTCTCCTGAGCTTCTTTGGTCATGGGTATCTGCCAATATCCCCTACTCAAGTCTATAATAGTGAGGTACGATGCATTAGCTAGCTGCTCTAACAGCTCATCTATCCTCGGCATGGGGTAGACAGTAGATGTAGTAAGGAGACTTAACTTCCTATAGTCTACACAGAACCTGGTAGTCTGGTCCTTTTTCGGGACAAGAACCACAGGTGAGGCCCAGGCACTCTGGGATTTTTGTATTACCCCGAGGGTCAGCATCTCGTCTACCTGCTCTTTCATGTGTGCCTTCACCTCTGCTGACACCCAGTATGCAGACTGTCTTACAGGGGGATTGATACCAGTGTCCACATGATGAGTGGCTAAGTGAGTCCTCCCAGGCTTCTCTGTGAAGACTCCTGTGAACTCGCTGAGCACCCCCATCAGCTCAGATCTCCTCTGACTGTGGGATAGCTCAGGGTTAACCTCTACAGACTCCAGGGTCTCCATATACTGAGCCCCAGCCCCCACATCTAGTGACACATCAGCCTCCTCCTCATCAGGCATGCTACAGACAGGTAAGACACAAATCTCCCTGTCATGATGAGCCTTTAGCATATTTACATGAAATACTTTGCGACGCTTTGCACGTTCATCTACAGTCACCACATAGTTAACATCATTTAGCTGCTTGTGCACGGTGTATGGTACCTCCCATGCGGTCTCTAGTTTGTTCTGTAACATGGGGACCAACACCCAAACCTTCTGCCCCGCCTCATAGGCCCTCAGTCTGGCATTACGGTCATACCAAACCTTCTGGTTGATTTGGGCCTGAGTCACGTTCTCATGGGCAAGGTTACTTAGTTTTTCCATTCTGTCCCAGAGTCACAGTACATATTCAAACACTGAGACACCCGTAGTTTTGGGATCACCCTCCCAACAGTCCTTAATCAAGTCCAGGTGTCCCCTGACCCTCCTCCCATAAACCAGTTCGAAGGGGGAGAATCCTGGGAAGGCCTGGGTACCTCTCTGTAAGCAAACAACAGATGAGGAAGGTAACGCTCCCAGTCCCTTCCTTCAGTCTCCACCAGCATTTTCAGCATTTGTTTTAATGTCCCGTTGAATCGTTTGCAGAGTCCATTTGTTTGGGGATGGTAAGTGCTGGCCACAACATGCTGAACTTGTATTTTTTCACAGAGACTTTCCATCAGTTTGGACATGAATGGGGTTCCCTTATCGGTTAACATCTCCCTGTGGAAACCCTCATGAGAAAACACAGTCAGTAAAGCATCCGCCACCTTGTCCGCTCAGATGGAGGACAGGGCTACCGCTTCCAGATATCGTGTCGCAAAGTCCACCACCATAAGGATGTACTGTTTGCCCGAGCTGCTAGGTATGGCAAGTGGCCCTATTATATCCGCAGCCACTCACTGGAATGGCTCATCAATCACTGGCAGTGGTATCAATGGGGCTTTCTGTATAGTCCCAGACTTTCCAACCCTCTGACACACTAAACAGGATCGACAGTAGTTGGCTATGTCCGTCCCCCCCTTTGGTCAATAAAAGTTGTGCGTCAGGCGAGCTCTAGTCTTTTGTACTCCAAGATGTCCAGCCACAGGAATTTCATGAGCAATTCTCAATAATTGTTCCCTAAACAGATAAGGAACCACCAGCCACTTGTCACAGTCCCAATGTTCTGTGGTATCAGTGGGGAGAGCCTCTATATACAATCTGCTCTGGTCCCAGTATATTCTCTCTTTGTCAGAAGCAGTAGGGAGTTGGTCAGCAAGACCTCTGAGCTTCTCCAGACTGATATCTGTCAGCAGGGCCTCCTGGAAGCTCTGGCTGTCAGTCTGCAGGCCCTGGTCTAGTGTGAACACCAGTCTCTGGTCTGAAGCTGAGTCTTCAGAGTATGTGGTCAGGGACCTTGGTGGATCTGCCATGTGAGGGGGCTCCTGGACCTAAGTAAGGCCCTCCTGTTCTGGCAGTTCTGTCTGAGATTCATCCTCCAGTCTATGGGGTTGAGTCTGAGCCGCAGCCTGACTCCGGGTCACAGCGGCAACATAAGTACAGTCCTGTTCCTGGGTACCCTTTTGTGCATGGGAACATTCTCCTTCCTGGCACAGGGTCTCAGGTGGGTCACTGGGTTCCACCTTGTCAGTAGTATGTATTTGCAAGGGAGGGATATAGTGAGACACCATCCTCCCCAGGTCTGTGCCTAGCAGCACATTGGTGGGAATTGCCTCTGATACTCCCACTTCCCTCAGTCCTTTCCCTGCTCCCCAGTCCAGATACACAAGGGCCATGGGCACATCTAGGCTGACCCCTCCCACCCTGGTGATAGACATAGTTTTTTCTTGGTATGATATCTGCAGGGTTTACCATTTCGGGACGCACCAGAGTTACTTGTGCTCCAATGTCTCTGAGACCAATGGTAACTTTATTGCCAACAGTGACAGATTGACAGTTCTCATTAGTCCTCACATCAGTGCCGGCCACAAATACGACCTTAGGTGGGGACCCAGACAGCTTTGTGGTGGTAATGGGGTGTTTCTCCATATCAGGGCAGACTGCGCTAATATGTCCCACTTTCTTGCACGTAAAGCATTGACGTGCATCGCCTGAGGAATCTCTGGTCCCCGGGGACCCATAGGAGGTGTGTTTGGACAGCACTGGTGATCGGCTGGCAGAGAGAGGGGGGTCCCCGTTTGGCTTACCTCCCTTCCAGCTGAATCCCGATGGCTTCCGCACCTCCGGCATCCTGTTGGCCACGTAGCGGTCTGCAATCTTTGCAGCCTCATCCGCAGTAGGTGGCTCTCAATCACACACAAATTGTCGTACATCCATGGAGCACATGTGAAGAAATTGATCCTTGACCATAAGATCCGTTAAGACCTCAAACTGCTAACAGAAAGTCCCTTAATCCATTGGTGGAACGTGGTCCTCAAAGTGCTCACGAAATCTGCATAGCTGTCAGGTGATCCACGTTGTAGGTTCTGGAACTTTCTCTGATACACTTCTGGGGTTAGGTTGTATTTCCTGATCAGAGCCTCTTGATTGCCTCATAGTCCTCATCTAGGTCTGGTGGGAGGGCAGCAAATGCCACCGCGGCTTTGCCTCTCAGCCCTGGGGTTAGATACAACGCCCACTGCTCACGGGGTAGATGGTATTGTCTGCAGGTTTTCTCAAGCCCCCGAAGAAAATTATCAAAGTCCGTGTCCTTCTCCATCATAGGGAAGTTTTCCAAACGCGGTCTCCATAGATTTATGTCCTGGGAGGGGGTTATCTGAAGATTGTTACCCCTCTCTACTTGGGCCATCTGAAGCTTGAATGCTCTCTCGCTTTCCGCCTGGGTGGCCTCTCTCTCGGACTGGCGTTCTGCAGCCTCTCTCTCAGCCTGGCGTTCTGCAGCCTCCTGGTACTGTAGAATAAGCTGCAGGCGCAGAGTGGGATCGCTTTTTCCCAGCTGTTGTAAGGCAATTTGTAAAGTCAAGTCCATAGACTCCTCAGAACGGGCAACAAAGGAATATATGATCCCAGGAACTGAAAGCCACACACTGGAGATAATTACAGAGAATCACCACACACAGGACATACAGGACCTCTCAGTAAGAAGAAGAAGAAGAAAGAAGAATTCTTCAGTACAAATCTCGACAAAACAAGTAAGACTATATAAAGATGACTAGTACAGAACTGAAACTGACTGTAACTACCGTATATACTCGTGTATAAGCCGACCAGTGTATAAGCTGACCCCCCTACTTTTGCCCCCAAAATCTGGGAAAAACTATTGACTCGTGTATAAGCCGAGGGTGGACCCCAGCACAGGTATACAGCCCCCAGCAGTGTGTATACAGCAGCCTCCCCAGTGGTATATACAGGCCCCTGCAGTGTTACAGCAGCCTCCCCAGTGGTATATACAGCAGCAGCACCAGTGGTAGTATACAGCAGCCCCAGTGGTAGTATACAGCAGCCCCAGTGGTAGTATACAGGTATATACAGCAGTCCCAGAGGTATATACAGCAGCCCCAGTGGTAGTATACAGCAGCCCCAGTGGTAGTATACAGCAGCCCCAGTGGTAGTATCCAGCAGCCCCAGAGGTATATACAGCAGCCCCAGTGGTAGTATACAGCAGCCCCAGTGGTAGTATACAGCAGCCCCAGTGGTAGTATACAGGTATATACAGCAGCCCCAGTGGTAGTATACAGCAGCCCCAGTGGTAGTACACAGCAGCCCCAGTGGTAGTATACAGCAGCCCCAGTGGTAGTATACAGCAGCCCCAGTGGTAGTATACAGCAGCCCCAGTGGTAGTATACAGGAGCCCCAGTGTGTATATACAGCAGCCCCATAGGTGTACAGGCCCCCCCCCATCAGTATCCAGGGCCCCCCCCCCCTTGCTCCGGAAACCTGCAAAGTAAAATCATTATACTTATCACTGTCCTGTCGCCGCCGTCCCCGCCGCTGCCATCGCGCTCACCCGGCTTCATCCATCTTCTTCCGGCTTCTTCCTCTGGCGCAGACAATGACGTCATTGCCTGCGCCGACCAGAGGAAGCCGGAAGAAGACGGATGAAGTCGGAGGAGCGCGATGGCAGCGGCGGGGACGGCGGCGAGAGGACAGTGATAAGTATAATGATTTTACTTTACAGGTTTCCGGAGCAGGGGGGGGGCCCTGGATACTGATGGGGGGGGCCTGTATACTCATGGGGAGGGGCGCCTGTGTACCACTGGGGCGTATGACTCGCGTATAAGCCGAGGGGGGTACTTTTCAGCCCAATTTTTGGGCTGAAAGACTCGGCTTATACGCGAGTATATACGGTAAGCTGAACAATGAAAATGATCAGTTATGGAAGTTCAAAGTAGAGATGTTGTTATGTAAGGACAATTTATGGGAAGTAATCGTTACAGATAGACCAGATCAAGATAATCAGACATGGGATAAGAATAGACAAGCGAGAGCCACCATTAGCTTATTAGTGGATGATTCTCAATTAATACACATTAGATACAAAGAATCAGCGAAAGGAATGTGGGAAGCATTACCTAAGGCTGCCTTCACATTTGCGTATGGGAAGGCAGCGTATGCTGCGTTCCCATACGCAGTCAAACGCATGCGCACTGCGTTCCTATGTTTGACATAGGAACGCATAGTGCCTGCGTTTGCTGTGTTCGGGTGGTGATGCGGAAGATATCTGCTCCCTCCAGGGTCTCCCGTCCGCACCCGGGACGCAGCATGTTGCATTTTTTGTGCGCTCGGGGACCTTGGAAAATCAGCAAGCGTCCCCAAGCGCACAAAAAATGCATTGGTGTCAATGGGTCCGCAGTGTTCTGCGCTTGACAGCGCAGGAGAACGCTGTGGACCCATTGAAATCTCTCCCGATGGCCGCCGATGATGTCACAGGAGATCACTGACGGCCACCGGGAGATCAGCTGAGCCTCTGCTGATCTCCTCTTCCCCGCCGCCGGTAATCTGCTAGCGGTGTCGGCGGGGAGAAACAGCTGATGTTTGATTCAAACAGCTGTCAAATCAGCTGTTTCTCCCCGCTGACATGTCCCGGAGCTTACCGGTGGCGGGGAGGAGGAGATCTCCGGCGCTGATCTCCGCCTCCGGCTCGCCCCCGGACACCTCCGATTGGCTGGCCGGGCTCCACTGTCTGTGATGTGTCCGCAGACGGACATTCTCCGCTGCGGACACATCAAAATGACACCGCTTTTCACGCTAATGTGAAGGTAGCCTAAACTTCATGAAAGACCTAACATGAATCACAAGTTATTTCTATTAAGAAAGCCATACAGTATGAGATTGAGTGCAAATGACGACATGCAGAAGCCCATATTCTCAATAATGATGAAATTCATGAAATAATAAAAAAAAAGGGGCTCCCCTATATTGTTGTGTCCGGCCAGGTACAAATAGGCACCTTGGGGTTGATGGCAGCCCGTCGCTGCCTGCAGTATCCGGCTGGATACAAAAATACGGCAAAGCCCACGTTGTGTTTTTTTTCTGAAAAATCCAAAAAACAATATGAATGAAAGGGACTGCATTTTTATTAACCTCTCGACCATGGTCAATGGGTTAATAAAGATGCAGTCCCTTTTCATGGGATTGTTTAATGAATTTTCAGAAAAATTTTGACATGGGCTTCGCCATCTTTTTGTATGCCAGCCAGATACAGCAGGCGGCAACGGGCTGCCTCCAACCCCCAGCTGACTATTTGTACCTGCCTGGACACAGAAATATCGGAAAGCCCATATTTTTTATTGTTTCATGAATTTCATGAAATAATTTTAAAAAAAAATGTGTGGGGCTCCGCGCGATTTCTACGTCCAGCCAGGTACAGCTAGGCAGCTGGGGACTGGAATTCGCAGCGCAGGGAGGCCCAAGCCGTCTGGGCACCACCCGCTGACAATGGCAGCCCGCAGACGCCCCAGAAGATGGCGCATTCATTGAAGCGCCATGTTCTGGCGCTGAACCCAACTCTTCAAGGGCCCTGGTGCAGTGGCTCACTGGGTAATAAAGGGGTTAGGGGCAGCTTTTTGTTATCAGCTGGCCCTAAGCCCGAAATTCATGGGGGTCATGCCACTATTAGACATGCCCCCCATGAATTTCTATTAAATTGTTTCAATAAAAACACAACACCAAGAAAAATTATTTTTGTTTGAAAAAAAACAAACAAAAGCACACTTAGGCCCCTTTCACATCAGCGTTTTTCGCTGATCGCGGCAGTTGCGGTGAAAAAAACGCAACTGCCGTGATTACCGCATAACGGCCGCGATCGCGGCACACTTGCGGCAAGCCCTATACAATGTCTATGGGGCTTGTGGTAAGTGTGTGGCAGGTGCGGCAGGTGCAGCAAGTGCGGTTTCGGCACTTGCGGCAGGTGCGGCCGCGAAAAATCCGCGGTATGCCGCATTTTTTTCGCGGCCGCACCTGCGGCAAGTGCCGATACCGCACTTGCCGCACCTGCCACAAGCCCCCATAGACATTGTATGGGACTTGCCGCAAGTGAACCGCAAGTGCGGCCGTTATGCGGTAATCGCGGCAGTTGCGTTTTTTTCACCACAACTGCCGCGATCAGCGTAAAACGCTGATGTGAAAGCAGCCTTAGGGACTCCATCTTTATTTTTTAAAAATCCTCTTTAGTCCGACGTAGTCCAATCCAGGGTTCTTCTTTAGCTCTGCTACATCTCTGGTAGAGAGACTCCACCAGAGATGTAGCAGAGCTGTGCACCCAGGTGTGGGAAAGTTCATTTGAGTTTATGCAGGCAAGCATGAACTCACATGAACCTCACAGCACTGCGCTACTTCAAATGAATAGCTGACCCGAGTCAGCTGTTCATTTGAAAATCCCGGCGGGAAAGCCGGCAGTGAGAGAAAACCTGATCAAACCGGATTCTCCCGGATTGTATCGGTCCGGTGCAATCCGGCACCCCATAACATGGGACTCTATGGTGCTGGATTGCTCTGGACCAGGGCAATCCGGGAGAATTCGGTTTTAACTCAGTTCACAACCGCGGACAACTCCCTGAGTGCCGCGGTCGGTTCTGCGCTCCCTACTGCCTGACAGCGGGATCCTCCGCTCCCCCCGCAGCTTCCCCACCTGATCCTAAGTTAGGACCAGGCGGGGGGGACCAGGGTCAGGGAGCGGGGAGGGACAGGAGGGAGCGGGGAGCGCAGAACAGGAGGAGAAAGCCGCCGGTGAAGTCTTCTCACCGGCGGCTTCCCCACCTGCATTCTCCACTCCCTGCTCCCTGGCCCTGCTCCCCCCGCCCGCTCCTAACTCAGGATCGGGTAGGAAGGTGGTGGGGGAGCGGAGGATCCCACTGTCAGGTGGCAGGGAAGCTGTCAGTGGCTGTCAACATTGTTTAAAAGCCGGCGGCTTTTTACCACTGGCTTTTAAACAATCAATTGGTGAATTGCAGGTTTTTCCTCTGCTGCCAGACCTCTTTATAGGGTCCAGCAGCAGAGGAATTACTCGCTTCCCTATTGACTTACATTGGACTCGCTAGACTCGTAACGAGTAGCGAGTGCCGGGACCTACTCATTACGAGTCTAGCGAGTCCGAATATTTCAGTAGTCGCTCATCCCTACTGGTGATATCTTCTGTAACTAAAGTCATTCACTCTCCCTCTTCACCTTTATCCGACCCAGAACATCCACAACAAATCTATACTTTGATGGCCAGACATTCTTGGCTCCTTGCTTTGCCTCCTCTTAGCCACCAATTTCCTACCTTCTTTACAAACTGTTGGGTCTGTTGCTGGACTATAACTGTACCTGCAATGTTGCAAAGTCCCCTAAAATTCTGTACCTCAGAAATAATAGTGCTACAAACAAAAATGGACCTTAAAATAAGAGTGTCAGATACATAGTATCCTAAAACATAAAGTCGAAAATTGTGACCTACAGAGTAAAGTGCCAAGAAATTGAAGTATTCCAAGCAGAATTAGTGGCCAATCAAGCAAATGTGTCCAATTGGTGCTCCACACAGTAAACAGGCTTTCGGTAGATAATATTGTAACCCCCCCACTGTCCCTGGTTTAAACTTTAGTTAGGGATACCGTTTTCTTAGATACAGTGGATACTACATTTGGTTATAGGGTAGGGTGATGTCTGGGTGCTTGGGTCACAGCTCAGTCAATGTAGTGATGAACCACCAACCTTTTGGAGAGTCCCACAATTGTTGAGCAGGATGCCCTGTTTAGGTCATTTTGACTGGGTACTTGATGTCCTTATGCTGCCTTGTGGCCTATTAGTTCTGTACTCAGAAGTCTTTTTCTGCTGGCTCCTTGTTCTGTCCCCTTCTGATGACTGCAAATCCCAAGAGCTCTAATCACCAGTCTTAGATGATTGTAGGCTTTTACTTAGGCAGACAGTGTCTGTAGTTTTCTTCCAAGTCTTGTATAAGTTACAATGGAACGATAGGTAAAAAAGATTAATCTGTATAGGCACACATGTGTCTTCAGTAATGGCTGTATACATGTGTCTTCAGTAATGGCTTCTCTAAACTAAACTGGTGAAGAAGGGAGGGGCATCCTGTACAGAGACAAACTAAGGGAGGGAGGTAGGGACAAACTTCATACAGTCTATATCTATCTAGCAACAACAGGGAATTTCCTGTTGGAGGAAATACACAATGCAGAGAAATATATTATTAAAGTGTGACATTTTTAAGTGTCACATAAGAAATATCCCAGAAATAACACAGAAGTAACCAGAAGGTACTGTCTTTGTTACTTTTTCAATTAAATTTTTTTTTTCTTTTTTTTTTTTTCTTTCCCATGTCCTTTACTTCAATGCCTGTTTTCAATGTCTTCAATACTTAAAATAACAGTGGTATGTGCAACTGCACAGTCCTCCACTCTTCTCTGCTGTCCATGTGGTGCGACTGGAAGACAATGACATAGAGGGACACTCAAACACTGTGTATAACTCCATTCACTACTAATCTTTACCACGTCTTGTATTTCACTGTTTGTTTTCTTATGTGCTCTCGCCACCAATTTTTATCACCCCATCCCCCCTCCATCACCACTCATTTCAGCCCCTCTCTCCTGTCCCACTCTATGTACAGCTCCCATGCTATCTTCAGTTTACTGAAGACTCTCAGCCCATCATATTCCAAAGTTTGTCATAATAAATCATGTCCTAATTCCAAAAACTATCTGTTCTTTCTCTTTTTACTGCTGCTCCTCTCAGGTGATATCTCTCCCAACCCTGGTCCACCCTCTGCTAACTTCAACCCCTCTCCCACCTCACACAGAAACCTCACTAACCTTATTAATATCACCTGCACACCTTCATCTCCCTCTTTTAACTGCGCTCTCTGGAATCCACGGTCTGTATGCAACAAACTTCCCTTCATTCACAATTACTTCCTTACAAACTCTCTTAACCTGCTGGCTCTCACTGAAACCTGGATCCAGGATTCGAACACTGCTTCCCCTGCTGCTATTTCTTACAGCGGCTTACACTTCTCTCACTCCCCTAGACCTGGGAACAGACGTGGCGGGGGAGTTGGCCTCCTCCTGTCCCTCAATGTACTTTCCAGGTCATTCCTCCAGCCCCATCACTCTTATTCCCTTCTTTTGAGGTCCATACCATTAGGCTATTCCATCCCCTCCCCCTCAAAGTAGAAGTGGTATACCGCCCCCCAGGGTCACCCACCCAGTTCCTCGACCATTTCTCCACTTGGCTCCCGCATTTCATGTCCTCAGATTTACCAACCCTTATTCTGGGAGACTTTAACATTCCCATAAACAGCCCCATCTCCCCATCTGCATCCCAGCTCCTATCTCTAACTACCTCTCTTGGCCTATCACAGCTCTCAACCTCTAAGACGCACAAAAACGTTAACACCCTTGACCTGGTCTTTACCCGGCTCTGCTCATCCTCCCCCTTGGATAACTCACCTCTACTCTCTGACCACAACATTCTTTCCTTCTCACTCACTAACCCTCGGCCAACACAGCCCAATCCTACCTATCACATATCCAGAAATCTACAGGCCATTATCCCTCAAGCACTCACAGACTCCCTCATCTCTGTCCCCAATCTCTTCAATCTCCTGTCCAGATCAGGCAGTAAATCACTACAATGACTCTCTCAGAAGCTCCCTGGACCAAGTAGCGCCCCTCACCTGCAGAACCTCCAAACAGAACAAAACAGCCCTGGCTCAAACCACAAACTCGATTCCTCCAGCGATGCTCTAGGAGTGCTGAATGGCTATGGAGGAAAACTCGCTCACCAGGAGACTTTATCCACTATAAATTCATGCTAAAAACCTACAACTCTGCCTTTCACCTTGCCAAACAGACCAACTTCACCACCCTGGTCTCCTCACTATCCAACAATCCAAAAAAACTCTTTCACACCTTTCACTCTCTACTCAGTCCTAAAGTGCAGGCCCCCATCACTGACCTCTGTGCTGATGACCTGGCTTCCTACTTCATGGAGAAAACAGACAACATCCGCCAGGAAATCAGCCCTCAGCCTCCAAGCGCTGCCACCCCCATTCATCCCCACATCTCCTCCGGTTCACTCTCCACATTTGACCCAGTCACAGAAGAAGAAGTCTCCAGGCTCCTTTCTTCCTCTCGTCCCACCACATGCACTACTGACCCCATTCCCTCACACCTGCTCCAGTCCCTCTCTCCAGTCGTCACCACTCATCTAACCAAAATCTTCAATCTCTCCCTCTCTTCTGGCATTTTCCCCTCCTCCTTCAAGCACTCGATCATTACTCCATTATTAAAGAAAACCACTCTCGACCCAACCTGCACAAATAACTACAGACCAGTCTCCAATCTCCCCTTCATCTCTAAACTCTTGGAGCGCCTGGTCTATTCCCGCCTCACCCGTTACCCTCCCGCTCACTCTCTTCTAGATCCATTACAGTCCTGTTTCCGCCCCCTTCACTCTACAGAAACTGCCCTCATCAAAGTGACCAATGACCTTCTGACATCAAAACGTAATGGTGACCACTCTCTGCTTATTCTCCTTGATCTCTCTGCAGCTTTTGACACTGTCGACCATGAGCTCCTACTCTTTATGCTGCACTCCATTGGCATAAAGGACACTGCTCTCTCCTGGCTCTCCTCCTATCTTTCTGACCGCTCTTTCAGTGTATCTTTTGCTGGCTCGACTTCCTCCCCTCTTCCCCTCACTATTGGGGTCCCTCAGGGTTCAGTCCTTGGCCCTCTCCTCTTCTCTCTCTACACGGCCCCGATTGGACAGACCATCAGCAGATTTGGCTTTCAGTACCATCTTTATGCTGATGACACACAACTATACACTTCAGCCCCTGACCTTACCCCTGCGGTATTAAAGAACACCAATGGCTGTCTAGCTGCAGTTTCCAATATCATGGCCACTCTCTATTTGAAACTAAACCTTTCCAAAACTGAACTTCTTCTGCTCCCCCCATCCACTAAACTCCCTAAATCGGACATCTCTCTCTCAGTTTGCGGCACCACAATAACGCCTAGACAGCAGGCTCGCTGTCTGGGTGTTATGTTTGACACCGATCTCTCCTTCTCCTCCCACACGCAATCTCTCGTCCGCTCCTGTCGCTTACACCTGAAGAATATCTCTAGAGTCCGCCCCTTTCCCACCCTGGAAACAACAAAAACCCTCACCGTGGCCCTAATCCATTCCCGCCTTGACTATTGCAACTCTCTATTAAGCGGCCTCCCCCTCATCAGACTTTCTCCTCTCCAGTCCATCCTTAATGCAGCAGCCAGGATCACCCATCTGGCCAATCGTTACTCAGATGCCTCTGCTCTGTGCCAGTCATTGCACTGGCTGCATGTATACTACAGGATCAAATTCAAATTGCTTGTTCTCACCCACAAAGCTCTTCACAGAGCAGCACCCCCCTACCTCTCCTCCCTCATCTCTGTCTATCACCCCACCCGCTCTCTACGTTCCTCAAATGACCTTCGACTAACATCTGCACTAATCCGATCCTCCCACTCCCGGCTCCAAGACTTCTCCAGAGCTGCACCAAACCTCTGGAATGCTTTACCCCAAGAAATCAGGACTATCCACAACTTGCATGGCTTCAGACGATCCCTAAAAACGCATCTTTTTAAGGCGGCCTAATAGAAGTCCATTGTACTGTAGACAGTGAATGGGCTATCCCTCTGGACATTACTCTTCTACAAACTCCACCAAACCATAAAGGTCTACACAGACTGTATAATGACCATCCATGTAAGCTTAGCCCTATGCCCCATTTCCTCAAGATGCCTGGACCATCAGTGCAATAAGCCCCTGCACCTTGTGCAACCACTATCCCGTTGTAGATTGTAAGCTCTTGAGCAGGGTCACCTTCATTTCTTGCTTTATTTATTGTATTTTTTTTTCACATTGATTCTATGCCTATTGTTTTGTATCCAATTATTGTACTTTATTTGTTCTCTACTCTAATTACTTACTGTATATTTTCTGTACTCTAACCCTACATTGTAAAACGCTGCGGAATATGTTGGCGCTATATAAATAAAGCATTATTATTATATTATTATTATATACAACAGGTTGTTCCGATTCGTGGGACACAAGACTACCCATTTGAAATCGTCAGATTTCACAAGTCTTTGTATGACGTAAGGAGTCAATTTCGTCCCTCGACGTCATGAAACCTGTAATGAGAGTAGAGAAAAACACAAAAATGCAACAGCAATGCAGTATTCAAGTCCATACTTGCAGTAAAATGTAGTCCTTGAATGAAAAAATAAAAAATTTAAATGAAAATGAGTCCAAAAGGAAAAAAAACATCTTCGGATTGGGAAACCGCAACATGCCAACTCTTCCACCAACCCAACAATCCAATGGTGGAGGGTTAGTCCATTGAGAAATGTTCATAGTACAGTGACACGCTGAAAGTTCTGTGTCCAAAAACGGCATGGGTATGAGGAAGTGCGCTACCTGCAGTGACAGAGTCAAGCAGCAAGTTCAGTTCATGTGACTTCCGTTCGAAGGAGGCAGCAGGTAATGAACCAGGAACGAATGCCAACCTGCATGACGACTGACCAGGTTGGAAGGTGTCCAGGTTGATGGGACCTCGACTTCCATACTAGTGGCTTGGACAAATGGCTTGTGATTCAGGTTGGTCGAGATCCTTCCCAGACTCAGATTTTTTTGGCTCAGGTTCATAACTGACAATGGTAGGGTGGAGATTGTTGTGCAGACAACTTGGGAGTGACGACCTCGTGCTGTGGACAAGATTGAGTGTTGTCCTGAGTTCCTTTCTCCACTCAACTCGCAGGTCAGTGGAGATGAGATGTCACTGTTCAGGTGTGGCTCTTTTGGTTTTAGCTGTTAACGCCGAAGCACAGAGTTCCAGCTTTGGTATAGTACATGCAGGTTTTGAGCCAAGCTTGATCTTGTCCAGGGTGAAACTGCGATGTACCTTTTTGCCGGTCTCTGAGGTTTTCAGGCAGGCGGCTGCAGCTGTAGCCTTCATAGATGCATTGTAGGAAACGTAGGTTTGTCTCCTGATGACAGCTAAAAGAGTCTTCAGAGAAACTTGATGCAGGACTTAGAGTTGCTGTAAGGGCTTTAGAGACTTCTTCCCTCACCTATGTTGTCTCTGAGATTGCAACATAGTGTTCCTGTCGGTGCCCTGAGTAGCAAACTGTCTCAGCAGTATCCTGTCTTTAAAGAGGACCTGTCACCAAACCAGGCATGGTGATCTAATTACAGCACTGGATGCAGCATGTCTGCTGTATCCAGGCAAGGGGTCCCCCAGTCATTGAGCCCCCCTGTACCCTGAGTAAATACACTTAGAAAACTTACATCCTGCAGCCAGAAAGGAGGTGGCTAGAGGCTGGAGCCGAAGCAGTGATGTCACTGCAGGAGGCGAGGCGGCCAGCCTCCTGCTCTGACATCACCACCTTTCCCCGCCCTGCTCTATGTTAACCATAGAGCAGGGCGGGTATAAGTGGTGATGTCACCGCAGGGGGCAGGGCTAAACGGCCATTTCCAAAAAAAAAACAAAAAAAACTCTGTGTTATGCTGCAGAAGAGGGAGACAATGATTGGCAGCGGTGGGCAGATTAAACAGGCAGGGGGTGTGAATCTGCCCTTCGGCTCCAGCCTCTAGCCACCTCCTTTCTGGCTGCAGGATGTAAGTTTTCTAAGTGTATTTACTCGGGGTACAGGGCGGCTCAAGGGCTGGGGGACCCCTTGCCTGGATGCGTGTGTAGTGAGTATCCTAGGTTAGGGCCCCACCTTAGGAACTGTACGGTATATACTCTTTGGCACCATCACTCTCATTCCTTAAGTCCCCCTTGTTCACATCTGTCAGCTGTCAATTTGCCTCCAACACTTTTCCTTTCACTATTACCCCATTATGTAGATAGGGGCAAAATTGTTTGGTGAACTGGAACGCGCAGGATTAAAATTTTGTGGCTGTAGCTGGCAGCTGTCGATTTTCCTCCAACACTTTTCCTTTCACTATTACCCCATTATGTAGATAGGGGCAAAATTGTTTGGTGAACTGGAACGCGCAGGGTTAAAATTTCGTGGCTGTAGCTGGCAGCTGTCGATTTTCCTCCAACACTTTTCCTTTCACTATTACCCCATTATGTAGATAGGGGCAAAATTGTTTGGTGAACTGGAACGTGCAGGGTTAAAATTTCGCCTCACAACATAGCCTATGATGCTCTCGGCGTCCAGACTGTGAAAAATTTTGTGGCTGTAGCTGCGACAGTGTAGATGCCAATCCCGAACATACATATACACATTCAGCTTTATATATTAGATATGTATGTATATATATATATATATATATATATATATATATATATATATATATATATATAGATATATATATATAGAGAGAGAGAGAGTGAGAGAGACTGCTACGCTGTACATATAATATAGAGGCTGCTGCTGGGCTGTAAATATAATATAGTAGCTGCGGGCTGTATAGATTTGGAGGCTTTGCTGGGATGTATATATTAGTTGGAGGCTGTGGCAGCCCAGCAGCAGCCTCCATATAAGAAATATAGCCAAGCACATCCTCTATATTATATATACAGCACAGCCTCCATATTATATATATATAGCACAGCCTCCAAATACTATATACAGCACAGCAGCAGTCTCCAGACAATATATAACCTCCATATAGCCCAGCACAGTCTCCATAGCCCAACAGCAGCCTCTATAGCCCATAACAGTCTTCATATAGCCCAGCACAGCCTCCATAGCCCATCTGCAGCCTCTATAGTCCAGCACAGCCTCCATAGCCCATTAGCAGCCTCTGTAGCCCAGAACAGCCTCCATATAGCTCAGCACAGCCTCCATAACCCATCTGCAGCCTTGATAGCCCAGAACACCCTCCATAGCCATGCAGCAGCCTCCATATAGCTCAGCACAGCCTCCACAGCAAGTACTGAGCTCTCTGCTTTCACAGACCTGCGATTGTGAGCAGAGAGCTGAGAACTAGGAGCCAAAGACACAGGCAGGAGGGATCATCTGGGGCACATAGGAGCCTGACACTGTGCGATCTGCATGCACAATGTCAGACCTAATGTGCCTGCTACTCTGTATAGTGACAGGGAGGGAGTAAGAGGGGAGAAAGAGGGAGGGAGGGGGAGGTTTTGGCTTAGAGCAAACTGTGGAGTAATAAAGAGAAATCCAGCCCCTCTTATGCTAACTGCTGCACACTCCGTTCACATTTTCTAAGGACTTCTATGACATTTATCTTAGCAATCATACATGTAATCACTGAAGTAAAGGTATGATTGTATTCAGTATCCCAGAGTCTGTAAGGTAGTGGCCTCACTTTATAGACCTAAAACCTGCTAGTTGGTTCTCTTTAAATGGAATCCCAGCAAAGTCAATAAGTTTGAGGAGTCGAGGATATTGAGGAGTCGGATGTTTGGCTTAGTGACTGCACAGTCATGGTTGAGGAGTCGGATGAAAATTCTGAAAACATGCACTGTTTGCGGCCCTTGAGGACTGGAGCTCCATCCAACCTAAGGGGTTAAACGGTCAAAGTCAGCACAGGGCTGTGGAGTCAAAGTTGTGGAGTCAGTGTGCATTTTGGTGGAGTCAGAGTTGGAGTCAAGGAAATTGAGGAGTCGGAGTCAGATGTTTGGCTTACTGACTTCACAGCCCTGGGTCAGCACCAACAACGATCGTGACTGATGCAGCAGGGTGTCGAATATAGTGTACAGCCGACAGCTGCTGCATCTTCACCCATCAGGATATGCTATTCGCTTATATCTTAGGTAGGATTAAAGTCGCATTGGTGGTCACTGATAAAATTAAGTTGGTGATTTTTTGCAGTTTCTCAACACTCGAATTGTCTACAATATGCAATTATTACCCCATCAACTGCTTTGGTCTAAAATTCCAATTGATTGTTGATTATTTTGCTTACATGACTGATAATTTAGTATAAGTCACATTTAAGGTCAAGTAAATAACTGTAGAGAAGAATATAGCACACAATCAGTAGGCAAAGGCAGGGTCAGGTCAGGAGGCAGCAAAGTTCAAAGTTCACAAGAGGCAACAAAGTCCAGCAAGCCAAGGCCAAGGGTCAGCACATAGGAAAATAGCAGAAAAACAAAAATCCTACACCGGAGCAATGTTAGAATATTATGAACGCAGGACTAAAAGTCTGCATATACAACAACCTGGTGAATCCTGACAAACTATATACAACGGGTGAAATAAGTATTGAATACGTCACTAATTCTCTAATTAAATATATTTCTAAAGGTGCTGTTGACATGAAATTCTCACCAGATGTTGGTGCACTAAAGGGCAAAAGGGTAACAATGTATTAAGCTTTTGACTTCCAGGCTTCATATCTCACTATATACTGCTTTGAGTGTGAGACTACCTTAATTTTATAGACAATCATCTTGGTTATCTCATACATAAATTTGACTTGCAACTACTTAGCATATGATTAGTTATGCAGATTCTTGCCATGTCAGTGCATTGTTACTGTTTTGCTCCAAAATATTTCCATTAAAATTTTTGTTACTATTTTGGAAATCCACCTTTGGCTTTCAACACTGCCTGAACCTTCTGGGCATCTCTCCATCAGATTTAAGCATTTTTTTTTCTGCTACTTAAAGGGAAACTGTCAGGTCGATTTAGCCTCCAAACCTATAACTACCTGTCCCTGCAGCTTCCAAGCACATCCCTAACCATCCCTGTCTGACCTAACAGTGTCCTATATTGGCAAAAATGGGTTTGATACCTACATTCTCCTGTCACTGCAGCATCCAGTCTCCACACAGCGGATGGTATTCAGGGCTCTGTCTCCTCTCCTGGCTTTTGTTAGCATGCCCTGCTGGGCATGAGAAGAGAGCCCCCTGGTGTGCTCCCGATTCCATATTAATGCCCCGTCTCTGTGTATGATGCAGCCGGTGGTACATCACGTCTGCATCTATGCATTACGCAGCCATGCCATATAAATTTCCCTCCTCTGTGAATGATGCGGCAGCAGCCACATCATTCCTGCTTCTGCGCACTGCGCAGACATCCGAGGTGTAATATCCTGACTCTGTGTATGACGCGGCCGCGGGTACATCACTTCTGCATCTATGCATTATGCAGCCATGCCATATAAATTTCCCGCCTCTGTGAATGATGCGGCAGCGGCCACATCATCCCTGCTTCTGCGCACTGCGCAGACATGCGTGTAATGTCCTGCCTCTGTGAATGATGCGCGCCGGCCTCGGCGGTGACGTCATTTCGGTTTCTGCGCAGTATACGTTTATTCACATAGGCGGGACATTGCACCACAGATGTCCTTTCTGCTGCTGCAGTGACAGGAGAATGTAGGTATCAAACTCATTTTTCCAAGCCAATATAGGACACTGTTAGGTCAGAAAGGGATGGTTAGGGAAGTGCTTGGAAGCTGCAGGGACAAGTAGTCATTGGTTTGGGAGCTAAATTGACCTTACAGGTTCCCTTTAAAGTGATTATGCAGGATTGTATTTTATTATGTGACTAAAAACTAACAAACAGGCAGGTGGTTGATAACAGAGACAACTACCTGCCTGTTGTACCTGGTGCCAGCAGAGTGCCACTGCCTGCTCCTGCCTGTGATTCAGCTCCTCATGTCCACAAGGCAGCTCTTTTTCTTCCGGGCTGCTCTGTTGATGGGATGTGACTGCCAACATCATGTGACAAGCCCTTCCAGGGCCTTAGGATACTCGGAACTAGACTTTGAGGCTTCATGGGAGTTACAGGGGTCGAGTCTCGGCTCCGCGATCTTGGTGGGGTCTTTAAATGTTTGGGGAGGGTGGCTCTCTTCTTTAGGGAAGGTCATGAGGACAGGGAGTTTCATTAGGGAGAGGATGACCTCACCTGGGGATAACTGTTTTACGTGACTACACCCGCAGGTTGCAGCTATAGATGGCCGCCGTGCACGACAGTTACTCTGGGGCTGATGGTAATGATGCAGCAGTGTTGTAAAGCCCTCTATGGGTAGGGCTGACCTCTAGGGCAGCAGATGTTACTGAGTGAGTTGGTAGCTATGTTCCAGCACAAGGCTTACGACGTATCAAGAAAGGTCACGGACCAGCGGGTTGCAGCCCTTAGATGTTTACTCAGTCACTGTGCAACAGTCTGCTGACTGCTGGGTTCTTGGAGGCAGGGATCAAGCTACTCCCGGGTAGTGGGATGACACTCAACCGGTACCCCTTCTCTCTGTCTTTTCTCGGCCATCTCACACTGTACTTGCTTTGCCCTCCTGCCTTGCACTTTGCTCACACAGAGGCCCTAGTCAGTGACTGCGGGTCACTCCTGGGATTATTTGAAGTCTGTCCCCGGACCCTACATGCCCACCTTTTCAGTGGATGTGCGCGGTATCGGCTGAGGCACCTTGGAAATACTGCAGCCTCGGGGATTGCTAGCTGAGCCTGGTCTTCTCCACTAGTCTTGGGGTCCGGTGCCACTGTTCTGCGGCCTGGTTTCTCCACTGCCTGTGGCTGGCAATGGATGTGAACCCCACTGGTGGATTGCTCACTACCCGTGCCTCTGGGACCCCCCTTCCTCCTGGAGCACCCTGGTTCTCTCCTTCTGCTCCTCAGTCAGGACTTAGGATGAGCTCCCACCAGCTCCAGTTCTCTGGATACTCCTCTCAAGTTCTTACTCCTCTTCTGACAGGCTTCTTTCCACTAGCTTCCCTCCAACTCGACTGACTTCTAGATCTTTCCTTGTGTTATTTATACCCTCTGTCATGTGTCCCACGTCATCTACGTGTGTTTTTCCTGACTTCACTCCTTCCTAGGTGCTCTCCTTACTACTTCCTCTCCACCCATCTCCACTACCCTGGTTCCTCCTTCCAGACAGGATCAGGACTGTGCTATCCCGTAGGAGCAATCTCACCCTAATCCTGACCTGGACCTAGTGTAGTGCGTGGCCTGGGTGTCCTGATGCCGGTCTGTGCCCCCCTTACCCTAGAGTGAGGTACTACACCTCAACAGGGGTGCAGTACTGAAGTGGCGACTGGATCCGCTGAGGCGCCACACATTCTGATTGACATCTGGCTTTCCACAGTTAGGCAGCAGGGAGCTGGCTGTCAATCAGTATGACATTGGCAGTCATGCCCCATTGACAGCAGAGGTGAAAAGAAGCCGATGAATCTCTGGCAATAGTGATCCTTGTGTCACGATGGTCTCTTACTTTGGATACTTGTGACAGTTTTGGGATCTGTGTCTCATTCCTGTATTGAGACTTCATATTAAACGTGTTTCTTTTCTTTGGCAGTTTAGGAGTTAATGTCAGTTTCTGTTGCTAGAAAGCTAACTAGTTCTTTTTCCAGGAGTGGCTACTTTGTGATCACTCTCATCCCCTTTTTATGATCAAACATCCAGCATCCTTTGCTAGTGATATAACTTGATTCTTGGCCTGTCCACCTGTGGTGAGGGTGCAATTCTGGAGAGCTGACTACTGCCAAGCTATCCGCTGACAAGGAGCTAGGCAGCAGGCATGAAGTTATTTGTTGCTCCCCTGTCTGTCTTTCCTTCCCCTCTTGTTGATTTTAGTGCAGCGGTTGGGACTAGTGCTTTCACCGACCATTTCCCTATTGAGGGCTAACATCAGGGCCAGCAAGGGACTAGGTATCCTGTTCGGCAATGGGGTGAAAGAACGCATATAGGGACCGTAGGGAGATCAGGGCAGAGCTGCAGGTGAGTACAGGAGGTTATCTCTTACCTGTTAAATAAGAGCAGGATCTTCAGCTGTATTTGTCACCCCCTTCCCCCGGGGTCTCCCTGTCTGTTGTTTGGTGTAATGCGCGAACACTATTGGTCCATGCGTCCATGTCACGCACTGTTTCTGAGCCCACCTGCATCTAGTGTGACACCTTGAGATCAGCCTTTGGCAACAACAGGCAGGTAGTTAGCATTTACATACGTTAGTGCGCTTAGGCACATTGTAATAGATCCTGGATAACGATTTAATTAAAAATAATTTATTTTTGGTAAAAAAAAAAAAATAATAATTTTTGCAATTGGATTAAAGTTATAGGTAGAAGAAGGCAATGGGATTGGAGCAACGTTGGTATAAGTAAAGACACTGGAAGGTGAGTATATGGCCGGGGGCTGGGGCTCACATTTACAGCGCCACTTCCAGTGATGAATAAGAAAACGCTGGAGTGGAGGTTGATTGATTTTCTTGCCACCATCCATGTTCATCTATATATTTTATTTCCATGCAATATTTTGGTAGTCTGTGTATGGATTTGTGCCCGATTTGTTCCATAATTCCCCCAGCATTCCTTTATTTATGGTACTTCACTTTCGTTGTGTGAATTTCAATGATGGTAACTGGATGCATGACCCGGTCATAAATCAAAGATACTATTTATTTTTCAATTTTCAATGTTGTGCTTTTGGCTGAACATCTTTCAGCAACACCATTATGTACCTGTAGGTTTTGTTGAAAGGCAAACAAGCAAAGAGGCTCATGGCCTGTGCCTAAAATAGCAAAACTCCACCAAAATACTAATTCATAAATCCTGAAAATTTCCAGACACATTCGGTGAACAAAGCAGCCTTTGTTGTGCACTGGTTTTCTGCAGACAAGTACGGAAACATTTGAAATGAGATTAAAAGAAAAAGGTTTCCACATGAAACGTATTCCACGCTGGGCACGGAAAGCATTGGCTTTCTTGAGGAAAAAAATGCCCCGCTGCCGGTGTAATCAGATGCTGGTGCAGAGAGCAACAAATTACCATCCGTTATCTATTAAGGACAGAGGACTTCAGGAACACGTATAGTATGTGAGAAAAAAAGAGCTAAAAAAGACAATAATAGCCAAAGATGTGAACCAGGTGCTGGCTGGTGGAGCATGTTCGGTGGCAGCCCTGATGAGCGGAGGGGGGGAGGTGTTCGGGGTGGGGAGGGGGTGCTATCAGATCCGGCCGGGTGAGAGCAGAGGGGGGGTGCTATCAGATCCAGCTGGCCCATGTCATTAAAGGGGCGGCCCTAAATTAGGGCAAAACCACCAGCGTGGGGGGCGCTTGCCCTCCTGCCACCTGGGCCAGTCCGCCCCTGATGTGATGACATAGTGGTGACCGACCTGAGGGCAAAAGTGTCTCGCCCCTGGCGAGGACCATGGGGTACTCGGAGCCGGGCACTCTTGTCGTTGTCTGGGACTGTTGGATGTCACAGTGGCATGACCCGGTTCGTGATCCCCTCGTCAGGCGAGCAGTACAAAGGGGTTTGTAAGTGGATTAAAGGAAAATAAAGATAAAAATAAAGTTGTGATGCCACCTGTGGTTTGTGGACAGATGTAGCCACCACTGAGATTGCAGCTGAGTTCTTGCACCCTCCACAAGTAGGATTGGCCCCAAATGTCCTTTGGGTAGTCTCCTGCTGCCAGCTCACGGAATCGGTTTCCACTTCTCAATCACACAAACAAAGTATCACACAGTTCTGAACTTTTACTAGGTTTACTTCTTCATTCGTTAGATGCTACAGCATGGTTCAGTACAACAGCGGGTTCGGCTACAGTATTGTGACACTCCCACTCCAGGATCGGTGAAGACTCGGTACCGGGCAGCTGCCAGTTGTTCTCACGTCTTCACTTCTCGGTTCTTTTCACGGGGACAGATGGGGGCCGAGACCTGGTCCCGAGACCCTGGCGGTGTCATTTTAATAAAGGGGGCGATGTTAGGGAAAGTCTGAGGGGATAAAGGGTATTTGTGACGCCACCTGCGGTATGCGGCCAGGGAGGCTGCTGCTGCTGCTGAACCTCTGGGGATAATGACCAGCAGCTTAGATAGTCCCGCTCCCCGCAGGTGGAGCACATTCCCCAGCTGCAGTTCTGTTACTTTTACGTCAGGTGTTAAACATGGCCACCGGGTACACTCTCTGCCAGTCTCTGGTACTTTGCGCCTTATCCAGAGTCGGGTTAGTGTAGTCAAACCACAGTTGGTGCCCTTTCTCTACTTTCTCTCGGTGTCTCAGTCTCTGGTGGGTCTCGTCTCTCGGTGTTATAAGGGGTAACTTTCATCTGAGGCGAGCGGGTCATCGCTCTGCTCCCCAGGCTCTCAACGCCCTCAGCTACACAGAGCTCAGGGACTGGTAGCCACGGGTGCTTCTGTGTGCCTTGGACACCATTAGGATCCCTCCCGAGCACTGCTCCCTAGTTCGACCACCTTCCCAAATATGTGTCGAGTGTTCGGCTACAGTTCCTGTTAGAAGTCTGAGGCCTCCGATTTCGGCTCAGGCTTGAAGCTTCTGCACCATCTGTAGGGCTGGTCCCTGTGTCCTCCACCAACCCCTCTGTCTCATCAGATTCAGGCGTACGGGGGTTGATGCCTCGTCTGCACCCTCAGGGCTCTTCTCTCCGTCTCTACCAGGCTGTTCTCTCCCTCATGTGGGCAAGCGGGGTGGTATAGCTTCTACCCACGGGAGTCGTCACCAAACCACCTCTACACTCCCAACTACCACTCCTCCGCCAGTTGATGTTACTCCTCTGGTCTCCTACTACTGAACTAACTTCTCTCATCCCCCTTTTGTTGCCCGGGCCCTCCCTCATACCATCCCAACACCTGGAGAACAGGGATACTACACTTCATAACCACAGAAGTGTAGTACCTCTGGTGGCAGTTTGTCTGGAGGGGTGCAACATTCCCCCTTGGCAGAATAAGCTCGTCCCCGAGCGACCCAGTACCTCGGACACATCTAAAAACTTTCTTTTTAATATGCATGCATTCAACAATGACATAAGCAGTACTTTTCTTCCCTTTCGGAGGCACGGTTCTTAAACGTCGCATAGCAAAGTCTAGTGTCAAATAAAAAAAGATAAAATGTCCATCACGATTTCAAATAGAAAAATAAATTAAAAAAGTGCTCATTAAGATAAAAGTCACAGTTCACTGAGCAGCATCCCCTACTGGAGCTCAAGAACAAAACAAGTCCTGGTCAAAGTCCTTCGCCTCTCTGTACACTGTCCATGGCGGATTAACTATTTACATGCTATAATTTACATTTATACAGTACGACAGCACTCCGGTACCTAACTAACTGAAATATACATATATCTTCACAAGAAAACACAATAACTAGTATTTACAGTACATTCCTGGTCTCCTTTAGGGTTCGGGCGACTTGCCTGCAAATTGTCCTTCCCTGCATTCCCCTAAGAACCCCATTTACATTATGTTAATGCTGGTGGGCACAGTTTAAAATGCCCAAAGGGGGTGACAGGTTCCCTTTAAAGAGGACCTGTCACCAAACCAGGCATGGTGATCTAATTACAGCACTGGATGCAGCATGTCTGCAGCATGCAGGCAACTTTTTGGGCTTCTTGAATCCAGATTAAATATCCAGTACGATTCTTTTGTCAATAATTTGCGTTTTATATCTCCGCCTCTTGCATATGGAAAATGTTTTTCAATACCCAAAAGTTAGAAATCACAAACTTTAAAAGCATCTCGGTGGGCACTTGGCCCCGTCAGAAGCGTTTCGTTATAAAACTTCATCAATGACAGACAAATGACAAATGACACACAACATTTGACAGCATGTCGCTCAATAATAAAATGCTATGCAATTGCAAAAATGTTTCTACTGGTGTTATCTGAATTAAGTATGTCTCGTGCCAAGGGATTAGGGTACTCGATCTCGGGCACACTGATATGGGGATGTCATGGGTGGTCAGTGCTCGAGTCTGTGCCCTTTTTTTTTTGTTTTGGTGGGAAAAGAGTTATTGTCAGTCGTGACGCCACCTGTAGGTCCGGTGATGGCACCGGTGCTGCTGGGACCTCCGAGGTGATAGGCGGCAACAAGGTGTTGTAGCTCTCTACGGGAAGAACGGGATCCCCGGGGCTGTAGGGTAACAATGTTGGAATAGGGCATCACGGTTGGAATGGGGCTGCACAGTCTTTGCTGTGAGGGACAGGCCGAAGGAATGGACACTCACACAAGAAAGTCTTTCCGGTACCTTTACTGATGGTTCTCCAGGTACACATCCAGGTCTGAGGGAAACACCTTGGGACTTCCACACCGAGTGAGTTATAGGCCTCCTTGTCCTGCTCTCTTGTCTTGAGTCTGGCATGTTTGAAACCAGGTCTGACCTTATCTGCTCTTTCACACCCGTTTTGCTGCACTGAGGGCTCTCGCTTGGCTACTGCTACCTCTCTGTGGCTCCTGGCTCTCAAATGTGGGTGCTGCGGGTGTCCAGGAAGCTAAGCCTCCACGGTTTACTGAGATTCTCTGCTGGGCTTACCTCTTTCCCTTGCAGACTCCGACTCCAGTGACCGGTGTTCTCCTGTGGGTAAGTCGGGATGGCTCCTCTGCCCCCACTCTAGTGTTCCTAGCCTCTGCCCTCGGTCCTCACTCTCTGGACCCTCACACTAACTCTGGCGGTGCACTGATCTCGGGCCTAGCACGGCTCCGGTGATCTCACTAGGCTCTGAGCTGAACCTCACAATTGTCCTAGCAACTGCACACTCTGGCTAACTCCACCCTGGCAACTGTATTTATAGGGGATCTGGCTTAACAGCAACCAGTGGTGCTCCCCACTACAGGCCTGGAGTGGAAGGTGTTGTGTGTAGGTGAGGTACCAGATATGGAAATCCCTAATGGTACCGTCACACGGGGAGATATCGCCGGCGATATGGCGGCGATCTCATGAATGCGCACATCGCTGCAGCGTCGCTCGTGAGACGTCACACGTAGCAATCTTACCGTCAACCCAGGTCGAACCGGCGATTCAGGAATCGCCTGAATCAACCTTGAAGCGATGTTGGCTTTTCAGATCGCCGTGTCACACAGCACCACCTCACCGTCAATGCGGCATACAGAATGGATTGCCTGAACACAGACATCGCCTGTGCCATTGCTATCGCCGTATCACACGGCTGTAGCCAGACAGATCGCTCAAGCTACATCGCCTGATTTCCCGACACTGTTGGGAAATCTCTGAACTCAGAAACAGAGATTAATCGCCGTTCAGTTGCCTCGTTACACGCAGGGGACGCACAGGCGATGTCGCTTCAACATCGCCTGAACAGGAAGATCTCGGCGATATCTCCCCGTGTGACGGTACCATTAGTGAACGAGTTGGTTCTGTGGCTTACCTGGCACAGGGCGCCACAAGTATGTCATTGTAAGGTTCATTAAACCTGGTTTCAAATTTACGTGTAGTGCAACCTACTTATGTTAAATTTATCACTGTGATGCAATTCATTTTGTATACTGTGTTTTCTGAATCACAATTAATATACTGTTTGATTTTATATTGGTTTGAATGATCAGAATTGTAAAAATCAGAACTGCAGTTTGAATGAGCACATGTGATATCTCTGTGAACCACATTTAAAGGGAACTGACCCCTCAATCACCCCCAAACCTCTGAATACCTGTCCCTGCACCCTCACAAATCATTTCCAACATTCCTCTTGTGTTGGAATTGCTCCCTATAAAATATTAAATCGAGCATTTTATACTGACTGAAAGTGCGACTTCTGCTCCCTGAATAAGTCTTACGGGCGTTCCCTGTGCGCTCCTAAGCCTGCCTGAGCCGCTCATTATCACGCCTCAATGGGCGTGATAAGAAATCCAAGTCCTCCTCACCCTGCTGTATGGGAGTAATAGCCGGTGTGAGGTAGCAACCCGGGGAACTCGCTTGCTGCATGACGACGCAAACATGTGCTTATAAGTTTTCAATGACTACCCGTTTATTTCTCACATACAGTCATAACCTGGGTAGTACATTAAACATTGAACATAAGCACATCACATAATACATTACATTACACATATTACATATAACATAGAACCCCTACATTCACCATAACTATCTATCACCGGGACCTTTGTGACCTAACCGTCAGTCCCAATGGCGGATAACTCGTGGATACCTCATGTATGGCCCTTACATCATCAGCCATCATGAGTCATCCACGATACACCACCTTTCCTTTGATCACCCAGGGTAATTTTACATAAGCCCTGTTGACCCATCACCCAGGGTAATTTTACATACGCCCTGATGATACGCATAACATTTACATAATAAATAGTAATCTACACTTATCCACGGGCACTTTAATACTAGCCCATAGTACAGGATTCCGGCCTGACCGGGCTCTTACACACCACATGTGATCCATCCTAACACCTCCAAGGATCACATACGTCCTCACACACGCTCACAGCCCATCATAATACATTCATGGACTGCGGGTCCTCTGGGTCCATAACAGGGATTGGACAACCTGAGTACATCGGGTAAACCCTGCATCACCCAAGCCTCCTCACCACGTGTTTTAGGCCCAACAGCCGCCACCAAACCCCCAACCTGTGGCAGGTCTCCAGGTCGACGACTGTGCCCCACGCCTGAGTCGAGTGCCCTCCAGGATAGCCTTGGTTCCCCAATTCAGGAGCCCTCTTAACCCCTGCGTCTGGCCCCAGGTTCATACACACAGTTAGAGGCACTGCTAGAGGGACAGGTACCCGCCGCATGCAGCGGGCCAAGCCTCCCTCTCGTCCCTACGGGACGGACCGCATCCAATATCATCCACAATGTCTGGGTCTCTCCCACCGACCTCATACATGGCCCTTTTAGCTGAGCCATAACATACACATATACTTTAGTCGGACCCAATGACAGCTATGCCCGCCTGGCATGATTCACACATGGTACACAGTTCATTCTAGCATATGAGAACTACTGTCTTACCGGGCACGGCTCCGGGTCTAGCAACCTGAGTCACGGGTCCACCAAGCATCCCCAAGGGGCTCCTTACCGGACGTATCTCTCCAAATGTCCGGATCAGCATCCACCTGGGTCAGCCACGACTTCCCCACTCTAGAAGCCATAACGCCCCATTCCCGGCCACTGGTATGGAGCTGGCATGCTCCCTTCACAACCACACATCACAGAGCTCAGGACTGCTCTCATTCCCATCCATCTCTGATCTGATCTGGTCTGGTCTGGTCTGGTCTGATCTCTGTCCTGTTCTGATTCACACAGCACCTGGCTAGCTCTTATCGTAGCTGCCACACCCACACTGACACACCCACCTAACACGTCCACACTGGCTGTTAGCCTTTAGCACACCTTGCTCTTTCAGCCGCTCATTAGTCTCATGATTACTTTAGCTATTAACACACTGTGTACCATGTGATGCACCCCGGCCATAGGATCATGCCGGCTGTGCCTCACACCCGTATGACGCAAATGGCGTCATATCCGGGCAGGATGACGTTGGTACACCCTTTAGGTGTACCGCCGCCCTCACCATGCGCATTGTGCATGCGCAGGTTTTGCTTTACGTCCGGGAGTGCCGTAAAGCAAAAGCCGCGCATGCGCAATGCGTACGACGTCACCATGACCGGATGTGATGCAAATAGCGTCGCACCGGCTATTACGCCCATACAGCAGGGCATGTGTGGCGCCCCGCAACGAGTGCGTCACAAGAGGGTATTGCAGCCATAAATGCAGCCGCAATATTCTGTGACACAGCAGTGATCTGGTTAACTTTGAGATCCCACCCTGCATGCATCACCTAGAACAGAGGACCAACCCAGGGTCCTGGTGGGCAGAGTGCTAGGGAAGTGTGTAGGGAGAACAGACCCTTAGTCTTAGGAGAAAGAGTCTAGAACTTGACCTGAGCAGTCTAGAACTTGGAGTAGGAGCGGGGGCTCCGCACCCCGTGCAGCCCCGGGCCGTCACCGGTCGGGTGTCAGCACCTGAGGCCTCAACAACCGGGACCAGGCATCATTAACCACGGGTTCCAAAAGACTCCCGTGCCCAAAACGTCACAGCCGATTCACTGGTACCGAAGCTGGCAGCAGTTCACCTCTGCTACGCGAACCAGAAGAGTGGAGGAGCAGCTTCACAGGAGCACCCCACCACCAGCCAACTTCCAGTCGTCTAACCAGCGGTGTACCCACCGAGGGACCCAAGGCTCCCCAGAACATCCATAACGTATAGCTTGGATAGGGATTGAAGCAGCCTCCCCGTACCCGATCTGGTATTCCTGGGCGACAATCGCAAAACACTTAGCTAGAATGGAGGAACACTTGCGGATCTCTGAGGGACACCATCACTGCTGAGTCCACCCGGTCCACTACCCGTGAACTGTATACCATGTACTGCCTGCTGGTTACAGTAAAGACCCGTTGCAGAGACTTTCTGTGTCCGTGCTTCCTTATGAACTGTCCGTCCGCACTACAAGGTAACCGCAGCTGCCGCACAACATCTTAAGCAGCTCCAGCTTCCGGGGATCACCGCTCAGCCTGTGGGGAGGGTTCCATCTTGCTGCTGTCCATCCCCCGGAGGTTCCGCAGCGTCGGTAACGATTACCGAAACTACTCATAGGTGGCGTCACGAATAAATTAAACCCCTTTAATCTGTTCCTACAAGAGGTCTTCAACTGTTGATCTGCACTCAACCGGGCCCCACTACCGGCAGGCGCGGCCCACCCGTGACAAGGAGGAAGGAGCTCCAGCCTGTCTAAACCGGAGTCCCGGCCACGGTGAGTCACATGGAGGACTTGGATTTCTTATCATGCCCATTGGGGCGTGATGATGAGCGGCTCAGGCAGGCTTAAGAGCGCACAGGGAACGCCCTGTGAGACTTATTCAGGGAGCAGAAGTCGCTTTTTCAGTAAGTATAAAAGGCTAGATTTCATCTTTTATAGGGAGCATTTCCAACACAAGAGGAATGTTGGAAATGATTTGTGAGGGTGCAGGGACAGGTATTCAGAAGCTCGGGGGTGATTATGAGGGGTCAGGTTCCCTTTAAACTTTCGCTGTAGCCAAGTGCTTTTTTTGTTTATGGATCAGAAAAAAATGTTCAGTTTTTTTATGATTCTGATCATTCAAACGGATATAAAATCAAACAGTATATTAATTGTGATGCAAATGCAAAGGACTAGCAGTTATTCCTTTACAAAGACAATTGACCCGCCCACCAGGGCCATGGGGTACTTGAACTGGGCTGCAGTTCTGCCGGGGGAGTCACAGGGGTTGAGACCCGGCTCCATGGCCCTGGGCGGTCAATAAAAAGCGGGTTGGGGAAAAATAGAAATAAATTTGGAAACCGTCATGGGTAGCCGCCGCTGCAGTCGGGACCTCTGGGGATGATGGGAGTAGCAGCTAGTATGTTGAGCCATCTACTGGTAGGTCTGGTCCCCAGGGCAACCGTGAAGTCTGTGAGTATGGTGGGTGCAACATGCACAGCTACTGGCAGCCTCATGCTGCCGGATCACAGCATCAGTATATCTCCCCTCAGGTGCAATAATTACAGTCTCAGACAGTGTGGAACTTTAACTGGGTTTACTCTCTTTACTCGACAGATGGTACAGCTTACAACATTTCAGCAGCAGCTCTGGTGCGTTTCAAGCAGCCGGAATGGTTTGTCTGCATCACCCCCTTTCGTGTCTCTTTCGGGACTTTTCAGTCTGTTCCGCATGCTAGCTACAATCCAGCGGTCACGGGCTTTCAGTGGGTGACTTTCTGGGTCCCCTAGCCATAATACGAAGGCCTTCTCTTCACTGCACCGGAGGTTGGGTCTTGGGACATAAAGACCCCGCACCCCGGCAGGATTCGTGGTTGGGGCATAAAGCTTCCTGGCCACTTCAGCAGAGCTGGCACTCTGGTTCCGGCCCAGTCCCACAGTGTCCCCACTAATCCAGGAACACCTAGACTCCCTCTGTCTTTCACCACGGTCTACAGCCTTGGAACCAGGCAAGCCCCATAGTGGCACAGGCCGCCAGGTCCGGGTTCTCTCAGTCCTGTGTGATGGTCTCACCTCTCCTTCTGACTGGTTTCGCTTTGTCTGGGTTGGTCTGGTCTTGTCGTGTCTCCTACTACTACTGCTCTTCCTCCTCTCTCTCCGCACTCACTTAAACTAGACTGACTTGGTGTTGTGTCTGTCCTTTTTGTTGTGTTGGTAGCTCCCCTAACTGGGTTCTTCTCTAACTTTCCACCCACCACCTGGCTCCTCCAACTATCCCATAGCTGGACATAGAGTACCTAGACTTAGGATCGGCAGTGTGTTGGGTATTTGTGTGGTGAGACTGACTTACCAATGCCCCCCTGCTGCTGCGCCATCTAGTGGCGAACGGTCTACCAGGGGGCCCTCACTGCAGGTGGAAGAAAGGAGATTCCAGCAGCTAAATAGGAAAGGGTTCTCTACAGTTAGAGCAGTCAAACTGTGGAATGACCTTCCCAAAGAGGTAGTGTTGGCAGAGGGTATAACAGCTTTTACAAAAGATTTCCTCAGTGCATATAACACACCAGTGGCAGAGGTATGGATCTATTAGCAGTGCCCTGATTCACGGGTCTAAAAGAAGGTATTGGAATCTGCAATACTGTAAACATGCAGATAAATCAATCACACAGCAGCCGAAAAAATAGAAATGCTCCACAGGCAAAGTAAGCCGACTAAAATGATCAGGACTATGAATTATACAACAGAATGGAGAACACACGTTACATATGCAACAGAGTAATGTTTGTGCTATAAACCTTTGATCTGGAAAGAATCGGCTTTCCTTATCCCTCACTCTCTTCAGAGGAATGTAGAAAGCGCTTTAATCCAGGTGGCACAATAAAAATGTATATTTCTGTCCGGAGAGTAGGAAAAGCTTCTTGCTGAGACAAAGAAAGATCATAAGAAAAGGGAAAAGAGAGAGGGGTTCCCCAGAGCCGCCAGTGCCCAGAGGAGTCTTACATTTCTGCCACTTCCTTCGCAATCTGCTGACTCCTCACAGCGCACACTGTGTGACCAGAAGAATGGACAAAGATTTAGGAAAATACAACGAATGCAAAAAAACACCAAAAAATTATACAGTTTCCACAATATGAAACATTTCTTCCTGACTCAAGGACAGTTGAATAATTAAGTTGTTATCCAACCTTAAGGGTACCTTTACACGCGGCTACATTTCTAGGGTGGCTACAGGTAACTTACTGGTTGCAGTGAAATCATGGAGACAAGGTTCTATCTTGTTGCTGTGTACAAATGGAATAATCTCTCCATGATTTCACTGCAACCAGTAAGTTACCTGTAGCCACCCTAGAAATGTAGCCGCGTGTAAAGGTACCCTAATATTGTAAAAAGAGAAACCCCATAAAACTACTGAGCACTTCTTTCTCCGGACAATCCAGTGCTCTCAGTCTTTGCTTAAATGACCTGAGCAGACAATTAGTGGCCTCAGTAGTCACATGCTGTATCTTGGCATGTACCCTCAGCAATAACGCCAGTAATATGTCATATGACCAATGCAGATAATGATTGACTGCATGGGTCACAAGCTGATCGAACATAAACAAAGACTGGTAGCACTTAGCAGTTGATAGGGTGAGATCGCGTTCACATATGCATTCTTTTTAATTCGGCAGTGATCCGGCTCTTTTTATTAAAACTGGAATACAAACCAGATCCGGTTTGGGCCATTGAGTTGACATGCTGTTCCATTTTTTGGGCTCGGTAAAAACGCTTCTAACCGGATCCGGCATACTGCGGCATGATTTATAATGTGTGTCAACGGGGCCAGATGCGGTTTTACTGGATCATTCATGATCCGGTGAAACCAGATCTGTCATGCCTACTGACCATGCGAGGTAACGTAGCACACATGTAAAGTTCGGGGTCCGTACCAAGCACCTGAGTGTTAAAATAAAAGACTGTGACTAGGACAAGCTGGGAATGGAGCAAAGGTTGACCACACTCTCTCCTCTGCTGCTTCATCTAAAGTCTCAGGCACTAAAGACATCCGTCAAGATGGCTGGACATAACTCTAGCAAGCTTCCAAGTAGATTATTATTATTATTTATGGAGCACCATTGAATCAAAGGTGCTGTACATTAGAAGAGGTTACATACAAACAAGTTAAAAATACAATGAATAAACTAACAGTGACAGACTGGTACAGAGGGGAGAGAGGACCCAGCCCTTGCGGGCTTACATTCTACAGGGTAATGGGAAGGGGAACAGTAGCTTGGGTCTGCTCAGGTGGTGGTGGTGGAGCACTGGATCCAATGGTGGTGGAGCACCGGGTCCAGTGATGGTGGAGCGCCAGATCAAGTGGTAGTGAAGCGGCACTGTGGTCATTGTAGGCTGTAGGCTGTTCTGAAGAGTTGGATTTTCAGGTTCCGAGTGTAGGGGCAGTCAGATGTTTTGAGGTGCAGAATTCCAGAGAATGGGGGATGCTCGGGTGAAGTCTTGCAGGCAGTAAGATGAGGAATGTACAAGTGTGGAGAAAAGAAGGAGGTCTTGGGAGGATCGAAGATTACGAGTTGGATGATATCGGGAGATTAGTTCAGAGATATATGGGGGGAAAGATTGTGGATGGCTTTGTTAGTCAATGTTAGTAGTTTGAATTGAATACACTGGGGAATTGGGAGCCAGTGGAGGGATTTGCAGGGGGCAGAACTGAAGGAGCAGCGAGGAGAAAGGTGGATTAGTCGGGCAGCAGAGTTAAGGACAGATTGGAGAGGTGCAAGAGTGTTAGCAAGAAGGCCACAGAAGTGGAGGGTGCAGTAGTCGAGTTGGGAGATGATGAGGGCATGCACTAGTAGTTTAGTAGATTGAGGGTTGAGGAAGGGACGGTTCTTGAAATATTTTTGAGTAGGAGGTGGCAGGAGGTGACGAGAGTTTGAATGTGTGGTCTGAAGGATAAGGCAGAGTCAAGGATCACCCTGCGGCAGCGGACTTCAGGTACAGGGCAAAGTGTGATATCATTTATTGTGATAGATAGATCAGGTAAGGGAGGTGCGCGAGATGGGTGAAAGATGTTGAGTTCAGTTTTTTCTACAAGAAGCGAAAGGAGAAGAAGGAGGATATGGCTGATAGACACTCCGGGATTCTGGAGAGAGGTGACATCTGGGCCAGAGAGGTAGATCTGAGTGTCATCAGTGTACAGGTGGTACTGGAATCCATGGGACTTTGAGTTGTCCTAGGCCAAAGGTATAGATGGAAAAAAGAAGGGGTCCCAGGACAGAGCCTTGAGGGACCCCAAAAGAGAGGGGATGGGTTGAAGAGGTATTGTTGGAGTGGGAGACACTAAATGTGCGGTTGGAAAGGTAGGAAGAGATCCAGGGGAGGGAAAGGTCAGTGATACCAATGGAAGAGAGGATCTGTACTAGAAGGCAGTGATCGATTGTGTCAAATGCAGAGGACAGGTCAAAAAAGGAGAACAGAGAAGTGTCCGTTAGCTTTGGTGGTAAGTAAGTCATTAGTAATATTGGTTAAGGCGGTTTCAGTGGAGTGATGGGGGTGGAAGCCAGATTGAAGGTTGTCAAAGAGAGAGTTGGATGAGAGGTGGGATAAGAGTACAGTGTGAACATGCTTTTCAAGACGTTTGAAGGCGAACAGGAGCAGTGATATGGGCCGGTAGCTGGATGTGGAGTTCGGGTCGAGAGATGGCTTCTTCAAGACAGGTGTAATTGTTGCATGTTTGAAAGTGGAAGGAAAGGTACCAGAGGTTAGTGATACATAGAAGAGGTGGGTTAGAGCTGGGATAAGCATGGTGCACAAATGGCGAGGTGCGATTTGGAGAGGAGGTATACAAGTTCTCCTTCAGTGATGGAGGGGAGGAGGGTTAGTGGGGGAGGGGAGTGGTCTGATATACATAGGGGTTGTGATGGTTGGGTAGCAAAGACTTATATGATCTGATCGATCTTGTTGGTGAAGGGTGTTGCAAAGTCTTCTGCAGAGATACGAGAAGTAGGGGGGCAGTGGGGGCGAAGGAGAAGGTTAAATGTGTTGAATAACTGCCTGGGGTTGTGGGATAAAGAGGATATGAGGGTAATGAAGTAGTTCTGTTTAGTGGTGGTGAGTGCTGACTTGAATGTGAGAAGTGCTTGTTTGAATGCTGTGTAGTCTTCTTGCAAATGTGTTTTCTTCCAGCGCCGCTCAGCAACCCTAGACTCTCGCTGCAGCATTTTAGTGGTGTCTGTGTGTTGTCTGTTGATTTGTCATGTTCTGCCATGAATGAGACTGGCAACTGCATCAATCACTGCTGTGAATGTAGAGTTGTAGAAAGTGGTGGCGTTATCTGTGTCATGGAATGAGGACATGGAGGATAGTGGTAGAATAGAGTCAGAGAGTATGTGAGTGTCAACATGAGTAAGGTTTCTGCGAGGGTGTGCAAGTTGGTGGACATGGGTGGCAGGTGAGGAGGACAAAGATGAGAAGGTAAGTAGATGGTGCTCAGATAGGGGAAGAGGGGAGGTTGTAGGGTTAGTTAGGGGGCAGAGGCGGGTAAAGATGATGTCTAGTGTATGTCCGTCTGTGTGTGTGACTGTGGAGGACCATTGAGAGAGGCTAAAGGATGAAGCAAGTGACAGGAGTTTGGAGGCTGTTGACTGGTTGGTATGAATGGGGATATTGAACTGACCTATTATGATTGGGAGAATGTCAACAGAGGGAAAGTGAAGAAGCCAGATGGAGAATTGGTCAAAGAACGCAGTGGTCAATATATGACGGCCACTTGGAAGTTTGAAGGAAAGTAATTATGAACAGAGTTCATTTCAAAGGATGAGAGGACAAGGAAGGGAGGAGGAGGAATTGGGTTGAAGGTGCAGTTGCTAGAAAGGAGAAGACCCACTCCTCCACCGTGTTTGTTGCCAGTGCGAGGTGTGTGGGAGAAATGAAATCCATCATAGCACAGCGCAGCAGGGGAGGCCATGTGGGAGGGTGTCAGGCATGTTTCTGTGAGGCCCAGAAAGGAGAGTCTGTGAGAGATAAAGAGGTTGTGAATGAAGTGGAATTTATTACAGATGGAATGGGCATTCCAGAGCGCTCCAGAGAGAGGGGGCGGTGGAGAGGGGGTCAGGGGAACAGGTTTTATATTTAAAAGACTGCGGCTGTTTCTTGTAGGTGTGGTGTGATAGGAGGGAGAAATAGTGGGGAATGTTAGCTGTGGAGGTCCTGGGTTGGGAGATATGTCACCGGCTTATAGGAGAAGCAGAGAGAGAGCAAGCACGTGGGAGAATGAAAGTGGTTAAAACCTATATCACATATTTGACCAAAAGCCTCATATGTAAGTTCCACTACATGTGGTCAAGTGTACACCATAATCTGTATTGATTCCATGTTTTGTGTCCACTGTCTGACATCCAGAATATTTATGCAATTGTCTCCAGAGAAATTTAAATTTACCAGCCTACGTTTTCCCAAAGTCTCAGATTTTTAATCAACAGCTTATAAGTAGAGAATGACAATTCCAAAAGTGAAGACAAAAATATGAAGTAAAAGATGACTGTTTGTGCTTCCTCAGCTTCATGTCATGATCATGGACAAGTTTCACTGTCCCAGTAGTTTAGTGGAAATGTGTCACATTAGTTTTTTCCTATCAGCAATTGCACAGAACAAATTAAACAGCACTTTAATGATTTTCGTTATAAATTATTTCTCATTCATATTCATTGAGACTGCAGCCATATAGTAGGATTCTTGCTGGGAGTATACATATATCATACTCTATGGTAATATATATATATATATATATATGTATATATATATATATATATATATATATATATGTACAGTCAAGCAAATAATTATTTGATCCCTTACTGATTTTGTAAGTTTGCTCAATGACAAAGACATGAACAGTGTATAATTTAAGGGTAGGTTAATTTTAACAGTGAGTTAGAATATCTACTTATATAATCGGGAGTTTGGAATTCGGGCGTTGTCGCCGAATCCCAGACTCCTTTGCGCGACTGCGAGCGATGACGCGTAGCGTCATCGCGAGCCGCAGCCGCACTGCCGTCCCCGCCACCCGCCGTCTCCGCCGCCCACCCGTCGCCCCGCCGTCGCCTCTGCCCCGCCGCCGCCTCCCCGAGGTCACCGCTGCCCCTCGCTGCTCTAGCACCGCTGGGGCCTCGGTGACGCCATGCAGCTGGAGGAGCACTGTCCTTGCGGCGACATGTAATATCCAAGATGGCGACAAAATCTCGCGAGATTTTGCCGCCATCTTGGATATTACACGTCGCCCCAGAGACTCCGCTATCCCACCAACATAGCGCCGAGGTGACCGCCCAGCGCCCCTCGGGAGATCAGCCGCTCATGCGCATAAGCCGCTGATCTCCCACCGCATATGCCGGTCAGTATCGCCGCTGCCGCCCGCTCTCCCCCGGCCGCTCCGCACTTACCCCTCCCCGCTCTGCTGACTGCACACAAACTTTCTTTTTCGAGCCGGTCATGTGACAGGCCCTCTGTGATGTCACATTAGCCCGCCCTGTCACATGACCGGCTTCAATGCCGCTCCAAGGAATACAGAGAGCAGAGGACAGGGGGACACAGGACATGGGCACACAACTGGGGCAGAGGACAAGGCGACACAGAACAGGGGCACAGGACAGGGACACACAGGACAGGGGGACACAACAGGGCCAAAGGACAGGGGGACACAGAACAGGGGCAGAGGACAATGACACACAGGACAGTAGGACACAACAGGGGCAAAAGACAAGGGGACACAGAACAGGGGCACAGGACAGGGACACACAGGACAGGGGGTCACAACAAGAGCAGAGGACAAGGGGACACAGAACAGGGGTAGAGGACAGGGACACACAGGACAGAGGGACACAACACGGGCAAAGGACAGGGGGACACAGAACAGGGGCACAGGACAGGGACACACAGGACAGGGGGTCACAACAAGAGCAGAGGACAAGGGGACACAGAACAGGGGTAGAGGACAGGGACACACAGGACAGAGGGACACAACACGGGCAAAGGACAGGGGGACACAGAACAGGGGCACAGGACAGGGACACACAGGACAGGAGGACACAACAAGGGCAGAGGACAAGGGGACATAGAACAGGGGCAGAGGACAGGGACACACAGGACAGGAGGACACAACAGGGGCAAAGGACAAGGGGACACAGAACAGGGGTAGAGGACAGGGACACACAGGACAGGAGGACACAACAGGGCCAAAGGACAGGGGACACAGAACAGGGGCAGAGGACAGGGACACACAGGACAGGACGACACAACAGAGGCAAAGGACAAGGGGACACAGAACAGGGGTAGAGGACAGGGACACACAGGACAGGATGACAACAGGGCAGAGGACAAGGGGACACAGAACAGGGGTAGAGGACACGGACACACAGGACAGAGGGACACAACAGGGGCAAAGGACAGGGGACACAGGACAGAGGGACACAACAGGCCCAGAGGACAAGGGGACACCAAACAGGGGTAGACGACAGGGACACACACCACACAGCCACACCGGACAGGGCCACACCGGACAGGGGCACACCGGACAGGGGCACACCGGACAGGGGGACACAGGACAGGAGAACACAGGACAGGGCCACAGGACTCAGGCACACGGGCCAGAGGACAGGGGGAGATGACAGGGGGACACAGAACAGGGGCATACAGGACAGGGGGACACAGGGCACAGGACAGGAGGACACAGGGGCAGAGGACAGGGAGACACAGGGGCAGAGGACAGGGAGACACAGGGGCAGAGGACAGGGAGACACAGGGGCAGAGGACAGAGGAACATGGGCAGACGACAAGGGGACACAGGCACAGGACAGGGGGACACAGGGGCACAGGACAGCAGCACAAGACGGCGGGACACACTGGTAGAGGACAGGGCCAGAAAACAGGGGAAGACACCGCACAGAACAGGGAAACACGGGGCAGAGAACAGTGGAAGATGGGCCAGAGAACATGGGAAAACAACTAACCACTCAGCCACCATATACAGTGCTAACTACTGAGACATTGTATACACTCCTAACCACTGACCCACCATACAGTGCTAACCACTGACCCACCATATACTGTCCTAACCACTGAGCCATCATATACAGTGCTAACCACTAAGCCACCATATACAGTGCTAACCACTCTGCCACCATACAGTGCTAACCACTCAGCCACCATATAATGTCCTAACCACTGAGCCACCATATACAGTGCTAACCACTGAGCCACCATCCAGTGCTAACCACTGAGCCACCATATACAGTGCTAACCACTGAGCCACCATATAATGTGCTAACCACTGAGCCACCATATACAGTGCTAACCACTGAGCCACCATATACAGTGCTAACCACTGAGCCACCATATACAGTGCTAACCACTGAGCCACCATATACAGTGCTAACCACTGAGCCACCATACAGTGCTAACCACTGAGCCACCATATACAGTGCTAACCACTAAGCCACCATATACAGTGCTAACCAGTAAGACACCATATATTCTGCTAACCACTAAGCCACCATATACAATGCTAACCACTGAGCCACCATATACAGTGCTAACCACTGAGCCACCATATACAGTGCTAACCACTGAGCCACCATGCAGTGCTAACCACTCAGCCACCATATAATGTGCTAACCACTGAGCCACCATATACAGTGCTAACCACTAAGCCACCATATACAGTGCTAACCAGTAAGCCACCGTATCCAGTGCTAACCACTAAGCCACCGTATACAGTGCTAACCACTGAGCCACCATATAGTGTTAACCAGTGAGTCACCATATAAATCCTGCAACAACACCGTCGTTTCTGGAGAGAGGACTGTACTATTCAGCCGCTATTTCTACGGTACCTGTTCATTTCTACGCACTCCCGATGCAATAGCATCGGGCCTATTTTCTAGTCAAAAATAAAATCCAGAAGATCACATTGTCTGAATTATGTAAAGTTATTTGCATTTTGCAGAGAGAATTAAGTATTTGATCCCTCTGGCAAATAAGACTTATTACTTGTTGGCAAAACCTTGTTGGCAAGCACAGCAATTAGACATTTGTTGTAGTTGATGATGTTTGCGCTATGTCAGGAGTTATTTTGGTCCACTCCACTTTGCAGATCATCTCTAAATCTAATTTTTGAGGCATCTCAGAGCTTCAGCTCCCTCCATACGTTTTCTATATTATTAAAGAGAATCTGTCACGTCAACAATCCATGTGTCACATTACATAACTGGCATCACCTACGTGTAAAGGTGCAAGCAAGAAAATACACTGTGATAAGAAGACGAGATCTGCTGTGACACTAAAGACTGAAGGAATGTAAATAAGCTACATGGCTATCAAATGAATAGCAGGACTATGTGTACAGCTAAGACAATGTGTATGTGGCAAGGAGACTTAGCAAAAACTGCTTTAGATTATAAAGAAAATTGAGTGACTTAGCTTAAGCACTGGCCACTGCTTTTGAGCCCGGTAACCGCAACAAGGTGCTCTCATCTTACCATCATACACGTAGGTGATGCCGATCATTATATAATATGTAGTCTGACTATTTTTTGACTGTACTCCCTTCCCCCACCCTGTACCCTCGCCTATTCCTCCATCTTGCTGTAGCCCAGGTCCACAGACATACCATACCAGTAGGTTTTAATTGCATTCAGAGGCATATAAACCCACACAAGCAATGACATGACAGTGTCCCTTTAAGATATGGAGACTGGCTAGGTCACTCCATGACCTTAATGTGCTTCTTTTTGAGCCACTCCTTTATTGCCTTGGCTGTATGTTTTAGGTCATTGTCGTGCTGGAAGACCCAGCCACGACCCATTTTTAATGTCCTGGCGGAGGGAAGGAGGTTGTCACTTAGGATTTAATGATACATAGCTCCATCTATTCTCCCATTGATGCAGTGAAGTAGTCCTGAGTTCTTATCAGAGAAACACCTCCAAAACATAATGTTTCCACCACCCTGCTTGACTGTAGGGACGGTGTTCTTTGGGTCATAGTCAGCATTTCTCTGCCTCCAAACACAGCGAGTTGAGTTAATGCCAAAGAGCTCAATTTTTGTCTCATCTGACCACAGCACCTTCTCCCAATCACTCTTAGAATCACCAAGATGTTCATTGGCAAACTTCATATGGGCCTGCACAGGTGCTTTCTAGAGCAGTTGTCACGGTGTAGCAACAATGCTGATGAGGGAATGGCAGGTATGAGCAGGGTGACTAGGGAAGACTAGTCTGACCCTAGTCTAGGAACCCTGAATGGCCCTGATCCCGAAGGTATCTCTAAAGGTGAGAAAGTTTGGGCCTCCAGCCTCTCCCTAAAACTCCTCCAGCCCTTCGCTACTCCCCCCTAACCTCCCTCCACAGAAATGGGATACAGCAACTCCAAAGGAAAGGACTTCAGCAACATAAACACACAGGTCAGCACAGCACGGGGCTTCCAGGTATAGAGTGAGAGTCTATCAGCAGCACCACTTGGTGGAAGGAGAGGTTACTTAAAGGCTAGGGGGAGGAGAGGTCAGGTGAGTCATACATTAACCCCTCAACCAGCAGTTGAATCTAATAGTGAATGCAGTTAATGACACAGGGACAGGACCTTCACAACTATCAACTATGCAGCTCTTAAAGACAAACATACACAGCAGCATCCAGCAATGTCAGTGGCACTGACAGCAGTGGGACTTTGCAGACATTACAGTGTGTTGAGCCCAAAAGGACGTGATGACGTAGAGTTGACTCACTAGGCCACTGGTGGTGCAGTGGTAGCTGTATACCCAATACTCAAGAGGCAGAAGAGTGACGTTAGTAAAACCAAAGAAATATATTGTAGAAAGCTTAACAAAAGAGAAAAAGGGGAGGAACTTCTGAATCGCGACACTGTACACTCGTAGTGAAGCACCGGCAGAGGTAACCTTTATACAGGTGTAGTGCCCCTGTGACTAGGTGCCACAGAATGGTATTGCATTTATTATTTCTGTGTAATATTATTGTAAGTTGCTAGTTTAGGATTTCAATCTTATGGAGTCTATTTTTACACTCACTTAGGACCGCACCACTTAGAGTAGGGGGAACTGGTAATATAGTAGGTTCCACAGGGTGGGGGCGGAACTTAGGATAGAGGTAGAGTGACAGTTGAGAATTTACCTCAGACGGTGCTAGGAAGGCAGACAGAGTGGTCAGGCCTGGCAGCCCAGCTGAGTGGAGGGTACCCCATCTTTATGTGGGGACCCAGGACAGATGGCAACGGGCCAGGGCTGGTAGGAGCCAGCTGGTCATGTTGAGGGGACACCAGTGACACGGACAACCGAGGCAGCCAGGAGTTCAGCCCTGACTGAAAAACCGATGAGCTGTAGGCCCAACAGAAACGGGTTGCTGACAGCGCCACAAGGTACCTCTCCCCTCAGGACTGAAAACCGGTTCAGGACACTAGAAGAAACTAAAAGGGACAGACAAATACTGCGGTGCTGGAAGGGAGCCTTCTGTATCCCGTTTTCGGGTTGCCTTATCCAGGCCGAGTAGTGGGCAGACCTTATCTTCTAGACACAGACCGTAGGACTGGTGGGGGAGCTCTTCAAAGGTGGTGAAAGACTGAAAGAACTAGAGTAAGAAAGAAAGTAGTAAACCCTGAAAGACTCAGAGAGGACATCTAGAGACTCCATAAGAGAAACCCTGAGTTGGTAACAACACCCTGAACCAAACTGTACCGTGTCTTGTTATGCCATCAGTCGGTACCAAGTAAAGCAAAGTTAAACTGGAACTGTTTCTGTTATTCTTCCCGCCACAGCCCGGAGGGCTTAACATCATCAACATCATCAGCAGAAGGGGTAAGAACTGCACCACCATTACCATCACTGTCCTCCCTCATCGTCTCACCACAAAAGCTGCCCTGAGGTATAGCTCCACCTGTGGGGAGCTGCACCACACTTAGCTGCCTCATCCATCACCTCAGTGGCTGGCTGGCAGCGCCGGAACCATCTTACCGGACTCTACAGGTGGCGTCACGTTCCCCTGTAAATAACCCCTTTAACCCCACTGTTTACCATCAACATCTGGTATAGTTGATCACCAGGGCACGGCACTGGGGTCCCAACCATCCATGACTCCCCACACAGTAGCCCCGGTGTCCGAGTCCCTCACCCACCCTAGCTCTGGTTGAATCAAATTGGCGTCACAAACAGGATGAACCAGCCTGGTATGGTATCTACCAGGTGAAGTGTGCCTAAGAACTTTATTACTGACTAACTGTGTGGATTACAAAAATTGAGCCGAGCCGCCATTACATCGCCTTACAAATTGAAACTGCGTCACTACAAAAGGAGAAAGAGCGGGAAGATAAGCCGCGCCCCCTCCGCTCTGCGGAGGAGTGACGGAGGTAGTGGCGGGCTCCGGAAAAGCCTGAAAGACTTGCCCATAGGAACTTTGTGGTGGCGGGGCTTAAAAGTGCAGAAAGAACTATGTGCTGGCCCAGGGGCGTGCCTCGGCCCCTCAGCATACATGGGCCATCCAAGAGGTGCCAAAAAGTCTCCCCACTCCCATTGCTCTCAATCAACCAAGGGGGCGGGTCGAGCACTGCAACGGAGGACCCAGCGAGCATGGAGCCCGGAAGAGGAAAGACCGCCGAACCGGAAAGCCTGATCCGGTTCTCCGAAGAGCCCGACATGACAGGGGAGGAGGACCAAGAGGAAGGAACAGCCGGCGGCGCAGAGGAGGCCGGGGCCCACGAGCTATGGAGGGTCGCAGTACCAGCACCAACAGCAGCGGCTGGAGAGAGAAGAGTGTCTCCAGCTGCAGTTTCCCAGGGCCACCCGGACCAGGACTTGTATCGTGGGGACATGATCACCTATGAACGCTACGCAGGTCCCCGCGGGTGGTTTGCAATCCGGGTTAGTAGAGTCGAGCAGTAAAAAGTTAACCCGGTATTGCACTGTTCAGAGTATGAGCAGAATTTGTTTAAATGCATATTTTTCCTTGCATTGCATTGTTTTGTTTTTTTTTTTCCTTTTTCAGCACTTAATGGACAGTAATCAAGGAACTTGTTACCTGGTCCCAGTTGGGCCAGTATGGACTAGACTATAGTCAAAGTTAAATGTAAAGTTATAATTAGTGCGCCTCCCTGACAGGGAAGAAAAGAAGCAATCTTATTGTTAATACCTGTTAAAAGTAAAATACGTTATAAATAGTTCTGAACTAAGGGTGGAGGAACTGGACTAGCCCCCATGCATATTAAGTCAGGAAAAGAAAGTGCCTGGGGGTGGGTTACGTACAGCTAGGCCTCCTAAGCAGATACACCCTAAATGTTCAATGTTATATGTAAAATGTATTTTTATTCCAGGCTTGGTTTAACACCCGCGGACGGGTGTGTTTCACCAAGGGGGGGTGTAGCGCCCCTGTGACTAGGCGCCACAGAATGGTATTGCATTTATTATTTATGTGTAATATTATTGTAAGTTGCTAGTTTAGGATTTCAATCATATGGAGTCTATTTTTACACTCACTTAGGACCGAACCACTTAGAGTAGGGGGAACTGGTAATTTAGTAGGTTCCACAGGGTGGGGGCAGAGCTTAGGATAGAGGTAGCGTGACAGTTGAGAATTTACCTCAGACGGTGCTGGGAAGGCAGACAGAGTGGTCAGGCCTGGCAGCCCAGCTGAGTGGAGGGTACCCCATCTTTATGTGGGGACCCAGGACAGATGGCAATGGGTCAGGGCTGGTAGGAGCCAGCTGGTCATGTTGAGGGGACACCGGTGACACGGACAACCGAGGCAGCCAGGAGTTCAGCCCTGACTGAAAAAACGCCGAGCTGTAGGCCCAACAGAAACGGGTTGCTGACAGCGCCACAAGGTACCTCTCCCCTCAGGACTGGAAACCGGTTCAGGACACTAGAAGAAACTAAAAGGGACAGACATATACTGTGGTGCTGGAAGGGAGCCTTCTGTATCCCGTTTTCGGGTTGCCTTATCCAGGCCGAGTAGTGGACAGACCTTATCTTCTAGACACAGACCGTAGGACTGGCGGGGGAGCTCTTCAAAGGTGGTGAAAGACTGAAAGAACTAGAGTAAGAAAGAAAGTAGTAAACCCTGAAAGTCTCAGAGAGGACATCTAGAGACTCCATAAAAGAAACCCTGAGTTGGTAACAACACCCTGAACCAAACTGTACCGTGTCTTGTTATGCCATCAGTCGGTACCGAGTAAAGCAAAGTTAAACTGGAACTGTTTCTGTTATTCTTCCCGCCACAGCCCGGAGGGCTTAACATCATCAACATCATCAGCAGAAGGGGTAAGAACTGCACCACCATTACCATCACTGTCCTCCCTCATCGTCTCACCACAAAAGCTGCCCTGAGGTAAAGCTCCACCTGTGGGGAGCTGCACCACACTTAGCTGCCTCATCCATCACCTCAGTGGCTGGCTGGCAGCGCCGGTACCATCTTACCGGACTCTACAGGTGGTGTCACGTTCCCCTGTAAATAACCCCTTTAACCCCCACCGTTTACCATCAACATCTGGTATAGTTGATCACCAGGGCACGGCACCGGGGTCCCGACCATCCGTGACTCCTCACACAGTAGCTCCGGTGTCCGAGTCCCTCACCCACCCTAGCTCTGGTTGAATCACAGGGATGCACCCATTACAACACCAGAAGACCTAAATGCTGCAAATCCTAGACTAGAGTTGTGACCCATACAGACCGGAGAGTAGATATGGAGACACTGTGGAATACTGGCTCTGTCAAAGAGATGAATCCTGGGAGCTCCGTTCAACCCCGTAGAGACCAGCCAGTACATGAATCTCGGACGGTTCTGTGCACAAAAGGGAAGACCTGTGGAGACAGAGGTGTTAGTATCATGCAGAGCAATGAGCAGCAGTCTTCCTAGTGCAGAGCACAGCACAGTGAGGCCAGGACAGCAGCAACGAACACAGAATGAACACAGGAATCTTCTAAGGAGGACCGGAGCATCAATATTCTCCTCAGGCTCCCAGGATCTCTCTTCAGGACCGTAACGGTTCCAGTCGACCAGAAAGAGCGGCCTTCCACTTCTTTTCTTCATGGCCAGGAAGTCCTTAACCTCATAGACGTCATCAGCAGAATTACCTGGATTCTGGGAGTAGTGACCAAGAACAACCGGCTTCAGCAGGGAGACATGGAAAAGAGTTATGGATCCATAAGGGGGCAGGCAGTTTCAAACAGTAGCACACCTCGTTGATCCGGTGGATCACTTTAAAGGGGTTGATTTAGCAAGGAGCCAGCTGGTAAGAGGGGACCTTAAGATGCATGTGCCTGGAAGACAACCATACCTTATCTATGGGTTGGAAAGGTGATGGATTAAGACGTTTCTTGTCCGCATGTGTGGCGCCCCTGCGTACAGGTGGCCACAGAAGGGTACTGCAGCCAGGCAGGTAGGACAATTGGTAAACACTACACCCTCACAGCCCACATCCCCACGCATAGAGAGGGTTCACATCCAGCTCTGAGGTCAGACACTATATGAGACCGGAGGAGTGGTGGATGAGGAGTGGGTTGGGCACAACAGAAGGTCAGGTGACTGACAGTATATAGAGAGGGGGAGGAGTGAAGGAAGTTCAGTAGGCTGAAGTAGCTGAGAAGCAAAGACCCAGGAGTAAGCCATGGTGCTGAGATGAAAAGGTTGAAGGAGATTGCACGTCCTGGAAGAGCCTAAGCTGAGGAGCGCTGACCCGTACTGAGCCAATGCGAGCCAGATGGGGGGGAAAAGCCCATCCAAGATGCTGAAACCACCAGGAGTGTGATAGACAGAGAAGGGACGGTGCAACCCGTGCCCTAGACAGCAGCTGAAGCTACTAACAGCAGGTGGAGAAGCCCTCCTAGATATCTGAAGGAAACAGAGGAAGGAGCCTGGTAGTTTAATGCTGTGGACTACTGCAGGCTGGGCTAAGGCAGAGTGTCAGCTCTGAAGGGGACCGACGATTCACCCGGTATCCCCAGATTCACTGACGGGGAGCTTTAGTTTCAAGCTGGAGTTCCTAACCCTAAAGGACAGGCAGCTAAGTGACGTATAGGACTCACAGAAGCCCGAGTCACCGCTATACTGTTCAGCGTCCGCAACCACCCGTGTAAGACGGAGAGAAAGAGTAATAGCCCAGAAAGGCACACTTAGAGACTGTGTGAGGGGTCACAAGGAGAGAGGAGCCTGGCTGCAGGAGGAAAGGGAACCCGGAAAGGAGAGTAGAAAGCAACTGTGTACTTGAACTGTGAATAACCTGTAACTTGCTTGAAGAAGAACAACTTAAGTAAAGCTTTGGAAACCCTGCATTGTCTCCTGCCTGCTTCCATCTGCAGACCCTTCCTCCCATACAGGCTTGCACTGGAAAGATCTCAACCTGCAGAGCTACAGCCTGTCAGCACCAACGCTGAGGAGAGATCCCTGCAGCTGCAAAGTAAGTGTGCTCCACTACACCAAATAGACTTTAACTCCTTACTGCCCCGGGGGATATAGTTCTCCCCACTAGAACTATACCATCCCCGCTGCCATTCCATCACCCCCGGAGGTTCTGCAGCAGCCGCGGCCCCATAGCTGGCCGCACCAAGTGGGTGGCGTCACCCGTGACATATCCCCTGTAAATATTCCCCCTTTTATTGTGCTGAGCCAGGGACACGGTCCGGACCAGGCCACCAGTGACATCCCCAGCAGCAGATCGGTCCGGCACCGAGTACCCCACGTCCCTTGGGGCTCCACAACCTGGCGTCACGAACAGGATCTACCCGGTCCAAAAGAATTGGACCTTGTGCGCCAAAAGAACTGTTTCTAGACTTTTCCCGCCAAAATCTGACCCCAATGGCGGCCATCAGGGACTAGCGCCATGTGCAGAGGGGGCGTTCCTAAGCCTCCCATCGTGGGCCGGTCCGGTCCAAGGCGCGAAAAGAAGGTCCCGCCCTGGCTCTCCTTAACTCCGGGAGAGCCAGCTGTCACTCTCAAAGAAGAGCCGCCGCCCCTAGACCCTCCTACCCAGAAGCTGGCGCGAACAAAGAAGGAAATCGTCATCAGGAGGGGGCGGAGCAGGCAACCGGAAGAGAAGCAGTCGCCATTCAGAGCCACGAGGACGGAAGCGGAGGACGCACTGAAGAGCGCTCTGTGCGAGAGACCACGAGTGATCCCGGAGGGCCCACAGATTGAACCAGTGGAGGAACCCGGCCGAGGAGAGACCCGTGTGACCGAGAGGAGATGGCTGAAGGAGGAGAAGAGCGCCCCTATGTCCTAGACACCCGGAGGGGTGTACGGCGGCTGCCCCCAAGGATGACACGGGCCCAGGAGGAGAACAGGACCCGGATTCAGATCAACATTGATCAGCCTAGAAACTGTTACATCCAAGTCTATGAAGGATGTTATAACGCAGAGCCCAGAGAGCAGTTTGCTGAGCGCTGCACTGCAGGACCTAGAGGTGTACCCCAGATGGAAGACATCGCAAGTGGTACCATGGACGCAGCAAAAGAAAGAATAGAAACGCAGGATCTGCATCCAGAAGGGAAGGCATCCCAGATGATCCAGAAGATGGAGAAGAAGGATCAGGAGTAAGATCCGTGTCCTGTATCAACAAGAACAGATGAAGAAACTGTAAGTCTGAATGTACATTGTTCCTTATTGATCCCCCAACCTCACCTGAGTGAATGCTAGCATTCCCCTGTCTGTCATATATGTGTTTACCTGAACATTTGCATCATGAACAATGACGTGATACTAACTTTCTTGTAAATAGTTAAGCACACTTGTGTGCTCCCCTTTGGTTTTAAGACCAGCTGCGCATGAGAAGTAGTGCACGAGACTGAAGCTGCTTTTTGAGAATTTTGAAAGTTTTAGCACTTTTTGAAAAGAAGAGAGATTTTATACTTTTATATGAAGCAATGTCTTATAATGTCTTTTACAGAAAAGAGGGTAATGATGAGTATAAATACCCATGCACTTGTTTATAGTTAATGTAACGTTCCAAGAATCGTGCCTCCCGGAAGGGAAGAAACAAGAATCCATACTGTTTACTGTTATGATAATATAAAAATGTTTTCAGGGTAACCAATGTGGAGTCGCGCGCGGACGCGCTGTTTAACTCCGGGAGAATGTGGCGCCCCTGCGTACAGGTGGCCACAGAAGGGTACTGCAGCCAGGCAGGTAGGACAATTGGTAAACACTACACCCTCACAGCCCACATCCCCACGCATAGAGAGGGTTCACATCCAGCTCTGAGGTCAGACACTATATGAGACCGGAGGAGTGGTGGATGAGGAGTGGGTTGGGCACAACAGAAGGTCAGGTGACTGACAGTATATAGAGAGGGGGAGGAGTGAAGGAAGTTCAGTAGGCTGAAGTAGCTGAGAAGCAAAGACCCAGGAGTAAGCCATGGTGCTGAGATGAAAAGGTTGAAGGAGATTGCACGTCCTGGAAGAGCCTAAGCTGAGGAGCGCTGACCCGTACTGAGCCAATGCGAGCCAGATGGGGGGGAAAAGCCCATCCAAGATGCTGAAACCACCAGGAGTGTGATAGACAGAGAAGGGACGGTGCAACCCGTGCCCTAGACAGCAGCTGAAGCTACTAACAGCAGGTGGAGAAGCCCTCCTAGATATCTGAAGGAAACAGAGGAAGGAGCCTGGTAGTTTAATGCTGTGGACTACTGCAGGCTGGGCTAAGGCAGAGTGTCAGCTCTGAAGGGGACCGACGATTCACCCGGTATCCCCAGATTCACTGACGGGGAGCTTTAGTTTCAAGCTGGAGTTCCTAACCCTAAAGGACAGGCAGCTAAGTGACGTATAGGACTCACAGAAGCCCGAGTCACCGCTATACTGTTCAGCGTCCGCAACCACCCGTGTAAGACGGAGAGAAAGAGTAATAGCCCGGAAAGGCACACTTAGAGACTGTGTGAGGGGTCACAAGGAGAGAGGAGCCTGGCTGCAGGAGGAAAGGGAACCCGGAAAGGGAGTAGAAAGCAACTGTGTACTTGAACTGTGAATAACCTGTAACTTGCTTGAAGAAGAACAACTTAAGTAAAGCTTTGGAAACCCTGCATTGTCTCCTGCCTGCTTCCATCTGCAGACCCTTCCTCCCATACAGGCTTGCACTGGAAAGATCTCAACCTGCAGAGCTACAGCCTGTCAGCACCAACGCTGAGGAGAGATCCCTGCAGCTGCAAAGTAAGTGTGCTCCACTACACCAAATAGACTTTAACTCCTTACTGCCCCGGGGGATATAGTTCTCCCCACTAGAACTATACCATCCCCGCTGCCATTCCATCACCCCCGGAGGTTCTGCAGCAGCCGCGGCCCCATAGCTGGCCGCACCAAGTGGGTGGCGTCACCCGTGACATATCCCCTGTAAATATTCCCCCTTTTATTGTGCTGAGCCAGGGACACGGTCCGGACCAGGCCACCAGTGACATCCCCAGCAGCAGATCGGTCCGGCACCGAGTACCCCACGTCCCTTGGGGCTCCACACATGCTCCTTGATTTACCCAATGCTTGCTCCAGTGAGGTGCTTGTCTCCATCCAGAACTTTGTGAAGTCCCTGACCAGGCACTCAGCTGCAGGATTGCTGGAAGCAAGAGGCAACAGGGTTGGAATCTTAAGATACTGTCTGTAAACAATGAAAAACAGGGAGTTAGAGAAGAACTCACCGACATGGTTGTTGTAGGAAAATTCTCCCCATGGCAGCAGCACGGCCCAGTCACTGTGGTGTCCATTCACAAAGTGTTGCAGATAGTTGGTGAGGACTTGATTTACTCGCTCCACTTGTTTGTTAGATTGTGGGTGATAGGCTGAGGAGGGACCGCCAGAATCAGGAGATGAATTGAACCCCTCTGTCGGAGACAATGTGGAGGTGAATGGCCGTGAAGCTGAAGGACATGCTGGATGAAGAGGTCTGTGAGTTTAGGAGTGGAATGAAGTGTCCTATCTTGGAGATACGGTCAACCACAACCCAGATTACTGTACAACCGGATGATGCTGGCAGATCCGTGATGAAGTCAATGGCAATATGCTGTCAGGGAGAAGACAAAATTGGCAATGGAAAAAGGCCACCGGCTGGCAGTTTTTTGGGCGTTTTATTGCAAGCACAGGAGGGGCAGGCTGCAACGAAGTCCAGAATATCCTGGCACAAGTGGACCACCACTAGTGTCGAGAAGGCTGTGATGTCTTCCTTTGACCGGCAAGCTTAGAAGAATGATCCCAGCATAGAACTCGCTTCTTGTCTCTCTGTTACAAAAGTCTTACCAGGAGGAAGCTACGACAGCCACTGTAATCCAGATTTAGACAGTTCAATGATGTGCTGAGGGCCCTCCTCTAGGTCGTCAGACAGGAAAGACGTCGATAGCACGTCAGCCTTGATATTCTTCTTTACAGGATGGAAATGGAGAGAGAAATTTGATCCAAGCAAAGAATAAGGACCAACGAGCCTGGCGAGGGTTGAGTCTTTGAGCAGATTAGAGATATGACAGATTCTTATGATCAGTGTAAATGATGACGGGATGAGCTGCACCTTCAAGCAGATATCGCCATTCCTCTAATGCTAACTTACGGTAATTGCCAGTAACTGTCTATCCCGAATTGAGTTGTTACATTTGCAGGGCAAAAATGTCTTGGAGAAGAAAGCACAGGTCACAATCATTCCAGTAGGCAGCTTTTGTGTCAGGACTGCTTCAGCTCCAGATGAAGAAGTGTCCACTTCAAAGAAAAACTGCTTGTTGATAATAGGTCTGTGAAGGGCTGGAGCTGTTGAGAAGGCTTGTTTGAGGGAGGCGAAGGTTGACTCAGCCTCAGGAGTCCAATCGTTTGGATTGCATCCTTTACACGTCAGGATGGTAAGTGGTCTTACCAGAGAGGAGAAGTGGGGGGATGAATTGCCAATAGTAGTTGGCAAATCCCAGGAACTGCTGAATGGTCTTGATTTCCTCTGGTCAGAGCCACTTAAGCACAGTGGAGACCTTCTCTGAATCCATCTCGGGACCTGTACCGGAAATAATATAGCCAAGAAAAGGTAAAGACTTCTGCTCAAACAAACATTTCTCAAACTTAGCATAGAAACTATCCTCTTGTAATCTCTGAAGAACAAGACAAACATTTCTCCTGTGTGTTGGTAAGTCCAGATACACCACCACACAGACATAGAGTAGGTCACAGAATTCATAGTTAACATACTCCCGAAAGATGGCGGGTGCATTGCTTAACCCGAAGGGCATCACACGATAATTGTAGTGACCATCTCGCTTGTTGAAGGCATTTTTCCACTCATCCCCAGATCGGATTGACGGTCACCCAGGGCTCGGGTACTCAGCTCTCAGGCGGTTTTAGTCTGTTGGGATGTCACGGGTGGCTGCCCAAGGCCGTGGCCCTGGTGGTCAATTAAATAAGGGGCTATTTACAGGGATTATGTACAAAGTTTGTCGTCGTGACGCCACCTGCAGTGTCTGGTGATGCTCCCCAGCGCCGCCACAGTCCTCCAGTGGTCAATGGTATTGCGGCTTGGATGGATTAGTCCCCCGCAGGTGGGACTGGACCGCCGGGGCAGCGATGCTGTACGAAAACAGTTTATAAAGGAAAGAATGCAGCAGAGTCGGGGCTTCACTTCACCGGGTACTTTTACTGAAACTTCTCTAAAGTCATACAGTTTAGCAGTGCAGTAGATGGTATAATGGCAAATGCTACGGATGCTGCAAATTGAATTTCTGGCTTAATAGATGGATCTCTCCTTGTGTACCTTTCTTGTTCCTTTCTTTCCTTTGCCTCCCAGTGGCGGTGAAGTCTGACTCCTAAAGATAATCTGACCTCCTGCTGCTTTTCTAGTCTCCTCTCCCTTGTACCCGTTGGGCGAACCTTTTACTGTCCTTCGCAGGATCCAACTGCAGAACTGATTCCCCTCTTGTGGGCTCTTTGGGAGTCGGGGCCGTATCTGTAATATCCCCGGTCATCGGATTTTCTATGAGCTTTATAGGAACTTACAGTGGCAGGCTCCGGTACCCAGATGCTTCCTTTGGGGCAAACCTTCAGGTTACTCACTTCCCCATTAGAGTAAACTCGCGACTGAGTTGTCTTCTCTTTCTTTCTTTCTCTGGGATCTGTGCTTTAGCTTCTCTAGGCCCCTCAGCTGAGGAGACCCTCCTTGCTCCCTACAGGCAGACTGTCTGCTCTCTCCAGCTCCTGCTCTCCAAAAAAGCTCACTAGTCCCCCCTAGAGGCCACTATATACCCTCCCGGGTCCCTCCCACCTACTATCCTAGTGTGTGGGTGTCAGCTCTAGGGTTCCACCTAGTGACCATAGTTCCAATTGCAGTGGGGTGACTACACCGCTTCTCTGGGTGTAGTACCCCTTTTGTGGCACCTACATGGTGGGGCGCCACAATATACTGATGAGGTTCTACGCTCCACGGAGATACAACTTGTTGAGGAAAGAGGGTATTTGTTCTTTACCATTATTAGATTGAGACCATTGTAGTTGATACACGGGCGAAGAGACCCATCTTTCTTCTTGATGAAGAAAAACCCAGCTCCAGCCGGGGAAGAGGACTTCTGAATAAACCCTCAGGCCAAATTCTCCTTGATGTAATTGGACATGGCTTGAGTCTCTGTGGGAGAAAGAGGGTAGATCCTACCTCAAGGCAGAGTAGATCCAGGAATTAGATCGATGGGACAATGGTAAGACCTGTGAGGTGAGAGAGTATCAGCTTCTTTCTTGTCAAATACATCTGCGAAGGACCAGTAGGCAGAAGGTAACCCGGGTAAGGCTACAGGAGGCCATGGGGTAGAACCAAGCCGTACTGGCTTGAGGCAGTGATCGTGATAAGACTCACGCAATTGAGGGACAATCTAGGACAGGTTCATGGAGATGCAACCATGGAAGTCCCAGTAGAAATGGTGGAGAAGATTCGGTAACATATAGAAGGTAATTTTTTCCTTGTGGAGTGATTCGATTTGAAGCTCCACCTCTTCGGTGATACCCAAAATGGAATCCTTCAAGGGTCTTCCATCTGTGGAGACGATTCACCGGGACTATTACAGAGAAACAATTGGAATCCCGAAGCACCTGGACACAGCTTGCTGGATAAAATTTCCACCACACCTGGAGTCCAGATAGGCCGTCTCGGAGAATCGCACCTTCCCGAAGATCACCTGTATAGATATAGTTAGTGGAGGAGAGGAATCATTCTCACCTAGGGAGGCCTGTCTTACCTGTCCTAGGTGGAAGAGTTTACTGGCGTCTCAGTACCACTGTGTTGACTGGAAGCAGAGGGGGCACCATATCGATAAGGATTCCAAGTGAGCCTCTCCAGCTGCTGATTCCTCTTCACCTTGACGAGGTCAAGCTCCATGGGTCTGTCTCCAGAGACTGGAGCAGGACAAGGCAGAAACCGAGGTTTGGGTGAAGAAGATGCTGGACGGGGATACTGCTTCTCGATAATTCTCTCTCTAGAGCGCTCCTGGAGACGCAGGTCAATCTGAATGATGAGGGTATGAAATCATCCAGAGTCTTGCATAGGTCCCTGACTATCAATTCATCCTTGATTCTTCTGGATAATCCTCTTTGGAAGGCTCCAATTAGAAGCTCATTGGTACACAGGAGCTCCGAAGCCAGGGTACGGAAATGGATGGCATACTGATCGACAGTGAGAGAGTCCTGTTGCAAGTTGCCGAGAGACTCCATAACAGATGTAGCACAACCGGGCTCATCAAAAATCTTGCGGAACTTGTCAAAGAATTCCTGCAGATCAGACACGATGAGATTATTCCGCTCCATTAGGGGATTGAATCAGGCTAAAGCCTCTCTTTCCAGGTGAGAGGCTAGGAAACCCACTTTAGCCATGTCAGTCAGATAATACTGAGGCAATAAACGAAAATGCAGCAAGCATTGGTTGAGAAATCCTCTGAACAACTTGGGGACACCATCATAATGAGAAGGCTTGCAAAGGCGAGTACCAGGTCCCGTTGTGGGCACCACCATCGGATTCTGCACCGGAGGCTAAAAGATTGGGGGAGCAGCAACCAGCTATACCTTAGTTAACCGATTATCCATGGAAGTCATGCAGTCTAACATATGGGTCTGCATCTCATGTTGGCGATTGAGTTCCTGATGAAGCTCTGCAAGCTGAATCATGTTGGTGGGTTCGGCAGCCTGTAGATTGGACATTGGTATCCAAGGTGTGCATGAAGGTCATTAGCTGATCCTGGCTCTGATGAAGCCAAGCTAGCTCTCTCTGGGATAAGAAACAGGTATCAGTGGTGTCCATGGCCTAGGCAAACTGTTGTGCTCAAATGGTGTGATGACGTAGAATGGACTCACTAGACCGCTGGTGGAGCAGTGGTAGCTGTATACCCGATGCTCAAGAGGCAGGAGAGTGAGTTTAGTAAAACCAAGGATATTTATTGTGGAAAGCTTAACAAAATAGAAAAGATGATTGAGGGGAGGACCCTCTGGATCGCGACACTGTACACTTGTAGTGGAGCACTGGCAGAGGTAACCTCTATACAGGGTTGCCCCCGTTACAACACCAGGAGGCCTCAATGCCACAAATCCCAGACCAGAGGAGCAACCCATACTGACTAGACACTAGATATGGAGAGAATGTGGAATATTGGCTCTGTCAAAGAGATGAATCCTGGGAGCTCCGTTCAATCCAGGAGAGACTGATCCAGCTGGTACAGGAATCCGGATGGTTCTGTGCACAAAAGGAGAGACCTGGTCAACCTGAAGACTCTGTGGAGACAGAGGTGTTAGTATCATGCAGACCAAAGAGCAACAGCCTTCCTAGTGCAGAGCTCAGTAGAGTGAGGCCAGGACAGCAGCAATGAACACAGAATGAACACATTGCCCAGGCACCTCGCGTAGGGGGAGGATGCCTTTTATGCTCATAGCAGCTCAGTACTCAAGCAGAGACCTAATGGGAAACAGGTATAGTGCTTCTATAAGTGTGTGCAGGATGCCGAGTGCGCATCCTAAGAGCATTCCCAGGAGACCTGCCAAGAGGACGCAGGTTCTTAGCAGAGAATGAAGAAGATGGCCGCATGAATCCACGGACAGGGTGAGCAGAACCAGTGGAGCTGCGTAATGGGCACTGATCATCCCTGCTTAGCAGAGACTGGCGCCGCAGCTGAGTACATAACACAGTGTAATGTGTTACTAATGGTTTTCATGGTGACAGTGGTCTCAGCTGCCTTGAGATCATTAACACAAGTTCCCCCCATGTAGTTTTAGACTGATCTCTCACCTTCCTTATTATCCCAGATACTCCACGGGTGCGATTTTGCATGGAGCCCCTGATCTATGTCGATTGACACTCATTTTGTATTTCTTTCATTTTCTTACTATTGCAACAACAGTTTTCTCCTTCTCACCCAGCATTTTATGGTTTTGTAGCCCATTCCAGCCTTGTGCAGGTCTAGGATCTTTCCCCTGACATCCTTAGAAAGCTTGGATTTCACCCTTTGCTTTTTTACAGCCTACAGAAAAATCTGCAGGATCTAGCATGGGATTTTGCTGGTGCAGATTTTAGGCTGCAGAGAATCGACAGCCGATCAGTCCCATGTGGACATACTCTTAATGAAGAATTCAATAAATACTTTGCTTCATTTTGTGGTTTGGAAAAGCCAGAAAGTGGTGTAAAATAAATTGCAAATTTTAATTTCTAGAAAAAAAAACAAAATCAAAATGCACCAGCTCTCATATGCAATTCATCTTAGGGCCCCTTCTCATTAATGTTCAATACTTACCTCTGGCGCCCCTGCGGACTGGTTATCACAATGATGCTGCATCTACTCCACAGGTGTGGTGACACTGTTCCTAGGTGAGAGGGGTCACAAACCCAAGACACAGAATTGCACACAACACTATCTTGAATCTAGGGCCAGGGAGTTCAGGCGGAACCTTTTGAGGGAGGGCCCCTTCTCCTGGCTGGAGGAGGTGTTAGCGGGAGTTAGACAAGAGAGAGAACGTGGGAGGAGAGCGTCGAGAGCCGACGCAGGACAGAGAGTGTCTTAGGGGACACAGGAGTGGGGGAGTTCACCCATGTGCCTGGAGGCTGGCCCAACCCGAGTTGGCCAGAGAGACAGATTGCCAGAGGGGACCGGCCCCAACCTGGTGGGAGTGCTGCACGCCTTAGCCAGTAAAACTGGAGGCAATCCGTTCTGCACGAGCGGTGGCCACGAACTGTGGATAATCTCCAAGACAGTGGTGAGACCTAGGGTAAGGGGACTTGACGACGCAGTCGCCCGACAAGGGCCACAGCCATCAGCCTGGGACCCTATCCACGAAGGTATTGAGAAGTAGGGAGAATAAGCAGAGCAGGGAAAAGCAACCAGGAAAGGCTATAAATGGTGTCTTGGCGGAGTGACCCTAATCGTCTGGGAGCTAACCTGGCTGCACTTTGGAGGAGCACAGCACCCGGCTGGGTGAACTTGACTGATCATTAAGTAAAGGTAACAAACTGCACGAACTATGTTTGCCTTCTTCTTCCTCACTCTGTGGCCTTCCTCATTATCACCACTAGCATAGACTGTTCACACCATCCCTGGGGCCCAGCTCCACCTGTGGGGAGCTTTACCATCCTGGCTGCACTACCATATCCTACAGCGTTGGCCACCCCTGGCCGAGCACCACAGTAGCATTGCAAACTATCTCCTGTATATAATCCTCTTTTACTGCACGTGCAGGGCCACGGAGCCGGGTCAGGGTCACCCTCAACGTGATCCCCCTGATAATCGACCGACCCAGTCCGAGTGCCGCGTCTGCAAGGTGTCTTCTTACTTCCATCACAGCTTCCCTTCTGTTTCATGGTTAGCATGGACTCCCACAGAGACTTGGCAGCAACATCACTAAAAACAAAGAAAACAAATAAAAAAGACAAAAAAATAAAGATTGTTCTCAACTCCTCACATTCTACTTATTTATTAACCTCACTCATATGCTGCATATAAGCCTTACAATCATCTGGCCTACAGCTGGGGGACAAACCAGAAAATTAATCAACGCACTAAAAATAAATAAATCACCCTGAAGCCTCACAGTCAAAAACGTGTGAGTATATATAGAATTTTGGCACAAAAAACAAAAATGAATAAAAAATTAAATAAATAAAACAAGGCAACAAATGCTTGTAAAAAACAATACAATGGTGGGAAGATCTGCAGATTAGACTATTCTATTTGCCATTTCTAATAAATGACCACATTAATATCAATAACACATTTCTATACACAGCCGTCCATGTATTGATGGGTTCTTACAATGCACAGGCATTAGTCTACAGCACAAGGGCCTAGAACCTCATTAATGGTTCACAGATCTCGTGAGGCCTCCCTTATTGACAAGGTGGTCATTGTAATACTGTATTGCAAATAGATAGGGTCTTGAAAAAGTATTCATACTCCATATTTTTTCCATATTTTTTTATGTTATACTCACTATCTTGGATATATTTTTCTGGGGTTTTATGTGATATACCAACACTTGAATAGCAAGTATTTGTGAAGTGTAGAGGAAATTATAGACAGTTTTCTAAATATTTTAGAAAATATAAATCTGAAAATTGTTGACATCCATTTGTATTCAGCCCCCTGAAGCAATACTTTATAGGATCACCTTTCACTGCAATTACTTCTGCAACTCTTTTGGATGATGTCTCTACCAGCTTTGCACATTTAGAGGCTGAAACGTTTGCCCATTCTTCTTTGCAGAATAGCATGAACTCAGTGAGATAGGATGGAGATGTCTGTGAACAAAAATGTTTACTTCTGCTCACAAATTCTCGATGGGATTTAGGTCTGAACTGTGACTGGGCCAATCATACACATGAATATGCTTTTGATGTAAACTATTCATTGTAGCTCTGGCAGAATGTTTAGGGTTGTTGTCCTGCTGGAAGGTGAACCTATACCCCATTCTGAAGACTTTTACAGGCTCTTACAGGTTTTCCTCCAGGTACCAAGGGCCCGGGGTATACTCGGTAGCTGGGCCGGCTGACTTTCTTGGAGGTCACGGTGGCTGTGGCTCAGCTCCGTGGCCCTGGCCGTGCAGTGATGGGGGTTATTTACAGGGGATGATGAGTTTGTACGTGACGCCACCTGTGGTACCTGGTCATGGCCTCTGGGGCAGATGGTGCGGCAGCCAGGCTGGTGACGCTCCCCACTGGTGGATCAGGGCCCTAAGGTCGGTATAAGAGTTCGTGGCAGGGGTCAGGAACCAATGGCTGGTGAGCCAGATGTGACTCTTTTGATGGCCGCATCTGGCTCGCAGCCAAATCTATGTTTTACCCACCGCCGATTACACTTCCGGGTGCAGCTCTCTCTCCCTGCTGCCATGCGGGCGGCTGCGGTCCAATTTGAAGTCAGCAGCTGGGACCCAATCAGAAGCCAGCAGCAGCAGGCCAATCAGTGCAGTGAAGTTACATGCGGGAATCTGATTGGCCAGCCACTGCTAGCCTCTGGTTGGGTTCCAGCTGCTCGCTATGAATTGGACCGCAGCTGCCCACACGGCAGCAGGGAGAGTACGCTGCACCCAGAACACCGTACAGCGTGGAGGATCGGTGAGTATATATGTGTTTTTTTTACCCAGGCACCCGTACCATGGTGGAGGAAGCAAGGGGCTTCATGGGGATGATGGGGGTAGTGTATGGGGATAATGGGGGTAGTGCATGGGGAAGAAGGAAGCACATTCTGCATGGGGATGATGGGGTTACATCCAGCATGGGGATGATGGGAGTACTGAATAGAGATGATGGGGGTACTGCATGAAGGTGATGGGGGTACTGCATGGAGATGATCGGGGTACATACTGCATGGGGATGATGAGGGTATTGCAAGGGGATGATGGAGGTACGTACTGCATGGGGATGAAGGGGTACTGCATGGAGATGATGGGGGTAGAGCATGGGTGATGGGGGTATAGCAAGGGGATGATAGGGGTACGTACTGCATGGGGATGATTGGGGTACTGCATGGGGATGATGGGGGTACTGCAAGGGGATGTTGGGGTTACTGCATGGGAATGATGGGGGTATGTACTGCAAAAGTGTTGGTCTTACATAAAATGCACACACCCGTGTCCACCAGGTCAGTGATTCAGTCAACTCCCAGGCAATTTGGGTTCACTCCACCAAGACACCCTTTTATAAGCCTTTCCAGGTTGTCTTCTCTGTGCTGGCCACTTGCCTCTCCTGCCCTGCGCCTTTGTGCTACAGTGTCCTAAGCAGGTGGCTGCGGGTCCTGTCGAGCAACGGTCAACACATCCTCTGACCCTAGGTCTAGCCACCATTTTGCAGATTGTCCACTGCTGATGGCTACTGCGAATATAGCTCAGCAGCCTCTGGTTTCCTGGTTCAACCTTGCAGTGTTGTTGCCAGATTGGGGCCGGTCCCCTCTTGCAACCAGTTCCTCCACCACGACTGGTAGTCGGGATGAATTCGGGGTTCATGCTGGCCTTGTCCCCACTCCTCTCCAGCACCAGAGTTCCCCTAGAATGCCATCTCTCTTCATGTCCCTCACAGACTCTCTTCTTCCTCCAACTAACTTCTCCTCACTCACTAACTAACTCTCACTCTCTATCTCCTCCTCTTCCTGTTCTGTTTTCCTACTCTCAGTTTCTCCTCCCACCCCCTTTTAACCTATTCCCTCCTCCAGCCAGTGATGGGGGTCTGCTCAGCTAGAGTTTCTTCCGCCCTTCATCTCCTGGCCTGGAGTTAGGATGGGTGTCGGGTGCAGGTGTGTGTGTCTCAGTATTGTGTCCCCTTCTTACCTGGGAGTGGGATACCAAACTAATGGATTAGGTGCAGTACCTCTGTGGCGACCAGACCACAGAGGCACCACAATTGCCCTGTATCTAACTCCATCTATTTTTCCATCAACTCTAACCTGCTTCCATGTCCCTGCTGAAGAAAAGCTTCCCCATAGCATGATGCTGCCACACCGTGTGTGATAGTGGAGATGGTGTTTTCAGAATGATGTGCAATGTTCATTTTCCACAACATATACTGTTTGAATTTGGCCCAAAAAGTTCTACTTGGGATCATCTGACAAGAGCACCTTCTTCCACATGCTGTTATTACATTTATAGTTCCATTTTGGATGATGGATCGAACAGTGCTCTGTGAGATGTTCAGAACTTGGGATATATCTTTTATAACCTAACCCTGCTTTACTTTTGTCCACAACTGTATCCCTGACCTGTCTGGTGTGTTCCTTGGTTTCATGATGCAGTTTCTTCCTTCTCAAACAAACCCCTGAGGCCTTCACAGAACCGCTGTAATTATACTAAAAATAAATTACACACAGGTGAACTCAATTTACTAATTAGATCTGTAGGCAATTGATCACTCAGTATTTTATTTAGGGGTATCAGACTACAGGGGGCTGAATACAAATGCACGTCACAATTTCCAGATTTATATTTTTTACTATATTTAGAAAACCATGTATCATTTCCTTTGCACTTGACACATACTTGCTACTTTGTGTTGGTATATCACATAAAATACATTTAAGTTTGTGGTTGCAACGTGAAAAAATTTGTAAAACGTCACGGGGCATGAATACTTAAAGGTATAAATATTGTGTTATATTGTCATTTGTCATTATTATTGAGCTTGCTTATATAGGGACAACTTCTGCTTAGCCAATCATTCACTACAGCAGTATTTCACCCAATGATTGCCTAAGTGGGTATATTTTGTGCAATGATATACATATGCACAAGACACCCATACACACAATGACACTTGTGGGCAGCACAGTGGCTCAGTGGTTAGCACTGCAGTCTTGCAGCACTGGGGTCCTGGGTTCAAATCCCACCAAGTAAACATCTGCAAGGAGTTTGTATGTTCTCCATGTGTTAGGCCGGCTTCAGACTGCGTGTCTGATCCGATCCGTAGCTGTCCGCTTGAAGCAGACAGCCGTGGACCGGATCAGCACACAGGACTGGGGGCTATTATGCCCTCCGATCCTGTGTGCAGCCGCACGCAGCTGAACCAGCTGACAGGTCACCTATCAGCAGCAGGAACTGCGTGCGGCTGCACACAGGATCGGAGGGCATAATAGCCCCCGGTCCTGTGTGCTGATCCGGTCCACGGCTGTCTGCTTCAAGCGGACAGCTACGGATCGGATCAGACACGCAGTCTGAAGCCGGCCTTAGAATGGGTTTCCCCCAGAACAGGTGTCAATCTTTCAATTATACTTTTTCTTTGCAAGTTCCTCTCCTGGTTTTGGCACACAAACTGATGAACCCTGATCAGGTAAAAGCTGTAGTGTGAAACCAGCCAAAGATTTTTCTTTGATTTCAGACACCTACAAATCATATGGAACATTCAGCCTCCATTATATCCTGAGTATATACATGCTCCAAGGCTACAAATCACTTTCATTCAAGAGGCGACTATACAGACTGCACTTGTGAAAGTTTCATTTATGAAGACAGACTAAATACAAATAACTCGTATGGCCAAATCCCAGTTCACAAGATGTTTATTGCTTTTTGGCCAACAGGAAATGCTAACTGAATAAATGTGTTTGGTGAGTGCCGAGCACGTACAATATTAGGCAACTTCTCAATGAACAAGTCAGGTCAGGACAGGACATTATTCTAACACTGTTTATAGCTTGGAAAACATTCAACCCCTGGAACAGTCGACAATGGTGAAAAAATCCTGAGTTTCATAATGAGTTAGAAACCATTAATAAATACATTTGATCATTTTACACCCAACAGATGGAAAACATCAATGTAAAATCAATAGAGATTTTTCTGGAATAAGAAACAGTAATGAGCCTAGAGTGGACACTAAAGAATAACCAAAATATTGCCGGATAGTTAACGGTCTAATACCGTATCTGCTGTACATACTGTATATGGTGAGATGATGGCAGAGCCAGAATCATCCTTAGTGGGCATCAGATGGTGGGTGTATGGCAACCCAAGAAGAAGTAATTGCCTTCAGGTAAGTGAGCTATGGAGGCTTGTAAGGCTCTGCAATAAACCAGGTCTGACAGGCAAAGTATCAGTGTAAGGCTATGTGTTAATGAAAAATAGAGATTCATGTCGGCAAGGAGAGAAAGAGGTTCATGTCGGGAAGGAGAGAGAGAGAGATTCATGTCAAGAAGGAGAGGTAGATTCATTTCAAGAAAGAGACAGAGAGAAAGACAGAGAGAGGTTCATGTCAGGAAGGAGAGGGAGAAAGAGATTCATGTCAGGAAGGAGAGAGAGAGGAGAGAGGTTTATGTCAAGAAGGAGAAAGATTAATTTCAGGAAGGAAAGAGAGAGGTTCATGTTGGGAAGGAGAGAGAGAGAGGGGGGATTCATGTCAGGAAGGAGAGGGAGACTCATGTTGGGAAGGAGAGAGAGAGGGATTCATGTCGGTAGGGAGAAAGAGAGAGACAGAGAGGGATTCATGTTGGGAAGGAGAGAGAGAGGTTCATGTCGGGATAATTAAGAAAGAGAAGTTCATGTCAAGAAGGAGAGATAGATTCATTTTGAGAAGGTGAGAGAGTGATGTTGAAGAGAGCCATAGGATCAAATACTTAATTAACCTTAAAGATACTGTCACGCACGGCAATTTTGCTAGGCAATTTCACTGGCAATTTACTGGTTGCAGTGAAATCATGGACACATTGTTGTATTTTGTGGCTGTGTACAAATGGAACAATGTGTTCATGATTTCACTGCAACCAGCAAATTGCCAGTGAAATTGCCTAGCAATATTGCCGCATGTGACGGTACCTTAAGACATAACGGGTTGAGAAAAATGACCCATAGAGTGTATTATTTTACATTGCATAAGCTTGTTTTAGACCTAAACATGGCTGCCATTTCCTGTTTCATCACACCATGCCATGGTATGCAAGATGGTGACTGGATCTATTGCTACATCCTGTTCTACAAGGGAGTCCTGGGAGGCAGATGAATTCCATGGAAGTGCTGACCAATCACAGAATGACACGTCGCCTGGAGAGACTCTATCAAGACGACAAGCCCTGATGACTTCATAGACCAAACCACTGATGACTTCATAGATCCACCCATGGACTTGCCCAATATCCCAACCCACTAACCAATGAATATTCCACATTTACTTTCATTTGAGAGCTAACTGAGACCCTTAATTAGTTTTTATAAGTCCATGCCTGCTCAAATAAAACACACTTGGAGCTGACCAAGGAGAGTATACACCTGACTTTCTTTGTCTGGTCTCATACTTTCATGCTAGCACTTGGTCCATATTTATTAGGCCAGGAGCAGGCAGCTAATTAATATTTCAAACTATTCACCCTATCAGAGAGAGAGAGAGTGATTCATGTCGGAATGGAAAAAGAGAAAGAGATTCACGTCGGGAAGGAGAGAGAGAGATTTATATTAAGTACGAAAGGGAGATTCATTTTGGGAAGAAGAGAGAGAGGTTCATGTCAGGAAGGAGAGAGAAGGGATTCATGTCAGGAAGGGGAGAGAGACTCATGTTGAGAAGGAGAGAGAGAGAGCAAGAGAGACTAGAAAACCCCAAAGAGCTACAGATCCTGAGCTGGTACAGACTGCGTGCCCACAGGCTCCTCACTTACAGAAATACAAGCCCCAAGCAAACATACTCTGTCAGCAGTACCCTCAGGAGGCTGTGGAGGACGAGGCCCACATCTTGCAGGTCAGTATGAATTTGTAGATACCAAACATGTATACTTTTACTGTCATTTAAGTGGTGAACAAGAATTCTGAAGTCTTTAAAGACCTGTAACCCGTAGTGTTCTAATTTTTCAGGATCTGGGGCTGTCTGACGGTTTATTTTTTGAGGCTTTAGCTGATGTTTCTAATGATACCATTTTAAGGTAGATGCGCTGTTTTGATCACCCATTATTGCATTTTATTGCAATGTGGCAACCAAAAAAATGTAATTTTGGCGTTTGCACTTTTTTTCCATTATGCAGTTTATAGATCTGATTAATTGATTTAATATTTTGATATATCAGGAATTTCTGAATGTGGCGATACCAAATGTGTGTATGTTTTTAATAGTTTTATTTGCAAACGGACAAAACATGGATGATATGAACTTTTTATTTTTCCATATTTTTTTAAAAACCTTTTTTTTTAACATTTCCTTTATTTTACACTGCCCCTTAGGGCGCCTCAGCACTGCAGTTTGTGATCTTTTTGGCTAGGGTGAGACTTGCGTCTGGCCCTAGCCTGCAGGATGCGTTCAAAACTTAGAAATTTGCAGGCTCAATGCATAGCATTACCAGCATGTAATGCTATGAACCGCCTGTTTATAGTATCCCTATGGTTACCAGATTGATGACGCAGCCGCTGGCTCCACTCAGCACTCCCGGATATGCACTTGTGATGAGTACACAGGAAACACGGTTTGCAGTCATACGCAAGTCTTTTACCTCAGTATTTGGTGAATTTTTCACCTCAGTATTGTTGCACAGCTTCTGGATATACACTGTTACAGTAGAAACTTCACAGAGCAGATTATATGGGATAACAAGCTTTTGCTTCTCAGAACATGAAGTAAAGGAAAAATGCAGAGTCACTCAGTACTGCACCAGGAAGTAGTAACAAACTGAAAGTACAAGAGAGACTTTTTCTTTTACAGTACAGTAAGCAAGGAAAACTTTACATAACATCGCCATCTATTGTCAGATCAGCATAAAGTCCTCCTTCACACAAACAAAGTCCTCAACTGTTGCATATACCAACACCCTTTCTCAACAGTAAGTACTTGTTCAGTCAAACCCAATTTCTTCATTAGTCTCTGATATTTTTCAGCATTTAATGCCTTTGTGAAAATGTCTGCTGTCATATCTTCAGTTAGACAATATTCTAATTTCAGGATTCTTTGTTCCAGATGATCCCTCAAGAAATGATACTTCATATCAGTGTGCTTGGTTCTTGGGTTAACTCTTTCCATCTAAGCAAGAACAAGACATCTTTGATTGTCCTCATTTAATTTTGTTGGTTCCAACTGTGGTTGTCCTAGGTCTGTTAGCAATTGTCCTAACCATAGAACTTCTTGACTTGCATGTACCTGCTGCAACATATTCTGCTTCTGTTGACAACAGCGTTTCTATTGATTGTTTTTTACTAGTCCAACTAATTGGTCCTGAGGCAAAGAAAAGATAGCCACTGGTAGATTTTCTGGCAGTTGGATCTCCAGCCCAATCTCCATCAACGTACCCAGTTAAAATGCATTTATCACTTGTAGACAGTTTTAGTTTAACATTGCTAGTTCCTTTCAAATAACGTATTATTCTCTTCACAGCATTCTAATCCGCTTTTTTTGGCTTGGACAATTTTCTACTCAGAATTCCTACTGCTGTTGCGATGTCTGGCCTAGTAACAGTCGCTAGATACAGTCATTTTCCTATTGCCATTCTGTACTCTTCATTATTAGGCAACACATTTTTCTCACTATTCATGTCTTTAACCCCTTCATGACCTGGGAATTTTTCGTTTTTCATTTTCGTTTTTTGCTCCCCTGCTTCCAAGAGCCATAACTTTTTTATTTTTTCCGTCAATATAGACATATGATGGCTTGTTTTTTGCGGGACTATTTGTACTTTAATGTGCAATCATTTATTTTACCATATAGTGTACAGGGAAATTGCAAAAAAAATTGCAATTACGCGTTTGTTTTTTGGTATTTTAGTCGCCATGTTCACTATATGGTAAAATCGACATTACGGAGTGATGCCTTGGGTCGGTACGAGTTTGTAGACACCCAACATGTATACCTTTATTGGTATCTAGGTGGTGAAAAAAAATTCAGTAGCTTGAGAAAAAAAAATAGAGTTTTTGCGCCATGTTCTACAACCCATAGCGTCCTCATTTTTTGGGATCTGGGGCTGTGTGATGGCTTATTTTTTGCGTCTTGAGCTGATGTTTCTAATGATACAATTTTTGGGTGGATATGCTGTTTTGTTCACCCGTTATTGCATTTTATAGCAATGTTGTGGTGACCAAAAAAACGTAATTTTGGCGTTTGGATTTTTTTTTTCCCGTTACAGAGTTTACGGCCCCCATTAACGGATTTAATATGATGATAGATCGGGCGATTCTGATCCGATCGGTGCCATTAGCCCGACATCTCAGCTGATCACATCAGCTGAGATGTCGGCTGTATGATGTGAGCTCCGCGCCGGAGCTCACATCAAACCCCCCTTACGGGCCCATGATGTTGTACAACGTCATAGGTTGAGAAGTGGTTAAGATACTTAGTTTCCATTAGAGATTTTGCTGATTTTGCATCCTTCAATCCAAATGTTTCGGTTATGTCTTGAATCATGTGATTTTGATTAAGTAGGAAACTTCCATCTTCTTCTCTTTCTATCTGTATTCCTAGGTACTGTTTCACATTTCCCAAGTCTTTATCTCAAAATGTTGATTCAGGTTTTTTAGTATGTCCTCTTTATCCCTTTTGTTTTCAGAACAAATTAAAATATCATCAACATATATGAGTACATAAATCCATCTGTCTATTAGTCTTTTTGTGTACAGGCAAGGGATCAGCTTTGCTTCTTTGAAATTTTTCATTTGTGAGCACTTTCGTGATTTTATCATTCCATGCTTTAGCAGCTTGTTTTAACCCCTTCAGGACCCAGCCTATTTTGACCCTAAAGACCTTGGCATTTTTGTCAATTCTGACCAGTGTCCCTTTATGAGGTAATAACTCTGTAAAGCTTCAACGGATCCTAGCGATTCTGAGAATGTTTTTTCATGACATATTGGGCTTCATGTTTGTGTTAAATTTAGGTTGATAATTTTTGCATTTATTTGTGAAAAAATCAAAAATTTGGCAAAAATTTGGAAAATGTAATTTTCAAATTTTGAATTTTTATTCTGCTAAACCAGAGAGTTATGTGACACAAAATAGTTAACAAATAACATTTACCACATGTCTACTGCACATCAGCACAATTTTGGGAACATTTTTTTTTCTTTGGTAGGAAGTTATAAGGGTTCAAAGTTCATCAGCAATTTTTCATTTTTCCAGCAAAATTTACAAAACCATTTTTTTAGTGACCACATCACATTTGAAGTCCCTTTGAGGGGTTTACATGACAGAAAACACCCAAAAGTGACACCATTCCAAAACCTGCACCCCTCAAGCTACTCAAAACTACCGTATATACTCGTGTATAAGCCGACCCGTGTATAAGCCGACCCCCCTACTTTTGCCCCCAAAACCTGGGAAAACCTATTGACTCGTGTATAAGCCGAGGGTGGACCCCAGCACAGGTATACAGCCCCCAGCAGTGTGGTATACAGGCCCCCTCAGTGGTATACAGCAGCCTCCCCAGTGGTAGTATACAGCAGCCTCCCCAGTGGTAGTATACAGTAGCCTCCCCAGTGGTATATACAGCAGCCCCAGAGGGGTATACAGCAGCCCCAGAGCTGTATACAGCAGCCCCAGAGCTGTATACAGCAGCCCCAGAGGGGTATACAGCAGCCCCAGAGGGGTATATAGCAGCCCCAGAGGGGTATATAGCAGCCCCAGAGGCGTATATAGCAGCCCCAGATGGGTATATAGCAGCCCCAGAGGGGTATACAGCAGCCCCAGAGGGGTATACAGCAGCCCCCGCTGTATACAGCAGCCCCCGCTGTATACAGCGGTACCCGGCTGTATACAGCCCTCCCCCCTGGTATACCGGGCCCCCCCTGTGGCAACCTGTAAAGGAAGCGATGATTATACTTATCGGGTCCCTGTCGCCGACGCCGACGCCGCCGCTCTGTCACCGTCCGTCACCGCGCTGCTCCTGGTCTTCATGCTTCCTTCACCGGCGCACAGAAAATGACGTCATTTCCTGTGCGACGGTGAAGGAAGCATGAAGACCAGGAGGAGCGCGGTGACGGACGGTGACAGAGCGTCGGCGTCGGCGACAGCGACCCGATAAGTATAATCATCGCTTCCTTTACAGGCTGCCACAGGGGGGGCCCGGTATACCACGGGGGGGCTGTATACAGCCGGGTACCCGTATATACTCGTGTATAAGCCGAGGGGGGACTTTTCAGCACATTTTTTGTGCTGAAAAACTCGGCTTATACATGAGTATATACGGTACATTCAAGAAGATTATTAACCCTTCAGGTGCTTCACAGGAACTAAAGCAACATGGAAACAAAAAATGGACATTTTCATTTTTCTAACAAAAATGTTCTTTTAGCCTCAATTCTTTCATTTTCACGTGGGCAACAGGATAAAATTGATCATAAAATTTGTTGGATAATTTCTCCTGAGTACATCGATATCTCATCCGTGGTCATAAACCACTGTTTGGGCGCACGGCAAGGCTCAGAAGGGAAGGAGCGCAATTTGACTTTTGAGCTAATTTTCAATTAAAAAAGTGAATTGGTGCTCCTTCACTTCTGAGCCCTGCCGTGTGCCCAAACAGTGGTTTATGACCACATATGAGGTATCGGTGTACTCAGGAGAAATTGCCCAACAAATTTTAGGATGCATTTTATCCTGTTGCCTATGTGAAAATGAAAAAATTTAGGCTAAAAGAACATTTTTGTGAAAAAAAAGTACTTTTTCATTTTTACGGGACAATTTGTAAAGCATCTGGGGGTTCAAAGTGCTCACCAACCATCTACATAAGTTCCTTGGGGGGGTCTAGTTTCCAAAATGGGGTCACTTGTGGGGGAGCTCCAATGTTTAGGCACACAGGGGCTCTCCAAACACGACATGGTGTCCGCTAACAATTTGAGTGGAAAATCAGCTCAAATTGTTAGCGGACACCATGTCGCGTTTGGAGAGCTCCTGTGTGCCAAGATGCATAGTGAGCACTTTGAACCCTTAGGTGCTTCACAAATTGATCCATAAAAATGAAAAAGTACTTTTTTTCCACAAACATTTTCTTTTTTAATTTTTACGGTTTCATTTGTGAAGCCCCTGTGTGCCACCAGCACAAGGGCAACTGGAAGAGTTGGGGTACAGTCGCACATCTGATGAACGCGCTATTTTCTGGGGTGGCTGTGGGTTGCAATTTGCAGTGTGGGGGGCCACAACATTTGGGTCTTTCCACACTGAGGATTCCAGACACCCAGCTGCCACGTTGTACCTGGCTGGCTACCAAAAATACAGCAAAGGCCTTTTTTTTTTTTCTAGAACTGATTATAGAAAAAAAATGATGTGGGGCTCCGCCATATTCTTGGTCCAGCCAGGTACAACTTGGCAGCTACAGACTGCCAGCAACCCCCAGATACCTCGTTGTACCTAGCCAGCAACCAAAAATACAGCAAAGCCCATTTTTTTTATTTCTAGAACTAATTCTAGAAAAAAATGACGTGGGGCTCCACCATATTTTTGTAGAAATCAATGTTTATTAAAGCATTTGTGAATGTATAAACAATCTCCAAAGCAGATAGCATTTTCAAAAGTCAAATAGCATAGTCTAGGGAAATAACACATTTAACAAAATAAATGTCCAAATAACATGCTCCAAGCCTATATGTTCAGCCTGCACCGTGTCGTAGGGGCCAACGACCCTCAAAGGGGCTGCACGCCGCCACGACACGGACCCACGCCGATATGTTGGGTGAATACAAGAAACAGGCAAGTAGCAGCTTTCAGTGAACCTCGAATAACATGAAGGGTTCGCTAACCACAAAATACAATTAGGAATTAGATAAAAGAGAGTAGAGAGAGAGTTGAAGGAGGAAAAAAAGAGGGAAGAGAAGGGTGAGGTCAAAGGAACTGGGAGGGTCAGTGTGCGACGTGTTCAGTTATGCAAGCATCAAAAATTATGGAGGATTTGTCTGACCTTGCTCACGCCAACCAAGACCTTAGTGAGTCAGATTCTCGCAGCAATATCCATGGGGCCCACAGGTCAAAGTGCCGCGTAATGCTGTTCTCATCTAGCATGCTATGGGCAATCAATTCCTCCAGTCTACAGGTGACATTCAGTTCATGTACTAAGTCTCCCCTGGTCGGGCGTTCGGGCCTCAGCCAGAGTCTAGAGATAAGTAGTCTCGCAGCTGTGAGAAAGTGGCGGAGAAGAGATTTTTTTATATTTGGCTATGGACATACCCGAGCATGACAGTAGGGCCATCTGTGCATCAATTTTCGTTTGTGTGCGGGTTATCCTGCCATACAGATCCTCCACGTCGCCCCAGAAGGGGCGTAAGCGTTCACACCCCCACCAGATATGGAGATATGTGCCTCTCTGGCCACACTGCCTCCAGCAATCAGCCGGTCTGGAAGGAAATATCCTAATAATCTCCGCCGGGCATCTGTACCACCGCGCCACCACCCTATAGTTACGATCTTGAGAGTCAACAGACATGGAGGATTTGTGGATAAAGAGGAAAATTTTCTCCCATTCCAGTGCGGTGAAAGTTCTACTGAGATCATGCTCCCATCTATTGGTAAAGGTGGGTAAAGAATCTACGGGGCCACCCACCAAGTCTCGGAACAGCTTATATAGGGTAGATACAGCATGATCCAAGGGACAGCCATCCGTGCACCATTTTTCATATTGGGTCAGTGGGCGAAAGACAGTCAACCTGGGCAGTGACTGGATGTAGTGTTTCAGTCTGGCCTGGTGAAACCATGCGTCTGGAGGCGGGGCCGAGCCAGGAAACAAAGACCCGACATCTTTAACCGTGTCATCGTTGATGAAGCTAATTAAGGTGGGGTGGGAAGATCTGGTTAAATGTAGGAACCTCTGCTCGCCCTGACTCACCCGGAATTGAGGGTTCCCGAAAATTGGGGTCAGGGGTCCGGGGATCGTCGTCAGCTGCAAAGTCTTATTATATCGTTGTATAAATAATTTCAGTTGTTTAGTGATGAAGCCAACAGAGGTCCCAGGTAACAACCCCCCAGTCCAGATTTCCGACAGCGGGTGAGAAGAAGACATATGTTTCTCGCTGTGGCTCCATCTTTTGGGTCTCTCCAGTTGAAACAAGTCCAAGATGCATTTGCCCAAGGAGGCAAGATGGTATAGCTGAAAATCCGGGAGACCAACCCCACCTCTATCGACTCTACGGGTCAGGAGGCGATACGCCAGCCTAGCTCGTCCATGGGACCAAATGATATTGGTGATCATGGTCTTCAGCCTAGAGAAGAAAGAGACGGGAAGAAGGTACGGAATGGTCTGAAAATAATATAATAATCTAGGGAGAAGGTCCATACGGACTGAATTAACCCGCCCCATCCATGACAACGAGAGTTTATGCCACTTACCAAGATCCGCCCCTGTTTGTTTTAACAGAGACTGATAATTCAGGGAGAACAAGGCAGCCGGGTCGCGTGACAGGTGAATGCCAAGGTATTTGAGGGCGTCCCGCTTCCACGTAAACCCATAATCAGATTTTAACAGACGAACCACGACCTCCGGGAGGGATATGTTCAGCATGTCCGATTTTGACATATTGATTTTAAAATTGCTTAACTGTCCATACCTCCTGATTTCATCCAAACAGTTCGGGAGGCTGATCAATGGGTTGGACAAATATAGAAGCATGTCGTCCACAAACAAGGCTAATTTATGTTCCCCCCCATCCGTTGGGACTCCACGTATGGAGGTATTGCCCCTAAGAGAAGAGGCCAGGGACTTAATACACAGGACATATACCAGAGGGGAGAGCGGGCAGCCCTGTTGTGTGCCGTTTGAGATGTTGAACGGCACAGAGAGGGAACCGTTGATGCTAATATGAGCCGTGGGGCCCAAGAACAGTGCCTCTATAGACTGCAAAGCGGTGCCCTACAGTCCCATATGACGCAGGGTCTCGAACAAGAACATCCAGTGCATCCTGTCAAACGCTTTTTCTGTGTGTAAGGACAGGATGCATACTGGGACTCCCCTCCTTCTGGCCCCGTCGATAAGCGAGACCGAGCGTATCGTGTTGTCCCTGGTCTCCCGACCCGGGACAAGCCCAACCTGGTCCATGTCGATGACCTCCGGCAAACCCTCCCTCAACCTGTTGGCTATGATCTTTGCATAAACCTTGATGTCTAAGTTAATCAATGAGATGGGACAGTAATTGCTACAGACCGAGGGATCCTTCCCAGATTTGGGCAACATCACTATATGGGCCATGAGGGCCTGACCCAGAAAAGCCGAGCCAGCGGCAACAGAATTGCAGACCTCGAGGAACAAAGGTCCCAAGCTATCGGAGAATGTCTTAAAAAGGTCCGGACCCGGGGCCTTTCCGGCCTTTAAACCGGTAAAGCCTTCTGCAATTTCCTCCAATGTGAAGGCCTGCAACATGGCTTCAATGGTGGGCTGTGGAAGAGGCGGGACCCCGCTGCGTCTCAAGTAGTCCTGTATTTTCTGCCTCAACTGGGGCCGCTCCAGATCCCGGAAATGGCCCCTTAGATTGTAAAGAGATGTATAGTAATCTCGAAAGACTTTCAAGATGTCGCTTGTTTTGTGACACTTGGTGCCATCGGGTTTCTGGATGTATGATATGGTGTTGTGAGCTGTTCTAGGGTGGAGTGATCTTGCGAGCATTTTACCGCTTTTATTCCCTTAATGATAAAACCGTGCACGCATTCTATCTCTAAAGCTACGATCCTTCTGATCCAATATCTTAAGTAGTTTGTGTCGCTTCTCAGAAAGCTGAGTAAATATAAGAGAGGAAGGATCGCGCTTGTGAGCGTCCTCTAGTCTGGATATTTCCTGAATGAGTGCCGTCATCTCCTGTGTCCTAATCTTTTTCAAACGGGTCCCATGTGAGATGAATATGCCTCGTAGCACGCTTTTAAGCGCCTCCCAACGTATTGGAGGTGCAGTCTGGTCGCCCCGATGGTCAGAGACGAAGCCAGTAATGGCCGCTGTTATAGCAGCTCGGCAAGTCGGGTCATGTAGCAGATTATCATTCAGTCTCCAAGTAAACTCCCTCGGCCCCCCCTCCAACAGGCATAGAGAAATATAGATGGGAGCATGATCAGACTGCAGTATATGGCCAATTGAGGCCCCTGCCCTCCGCTATACAGTGACTGGGAGATGTAGAATCTGTCGATTCTGCTATATACAGAGTGTACGTGGGAGAAATAGGTGTAGTCCCTGGTGGAGGGATGCAGAGCCCGCCAAACGTCCACCAGGGCCAGCCCCTCCCAGTACTTGGCAAGGCGGCGGACGGATGACACAGATTGGGATGACTTACCAGCGGAGACGTCAATAGAAGGGTCTGGTGGGTAGTTGAAGTCCCCTCCCAGGACGACGGGGCAAGACCCCGCAAACTCCTCCAGCTTCACTTTGACGCTTGCCGCAAAACGGTGAGGGGACCTGTTGGGGAAGTACACGTTAGCCAGAACCAAAGTATGAGAAGCCCAAGACACCTGGAGGAAGAGATATCTGCCCATCAGGTCCACCAGCTGTTTAAGGGCAGTAGGGTGTCTCTTGAAACATCAGGACACGGACCCTGTTTTTGTGAGCTGAGTATAAAATTTGGCGACGTTTTTCGGGTATGTTTAGACCGTTAACGTTATAGGAGCAACAGGACCAGTCATCCATGGTCTAAAAAAGGTAGGTTAGAACAGTTATACAGTTAGGGCCAGAAATATTTGGACAGTGACACAAGTTTTGTTATTTTAGCTGTTTACAAAAACATGTTCAGAAATACAATTATATATATAATATGGGCTGAAAGTGCACACTCCCAGCTGCAATATGAGAGTTTCCACATCCAAATCGGAGAAAGGGTTTAGGAATTAGAGCTCTGTAATGCATAGCCTCCTCTTTTTCAAGGGACCAAAAGTAATTGGACAATGGACTCTAAGGGCTGCAATTAACTCTGAAGGCGTCTCCCTCGTTAACCTGTAATCAATGAAGTAGTTAAAAGGTCAGGGGTGGATTCCAGGTGTGTGGTTTTGCATTTGGAAGCTGTTGCTGTGACCAGACAACATGCGGTCAAAGGAACTCTCAATTGAGGTGAAGCAGAACATCCTGAGGCTGAAAAAAAAGAAAAAATCCATCAGAGAGATAGCAGACATGCTTGGAGTAGCAAAATCAACAGTTGGGTACATTCTGAGAAAAAAGGAATTGACTGGTGAGCTTGGGAACTGTAAAAGGCCTGGGCGTCCACGGATGACAACAGTGGTGGATGATCGCCGCATACTTTATTTGGTGAAGAAGAACCCGTTCACAACATCAACTGAAGTCCAGAACACTCTCAGTGAAGTAGGTGTATCTGTCTCTAAGTCAACAGTAAAGAGAAGACTCCATGACAGTAAATACAAAGGGTTCACATCTAGATGCAAACCATTCATCAATTCCAAAAATAGACAGGCCAGAGTTAAATTTGCTGAAAAACACCTCAAGAAGCCAGCTCAGTTCTGGAAAAGTATTCTATGGACAGATGAGACAAAGATCAACCTGTACCAGAATGATGGGAAGAAAAAAGTTTGGAAAAGAAAGGGAACGGCACATGATCCAAGGCACACCACATCCTCTGTAAAACATGGTGGAGGCAACGTGATGGCATGGGCATGCATGGCTTTCAATGGCACTGGGTCACTTGTGTTTATTGATGACATAACAGCAGACAAGAGTAGCCGGATGAATTCTGAAGTGTACCGGGATATACTTTCAGCCCAGATTCAGCCAAATGCTGCAAAGTTGATTGGACGGCGCTTCATAGTACAGATGGACAATGACCCCAAGCATACAGCCAAAGCTACCCAGGAGTTCATGAGTGCAAAAAAGTGGAACATTCTGCAATGGCCAAGTCAATCACCAGATCTTAACCCAATTGAGCATGCATTTCACTTGCTGAAATCCAGACTTAAGACGGAAAGACCCACAAACAAGCAAGACCTGAAGGCTGCGGCTGTAAAGGCCTGGCAAAGCATTAAGAAGGAGGAAACCCAGCGTTTGGTGATGTCCATGGGTTCCAGACTTAAGGCAGTGATTGCCTCCAAAGGATTCGCAACAAAATATTGAAAATAAAAATTATTTGTTTGGGTTATGTTTATTTGTCCAATTACTTTTGACCTCCTAAAATGTGGAGTGTTTGTAAAGAAATGTGTACAATTCCTACATTTTCTATCAGATATTTTTGTTCAACCCTTCAAATTAAACGTTACAATCTGCACTAGAATTCTGTTGTAGAGGTTTCATTTCAAATCCAATGTGGTGGCATGCAGAGCCCAACTCGCGAAAATTGTGTCACTGTCCAAATATTTCTGGCCCTAACTGTATATGATATCGTCTGCACCTGACCGTGGGGGAGGGGAGGGAGGGGAGGAAAAGAAGAGAGTGAAGCATAGAAAGAAAGAAAGAAAGAAAGAAAGAAAGAAAGAAAGAAAGAGAAAGAAAAATGTATTGAAAAATCCAATGCAAAGCTCCACCATATTTTTGGTCCAGCCAGGTACAAATTGGCAGCTACGGACTGCCACCAACCACCAGCTGTCTTGTTGTACCTGGCTGGCAACCAAAAATACAGCAAAGCCCATTTTTTTTAATTCTAGAACTAATACTAGAAAAAAAAATGACGTGGGGCTCCACCTTATTTTTGGTCCAGCCAGGTACAAATTGGCAGCTACGGACTACCACCAACCCCCAGCTGCCTCGTTGTACCTGGCTGGCAACCAAAAATACAGTGAAGCCCATTTTTTATTTCTAGAACTAATACTAGAAAAAAAAAAGACATAGGGCTCCGCCAAATTTTTGGCCCAGCCAGGTACAACTTGGCAGCTGGGCCCCCTATGTTGCGAATTGCAGCCCGCAGCCACCCCAGAAAATGGCGTATTCATTGAAGCCAGGGTCTTCCAGTTGCCCTGGTGCCGGTGGCAAACTGGGTAATAAAGAGGTTAATGCCATTAGGAATCTCTAGTAAATAGTCAAAAAATACACCACACAGAGAAAAATCTTTTTATTTGAAAAAAAACAAAAACAAAATTCGGACTCCACCTTTATTATAAAGATACGACATAGTCCACAATGAAGGTCCCACAACACTCGATCACCTCCGACATAGTCCACTATGAAGGTCCCACGACGCTCGGTTGCCTCCGACGTAGTCCACAACGAGAGTCCATGATGCTTGATCACCTCTACTCAATCCAGAGACTGCAACAAGGGATCAAGTGTCCTCTTCCTACAGTCTCTGGGGTCAGAGTTATGGAGGCATGGCAATGATCTCAGAGACTACAACAAGAGGACATTTGATCTCTAGTTGCACCCATCCATCCACCCATGCATCCATCATCCACCCATGCACCCATCATCCACACAAGCACCCATCATCCACCCATGCACCCATCCACGCACACATCCATCCATGCACACATCCATGCATGCACACATCCATCCATGCACACATTCATGCACGCACACACCCATCCATGCATGCACACATCCACACATACATACATTCATGCACACATCCATCCATGCACACATGCATCCTTGCACACTTCCATCCATGCACACATTCACATGCACACATCCACGCACGCACACATCCACGCATGCATCCACGCACGCACACATCCATCCATGCACACATCCACGCACACATCGATGCATGCATTCACGCATGCACACATCCATCCATACACACATCCACGCAGGGACACATCCACACACGCACACATCCACACTTGTACACGTCCATGCAATATGCATCCATGCACACATCCATCCATGCAATATCCATGCATACACACATCCATCCATGCAATATCAATGCATACATGCACACATCCATGCACACACACATCCATGCACACACACATCCACGCACACATACATCCATACACACATCCACACACACACACACATCCACACACGCACGCATCCACGCACACACACATCCATCCATGCACGCACACATCCATCCATGCACACATACATCCATGCAATATCCATGCATACACACATCCATCCATGCAATATCTATCCATGCACACATCCATCCATGCACACATGCACCCATACACACTTCCATCCATGCACACATTCACATCCACACACACACACATCCACGCACACACATCCACGCATGTATCCACTCATGCACACATCCATCCATGCAGACATCCATCCATGCACACATCCATGCACGGACACAGCCACGCACGCACACATCCACACTTGTACACATCCACGCAATATGCATCCATGCACACATCCATCCATGCAATATCCATGCATACACACATCCATCCAAGCATACATCCATCCATGCAATATCCATGCATACACGCACACATCCATGCACGCACACATCCATGCACGCACACATTCATGCACATACACATCCATCCATGCACACATCCACACACGCACACATCCACACATGCACGCATGCATCCACGCACACCCATTCATGCAATATCCATGTATACATGCACACATCCATGCACGCACACAGCCATGCACGCATACATCCATGCACACACACATCCACGCACACACACATCCATGCACACATCCACACACGCACGCATCCACGCACTCACACATCCATCCATGCATGCACACATCCATCCATGCACACATCCATCCATGCAATATCCATGCATACACACATCCATCCATGCAATATCCATCCATGCACACATCCATCCATGCACGCACACATCCATACACACACACATCCATCCATGCACGCACACATCCATGCACGCACACATCCATGCACACACATCCATGCATGCACACTTCCATGCATGCATGCACCCATCCATCCACTAATGCCTCCATCCATCCACCCATGCATGCACCCATCCATCCACCCATGCATGCATGCATGCACCGACCTGATGGCTACTGGAGCTGGAGGAGGCTGAGGAGGGGGAGGGCACCCGCTGATCTGCCTCTCCAGATCTGATTGGAGAGCTCCAATCAGATTTGGAGGGGTGAATCGCTCTGATTCGCTCTGATCGGCAGTTTAATTTTCAACTATAGCCATGGGGGAGCTAAGCCACCCCCTCTGGGCTAAATTATAGGTGCTTGCGATCCTGCAGCTCCGGTGACATGTCATTGACCCTGTCACTGGAGCTGCAGGAGCGCAAAAATGCCATGACGTTATAGAGACGTCATAGGTCGGGAGCGCACCAACTTTCATGACATCTCTATAACGTCAAAGGTCGGGAAGGGGTTAAAGTAACTGAGAAGAAATCATCATTGGGTTGGTTTATTGACTCAGGAGCAACAAGTCACATGACAAGTAATAAAAATTTCTTTACTGAACTTAATTTAAATAAGAAAGAAGCCATCTATCTTGCAGATGGAAGCATAATAACTGCAGAAGGTGTTGGACAAGGAATGCTAAACTCTTCTAACAAGTTTCGGCATGACTCAAAAATACTTGTACAGGATGTGTTATATGTTCCAGGATTAGAAGGTGGATTGTTATCTGTAAAATGTCTAACAGCTAAAGGACTTACTGTAAAATTCAAAGATGATGACTGTACAATCCTAGCAGGAAATAAGGCACTAACCAATGTCAAGGCAGATGAACAATTATATCTTCTAGACACATTAAAGGAACAGATGAAGTTATGTACACATGATCACAAGAATTGTATTCACATGTGGCATAGACATTTAGGACACAGACATCCTGAAAGTATAATGGAGCTAAAAAGGAAAGAATTGACAAAGCATCTATTGATATCTGATTCCTCAATTACTGTAAGATGTGAATGTTGTATAAAATTTAAAGCCACAAGAATATCTATTCCTAAAGAAGTGGGAAACGAAAAGCACAAGACCACTTGATTTGGTGCATATTGATGTATTGGGGACCCATGAAAGTGACTAAATCAGGAGGCAATAGATGTATGGTGACTTTTATACATGACTACTCAAGATACACAGTCACATACTTGATCAAGAACAAAAGCGAAATTTTTAATAAACTAGTAGACTACGTGACAAGGTCGAATAACAGGTTTCAGAGGAAGCCAATTGTCATTAGACGTGATAATGGAGGTGAATTTACAGGACACAAAATAGAAAACTACTTAAGACAAAATGGTATAGAGAATCAAAAGACTGTTCCATACACACCTGAACAAAATGGAGTAGCAGGAAGAAAAAACAGAACTCTGACTGAAATGATAAGGTGTATACTAACAGATTCCAAACCACCAGAGAAATATTGGGGTGAAGCAGCAATGGCAGCTACATATCTACAAAACTGACTTTTTTCCAGAAAACTGAAAAAACCCATATGAACTGTGGCTATGTATGAAACCAAGTGTCAATCATTTAAGAGTTGGTTGTAAAGTTTTTGTATTCATTCTAACAGAAAAATGTTCCAAACTTCAAAATAGGTCCATAGAAGGAATATTTGTTGGATATAGTGAAAATTGCAAAGAATATAAAATCCTAGCTGCCAAAACAGAGTCACAGTGAGAACAGTGTGACATTCATTGAGGATCTACAGTTTTGGCCAAAAGTATTGACACCCCTGCAATTCTGTCAGATAATACTCAGTTTCTTCCTGAAAATGATTGCAATCACAAATTCTTTGGTATTATTATCTTCATTTAATTTGTCTTCAATGAAAAAAGACAAAAGAGAATCAAAAAAAGAAGCAAAAAGCAAAACATTGATCATTTCACACAAAACTCCAAAAATGGGCCAGACAAAAGTATTGGCACCCTCAGCCTAATACTTGGTTGTACAACCTTTAGCCAAAATAACGACGATCAACTGATTCCGGTCACCATCAATGAGTTTCTTACACTGCTCTGCTGGAATTTTACACCATTCTTCTTTGGCAAACTGCTCCAGGTCCCTGATATTTGAAGGGTGCCTTCTCCAAACTGCCATTTTTAGATCTCTCCACAGGTGTTCTATGGGATTCAGGTCTGGACTCATTGCTGGCCACCTTAGAAGTCTCCAGTGCTTTCTCTCAAACCATTTTCTAGTGCTTTTTGAAGTGTGTTTTGGGTCATTGTCCTGCTGGAAGACCCTTGACCTCTGAGGGAGACCCAGCTTTCTCACACTGGGCCCTACATTATGCTGCAAAATTTGTTGGTAGTCTTCAGACTTCATAATGCCATGCACACAGTCAAGCAGTCCAGTGCCAGAGGCAGCAAAGCAACCCCAAAACATCAGGGAACCTCCGCCATGTTTGACTGTAGGGACCGTGTTCTTTTCTTTGAATGCCTCTTTTTTTCTCCTGTAAACTCTATGTTGATGTCTTTACCCAAAAAGAGAGAACTTCTTCCTAAACGTTTTAGGCTTTCTCAGGTAAGTTTTGGCAAACTCCAGCCTGGCTTTTTTATGTCTCAGGCTAAGAAGTGGAGTCTTCCTGGGTCTCCTACCATACAGTCCCTTTACATTCAGACGCTGACAGATAGTACGGGTTGACACTGTTGTACCCTCGACTGCAGGGCAGCTTGAACTTGTTTGGATGTTAGTCGGGGTTCTTTATCCACCATCCGCACAATCTTGCGTTGAAATCTCTTGACAATTTTTCTTTTCCGTCCACATCTATGGAGGTTAGCCACAGTGCCATGGGCTTTAAACTTCTTGATGACACTGCGCATGGTAGACACAGGAACATTCAGGTCTTTGGACATGGACTTGTAGCCTTGAGATTGCTCATGCTTCCTCACAATTTGGTTTCTCAAGTCCTCAGACAGTTTTTTGGTCTTCTTTCTTTTCTCCATGCTCAATGTGGTACATACAAGGACACAGGACAGGGGTTGAGTCAACTTTAATCCATGTCAACTGGCTGCAAGTGTGATTTAGTTATTGGCAACACCTGTTAGGTGCCACAGGTAAGTTACAGGTGCTGTTAATTACACAAATTAGAGAAGCACCACATGATTTTTCTAACAGTGCCAATATTTTTGTCCACCCCCTTTTTTATGTTTGGTGTGGAATTATATCCAATTTGGCTATAGGACAATTCTTTTTGTGTTTTTTTCATTGAAGACAAATTAAATGAAGATAATCAAACCAAAGAATTTGTGATTGCAATCATTTTCTGGAAGAAACTGAGTATTATCTGACAGAATGGCAGGGGTGTCAATACTTTTGTCCAACATTGTATATAAAGACACTATGATTTCACTGGAAACAAAAAATGAGAAAAATAGCAGTGATATAGCTGAAGAGGTATCTGATGAAAAAGAAGTTGAAATTGATAAAGAACAGAATACCGAAAGTGAAGAAATACAAATACAAACAGACACAGAACCAAGACGTTCAATAAGGAAAAACAAAGGAAAACCACCAATACGCCTCTCATACAAGGCAAGTACAAGTACAATTTATGAGCCTACCTCTTGGGAAGACATATCTCGACTTCCTGAAGAAGAAGCTAATAAATGGATAGAAGCAACAGAAATAGAAATTAAATCTATGCATGACTCAATGACATGGACACTACCAGAATTATCAGAAGGAAGAAAAGCTATAGGATGTAAATGGGTTTTTAAAGTAAAGTACCAAACAGATGGCACAGCTGAACGATACCGAGCAAGAATCGTAGCTAAAGGTTATTCTCAAAATTATGAAGAAGACTATGATGAAACATTTGCATCAGTTGTCAAACATACTACAATAAGAACTTTGTTTGTAGTTGCAGCAATGAAACAAATGGAACTGAAATATCAAGATATTTACATGGAACAACCTCCAGATGAAAGTAACCCAAACATGGTTTGCAAATTACAGAAAAGTATATATTGTTTTAAATGTTCCATTCCAATTATTTTCACATGATTCACATTGATTCCAGAGGGCCCACAAGACTTGATCGTGGAGGAAAGAGACACTTGGTGACCAAGAAGTTAGGCAGCAGGCGGCAGGAAAATCCTGGCGGTCCGAGACACCCGGCGGGGTGTACTGAGGCTGCTATCCCCTCAGCCAACACGGGTTTCACGCTGAGTTGAGAACCCAGACTCAAATAGACTGTACCCAATACCACCAGAGCTTGATGGTGTCGCCCAGCGAGGTCCATATCCCTGATACCACCCGGGCTCGTACAAGTACCAAGGACTACTGTAAACGGTTCCTGGCCCAACACGGTGAATGGGCCCAGATGTTTGATACCGCCTGAAGCACAGAAGATAGGGGAACAGGGGAGTTGGTGGATGTATCCATGCCTGATGACTTGGTAGATGTCCCACGGCCTTTATCTCTACCCCGGAGTGCAGTAGACGTACCCGATCCCCTCTGAGCATTGGAGGAGGGATGCTTGCCACTGCCTGAACTGCTGATCCCGGCCCCCACATCTCTGGAGGTGAGAGGAGAGCAGATCCGTTGCTGGTGGGAGCGTAGTGGGCAGGAGGAAGATGTGATGGGCTTCCCTGGGGACCCTACTGCTGGAATTGGCACTGTAGAGGTACTGACCCTGGATGAGTACTTGCGGAGATGCGCCTGCAGATGGGAGCCAGAAGAAGTGGGGAAAGTAGCCCAGAAACGAGAGATAGTGGCTCGTACACAGTATTCCAAATTGGTTGCCCGGCGGGATTCAGACGTTAATTGATCCCCGCAACATGAAGAAAAAATTGTGAAAGTTAAGTCGGAAATGGGATATGCTTTCGCTCGAGAACCCGGAGCGGAAGGAGACATTTTTATGAATCAGAGATATGTGGAGGAGCACCTACCTGGAGATCACCCGGACAGGGAAGTTACAGTAGGAGAGTGGGTATCCTACATTACTGTACCTGGAGAATGATGCCCGTACGGCATACGAGTAAGAAGACTGTCCCTCAGATCAAAGACAGATATAGAGTCCTCTGAAACTGTTAACCCGGATTTGACCACTGATCCTGAAGTCAGCGTAGATCCGCAGCAGGCAGAGAACAACCTAGAGATGACTGTCGCAGATGACGCTACTAAGACTATGGTAGCGATGGGCACGCAGACCGCGAACTGCCGCCTAATAACAAGTTCAAAGCGAAAGTTTCAGTTCACAAGAGTCTATACAGTAAAGTCTCTGTACGCTACGGGTAAGAAAAGGGGAAAATCTTTCAAAAGTCTATAAAACACGTTTCCCTATGGGTGTCTCTGCTTAGGAGACCTGGTCCCTCCCCACTCCAGGCACTTTCTGTTCCCAACCCAATGTGTATGGGGCTGGGCCCAGTTCCTCCACCGTTCTGTATACTACTATGTGCACTGCTATTTACATGTTACTGCTGCCGTTTATTCTACCTCTGACCTTTTACTGTGCCCACTCTCCATACCTAGACGGGGGTTAACCTTGTGTGCTCCTCTGTGACTTGCGCACTACAGGTATCTCTGTCTCGGTGGCCACAGGCAGGGCCGTATTTGGAGTTCCTGCTGCCCTAGGCACTGTCAGCGGTCGCCCCCACCCCCACCCCGTCATGCCCCCCCCTTTCTCCGCGACCCCTCCCCTGTCACAGCCCCTCCCCCATCATGGATGATCGCCTCCTGCTCACGTTGCGCCCCCCCTCCTACACACACACATTCTATGTAGTACATATAAAAGGTTTGTAGGGGCAAAATCCTGCAGACAGACTGTATTGAGATAAATACAAAAAAAAAATTATCTTTTAATGATTTTAATTGGTTTATATGCAAGTTTATTCTCCAAGTGTTTGCATGTATTTCCAACCACACTGCAGAGACATACTGATAGGATGTTTACATTGTGAGCCCCAATGGGGACAGTGTCGATGATGTATGTAAAGTGCTGTGGAGTTCATAGTGTAATATAAATGCAAAACATATTATTCTTAATATGATGTCACAATACCAGGATCTGAGGATCTTCTATTTCGAGGTCAGGGGCTCTCTGATGCGATATTGCTGTCTGTCTCGCTGTCGTCCTCTTTTGACACTGCAGTGCGGTGGACAAGAGAGCATTAACTGGTTAATAACAAGAAGTATGGAGTGTGTACTAACTGAGCCATACACCCTCCCCATACCATGTCCAGCAGACATTGTAGGATTACTATATGGATTTTATTATTAGGGTACGGACGGACACACTGGCGTGAAACTCGGATGAGTGCAATGTGTGATTTTATACTGCACTCGGACCAATGTTAACCAATCTCTGAGAGCAGATTGGCGTGTGACGGACGCTTTTTTCTCATCCAGATTCAGGATGAGAAAAAAGTCACAAAATGCTGCGACAGTATGTGATTCACACCGAGACTCACCAATGCAAGTCTATGGGTCCGACAAAATCACGGACCACACACGGACCATCCGAGAGGCATCCGTTGTTTTCACTGATACATTCTCATTCTGTAGCTGAGAACACTGTAAAATGTTCCTGTAAATGATTCTACAGTAATAGCTGCTGAGAAAAAAAAACAGATTGCACACAGACAGCACACAGATGTGATCTTTGAAAAATGTGGGACATGGTGGTACACTGTCTGTGCACAGCACGGAGCTGAGGACATGGTGGTACACTGTGCACAGCACGGAGCTGGGGACATGGTGGTACACTGTCTGTGCACAGCACAGAGCTGATGACATGGTGGTACACTGTCTATGCACAGCACGGAGCTGGGGACATGGTGGTACATTGTCTGTGCACAGCACGGAGCTGAGGACATGGTGGTATACTGTGCACAGCACGGAGCTGAGGACATGGTGGTACATTGTCTGTGGACAGCACGGAGCTGGGGACATGGTGGTACACTGTCTGTGCACAGCACGGAGCTGAGGACATGGTGGTACACTGTGCACAGCACGGAGCTGAGGACATGGTGGTACACTGTCTGTGCACAGCACGGAGCTGAGGACATGGTGGCACACTGTCTATGCACAGCACGGAGCTGGGGACATGGTGGTACACTGTCTGTGCACAGCGCGGAGCTGAGGACATGATGGTACATTGTCTGTGCACAGCACGGAGCTGGGGACATGGTGGCACACTGTCTATGCACAGCACGGAGCTGGGGACATGGTGGTACACTGTCTGAGCACAGTGCGGAGCTGAGGACATGGTGGCACACAGTCTGTGCATAGCACGGAGCTGGGGACATGGTGGCACACTGTCTGTGCACAGCGCGGAGCTGAGGACATGGTGGCACACAGTGCACAGCACGGAGCTGAGGACATGGTGGTACACTGTGCACAGCACAGAGCTGGGGACATGGTGGTACACTGTCTGTGCACAGCACAGAGCTGGGGGCATGGTGGTACACTGTCTGTGCACAGCACAGAGCTGGGGACATGGTGGCACACTGTCTGTGCACAGCACAGAGCTGGGGACATGGTGGTACACTGTGCACAGCACAGAGCTGGGTACATGGTGGTACACTGTGCACAGCACGGAGCTGAGGACATGGTGGTATACATTGTCTGAGCACAGCACAGAGCCAGGGACATTGTGGTACACTGTGCACAGCACGGAGCTGGGGACATGGTGGTACACTGTCTGTGCACAGCAGGGAGCTGGGTACATGGTGGTACACTGCCTGTGCACAGCACGGAGCAGGGGACATGGTGGTACACTGTCTGTGCACAGCAGGGAGCTGGGTGCATGGTGGTACACTGCCTGTGCACAGCACGGAGCTGGGGACATGGTGGTACAATGTGCACAGCACAGTGCTAGGGACATGGTGGTACACTGTGCACAGCACAGAGCTAGGGACATGGTGGTACACTGTCTATGCACAGCAGGGAGCTGGGTACATGGTGGTACACTCTGTCTCCTCTGTCCTCCTGCACCCCATCCTCCTCTCCTCTGTCCTCCTGCACCCCTGTTCTCCTCTCCTCTGTCCCTCCTGCACCCCATCCTCTTCTCCTCTGTCCCCCTGTTCCTGTACTTCTGCCCCTCTGTCCTCTTTTCCTCGGTCCCCCTGCTCCTCTGTCCTCCTGCACCCCATCCTCCTCTCCTCTGTCCCTCCTGCTGCTCCTCTGTCCTCCTGCACCCCCGTTCTCCTCTCCTCTGTCCCTCCTGCTGCTCCTCTTCTCTCTCGCCCTGTTCCTGTCCTTCTGCCTCTCTGTCCTCTTCTCCTCAGTCTGTCACGGGTGGCACGGATGACAGGGTGGAGGCCACGCGCAGACGATCCCAGCGTTTGGCCCACCAGCCATAATGGTGGAGGATGGTCCGTCTCTTTCAGGGGGCATTCACCTTCTGTGTAGATGGAGAGAAGGTGTGATGAGATCTCTCTATTATAGGGAGACGGCTGTGGAGGTCTTGTGCTCGGTCTGGTTTTATCCACCAATGTTGTAGGTCACTAGGACCCAGCAGATTCCTTCCACCTTTATAAGGAGGTTCATTACCTTTCCTCAGTGCAGGTGATATTTCCTTGTGGACTCTTTATCCTGGCTCCAGCAGAAGCTGAGGTTGTGAGCTTGCTGTGGTCTGCTGAAAGATAAGTGTTTCCTTTCCCCAAATGTCTGTCTTCCCTGGTGTTTGTCTTTAGTTAATAGTGGAGGGGTCTAGTGCACCTCTCCATCTGATCCTTAGATAAGGTAGTGCTAGGATCAGAGAGGGACGAGGTTCGTGGTCGGCGACAGTTGCGGAGACTGTATAGGGACGTAAGGGCAGACAGGGTCAGCCCTAGTAAGTCTAGGGTCACCGTCTCCTTCTTGTGCCCTTAGCAGTAGGGACCCCTTATTCCCCCCCCCCGTCGTTATCCTACGCTGGGTGTCTTCCCCACTCCCAGCGTGACATTATCACCTGCCATAACTGTAAGTGAAGGAAAGGGGAGGATCCGATTTTTCTTCCTTTCCTTATGGATCCTGTGTCGGTTTTGGCCCAGCAGCTGCAGACCTTGTCTTTGGAGGTCGCGGACCTTCGGTCGGCTCTGCAGGGACCACAACCGCAAAATGGTGTCTTGGGGAATCAAGCAGTGGGTCCGGCCAGACCGGAACCTAAGGTTGCCCTCCCTGACAGGTTTTCAGGAGGCAGAGATAAATTTACCGTGTTCAAAGAGGCTTGTAAATTATACTTTAGGCTTAGGCCGTATTCCACTGGTGATGAGCAGCAGCGTGTAGGAATCATTATATCATTGCTGCAGGGGGATCCCCAATCCTGGGCTTTCTCTTTGCCACAGGACTCTACTTGTCTCCAGTCTGTGGATGGATTTTTTGACGCCCTAGGCCTCATATATGATGACCCTGACCGTGTCTCTTTGGCTGAATCCAAATTGCGCCATCTCCACCAGGGGACTCGGTCGGCGGAATCATATTGTTCTGAGTTCCGCAGGTGGGCTATGGACACGAAGTGGAACGATCCGGCTCTCAGGAGTCATTTTTGCCAGGGTCTTTCAGAAAGGCTGAAGGATGCCCTGGCAGTGTATGAGACCCCTCCGTCCCTGGAGGCGGCTATGTCGTTGGCTATTCGTATGGATAGACGCCTCCAGGAGCGGAGGGGTAGACCTCCAGCAACTGGGAGCCCTTCTCGTGGTGGTTCCTTGTTGCCGGGTGGTCACACGGAGGGTGAGTCATTTCTCCCGAGGGGGGAGGAACCTATGCAGCTTGGAGGAGCGGCGGCCTCGAGGCTCTCCTCCGGTGCCTCCCGGGGCAGGGGGAAGGGGGTCTGTTTTTTCTGTGGGAAAGGAGACCATTTTATCGGGGCCTGTCCCTACACTCCTAAACGGACTGGGGTGCCTGGACCTCATGTGACTATGGGGGGTGTGGGGGTAGTCGAGCGGGAGGTGTGTGTATCCTCCGTTTGTACTTCCCGTTTTCTCCTGAGTGCAGAGGTGGCGCTAGAGAGCAAAACGGAAGGCATTTCTGTGTTTGTGGATAGTGGTGCGGGGGTCAGCATGGTGGATGCTCGATTTGTACACACTCATGGGCTTAACCGCTGTTTATTGTCTCGCCCCATCCGTATCTATGCCATCGACTCAGCACCTCTTGCTCAGGGTTGTCTCACGCATATCGTACATGACATTAAGTTGACGGTTGGACCCCAACATCAGGAGACGATATCTTGCTATGTTCTAGACGGTCTCCCTGCTCCCATTGTCCTGGGCTTGCCATGGTTGATTAAACATAATCCCGTAGTAGATTGGCAGTCCCGGGACATTGTGGAATGGAGTGATTTTTGTTCTGAGAATTGTTTGGCTACATCCTTGTCGGTGGTATCTGCTGCATCTCTGCCCCCATTCCTATCAGAGTATGAGGATGTGTTCTCAGAGAAGGGGTGCCGAGACTTGCCCCCTCATCGGGCATATGATTGCCCTATCAACCTCGTTCCCGGAGCTAAACTGCCCAAAGCTAGGATGTTTACTATATCCGGTCCTGAAAGACAAGCAATGAAGGATTTCATTTCCGAGAGTCTGGAGACAGGCCACATCAGGCCCTCCACGTCGCCGGTTGCGGCTGGTTTCTTTTTTGTGAAAAAGAAGGATGGGGGCCTCCGTCCTTGTTTGGATTTCCGGGAATTGAATCGGATTACTGTCCGTGATCCATACCCCCTCCCTCTGATCCCCGATTTGTTTAGTCAGGTTGTGGGTGCCAAATGGTTCTCCAAGTTGGATTTGAGGGGGGCCTACAACCTGATTAGGGTCAGAGAGGGGGATGAATGGAAAACTGCGTTTAATACCCCGGACGGCCATTTTGAAAGTCTCGTGATGCCGTTCGGGCTCACTAACGCCCCTGCGGTCTTCCAACATTTCGTCAATGATATTTTCCATCATTTGGTGGGTAGATTTGTAGTTGTTTACTTGGACGATATCTTGATCTATTCTCCCGATATGGAGACGCATCAGTCCCATGTCAAACAGGTGTTGCAGGTCTTACGGGACAACAAACTGTACGCTAAACTCGAGAAATGTGTTTTCGCCGTTCAGGAGGTTCGTTTTTTGGGGTACCTCTTGTCGCCGATGGGTTTCCGGATGGATCCGGAAAAGGTCCGGGCGGTGCTGGACTGGGAACAGCCGGACAATCTACGGGCTTTGCAACGTTTTTTGGGGTTTACCAATTTTTACCGTAAATTTATTAAAAACTATTCGGTACTTGTGACGCCTCTTACGGACATGACTAGGAAGGCGACGGATTTTTCTGAATGGTCTGATTCGGCTCGCCAGGCTTTCTCCTCCCTGAAGCGTTGTTTTGCTTCCGCGCCTGTCCTTTGCCAGCCCGATCTTTCTCAGCCCTTTATTGTAGAGGTGGATGCGTCTGAGGTGGGGGTGGGGGCTGTGTTGTCGCAAGGCCCTTCGCCTGGACGATGGGTGCCCTGCGCGTTCTTCTCCAAGAAGTTGTCGTCGGCCGAGAGGAATTATGATGTAGGTAATAGGGAGCTATTGGCTATTAAGTTGGCTTTTGAGGAATGGCGGCACTGGCTGGAGGGGGCTGTCCATCCTGTCACGGTTATTACCGACCATAAGAACCTGTCTTACCTTGAGTCCGCCAGGCGTCTCAATCCCCGACAGGCCAGGTGGTCTTTGTTTTTTACGAGATTTAATTTTACCGTCACCTACCGTCCGGGGGTTCAGAATGTGAAGGCGGATGCATTGTCACGTAGTTTTCCGGGTGGTAGTACTCATGAGTGTCCCGTTCCCATCTTGCAGGAGGGGGTGGTTGTTTCTGCTCTTTGTCCTGATCTAGAGGGGGAGGTGTTGAAGGTTCAGGGGGGCGCCCCTGCCTCCTGTCCTTCTGGGAGGCTTTTTGTGCCGTTCCCTTTGCGTCTCAGGGTGCTGTCAGAGCATCACGACTCTGTGCTGGCAGGGCATCCGGGCGGCAGGGCCACCTTCGATCTCTTGTCTCGACGCTTTTGGTGGCCGGGGTTGAGGAAGGACGTAGCGGAATTCGTATCCGCCTGTAGTGTGTGTGCACGCGCTAAGGTTCCGCATACCCGTCCGTCTGGGTCTCTCATGCCATTGTCTATTCCTGAGAAGCCATGGACACATTTGTCAATGGATTTTATCACCGATCTTCCGGCGTCTGCGGGCAAGACGGTGGTACTGGTAGTAGTAGATAGATTCAGTAAGATGGTTCGCTTTGTGGCACTGCCCGCACTTCCTAATGCTCGGACTCTGGCACAGGTGTTTGTAAGTGAGATTGTGAAGCTTCATGGGGTTCCCTCCGATGTGGTTTCTGATCGCGGTACTCAGTTTGTCTCCAAGTTTTGGAAGGCTTTTTGTACACGTTTGGGGATTACGTTGTCCTTTTCTTCTGCTTTTCATCCTCAGTCTAATGGTCAAACCGAACGTGTGAATCAGAACTTGGAGACTTACCTGAGGTGTTTTGTCTCTGACCATCAGGAGACTTGGGCAAGTTATTTGCCCTTAGCCGAATTTGCCCTTAATAATCGTCTTCAGGAGTCCACTGGCAAGTCACCGTTCTTCGGTGCATATGGGTTTCATCCTCAGTTTGGTACTTTTAGTGGTACGAGTCCTTCCGGAGTTCCTGAGGAGGACCGTTTTACCTCGTCCCTCTCCTCGGTTTGGCGGGGTGTACAGAGTAGCTTGAAGCTCTTAGGTGACAGGTACAAACGTATGGCTGACAGAAAGCGTGCGCCAGGTCCGGACCTATGTGTGAATGACTACGTGTGGTTGTCTACCAAGAATGTGAAGTTGAAGGTGCCCTCTTGGAAGTTGGGGCCCAGGTTTATTGGCCCCTATAAGATAACCGCCGTTATCAATCCCGTAGCGTTTCGTCTTGCGTTGCCTCCTGCTCTTAAGATTCACGATGTGTTTCATAGGTCGCTCCTCAAGCCGTATGTGCCGTCGTCTGACCCATATCCTTTGCCTCCTGAGCCCATCTGTGTGGCGGGGAATTTGGAATTCGAGATCTCGAGGGTGGTTGATTCTCGCATGTCGCGCCGTTCTCTTCAGTATTTGGTGCACTGGAGGGGGTACGGTCCTGAGGAGCGGATGTGGGTGCCGGCGTCGGAGGTGTCCGCCGCTAGGCTGGTCCGCGCTTTTCACCGTTCCCATCCGGATAAGCCTGGTCCTGAGTGTCCGGGGGCCACTCGTAGAAGGGGGGGTACTGTCACGGGTGGCACGGATGACAGGGTGGAGGCCACGCGCAGACGATCCCAGCGTTTGGCCCACCAGCCATAATGGTGGAGGATGGTCCGTCTCTTTCAGGGGGCATTCACCTTCTGTGTAGATGGAGAGAAGGTGTGATGAGATCTCTCTATTATAGGGAGACGGCTGTGGAGGTCTTGTGCTCGGTCTGGTTTTATCCACCAATGTTGTAGGTCACTAGGACCCAGCAGATTCCTTCCACCTTTATAAGGAGGTTCATTACCTTTCCTCAGTGCAGGTGATATTTCCTTGTGGACTCTTTATCCTGGCTCCAGCAGAAGCTGAGGTTGTGAGCTTGCTGTGGTCTGCTGAAAGATAAGTGTTTCCTTTCCCCAAATGTCTGTCTTCCCTGGTGTTTGTCTTTAGTTAATAGTGGAGGGGTCTAGTGCACCTCTCCATCTGATCCTTAGATAAGGTAGTGCTAGGATCAGAGAGGGACGAGGTTCGTGGTCGGCGACAGTTGCGGAGACTGTATAGGGACGTAAGGGCAGACAGGGTCAGCCCTAGTAAGTCTAGGGGTCACCGTCTCCTTCTTGTGCCCTTAGCAGTAGGGACCCCTTATTCCCCCCCCCCGTCGTTATCCTACGCTGGGTGTCTTCCCCACTCCCAGCGTGACACAGTCCCCTGCTCCTCTGTCCTCTTTTCCTCGGTCCCCCTGCTCCTCTGTCCTCCTGCACCCCATCCTCCTCTCCTCTGTCCCTCCTGCTGCTCCTCTGTCCTCCTGCACCCCCGTCCTCCTCTCCTCTGTCCCTCCTGCAGCTCCTCTGTCCTCCTGCTGCACTCCGTCCTCCTCTCCTGTCCCTCCTGCTGCTCCTCTTCTCCCCCTCTTCCTGTCCTTCTACCCCCCAGCAACCCCGTCCTCCCCTCCTCAGTCCCTCCTGCTACTCCTCTGTCCTTCTGCACCCCCATCCTCCTCTCCTCTTTCCTCCTGCTCCCCGTCCTCCTCTCCTGTCCCTCCTGCTGCTCCTCTGTCCCCCTCTTCCTGTCCTTCTGCCCCCAGCAACCCCGTCCTCCCCTCCTCTGTCCCTCCTGCTGCTCCTCTGTCCTTCTGCACCCCCATCCTCCTCTCCTCTTTCCTCCTGCACCCCGTCGTCCTCTCCTGTCCCTCCTGCTGCTCCTCTGTCCCCCTCTTCTTGTCCTCTGCCCCCAGCAACCCCGTCCTCCCCTCCTCTGTCCCTCCTGCTGCTCCTCTGTCCTTCTGCACCCCCATCCTCCTCTCCTCTGTCCTCCTGCACCCCGTCCTCCTCTCCTGTCCCTCCTGCTGCTCCTCTTCTCCTCTGTCCCACTGTTCCTGTCCTTCTGCCCCCCCTGCAACCCAGTCCTCCCCTCCTCTGTCCCTCCTGCTGCTCCTTTTCTCCTTTGCTCCCCTGTTCCTGTCCTTCTGCCCCTCTGTCCTCTTCTCCATGGTCCCCCTGCTCCTCTGTCCTCCTGCACCCTGTCCTCCTCTCTTCTGACCCTCCTGCTGCTCCTCGGTCCACTTGCACCCCTGTTCTCCTCTCCTCAGTCCCTCTTCTCTTCTGTCCATGTCCTTCTGCCCCTCTGTCCTCTTCTCCTTGGTCCCCCTGCTACTCTGTCCTCCTGCACCTCCATCCTCCTTTCCTCTGTCCTCCTGCACCCCATCCTCCTCTACTGTCCCTCCTGCTGCTCCTCTCTCCCCCTGTCCTTCTGCCCCTCTGTCCTCTTCTCATCGGTCCCCCTGTTCCTGTCCTTCTGCCCCCCTGCAACTCTGTCCTCCTCTCCTGTCCTCCTGCACCCCGTCCTCCTCTCCTGTCCCTCCTGCTGCTCCTTTTATCCTCTGTCCCCCTGTTCCTATCCTTCTGCCCCTCTGTCCTCTTTCCTACTAGGTCCCTCTGCTCCTCTGTCCCCTGCACAGTCAGGTCCTCACCTGATGCTGGCTGCGGACATTGGCTGGATGCAGCATGAGTAGCACCAGCCCAGCAGCAGCAGGAGCTCCGCTGTCAGACAGACCATCTCCCAGCCTTCTGTGCCCGCTCGCTCGGGCCAGCTGCTCCCCCGTTCTCGGGGTCCATCAGGGGCCGGCTGGGTGGAGGAGCCGCCAGCACCGCGGGACAGGAAGGAACAGAGCTGTACGGAACCCGCACTTCCGGGTTCCGTACAGCTCCCAGCGGCTTCCTGTCAGCGGCGATCACTACCGGTATCAGCGCTGGGGCACAGGCAGCACATGCGGATGCCGCCACCGCGCACTGGACCACACAATTGACACCCCCCTCCCCCACAAAGACTCCGGTTTTCATATGGAGTTTGGGGAAGGGGAGGGAAGTAAAAAAAAAAAAAAAATACAATAAAAAAAATGCTCCTCTAGCGCCGCCCCCTGGACCTGCTGCCCTAGGCACCGGCCCACGAGTGCCTTATTAGAAATACGGCCCTGCCCACAGGTAAGAACTGCAGCCAGGAAGGTGGAGACAGGTTTAACACGAACCACCTTCATAACATACACCCACCGACACAAGACCCAACCCGGAGCCCGGGACTCTAGGCGGACAAGGGGTGGTAGGGCCAGTCACAAGTGGGTGGGACATAGGCAAGGTGACGGACCGGGTAGATAAGGGGAAAACTAGGAGGAGTTAGTAGTAGGCCAAAGTGAGCTGAACAGTAAAGACTAAGAGACACTTCAATGAAGGTTTCGGGTTCCCTGGAGGCGCAGAATTCTGTGAGGTATAAGCCCATGGAGAGAAGGCCCGCTCCACGGCCCGCGAACAAGGGGAAGGGGAAAGACTGAGACCGGACCAGTGCAGCTGGGTCCAAGGAAAACGGCAGCGGTGGCAGAGGACGACTGGCAGGAAGGAATCCCCTGACGTATGCCGTAGTCACATGGGTAGGAAAGAGCCTGGTGCTCCCCTGCAACATAGGGACACTGGATGTCTAGGCTGGGACCAGAGAGTCGGCTCTGAGGTGACCGAAGCTACATGCCGGATCACAAACACACCGACGGGGAACCCTGATTCCAGGTCAGAGCTCCTAACACCGTGCAGGAGCTGCTGTGACACATAGGGCTCAGAGCGTGCTACCCGGACATAGGGAGAAGCCCAAATAGGAACCCGAGTCACCCAGCATACAGACACAAGGGAACAAGAGAGAGGGAGAAAGCCTGAAAGGTATTGAGGAAGAGAAGGGTCTCAGAAGGAAAACCTGGCTGCAGTAGGGTTAATGGAAACTGTGGAGTTAATTGTGTGAAGCCGTTTGTGAACTGTATCGTGAAGAACTGCTAGTAAAACCCAGTGAACCCTGCCAGAGTCTCCCATGTGTGATTCCCTGCCTGTTGAACTGTTATACTGTTTTACACCCTGTCAGGAGCAGCCCGACCCACGGTGGGCTCATCCATCCAGCTGCAGCACCAACCATCCTCCTGGCAGCAGTAAGCAGCAGCGGTGGTCCCCTCACTGACCACAACCTGTGGGTGGCGTCACGACAGTCCCTGTAAATACCCCTTTTACTTGTGGGCTCGGGACACGGTCCAGACCAAGACCGCCGTGATAACCCCCGTGATACCCTGGTCTGGTACCGAGTACCCCATACTAGTGGGCTCCACACAGGTTTGTCAGATAAGTGTCTGCGTGGCTTTAGTCTCACTACAGGGTTAGCAGGTGTACCGATTGCAGCATCCTCAGATTCTCTAGCAACTGGTATTTCTTCCTGATTCCTTTGTAGCACTTCTTGGGGCTGGTAGAAATTCAGTAATGGCACTAAGATGGCTCCATCTTGCTGAGGCCAATCTTCTGGGAAATCCCCTAGGATTGTTGAGACTACCTTTTCCTTTAAGTCTTCACATGGACTGGGTTCTTTTTCAGGTTCTTCTTGTTCTTTTGGCGATGTTGGAAGATTCTGGTTTTCCCATTCAGTTGGACACTTTTTGATGTGGTTTCTTGATACTATGTGAGTGGTTTTTCCACCATTCTTGCTGATGAGACACACTTTGTCATTGGCATATTCAGAATCTAGTAGGACATAGGGTTCTTGTTCCCACTGGTCATCCAATTTATGTTGGGTTCTCTTCCTCTTTAAAACAATACTTCCAGGTACAATAGGTTCTGCTGGAGCATGTTTGTTATAGTCCCTTTCTTGTTTTTCACGGGCTTTCTCCAGGTTGTCTTCAACACAGGCTTGAACCATTTTATATTGTTCAAGGTGGTTTTCGTTCCAGTTGGGCATTGCGTCAACTGCTTTGGGATCGACTACTCCAAGTTCCAAGTCTACGGGTAACTTTCCTCTATGGGCTCTCATCAGGTAAGCTGGTGTACAGTTTGTAGAACTTACTGGAAAGTGGTTGTCAACCAAGTCTGGTAGTTTTTCCAGCCATTGGTTCCTTTCCTCCAATGGTAGGATCTTCAACATGTCAATCATTGTCCATGGTGTCAAAAGTCTTTCAAAACATTATTAAGAAATGGGGATGGCTACACACACATTCAGGATAGGGATGGGGACACCAAGGGTAACATCACATTCTCACTCAGAAGCTGTTGATGTCCCAGGTTCAATTCTTCCTTCTTCTTTTCTTCCTCCTTTGGCACATTCCACGGCAATATCTGATGACTGCAGGAAACTTGAAGTGCCGGAGCTGAATACTCCAACCATCCTCCCAAGTTGGTCTGTGTCCCTTGGCTCAAAGTCTGCATCCTTGCCAGGATTCTAGTTGCAGTTTCTAACTTTGGGATAGTTCCAGACGACATAGTAACAGCTACAGGTGATTCTGGTGTCTGCTGGGGCGGCTCCGGTGCTATAACAGGTGACTCTGGGGCTGGAAGAGGTAAAGGATCCGGTTTCTCATCTATGGCTTCAGCCATTGCAGCCTCTCTCAGCACAAATCTCTTAACATGCATAGCATATGTGCCCCTTTCTCCAGGAAACAAAATGAAGGACACCCATTCGCCCACAATCAAGTCTCTGACTGGGTGACCCTCCGGCAGATGGGACTCTGTCGAGCCCCAGGCCCTGGGGTACTCGGGTATCACGCTCGGTGGGATGCTTGGGATGTCACGGGTGGCAGCGCCTGAACCCGTGGCCTGGGTGACACTTTAAAAAGGGGGGTATTTACAGGGGATAAGAATTTGTCATGTGACGCAACCTGTAGTACCTGGTGATGGGTCACCAGCATCGCCACAGTCCTCCGGAGGCCAATGGTAATGCGGCTGAGATGGCAAAGCTCCCTACAGGTAGAGCTGGTCCTCCGGGGCAGCGTTCCTGAAAGCAAACAGGTTGACGAAGATAACCACACAAATGCAAAGTCACTTACTCCCGGGTACTTTACTGTAAACGTTCAGCAGTAAAATACAGAGTCCACAGTTCAGCAAGATGTTATTCAACAGGTAGCTCTCTTAGGTAGTGGCAAGTGAAAGGATTGTTTCCATGGGGCTTGGTTAGGTGTCCCTCCTTTACTGCTCTTCCAGGTTGGTGTGAAGTATGGCTGATCTGAAATCTAGCCTGGCCTCCTGTGTTCTCTCACTTTTGCTGTCGTCGGGTAACCCTCTAATGGCTGGCCGCTCTCTCTTCAGGCGGTGCCTGGCCCCCTTGATATTGAGTGCGCTGGTGTCCGGGAGACTTGAAGACTCCCCGGTAATCCGGATTCTCTGCTGTTCTTGTAGCTCCAGCAGTCTGCGGGCTCCGGTGCCCAGTAAGCCGTCTGGGAGAACCTATCACTGGCTCCTCTGTTCCCAGACCTGCTGCTCTCTCCTGGAAAGCTCCTCTCCTGTCTCTCCCTCAGACGATCTCTGCAGCTGCTGCTGTTCCCAGCAGCTCCCTTCTCCTCCTGCTCAGACTCCACTCTCTCTCACTTCCTACCACCCCCACACTGCTTGCCCTCAACTCCTCCCACCGGGGCTGGGTCTCCTAGTAAAGGAATTATCCCTATAGTACCCTGAGCTAAGGGTGTGTGTGGATGCGAGGAACAAGCCACATTTTAACTTCCCCATTCACTTGCCACAGGGATAATTACACCTCTTTTATGGGTGCAATAGCCCTCTGTGACACCTGACTACGTGGGGCGCCACAACTCCACGTCTCTGCATTTAACAAAAGTATCTGAGCGGGCGCCGGACTCGCGGATAAAGCCATATCCATCTTTAGGCTTGAACTTTACAACCTGTCCCTCGTGGCGCCGTTGGCGGGATGTAACTGGGCTGGCTGCACCACCGACTTGGCCACCATAGTTCTCTTGGTCTTGGCCTTCATCTCTACCTGCCGGGCAGCATCCTCTTTCTCCTACTGGGCCACACACCACTTTAGGAATTCCTCCCTGCTAAGGATCTCAACTTGGCTCACTTCACTAGTCTCTGCTGCACCAGGGAAGCCCATAAGATCCACTCCCCTGTTCTGCCACCAGCAGCGCATTATCTCCCCGCTCACCTCCTGCGTTGAGGGCGCTGGAATCAACGGCTCCGGTAGGCCTGGGCAACTCTCCTCCAAGGCCCCCAATAGATCATCCATCCGCATCAGCCCTGCGCACGCTCCTGCAGGCCGGGAATCTGCTCCACGACCACCCATCCAGGTGCTGCTTCCTCACCGGGGAACTCTCTCATCTTCCCTACCGGGTTCCTCCACCAACGCTTCCCGCTGTGGGCCATTAGGGAGCAATCTTAAGATTCCTCGTCGAGTGTCCATCTCTGGGTACTGTAGCACGTCCGTCCGGATGTCTACATAAGATGGCCGCTGTACTCCTCGTGGTTCACTCTGTTCCTCCCTTCCTGGGGCGTCGCCGATTCTTCCTGTGTCGTCGGCCGACCTGCCCCCAGGGGCTACATCAGGTTGATTGGCATTGCGTTCCCCTGGAGCGAAGGATGGCAGGGGCGGGGATTTCTTTTCCCATTCCTGACTGGCTCGACCCACGATGAGGGGCACTGGCACGCCCCGCGCCATGCATATGGTGTCAGTCTTTTTGGGCCGCCATTATGGGGATCATATTTACATAGTCCAAACACAAGTTCAATAAAGTCTTTTCGACACACAGTACCTGGGTTTAACGGACACAGAATCCTGTTCGTGACGCAAGATACTGTAACTGATGCGCCCTCAGGCTATGAGGTACTCGGTAGCTGGGCCGGTGCTGTTTCTCTGCTGTATCACGGTAGTCGTGACCCGGTTCCGTGGCCTGGGATCAGTCCAAAAAGGGTTATTTACAGGGGATTTATTGTAGCGCCACCCGGGGTATGTGGTTAATATAACCACCGCTGCCATATTCCTTCTGGGGACTGTGACTTGGGGCAGCATGGATAGTAAGCCCTCCTCGGGCAGGGCTGAGGGTCCCCAGGGCAGGAGTAGTTGTGATGAATGGGCCTGGTGAGGGATTCTGTGCAGTGCAGTTTACTTACTTCAAGCTGCAGCTCTCCAGCCAGTGTGCAGAGATGACAGCCTGTGGCTCCTCAGGTGGGACTTTTCTGCGACGCTGCAAGTAAACAGTCTCAGGAAAGTGTGAGCTTACTGGGTACTTTACTTTAGGTCTTTCCAGGACAACAGTTCACAGTTTACAGGTTTTTCAGTACAGTTCACACAATTTACACTTCAGCACTGCTCCGGGTTACTCAAACTGTGCAGCTCAGGTAGAGTTTCTGTGTTGCTCCCTCAAAGTCCTTTCAGGCCCCTCTCTCAGTGTTAACGTAGTTAACCCACGGGTTCAGTCTGGCTGTCGCGGACTCACGGGTGAATGTTTCCTTTGCAGTCAGGGTCACCAGTCCTAGTATGACAACTGTTTTCTTAAGGCCGCTTCACACGCTAGGATATTGTTAACGATATCCTTAGAACGATCTTGTGACAGTGATCGTTCCGACATCGTTAGTGTGTTGTCACACACAAGGATATCGTTAACGATATCCCATTCGGCAACGCACCAGTTAAATAGGAGAGCAAGGACTGAACGATCTTTTAAAGCGGCAGGAATAGGAGAGTTTTGAATCGTTCAAAAAGGTGTCACACTGAACGATGTAGCTTCTTCAAGCAGCGTTAATTGGACAACGAACGATAGATTTGAGGTGAGGATCTCATTTTTTGGATGAACGTTCCAACGATTTTTTCATCCTACATCGTTTGCTTACACACAAGGATGCACAAACGGTATCGTTGGAACGTTCACATATCCATGACGTTTCAATGATATCCTACGATATCCTTGCGTGTGAAGCGGCCTTTAGACTGTGGTGGAAAGTTAGGCTGCAGCACATAAAGTTTCTGCCCCACCCCCCCGTGTGTCTCGTGTTTAGGGTCTGGAATCCCCGGTCACTTCTTCAGAGCTGGTTCTCTGGTGTTGGCCTAACCCTCCAGTGTCCCAGGTTCAGATATTTGGCCACAACAGGCTCCTTCTGTCAGTCACTGTTTCAGCTTAGGGTTCCTCCGGCCAGCTATGTGTGCGGCTTCCGGGCCCTTGTCCTCCCACTCTTCCTTCTGCTGTGGGGGCTCTCTCAGTCTCTTTCCCCTTCCCATCGCCTCCAGGGGATAGAGCAGGCTTTCTCTCCTAGGGTCTGTGCCTCTCAGGATTCTGCGCCTCCAGGGAACCCTAAGGTGTCTGGGAAGTCTCTCTCTGTTCTGTTCTTTCCAACTTCTCCACTGTTCTACTCTTGTTCTGCTCTTCTTCTGCTCCACTTCTGCTCTCCTCCCCTTGGTGCGCCCGTGTTTTATCTATGGTGCCACCCACTGGATAAGTGCTACTCTACGCTCCACCCTCTGTGCTACACCCGCCACCCCTTGCCCAACGTAGAGTCCTAGGCATAGGGTCGGTCTTTGTGCGGTGTGGGTGTGTTTTGCAACCACCTTGCTTACCTGGCTGCACTTCCCTCTTGTGGCCAGCTGGGGCGCCACACAAGGGGATGATGGGAATATTGGGAGCTGCATGGGGATGAGGAGGATCATGGAAAAATAAGAAATCTCCTGAAAATAAGGCATAGCACATCTTTGGGATCAAAAATGAATATAAGACACTGTATTATTTTTGGGGAAACAGGTTCATATATGCATTTCACTTTTTGTATTGAATTACTGTAATAAATTAACTTTTTGATGATAGTTTAATTCACTGAGATGCCCCTGTATATGAGGTGTTATTGTAGTGGCCTTATTGAAGGAGCGCAGTTGCACTGATTGCAGCTGATGAGCAGGATGTGATAGCGCTTCAGCCTTATTTCAGTGCCTACAAGATCAATACAGAGGAGCTTGTAATCTCTGCATATGTTCATCTGTGGAGCCCACTGGGACAGGGTACTCGGTGCCGGACCGGGGTACTGCTGGGGATGTCACGGAGGTCCTAGTCTGGACCGTGTCCCGGGTTTTCACAAGTAAAGGGATATTTACAGGGATTAGTTCGTCGTGACGCCACCTACGGGTTGTGGTCAATGACGGGACTACCACTACAGCGCAGCTCTGCCAGGAGGATGGAGGGATGGATGGGCTGCAGCTGGATGGATGAGCCCGCCGCAGGTTTGGCTGCTCCTGGCAGGATAAAAGGGATGATGCACAGTTCAGGATACCTGGAATCAGACACGGACACTGAAGTAGAGTTCACCGGGTTTACTTTCAAGTTCTTCAAAGTCACACAAGTCACGGTACAGTTCTCAACACAATTCACAGTTCAGTTAACTCCGGGAACACTTAACCTTTTGCAGCCAGGCTGTCGCTCTGAGACTCCTCACTCCTTCTAAATGTCCTTTCAGGCTGTTCTCTCCCTCTCTGTTCACTCCGCGGGTTGTATGGCGGCAGCTTGGCCCCTTGTATGCAGCTTCCCCTTATGTGTGTGCGGGCGGTAAGCCGGATCCTTGTGGTTGCTGCTCCAACCCTTTAGTGGGAACACGGACCTGGAATCTGTGTTCCCTGCTGGTTTGTCTGGGGAGCCGGTGTATGACTTCAGTCCCCCTCAGAGCCGACACTCTGGTATTTGCCTAGCCTGCAGTAACCCTATCTTCCAAGGTGTTACCAGGCTCCTTCTAGCCCGTGTGATTCCAGCACAATCAGGAAACAAACTACTCCACCCGTAGTTGGTCGGTGTTGCCGTGTTCCTCGGACCCAGTGCTGCTGGTCCGGTCTCTGAACTCACACTCCCCTGGGATGCCGGCTATGGACGAGCTTTCTCTCCATGGTTTCTGTGACTCTGTGGATTCTGCGTCTCCAGGGAGCCCAACCCCACCGGGATGTGTCACTTTCTTTCTGTTGTCTTTACCTCTCGGCTCACTCTGGCCTACTAACTCCTTCCTCCTCTTTTTCCTCTATTTGTGCTCTCTGTCACCTGATCTACATTCTTTCCCATCCACTTTCCTCTACACCCACCACTCCTTGCCCGCCTAGAGTCCCGGACTCCGGGTTGGGTGCTGTGAGGGTGTTTGATGCACAAACTGTCTATCTTCCTGCCTGGCTGCAGTTCACTATGTGGCCACCCTGGTCGCAGGGGCGCCACACATCTACAGACTGCGCCACGGTCGGTCTACTAGGTAACGGGCACTGAACAATATCCTTCCAATCTCTAGAACATGGGAAGAGCTTTTTATGTAATTTTTCCCAGTTTTGTGTACGGCTTCAAGCAGAACTCCAGGCCGCTGTGGTGTATTCAGACTGGTCTGCAGTGAGAGGCTTGTGATGTATTAATATTGCATCACACAAGATCTGCCGGAACCACCAAAATAACATTCAATGGTTTTTTACTTTACTAAAGACAGGGGCGTGATTACAATAGGGGCAGAGGTTGTAATCGCACCCGGGCCCTGGAGCCTGGGGGGCCCCGAAGGTCCCTTTGGCCTATAGAAAAAGACTAAGGCTATTAAATATTTTCAATAATTGGGGGCCCCGTTGGAGCTTTCCCATCAGGGCCCATGAGCTGTAAGTTACGTCACTGTGTACTGAACTGGTGGACACTGATAGATAATAGTCCTTGTGCCCGGACAATATATGGGCCCTCTGCAGTCCAAGATGTCATAAAATACAGACTTCCACCTGGTTTGGGGTAGAAATGGGCCCCCTTGACCTCTAGGGTCCCTGTGTGACCCTGGGGTGCTGCTGTACATCTTTATATGTGAAATTATCCATTAACTGGACACGATGTGACTGAAGCCAGTGTATTTATAACACGCCCACACGCATTGCTCAGGCGAAGCAGTGAGGTCCAGCTTTAGTACTGGCAAAGCATGCCCAAACTAAACATGGCGGCCGCAGACTTCTGTCACGTGACGTCTGTAGTCGCTCTCCATTGGCTGGGAACGATTCCGGCGGTCGTTAGTCACTGGAGGCCGCAGGTTCTCGCGAGAGTTGCTTTTTCCCTCTTTCCTCAGGAAAGATGTCCGCCGGCGGAGAGGTGGTGGAGCGGATGGTGGTGACTCCGGAGATCAGCGACTCCAGCCCGCCCGCCGCCCCTACATCATCCTCCTCCCCGACACCGGCGAGCACAGCCACCGCCACCACCGTGACTGCGGGCGGAGGAGGGGACGAGGAGGAAGAGTGGCTGTATGGGGGTGAGCGGGGCCTGCACGGAGGTGCTCATGTGCCCAATAGAGGGGCCCCCAGGACTGTGCTGCCAAACCGGGGCCCCCGGGCTGTGCTGCCCGGACCCTCATCCGCTCTGCATGTGGGACACTCATTGCATTATTCAGTTTATTGTTCTCTGGTGTCAGTCATGAAGCACTCAATGAGAGCTCTCCCAGTGTCTGCCCCAGTATCACTGGAGGTCTCCCTGTCTGCTCCTCCTTAGAGGGGTTGTCCAGGTATGTCCCTGTCTGCTCCTCCTTAGAGGGGTTGTCCAGGTATGTCCCTGTCTGCTCCTCCTTAGAGGGGTTGTCCAGGTATGTCCCTGTCTGCTCCCCCTTAGAGGGGTTGTCCAGGTATGTCCCTGTCTGCTCCTCCTTAGAGGGGTTGTCCAGGTATGTCCCTGTCTGCTCCTCCTTAGAGGGGTTGTCCAGGTATGTCCCTGTCTGCTCCCCCTTAGAGGGGTTGTCCAGGTATGTCCCTGTCTGCTCCTCCTTAGAGGGGTTGTCCAGGTATGTCCCTGTCTGCTCCTCCTTAGAGGGGTTGTCCAGGTATGTCCCTGTCTGCTCCTCCTTAGAGGGGTTGTCCAGGTATGTCCCTGTCTGCTCCTCCTTAGAGGGGTTGTCCAGGTATGTCCCTGTCTGCTCCTCCTTAGAGGGGTTGTCCAGGTATGTCCCTGTCTGCTCCTCCTTAGAGGGGTTGTCCAGGTATGTCCCTGTCTGCTCCTCCTTAGAGGGGTTGTCCAGGTATGTCCCTGTCTGCTCCTCCTTAGAGGGGTTGTCCAGGTATGTCCCTGTAGCTTCAGTAAAGGCCCCATTACACTTTTCAACATCGTTCAAAAGTGACATCAGGAATGATGTTGAAACGACATTGTTGATGCGTTGTAGCGTGTAAACGCACAATTTAACAACGATAGTTGTTCAAGTCTGAGTTGACAGGTTTTCTTGCATGCAGGAAAACCTGTCAACTTCAACTTAACCGGCGGGGTCGCTCGGTGTGACACCACAATAGTGATGTCACGGCCCATTCACTGCATTGCAGCGGATCGCTCGCTGGGTTGGTCCCAGCCCAGCGAGCGATCACAGTGCCAACATCACAGCGTTGTCACCGCCAACATCTTGCCGTGTGACAGCTAGGTTGCAATGTCGGAAGCGAGCGTGCACCCGCGGCATCACATCCGACATCGCAGCTGATATTGTATCGTGTTACGGGGCCTTTAGTGTAAAGGTCCCGTCTCGCGCTTCAATGTGTCGGTGAACTGACCAATAATCCGACTTGACCTAGATCACTTGAACGGCGTTCAATGATCGCTAGTGAAATGTCACATGTATAGATACCTTTAACGACGCAGCAACGATTCCGCGACAAGCGAATGATACTTGCGGTCTTTGATCGCTTACGTCCTTCAGTTCTGAATAAGCGAAGTCGTTAACAACATTGTTATCAAGGTGTCACACACACCCATGCTGCAGGTTGGACGGACCATCATCATTTGGTTTAAGGTCCTGTTCACAAACCTCCCATCAACAATCAGCTGACTTATCCGTTTATCGTTTGTGCATGTCACTGAATGATGTCGTTTGAATGACTGCAAACCTGTGACATTTAAACAATATCGTTGTGTGAGCCGGGGCCTTAAGACAAAGCCTGGTGATGGATTAGTTACCCACACTGTCCACACCTTTATTTACTATCTATATGATGTATAGATGAGAGTGCTGTACACGAGCTGCCCTCTGTTCTACAGATACTAATCACCTATTCTGGGGATGGATGATTAATATCCATTGTGGGGAAAAACCCCTTTAAGGACGGGTCATACTGCTGTATGTCACAGTCTACATACAGAACTGCCCGGACTGATTGTCTATATCCTGACCCAAATTAGACAAGAATGTAGGAGGCTCGAAGTTATCATCATCCCCATGATCAGTCTGTACAGGGACCATGTAATACAGATGTCTGAGCACAGGATTGCTGGGAACACCACTCATAAGATGGGGGGGCTTCATCCACTGTGTACCACTGTCACCCAATGTTACGAAATAATACACATCTGTACTCAAATTAGCAACTCTCAGAGCAGCTTTCTTCTCAGGATGACAGGGCAGGTATGAAGGAGAGGACTCCCCCTGCACAATTATAATGGCAGTCCCCTCATACATGAGCTGGGAACTGCTGAGACCACCAGCAAACATTGGATTCTCCCATGGCAGCAGGAGATGCTGCCTGGTGGATGGAGGGATGGCCCCAGCAGGACTCTCCACAATGATGGGACAGACCCTTTAAGGATTACACTAGTTACCGTACATGTTTCTCACAAGCCGCAATGGTGTCTGTCATCTATCTTAAGATATTTTCTGTGATACATCCTCCTGCAATATGTTACATTTCAATTGTGTCTTTGTAGAGGAAAATGAAGCTGCCGGGCCTGATGAAGAGGAGGAGGACATGACAAGGTAAGGCTTTTTATTTATTTTTTTTTGCATTGAAACTAAGGGCCTGATTCATCAAGACTGAAGACGGGCTATTTTCTTGACTTGTCTTGAGGGAACGTGGTGGAGTCAGATGCTCCTGGTTCATTCCTGCCTCTTAATGAATCAGGAGGTTTGGACTTATGGTATGTGTCTCCCAAGGTTTCTGACGGAAGAAGCGCTACAGGTCAGTCCCCGCCACTCCCCCACCTTCTCCCATTTTTGTGGAGCTGAGGGAAACTGGCGTGAAACCACTAAAAGTCACGAAAGGTTTGAGCCAAATTTCTGATGAAATTGCTTTGATCAATTGTGTTCTATATTTTTATTGTAGTATGGTTTCGTGTTCAAATCTGGATGATTCCCAACCCACAAAAAATTTCTCTTACTGATTTTCAGTTCCATATAAATTACTACAGTTGTCTCTGCATCACATGTAAAGGCCCTTTCACATCAGCAGTTTACACTGATGTGTGGCAGATCCGGCAGGTGGCTCCGCATCTGCCGCCTAATCGCCCGGATCTGGCAAGCCCCATGCATCGTCTGGGCTTGCGGTTCTGCCAGATGCGGCAGATCTGGCACATGCGGTCGCGAAAAAAACGCTGCAAGCTGTCCCGTCCTGTCCTGCGCCCGCCAGCCTGTCCCGTCCTGTCCTGCGCCCGCCGGCCTCTGCCGTCCTGTCCTGCGCCCGCCGGCCTCTGCCGTCCTGTCCTGCGCCCGCCGGCCTCTGCCGTCCTGTCCTGCGCCCGCCGGCCTCTGCCGTCCTGTCCTGCGCCCGCCGGCCTCTGCCGTCCTGTCCTGCGCCCGCCGGCCTCTGCCGTCCTGTCCTGCGCCCGCCGGCCTCTGCCGTCCTGTCCTGCGCCCGCCGGCCTCTGCCGTCCTGTCCTGCGCGAATCATGTAGCAATTTCAGATATCCTGTGACATTGAGGTTTCCATTGATGAAGAATGGCCCCACTATCTTTGTACCCCATATACCACACCACACCATCAATTTTTATGTACCAACAGTCTTGGCTGGATGTATCCACTGTGGGTTAGTGTCAGACCAATAGCGCTGGTTTTGTTTATCTTCATCATTCACAAAAAAGTTTGCCTCATCACTGAACATAATGTTCTGTGTAAACTGAGGGTCCTATTCAAAGTTTTGTTTTGCCCATTCTGCAAATTCAGTGCTCCGAACTGGGTCATCCTTGTTGAGATGCTGCAGCAGCTGGGTTTTGTAATGGTGCCATTTGTGAGTAGCTAATATCTGCCAAAGGGATGTTCGACTGATGCCACTCTCCAGTGACATGCGGTGAGTGCTACGCTGTGGGCTCTTGCTAGGGCAGCCACTCATTAGTGACCGTTTTCTTGAATCCAGATTTTGTCAAATCCAACACTGAACCTGTTTCATGAAATTTGGCAAGCATTTTGCTAACTGTAGCATGGGAGATGGGTGGTCTTGTAACGTGTCTTGCATTGAAATCTGCAATGACCCGGGTACTGCGTTCACCAGACATCAACACAATTTCTATCCGCTCCTCACGTGTTAACCTCTGCGACATGTCAATGGCTGTAAACAGAGAAACTTGTAATTTAACTCATGAAATAATAGTTACATTAAAACCAAGTACACCATTGTTTTTCTTATGAAATTCTCTATGTTTGATGTGTCACATGACCCTCTTCTCATTGAAAAAAAATAAGTTGGATCCAAAATGGCTGCCATTGTCACCACCCATCTGGAAAAGTGTCCCCCTTCCCATATACTAATGTGCCACACACAGGAAGTTGATATCACCATCCACTCCCATTTTATTTAGGTGCATCCATATAAATGGCCCCCCTGTATATCGTAAATTTTCATTCAAAAGCACAACTCATCCTGCATAAAATAAGCCCTCATATGTAAAAATAAAAAGGTTCCCTTTAAAGAAGTTAGGAAAACATTAAACTGCTAAAAAGGTAAAAGGCAAGGTCATGAAGGGGTTTCCCTGTAGAAGACAACCCCTATAAGTGAATAGGTTTGTAGAAAAAAAAACAAAAATAATTGGCACACTAATGTAATAAAACTACTAGCCTTCACTCTGTCTCTGTCGTGCCCCAGCCCGGTCTCTGTACTGGTCGGCCCTGTCACTGTAGCAGTCAGGATCTTCGTTGGCTCCTGCCTTTTTTATACCAATTTTCCATGGCATGTTCTTATAATTCAGTGTGTCCCTCTGTTCTGCTGAATGTTTAATGTGTAGCATTGTCTTTCATTCTGTCATCTGTTTTATGCCATAGCTCGCATCCTTTACCTGCCGTTGAAGCAGAGGCTACAGAGAATGGGGTCTCCAAAACGGTAACTTTTCTAACACCAATAATAACTGTTATGGTTAGAATACATATCGCAGTCCTGTATCTTACAGCTCTTGCGTTAATGCTTTCCTTGGGGACTGAAGTAGTAATCCTGCTGATTGGTGACCACTGTCTGGCCACAGAAATGTCTTTCTGTCTGAATGGACAACAATCCTACAATGTTACACAAAGCTGTTATTGCTGCCATCCGCTTTGTACTGTAAATGGTCTGTTATACATAGAAATGTTATAATCTGTTAATGTTTTATTGTGTGTGTATGTGTGTATATATATATATATATATATATATATATATATATATATATATATATATATATATATATATATATATATATATATATATATATAATATTTTTATATGTGTATGTATTGACAATAGTATAATTTTGTAAGTGGGATTTGTTGTGTATGTGCACACTTAAAGGGATTCTCTGATAAATGTGATATCAATAACTAAAATACTGTATATACTCGTGTATAAGCCGACCCGTGTATAAGCAGACCCCCTACTTTTGCCCCCAAAACCTGGGAAAACCTATTGACTCGTGTATAAGCCGAGGGTGGACCCCAGCACAGGTATACAGCCCCCAGCAGTGTGGTATACAGCAGCCTCCTCAGTGGTATATACAGGCCCCAGCAGTGTTACAGCAGCAGCCCCAGCAGTGTTACAGCAGCAGCCCCAGCAGTGTTACAGCAGCAGCCCCAGTGGTATATGCAGCAGCAGCCCCAGTGGTATATGCAGCAGCAGCCCCAGTGGTATATGCAGCAGCAGCCCCAGTGGTATATGCAGCAGCAGCCCCAGTGGTATATGCAGCAGCAGCCCCAGTGGTATATGCAGCAGCAGCCCCAGAGGTATATACAGCAGCAGCAGCCCCAGAGGTATATACAGCAGCAGCAGCCCCAGAGGTATATACAGCAGCAGCAGCCCCAGAGGTATATACAGCAGCAGCAGCCCCAGAGGTATACAGGCTGCCCGCCCGCCACCCCATCAGTATACAGGGCCCCCCTTGCTGCTGCAAACCTGTAAAGTAAGATCATTATACTTATCCCTGTGGCCGCTGCTGCTCTGCACCGCACTTCTCCGAGTCTTCATGCCTCTACCGGCTTCCTCCTCTGGCGCACAGACAATGACGTCATTGCCTGCGCCCACCGGAGGAAGAAGCCGGAGGAGCGCGATGGCAGCGGCGGGGACGGCCACAGGGATAAGTATAATGATCTTACTTTACAAGTTTGCGGCAGCAAGGGGGGGCCCTGGATACTGATGGGGGGGGGCGTCTGTATACTGATGGGGGTGTCGGGCGGGCGGCCTGCCGTATGACTCGCGTATAAGCCGAAAGGAGGACTTTTCAGCCCAATTTTTGGGCTGAAAAACTCTGCTTATACGCGAGTATATACGGTACCTTTAAATAGTCAACATTTTTCTAAATGCTGATACCTTTAATTTGCAAAAAGAGAAAGATATGCTTTATCTAATGCACTCTGCCAGGATTTTACAGATGGCAACCTACATCTAGCATTGTGCAGCCGTCCGAGGATGGGCTGCGTAAAGAGCAAGACCTATGTACTCCTTGCACTGCACTGAGACTGTCAGGCTGACTGATGGATATTCTTTCTCAGATAAAGAACGTTTTTTTACCCTCTCATTTGTTCCGCTCCATTGAGTGTCCTGTTGGGTTGACTGTCTGTTCACAATGCCTGACAGGACGCTGCTCTGACCTGATGTGTCTCGAGCAGATGTTCTCCATGCAGCCCCTCCTCCTGCCTGTCCTCTGAAATCTAGGATGGCTGCACACTGATAAATGGCGACTGACATTTTTGAAGTCCTGTCAGAGTGCACTAGATAAAGCATACCTTTTTGTATTATAAAAAAAAGCAACATTTACATTTAATTATTTTGTAACTATTCCTGTAGAACCCTTTTAAGCTATTGCATAATAGTTTTCTCTTCCTGTGAAAGGTGAATGTAACTGAAGATGACAGCGATAGCGACAGTGATGATGATGACGATGACGTCCATGTCACTATAGGAGATATTAAAACTGGCGCTCCTCAGTATGGGTAGGTAGTTATTGCTTTTGAAGGGAACCTGACACCTCCAGAAAAACAATTTGCCTGCAGATATGGGGGCATTTTGCATATGAGCAGCATTTATATCCTGTGTGGCCAGCTTACTAGAGTAGTTGCTCCAGGGAGAAAATGAGGTTTTATTTTCCAACTAGCTGCTGTCTTCTAGCCATCAGGCCAGTCCAAGGATATGTTAGTCACCGCTCACTACACACTGAGACCACTGTTATTACTCCCCGGCCCGTTGATGGCCTGCTCCATGTGCACTCGCAGCACACGCAACCTGAGGTTCAGGCTGTCAGTCAATGTGCCACGAAGTAACTACAGCATGATGACTAACTGCTCCTCCATTGCAGTCATGATTGCAAGTGAGCGGCTGCAGGGGCAATACAGCCTAATTTTCTGTTTGTAGTTGCTGCTTCTTTAGGAAGTCTGGTACATAGGGTGGAAAGTGAACCTGTCACCAAATTTTTGGCAATTAAACTAAAAGCACCACCTTCAGTAGCACCTATGCTGCATTCTATGAAGGAGTCTATTATGCCCTGACTCCCCCATATAAGTATAGTAGTCTCCAGCCCTGTATTATAATTACATGGTTTCGGTCCGATGGGCTTGATTGTCACACCATCCTTTCTGCACCGGCTCTCCGTACCGATTACCGTCCTCTTTTTATGATTGACCCCTCCTGCGCCATCCACATTGCTGGGGGGATCTTGCAGAGCTCCTGAGATCTTGCGTTTGAGCACTAGGCTCTGCAATGCTGAGTCCAGAATGTATGGGCTCCTTGCAGGTCCTGACTGCAGCCCATACATTTAAGGCTCATCGCTGCAGAGCCTAGTGTTCACGCGTGTGATCTCCCTCAGTGATGTAGATGACGTAGGAGGCGTCAATCGTAAGAGGAGGACTGTGATCGGCACAGAGAGGCGGATGCCATGACAAGCAACCCCATCGGACTGAAACCACGTAATTATTATACATACCAGGACACTTTATTATAAAGTATTTGGTGTACAGGGGCGGTCATGGCATATAATAGCCACCCTCATAGAATGCAGCATAGGCACTGCTGAAGGTGACGCTTTTAGTTTAAAAGCCAAAAATCTGGTGACCGGTTCACTTTAAATTCAAATTATGTGTGTTACACTTATATCTGCAAGGGAGTAGCTTTTCTGGAGGATCCTTTAAAACTAGCTAAGACTTGTAAATAATTCAACTTCTTAACATGTAGATATTTAATATTTTAGTAGCTACGGGACAACCCCAGTTAACCTGAACATTAAGGCTGGAGGTAGAATCTATGGACCTGCCGGTAAGTTCTGATTTTACAGTATTCAGCTATGAAGTGGTGTTGCTTGTACCGAGCTCTCCACAATATGTGCTGTCACCCTGCTGTGCTCACACACTAAGCTTTACATAATATAGTATTTCTGTAGTTGCTTTTCTAGTCAAAAATCTGCTTGGATTCAATTATGAAAGTTTCAAGAAAAACCCGTGTGTAGATCAGTCACCGATGTAATGTAATGTTGCCCATGGGTGACTCTGGGTCTCAGTGGTTTGCACTATTTTTTTGCATGTTGTGTTCAAATCCCACCAAGGAAAACATCTGCAAGGAGTTTGTATGTTTTTCCCATGTTTGTGTGGGTTTCCTCCAGGTTCTCCAGCTTCCTCCTACCCTCCGAAGACATACTGATAGGGAATGTAGATTGTGAGCCCTAATGGGGGAGGACAGTGATGATCACGTCTGTAACGTGTTTTGGAATGTAATGGTGCTATGTAAGCAATGCATCTAATATATAAAGTTGAGTGTGTGTGTGTACGTATGTCACTAAAGGAATCTGCACTGTCGCACTTACAATCACATCATTTAGCGCAGGACTCTTTGATTATACATAGTTTTTCTGGTCATCATAATGGGAGACCCAGACAATGGGGGTTTAGGGCACTGCCCTCCGGAGGTCACACTAGGTACTACAAGTTTGTAGACACCGCCTCCTCCGCTTATAAACCCCTACCGCAGGGAACATCCTCAGTTTTAAAAATTAGTGTGCTCGGAGGATCACGCTTTGCTTGCACTTCACGGCATTCTCACAGCTTACGTGATGGCGTCTGAAGACAAGGTAAAATGGTTCCGGTCGGGACCTGCGACAGCCTCCCCGCTCACCCTTGTGGAACACGCAGGTGGAGGTACCGGAGGGCCTTGGGCCTGGACACTTTGTGTCCTCCCGGTACGCTGTCGCGCTCCTCTCCATCCCTCTCCGGGGGGCTCTGGAGAGTGGGAGATGGGGCCTTGCACAGCTCCGCTCCGTCCGAGGCCTCCCTAAATGGTGCTTACAGACCGGACTGGAGCCAGCCCAGTCCGAGGCCTCCCTAAATGGTGCTTACACTCCGGACTGGTGCTGAACCCCCGTCGAGGCCTCCCTAAATGGTGCTTACAGACCGGACCGGCACTGAGGCACTCGGTGTCTCCTGTGTGCCTGGGGGTAGTGTCTGTCACTTTATGTGGCCTGACACTCAGACCGCGCGTTACCCTCGGGTCCGCGGATCTGCGGGTGTACCCTGTGCTGGGGTCACCCTGGCTGACCGCCCTGTGTGTCACAGGGGCTGAGGCCGTGGGCTGCGGATGTTTGTTTGTGCATGCAGTCTGTGTATAGTATTTTACACTATTTCCCGCGCTGCTGGCTCCGGCACCTTCATGCTGAGGCTGCTTGGAGGATGGGAAGCAGCCCGTGCGGTGACTTCATCGATGGGCGTGTGTGTGTGTTTCCCGCGTGTTTTCGGCGCCGCCCACAGTTTCACTGTCGGCGGCCATCTTTACCCTCACTTCCCGGTTGGGATCTGTATGCACGTGCGCCTGCACTCCAGGGGAGACCGGAAACCGTCGCGGAGGTCACACACACACACCGCTTCCTCATACCGCTTTACTGCGGTCGGTAAGCCACCGGGACTCCCGGTTTTGTTGTCTGCAATTTGGCTTATTTTCCCCTACTGCGGCGATGTCCTCAGCTGGGAAGCGTGCTGCTAGGACGGCAGAGACCACCATTACCTGTGCTACATGCAATGGACGACTGGTGGAGGGGTCCTGCAATAACTGCGGACGCCCAGAGACCCGGACTGACACTGCTGAGTCAGCAGCTCCGGTGCTATACCCTGAGGTTCAGGTGATCTCAGGGCCATGGGAGACTCAGAATAAGATCAATGAATCTCTGTTGTCCCAGCTGTCCTCCATGTCGCAATCCCTGGAGGCACTTAATAGGAGGCTGCATAGCCCAGCTACTCCGTCCAGTTACCCCCGGGTGTCTCCCTCTTCTACTGTGAGACCCCTTAAGCGGGCTCGTCGTGAGGAGTCACCCGAGCTCCAGGCTCTCTCTGAGGAGGAGCGTTCCTCTGATGGTGAGGACGATGATGGGGGTTCAAATTTCGGGTCTGTGTCTATATCTGAACCACCAGACGGGGTGGAGGATCTGGTGTCCTCTATCAACGAGACCTTACGTCTCGTGACACCCCCTGAGGAGGTGACGGTGCACCCGAAGGAGGTCTATCAATGGCTGCGGCCAGAGGCTAGACCAAGTGGTTCCTTCATGGACCACACGAATTTTGGAAGGGTGGTTAGAGCTCCCAGGTTACATCCTGGGCGGCGTTATGTCCGTAAACCCAAGGACAATCGCTTCCCCTTCCCCCAGGAGGTGCTTCAGGAGTGGTCGCAGTCCCCGAAGGTGGACGCTTCCATGACCAGGATTGCTGCACGCTCCCTTTTCTCTGCCTCTGATAGCTCCTCGCTGAAGGATGCGACGGATAGACAGGTTGAGCAACTCGCCAAGTCTTCCTATGAGGCTGTGGGGTCTTCCTTTGCCCCTAATTTTGCCACGGTCTGGACCTTGCAAGCGATTACTACGTGCTTGGATGGTATCTCTGACCTGGCAAGATCCAGTCCAGAGGTCCTGGCACTTACCGAGAGGGCAAGGGCCTATGCGGACTTCGCCAGGACGGCGACTCTGGAAACTGCCACTCGCTCAGCTGTGGCTTCGGCCAATGCTATAGCGATCCGCAGATTGTTGTGGCTGCGTCTTTGGGACTCAGATACCACATCCAAGAAGATTTTGCAGAATCTTCCGTTCGCTGGTGACAGGCTTTTTGGCACCGAACTGGACAAGCTGATAAAGGATTCTGCTGAGTCTAAGATACCGCAGAATAAGCCTAAGCCACGGTATACCGTTAAAAGGAACCCAAAACAGTGGTCCTTTCGTTCCAGCTCGCAGTCATCAGCACCGTCCGCTCGTACGGACCGAGGGGGAAAGCCCGCTTCTCAGTGGCGCTCTAAGAGTCGTCCAAAGAAGCCGGCGGGGGCGGCAGCTGCCGCCCCCAAACCCGCCTCTGCATGACTCGCTCTCCCTTCCTACCTCCCCACAGGTGGGGGGCCGCTTGTCTCGCTTTCAGGACAAATGGCTACTTCACGTTCAAGATCAGTGGGTTCGAGACGTGGTCTCGCGAGGTTACAGGATAGAGCTGACGTCAAAACCGATATCCCGATTCCATCGGTCGGTTCCATCGCCAGAAAAGGCTCAGGCTTTTTACCTGGTGTTGGAGGGTCTCCGCAGAGACGGAGTGGTGATACCGGTGCCTTCCGGAGAGAGGTTCAGGGGTTTTTACTCCAACCTCTTTATCGTCCCGAAGAAGGACGGATCCTTCCGCCCGGTACTGGACCTGAAGTTGTTCAACCATCACGTGTTGGTTCGGAAGTTCCGCATGGAATCACTGCGCTCCGTGATCGCGGCTGTATCACAGGGAGACTTCCTGGCGTCCATAGATATCAGAGACGCTTACCTTCATGTGCCCATTGCACCAGCTCATCAGCGCTGGCTGAGATTCGCAGTGGGGGAAGAACACTTCCAATTTGTGGCGCTGCCGTTCGGGTTGGCCTCGGCACCGCGGGTGTTCACAAAGGTGATGGCCTCTATGATGGCTCTCCTGCACGTGCAGGGACATGCCGTCATTCCCTATTTAGACGACCTACTGGTCAGGGCGCCATCAGAACACCTTTGTCAAGAGAGCCTGGATGTGACCATGCGGTCTCTGGAACAGTTCGGTTGGCTCCTCAATATTCAGAAGTCAACACTAGTTCCGACCCAGTCTTTGACATATTTGGGCATGGACTTCAACACAGCCTCAGCCCTGGTGTCTCTGCCACGAGTCAAGCAGATGGCGATCCAATCAGGAGTACAAGCAGTTCTCCTGTCACCACAATCATCCCTACGGGTGTTGATGATGCTGGTGGGGCGCATGGTGGCAGCAATAGAGGCGGTGCCTTTTGCACAATTTCGCCTCCGTCCTCTCCAGCTGGAGATCCTCCGCAGGTGGGACAAAAGGTCGATTTCTCTGAATCGGCTGGTGACCCTTTCCCAACCGACCAGAGATTCCCTGCAGTGGTGGTTACAGCCACACCACTTGTCTCGGGGCCGGTCCTTCATCAAACCGTCATGGTTAGTGGTGACCACCGACGCCAGTCTGAAGGGCTGGGGAGCGGTGTTCTTACACCACAGGGCCCAAGGCCTCTGGACTCGGTCGGAGTCGGCGTTGCAGATCAACGTGCTGGAGATCAAGGCGGTCTATCTGGCACTCCTGGCGTTTCAGAGATTCCTCTCAGGACAACCCATTCGGGTTCAGTCCGACAATGCGACGGCCGTTGCTTATATAAATCATCAAGGAGGAACCAGGAGTGCAGAGGCTCTGGCCGAAGTCCACCGCATCCTATCCTGGGCGGAGGACAACAACTGCCTGATCTCCGCAGTTCACATCCCAGGGGTCGAAAACTGGGAGGCCGACTATCTGAGCCGGCAGGGGATGGACGCCGGAGAGTGGTCTCTTCATCCGGACGTCTTCCGGGACATCTGCAGCAGATGGGGCACTCCGGACGTGGATCTGATGGCCTCACGGCTGAATCATCAGGTGCCGCAATACATGGCGAGGTCATGGGATCCCCAATCTCTGGGAGCGGATGCTCTGGTCCTGACTTGGTCCAGATTTCATCTGCCGTACGTGTTCCCGCCTCTGGCTCTGATTCCCAGGGTGCTGTGGAAAATCAGGTCGGAGTGCAGGGTCGCCATTCTAGTGGCTCCAGATTGGCCCAGGAGGTCCTGGTATCCGGACCTGTGGCAACTGTCAGGCGGACACAGGTGGGCTCTTCCAGACCGCGCAGATTTACTCGCGCAAGGCCCATTCTTCCACCTCAATTCCAAGGCCCTCAGATTGTCTGCATGGCTCTTGAGGCCTGGCTGCTGACATCCAGGGGCTTTTCCCCTACGGTGGTTGCCACTATGAATCGGGCTAGAAAGCCAGTCTCAAGGAAGATGTACCACAGGACGTGGAAAATCTTTTTTACTTGGTGTGCCTCTGGTGGACGGTCTCCGTGGCCCTTGTCCATCCTGACGTTGTTGGCTTTCCTACAGTCGGGTTTGGAATTAGGATTATCCCTTGGCTCCTTGAAAGGTCAAGTCTCAGCACTTTCAGTGCTGTTTGACAGGCGATTGGTGCTCCTCCCGAAGGTCCGTCAATTTCTGCAGGGGGTGTCACGGATGGTTCCGCCCTACAAGAGACCTCTGGACCCTTGGGACCTCAACATGGTCCTGGCGGCATTACAGAGACCACCGTTTGAGCCGCTGAGAGATGTTTTCTCTATCTCGCCTGTCTCAGAAAGTGGCCTTTCTGGTGGCACTCGCGTCTCTGAGAAGGGTCTCAGAATTGGCTGCACTTTCGTGCAAGTCGCCCTTTCTGGTGGTTCACCAAGACAAGGTGGTGTTGCGTCCTCGGCCAGAATTCTTGCCGAAGGTGGTTTCAACTTTTCACCTGAACCAGGAGATTGTTCTCCCATCATTTTGCCCTGCTCCCGTTCATCAGGTTGAACGCGACCTCCATACTCTGGATCTCGTGAGAGCTATACGCATTTATGTGTCTAGGACCGCCTCCTTTAGGAGTTCGGATTCCTTATTTGTTCTTACGACAGGTCGCTGTAAGGGGTCCGCGGCATCAAAGTCGACATTGGCCAGATGGATTAAGGCTTCCATTCAAGAGGCTTACCGGACTTCTGGTTTGCCTCTCCCGGTGGGATTGAAGGCTCACTCTACCAGAGCTGTAGGTGCCTCCTGGGCCTTGCGACATCGAGCGTCTGCTCTACAGGTGTGTCAGGCAGCCACTTGGTCTAGCCTGCACACTTTCTCTAAGCACTATATGGTGCATGCCCATGCCTCTGCGGATGCAAGTTTGGGCAGGCGGGTTCTCCAGGCGGCGGTTGCCCACCTTTAAAGGGAACCATGTGTTATCCGTCTTGTTGAGGAACTCTTCCCGCCCTGGGGTATTGCTTTAGGACATCCCCATTGTCTGGGTCTCCCATTATGATGACCAGAAAAAAGAGAATTTTGTTTACGTACCGTAAATTCTTTTTTCTTTAATCATCAATGGGAGACCCAGCACCCACCCAGTTGTTCCGTTGCATGTTTTGCATTTGTTCTGTTCTCTGTTGAGACCGTGTTTGCCGGGTTGTTGAACCGTCTGTGCACGGCATTCGTCCCGATGTTTCGGGTGTGGTTTATTTCCTCCTCGCAGCTTATGGACCAAACTGAGGATGTTCCCTACGGTAGGGGTTTATAAGCGGAGGAGGCGGTGTCTACAAACTTGTAGTACCTAGTGTGACCTCCGGAGGGCAGTGCCCTAAACCCCCATTGTCTGGGTCTCCCATTGATGATTAAAGAAAAAAGAATTTACGGTACGTAAACAAAATTCTCTTTATTTTCTTCCTTCACAGAGAGTGAGTGATTTAAATTTTGTCATTGAATCTACCTAGCCCCTGGTATACAGCAGGAGGCCACGCACTGCCCCCAGTATACAGCAGGAGGCCACGCACTGCCCCAGTATACGGCAGAAGGCCACGCACTGCCCCCAGTATGCGGCCGAAGGCCACGCACTGCCCCCAGTATGCGGCCGGAGGCCACGCACTGCCCCCAGTATGCGGCCGGAGGCCACGCACTGCCCCCAGTATGCGGCCGGAGGCCACGCACTGCCCCCAGTATGCGGCCGGAGGCCACGCACTGCCCCCAGTATGCGGCCGGAGGCCACGCACTGCCCCCAGTATGCGGCCGGAGGCCACGCACTGCCCCCAGTATGGGCCGGAGGCCACGCACTGCCCCCAGTATGCGGCCGGAGGCCACGCACTGCCCCCAGTATGCGGCCGGAGGCCACGCACTGGCCCCAGTATGCGGCCGGAGGCCACGCACTGGCCCCAGTATGCGGCCGGAGGCCACGCACTGGCCCCAGTATGCGGCCGGAGGCCACGCACTGGCCCCAGTATGCGGCCGGAGGCCACGCACTGGCCCCAGTATGCGGCCGGAGGCCACGCACTGGCCCCAGTATGCGGCCGGAGGCCACGCACTGGCCCCAGTATGCGGCCGGAGGCCACGCACTGGCCCCAGTATGCGGCCGGAGGCCACGCACTGGCCCCAGTATGCGGCCGGAGGCCACGCACTGGCCCCAGTATGCGGCCGGAGGCCACGCACTGGCCCCAGTATGCGGCCGGAGGCCACGCACTGGCCCCAGTATGCGGCCGGAGGCCACGCACTGGCCCCAGTATGCGGCCGGAGGCCACGCACTGGCCCCAGTATGCGGCCGGAGGCCACGCACTGGCCCCAGTATGCGGCCGGAGGCCACGCACTGGCCCCAGTATGCGGCCGGAGGCCACGCACTGGCCCCAGTATGCGGCCGGAGGCCACGCACTGGCCCCAGTATGCGGCCGGAGGCCACGCACTGGCCCCAGTATGCGGCCGGAGGCCACGCACTGGCCCCAGTATGCGGCCGGAGGCCACGCACTGGCCCCAGTATGCGGCCGGAGGCCACGCACTGGCCCCAGTATGCGGCCGGAGGCCACGCACTGGCCCCAGTATGCGGCCGACTGCCCACGCACTGGCCCCAGTATGCGGCCGACTGCCCCGGGACTGCAAGCGGGGGGGCCGCCCTCAGGCCCCGAGATTAGACTTGCAGTCTGTGTATTTTAGCAGAGAACTACAGACTGTTAACCCATTTTACTTTGTTATAGCTAAAGAGCAGTTAGTTACTATCCCAGCAACGCCAGGTGCTACAGCCAACAATAAATGTAATAGGCTTGTGTGCACAAAGATTTTTGTCTTAAGGAATTTCACATGTATTTTCAAAATTTATCATAAAATATGTACCTAAAAAAGAGATGTAAAATAAAATCTTTCATACACCTTGGATGACCATTGTGAGGTGATCTGTACCTATTATGTGTAAGCTGCTGTTCACTGAATAAAATCCAGATGTCTAATTCACAATTTTACTATTGCAGGAGGTAAAGGTAAAGGGGTGGACCTGGATGCCCCTGGCAGTATTAATGGCGTGCCCCTGGTGGAGGTGGACCTGGATTCATTTGAAGACAAACCTTGGAGGAAGCCAGGTAATGTCCATGACTACGTTACTGACCGTCTACTTGTCACCAAGAGGTTTATCCAACTCCTAATGACATAACTGTGGTCTGGTGCCACCACATTGTCTGTGTTCTACAACCAAACCTTCTGCCATATTAGAAAATGATTGTATTCATGAACACTTTTTCCCCCTATTGCTGTAACCTGTAGGTGCTGATCTCTCAGACTATTTCAATTATGGGTTCAATGAAGATACCTGGAAAGCCTACTGTGAAAAGCAGAAGAGACTTCGGATGGGCTTGGAAGCTCTTCCCGTCTCATCGTCCTCAAATAAAATTACGGTTCGTTGAAAAGGTTTTACACAACTTTACCCAATATTAAAGGGGCGTTCAGGCATCAAACATTTATGGCATATCTATCACTATCGTGGGAGCAGCCCCACCAATAGGCTGCTTGGGGACGCTATGTCCTCTGTTGCTTCCAGAGTCCCTGAAATTGGATCACATTCAGAGAAGACTGTCTACATGTTTTCTTTACTTCCAATGTAGCAAATGTTGTTTATAATGCAGGCTTGCTGTGCTACATAGTGTGACAATCTAATAGTGTAGGGAAGACATAGTAGCACACTTTCTTATATCCCATCAGCTCTGAAGGCCACTTTCCAAAGACGACTATGTACATATGCAGGTTAAATGAAAGGTTTTTTTTAAATAATTTTTCTGGCTTCAGTGCAGTATTAGAACACAATGGACTTGTGTTATGCCTATTGGGGACCCTATGGGTCATATACTGTAGGGATACATACATGTTTGTTGCTTGAATACCCTTGTACGTTGGAAGCTGCCAGCATTGAGCTCATGCCTCTGGCTTTCATTGTTAAATAGTTACTCTATAATGTCTCAAATTTTTTATACCGGCCCTCTCTGAACTGTAAATTGCTGCGGTGTATGTTGGCACTATATAAATAAAATTATTACCCTCTTACAGGCAGACTGTCGGCAGATTTCACTCAACCCCATCCCCCAAACGTTGTATATGCACTTATAGCTCTTCCAAACACGAGTACAACAATACCGTTAGCTGGCCGGCCTGTTCCTATTGTTACTGAGAAATTTGTGTTTGAATCGATGTATCGAAGCTGATAGGCTTTTGATGCATGGAAGCTGTTCCCAAGTCTCCGTCACTCTGGTTGTATTCCCTGCCCAGCACGGCCTTCACCTGCTTGTCTGTAAGTGTCTTTGCTTTAAAAGACCCAACAGAGGAGCTGTCAGTCAAGCCGGAGCAGGCAGCAGAGCTGTCAGTCAAGCCGAAGCAGGCAGCGCCGGGCAGGGATTAGAGCTGGGCACAGCAGGCACTGAAAGCACTTCAGACTCATTTACACATTGATTCCATCACTGATACCTCAGTAATGTAGGAATGGACTGGCCATATAAAGGTATTGCTGGACTTCTTTGTACAAGAGCTACATGTGCATAGAAATAGTTTGGAGATTAAACCTGCTGATAGATTCCCTTTGTCAGATATATTCAATACAATGGGCATGTTCCCATGGTCAGTGTTTGCAGCGTGTTGTCACGGTGTCCAAACCGCTGCGTTGTATAGTATAAGCACAGTGGATCTGACTTGTCGAAATCTCTTTCCCTCTCTGCTTATTTTCTCCTCAGTGTAAATGGACATGCAGGGCAGATTCCTGACCCGCAGCATGTCAATTTATTGCTGCAGCATTGGAAGCAATCTCAGCGGGTGAATGCAGGGAAAAGCTGCCCTGCACCGACCGCTGACCGTGGGCACGGATGGCTGCGTTCACCCACAGAGATCGCCGGCTTCCTGCAGGAGGAATGACACTGCGCCCAGGATAGTGTCTCCGGATCGTGTGCACATAGACTTAAAGGGAACCTGTCACCAGGTTTTTGCAACCTAAACTGAGAATAGCATAGTATAGGACCCGAAATCCTGATTCCAGTGATGTGTCACTTACTGGGCTGCTCAGTGTAGTTTTCTGGTCATCATAATGGGAGACCCAGACAATGGGGTTTAGGGCTCCGCCCTCCGGAGGTCACACTAGGTACTACAAGTTTGTAGACACCGCCTCCTCCGCTTATAAACCCCCACCGTAGGGAACATCCTCAGTTTTAAACTTAGTGTGCTCGGAGGATCACGCTTTGCTTGCACTTCACTGCATTCTCACAGCTTACGTGATGGCGTATGAAGACAAGGTAAATGGTCCCGGTTGGGACCCTCGACAGTCTCCCCGCTCACCCTTTGTGGAACACGCTGGTGGAGGTACCGGAGGGCTTTTTAGCCTGGACACTTGCTGTTCTCCCGGTACGCTGTCGAGCTCCTTCCTTTCCATCCCTCCATGGAGGCTCTGGAGAGGGGGAGCCTGGAGCCTTGCACAGCTCCGCTCCGTCCGAGGCCTCCCTAAATGGTGCTTACAGACCGGACGGAGCCAGCCCAGTCCGAGGCCTCCCTAAATGGTGCTTACACTCCGGACTGGTGCTGTACCCCCGTCCGAGGCCTCCCTAAAGGTGCTTACAGACCGGACCGGCACTGAGGCACCTGGTGTGTCCCCTGTGTGCCTGGGGTAGTGTCTGTCACTTGGTGTCATGACACTCAGACCGCGCGGTTACCCTCGGGTCCGCGGTTCTGTCGGTGTACCCTGTGCTGGGGTCACTCTGGCTGACCGCCCTGTGTGTCACAGGGGCTGAGGCTGTAGACTGCTGATGTTTGTTTTGGGCATGCAGTCTGTGTGTGTATGTGTATTGTTACACACTCTTTTCCCGCGCTGCGGGCTCTGGCACCTCCATTACTGAGGCTGACTGGAGGAGGAGGAAGCAGCTCTTAGGTGACATCACCGATGGGCGTGTTTTGTGTTCTCCCGCGTGTTCCTGGCCACGCCTATGACTTTACTGTCGGCGGCCATCTTCTCCCTCTCTTCCTGGCTGGGATCTGGCTGCAGCGTGTGTCTGCACTTTCCAGGGGAGACCGGAACTCGCGGAGGTCACACACACACACCGCTTCCTCCTACCGCTTACTGCGGTCGGTAAGCCGCCGGGATCTCCGGTTTGTTTGTTACAACTTGGCTTATTTCCCCCTACTGTGGCGATGTCCTCAGTAAGGAAGCATGCTGCTAAGGCGGCAGATGGCACCATTACCTGCGCTACATGCAACGGTTCACTGGTGGAGGGGTCCTGCAATAATTGCGGACGCCCAGAGACCCGGACAGTTACTGTTGAATCAGAATCTGCGGGTCTGTACCCTGAGGTTCGGGTGATCCCAGGGACATGGGAAGCGCAGAATAAGATAAATGAATCTCTGCTGTCCCAGATGTCCTCCATGTCGCAATCCCTGGAGGCACTTCATAGGAGGCTGGAAAACCCAGCTACTCCTCCCAGTTACCCCCGGGTGCTTCTTACTTCTTCTGTGAGACCCCCTAAGCGAGCTCGTGAGGCCTCTCCAGAGCTCCAAGCTCCCTCTGAGGAGGAGCGTTCCTCTGATGGTGAGGAAGATGATGGGGGATCTACTCTCGGGTCTGTCTCTGAACCTCCAGATGGGGTGGAGGATCTGGTGTCCTCCATCAATGAGACATTACGTCTGGTCACCCCAAGGAGGTCTATCAATGGCTGCGGCCGGAGGCGAGACCAAGTGGGTCCTTTATGGACCACACTAATTTTGGAAGGGTGATTAGAGCACCCAGGTTACATCCTGGGCGGCGTTATGTCCGTAAACCTAAGGACCTTCGCTTTCCCTTTCCTCAGGAGGTGCTTCTGGAATGGTCACAGTCCCCTAAGGTGGACGCTTCCATGACTAGGATTGCTGCACGCTCCCTTTTCTCTGCCTCTGATAGCTCCTCATTGAAGGATGCTACTGATAGACAGGTCGAGCAACTCGCCAAGTCTTCCTATGAGGCTGTGGGGTCGTCATTTGCCCCTAATTTTGCCGCGGTCTGGACCCTACAAGCGATTACCTCCTGCTTGGATGGTATCTCTGTTCTAGCTAGGGCCAGCCCAGAGGTCCTGGCACTCTCCGACAGAGCAAGGGCTTATGCGGATTACGCCAGGACGGCAACTTTGGAAACTGCTACTCGCTCGGCTGTGGCTTCGGCCAATGCTATAGCGATCCGCAGGTTGTTGTGGCTGCGTCTTTGGGACTCAGATACCACGTCTAAGAAGATTTTGCAGAATCTTCCGTTCTCTGGTGACAGGCTCTTCGGCACCGAGCTGGACAAGCTGATAAAGGATTCTGCTGAGTCTAAGATACCGCAGAATAAGCCTAAGCCACGGTACTCCGTGAAAAGGAACCCAAAACAGTGGTCCTTTCGCCCCAGCTCGCAGTCATCAGCGGCGTCCGCTCGCGCGGACCGTGGGGGCAAGCCCTCCACTCAGTGGCGCAACAAAAGTCGCCAAAAGAAGCCGGCAGGGGCTGCAGCTGCCACCCCTAAACCCGCTTCGGCATGACTCGCTCCTTCATCCTGTCTCCCCACAGGTGGGGGGCCGCCTGTCTCTTTTCCAGGACAGATGGCTTCTCCACGTTCAAGACCAGTGGGTCCGAGACGTAGTCTCAAAAGGCTACAGGATAGAGCTGACGTCACAGCCGGCACACCGATTCCATCGGTCTGTTCCATCCCTAGACAAAGCTCAGGCTTTTCATCTGGTGTTGGAGGGACTCCGCAGAGACGGAGTGGTGGTCCCAGTACCCATGGGAGAGAGGTTCAGGGGTTTTTACTCCAACCTCTTTATTGTCCCAAAGAAGGACGGCTCTTTTCGTCCGGTTCTGGACCTCAAGTTGTTCAACCGCCACGTGTTGGTCCGGAAGTTTCGTATGGAATCCCTGCGCTCCGTGATCGCGGCTGTGTCGCAGGGAGACTTCCTGGCGTCCATAGATATCCGAGACGCCTACCTTCACGTGCCCATTGCACCGGCTCATCAGCGCTGGTTGAGATTCGCAGTGGGGAAGAACACTTCCAATTTGTGGCACTGCCATTCGGGCTAGCCTCGGCACCGCGAGTGTTCACAAAGGTGATGGCCTCAATGATGGCTCTCCTGCATGTGCAGGGACACGCCGTCATTCCCTATTTGGACGACCTGGTGGTCAGGGCGCCATCGGAAGACCTTTGTCGGGTGAGCCTGGAGGTGACCATGAAGTCTCTGGAACAGTTCGGGTGGCTTCTCAACATTCCAAAGTCGACCCTGATTCCGACCCAGTCTTTGACATATCTGGGCATGGACTTCCACACGGACTCAGCCCTGGTGTCCCTACCTCAAGCCAAACAGCTTGCGATCCAATCAGGAGTGCAGAATGTTCTCCTGTCACCACAATCTTCCCTACGGGGGTTGATGAAGCTGGTGGGACGCATGGTAGCGGCGATAGAGGCGGTGCCTTTCGCACAGTTTCGCCTCCGTCCTCTCCAGTTGGAGATTCTTCGCCGATGGGACAAAAGGACGATTTCTCTGAATCGGCTGGTGACGCTGTCACAATCGACCAGGGACTCCCTACAGTGGTGGCTCCAGCCACTTCATCTGTCACGGGGCCGGTCCTTTCTAAAACCGTCATGGTTAGTGGTGACCACCGACGCCAGTCTAAAAGGCTGGGGTGCGGTGTTCTTGCACCACAGGGCTCAAGGCCTCTGGACTCAGTCGGAGTCGGCATTACAGATCAACGTGCTGGAGATCAAGGCGGTCTATCTGGCGCTCCTGGCGTTTCAGAAATTCCTGTCAGGACAACCCATTCGGGTTCAGTCCGACAATGCGACGGCCGTCGCCTATATAAACCATCAGGGAGGGACCAGAAGTGCTCAGGCCCTCGCCGAAGTCCACCGCATTCTAGCCTGGGTGGAGGAAAACGGCTGCCTGATCTCCGCAGTTCACATCCCAGGGGTCGAGAACTGGGAGGCCGACTACCTGAGCCGACAGGGGATGGACGCCGGAGAGTGGTCCCTGCATCCAGACGTCTTCCGGGACATCTGCAGCAAATGGGGCACTCCGGACGTGGATCTGATGGCCTCACGGCTGAATCATCAGGTACCCCAATACATGGCAAGATCGTGGGATCCTCAGTCTCTGGGGGCGGATGCCCTGATCCTGAGTTGGTCCAGCTTCCAGCTGCCATATGTGTTCCCGCCTCTGGCTCTGATTCCCAGGGTTCTGTGGAAAATCAGGACAGAATGCAGAGTAGCCATTCTAGTGGCTCCAGATTGGCCCCGGAGGTCCTGGTACCCGGACCTGTGGCAACTGTCAGGCGGACACCGGTGGGCTCTTCCAGAACGCGCAGATCTACTCGCGCAAGGCCCATTCTTCCACCTCAATTCCAGGGCCCTCAGATTGACTGCATGGCTCTTGAGGCCTGGCTGCTGACATCCAGGGGCTTCTCTCCTACGGTGGTTGCCACTATGAATCGGGCCAGGAAACCTGTCTCCAGGAAGATATACCACAGAACGTGGAAAATCTTTTTCTCCTGGTGTGCCTCTGGTGGACGCTCACCGTGGCCCTTGTCCATCCCGACATTGTTGGCTTTCCTACAGTCGGGGTTGGAGTTGGGATTATCCCTTGGCTCTCTGAAAGGTCAAGTATCAGCCCTTTCAGTGCTGTTTGACAGGCGCTTGGCGCTCCTCCCGAAGGTTCGTCAATTTCTGCAGGGGGTGTCTCGGGTGGTTCCGCCTTACAGACGACCTCTGGACCCTTGGGACCTCAACATGGTCCTGGCGGCACTGCAGAAACCGCCGTTTGAGCCACTGAGAGACATCTCTCTCTCTCGTCTGTCCCAGAAGGTGGTTTTTCTGGTGGCAATTACGTCTCTGAGAAGGGTCTCAGAATTGGCTGCACTTTCGTGCAAGTCACCCTTTCTGGTGGTTCACCAAGACAAGGTGGTGTTGCGCCCGCGGCCTGAATTCTTGCCGAAGGTGGTTTCAACTTTCCACCTAAACCAGGAGATTGTTCTCCCATCATTTTGCCCTGCTCCCGTTCATCAGGTTGAGCGCGACCTCCATACTCTGGATCTCGTGAGGGCTGTACGCATTTATGTGTCCAGGACCGCCTCCTTTAGGAGTTCGGATTCCTTATTTGTCCTCACGATGGGTCGCTGTAAGGGGTCCGCGGCTTCGAAGTCGACCTTGGCCAGATGGATCAAGGCTCCCATTCAGGAGGCATACCGGTCTTCTGGTTTGCCTCTCCCGGTGGGTTTGAAGGCTCACTCTACCAGAGCTGTAGGTGCCTCATGGGCCTTGCGACATCGAGCATCTGCTCTACAGGTGTGTCAGGCGGCCACCTGGTCCAGCCTGCACACTTTCTCTAAGCACTATATGGTGCATGCCCATGCCTCTGCGGACGCAAGTTTGGGCAGGCGGGTCCTCCAGGCGGCGGTTGCCCACCTTTAAGGGGGACCGTGTATTATCCGTCTTGTTGAGGAACTCTTCCCGCCCTGGGGTATTGCTTTAGGACATCCCCATTGTCTGGGTCTCCCATTATGATGACCAGAAAAAAGAGAATTTTGTTTACGTACCGTAAATTCTTTTTTCTTTAATCATCAATGGGAGACCCAGCACCCACCCAGTTGTTCCGTTGCATGTTTGCATTTGATCTGTTCTCTGTTGAGACAGTGTTTTCCGGGTTGTTCAAACCGTCTGTGCACGGTATTCTTCCCGATGTTTCGGGTGTGGTTCATTTTTCTCCTCGCAGCTTATGGACTAAACTGAGGATGTTCCCTACGGTGGGGGTTTATAAGCGGAGGAGGCGGTGTCTACAAACTTGTAGTACCTAGTGTGACCTCCGGAGGGCGGAGCCCTAAACCCCATTGTCTGGGTCTCCCATTGATGATTAAAGAAAAAAGAATTTACGGTACGTAAACAAAATTCTCTTTTTTGATCATCTCCAGCTGATTAAACAGTGATTTTATCATTAGCAGTCTACTTGTCCTGCTGCCAAGTAGTCTAACATATTCACAGACTGCTAAATCTGCAACAGAGAAAACACTAATTTTATCAAAATGACAGCAAGCAGCTCAGTAAATGACGCATCGCTGGAATCAGGGTCTCTGTCTCTACATTATACTGCTCTCGATGGGATGGCAAAAACCTGGTGACAGGTTCCCTTTAATGTAAAATAAATGGCATTGATTTCCTGTGTTGACAGTAAGAATGCAGTTCTTATGGACATATTTGTAGATGTGTGTCCATTTTTTTTCTGCCTTGCATAGTTTTTCCTACTGTGCATATTCAGTCTTGAGCTGTATGAAGTGAGCTTTCTGTTACCAAGCAATGTATCCCCACAGTCCTATGTCCTACTGTCTGTCTGACACTTTTGTTAAGGAATTCCATTCACATTTGTTCTACATCTCATAAATAGGTGCAACAGGGCCGTACTGGCAATCCCGAAAAAGATAACGTCTTACAGACCAGCAAACCAGAGTTCACATCCCCAACATCTATATTTAAGTCTGGTGCTCCACCTCCAAGGTAAGAAATCCTCTAAGATAGATGTTTGTTTTTTATTTTACTAGAAAGTTGAATTATAAAAAATCTGTTGCCTTCCCATTGAACTTGAGCCGTTTTCCCTTAATGATCTCTCCCACTATCTACCCTGTTTGCCAAAACTTAACATTTACGACAGAGCTCTGATTTCCAATAATATCCAAAACTATAAATGGATTTAAACCTTTTCGCCTCACTCAGTAGCTGTAATCGGTGAAACCTGCCATGTTATACACCATATGTTGAATCGGAGATACAGATCTGTGAACAGGCTTGATGAAGGGAGCGTCCATAACCACTTCTCTGGAAATCCTCAGTCGCCAATGGAAACACCACTTAAATTTCCTAAAAGAAAATACCAAAATTTTTGCTTAATAAGACGCACCGGATTTTAAGACGTGCCCCAAATTTGGTGAAGGAAAAGAGAGAAAAAAAAATGTTTCAATGTTAAATGGGTCAGTCTTCTAATTGGTGTCTGTCCTACAATTAGTGTATATTTTATTTCCCTCATCCTGGTACATGACCAGCACGCCCCCACCCCAAATCTTGGTATATGTGTCCCCCTATCCTAGTATTAATGTTCCCCCCCACCCCCCATCTTGATATATATGTCCTTGGTGTATATATATGCCCTGACATCTTGGTATATGTATGCCCCCCCCCCCATCTTGGTGTATAGATATGCTCCCCGTCTTGGTATGTATGTTGCTTCCTTTCCTACCGTGTTGGCACACAGTTTAAAAATAATAGACGATCATACATGCCTCTCCATCACTCCCTACAGCCCTCGCCATCCATCAGTCTGTCTGCTTGTCCTGGTCATCTAATCACTTGAGCAGCGCGCACAGTGATGACATCACTGTTCTATGCCGCTCACATGACCAGATGTCGCCACAGACAGAAGTATGGCACAGGCTGCAGGGAGCAATGGACAGGTGAGTATGCTCATCCATTGCCGGGATAGTCACTGCTTTCCACGCAATGACTATCCACACAGGGCTGCAGCCCCTGATCCTATGGGCCCGCTTATTAGGCTCATATATGTGCCTCTTCCACGCCCACCTCGGTGCTGAGAGTTGATGGACTGTGGGGGATGCAGTGAATATTACATGAGCCTAATGAGCTGCAGCTGCAGCCCACACCAGCCTCCGGACCCAGCTTCAGAGCATCCCCCTCCTTCTACAGCACAGCACATAATAGATTCAGATTATAAAACGCACCCCTTACTTTCCTCCAATATTTGGGGTACAAAAGCGCGTCTTATAATCCGAAAAATATGGTGGTTTTAAATTTGATTTCTCCCTAAATTTGTGTTTGAATTCTGCTGAAAGTGAAATTACGTTAATATATCAACTATTGGACCTTTTAGTAAGGTACTTTATTAAGTATGATATTGTATTACTTTTTTTATTTAAACAAAATATATGATCATTTCTACAGTAGGAAGCTGTCGGGCACAATTGATGTCATCGGACAAACCACCACAATCACCCGTGTGGAAGGCCGACGACGAGGCGCTAATGAAAGCAACATTCAGGTATACCGTTGTATATGTTGTTTGCACTGTGCCTCTATGGGATTGGACATCCTATCCAGTCAGCACTCCTTTTATATATTCTTGTACCATTTTAAAAAAATGTTTTCAAGGAAGTTTTACAATGTATAGCAAAAAGAACAGTGTTTAAGGATTTCACGCAGAAAATCCACTATCCACAGGCAAGGTAGAGGCTGTCTCTTTGTTGACCCAACCAGTGGGTGATCAGTAGAATAGGGGTAATCTATGGAAGCAGTATGGCATGTGACTCCCGCTTCTCCATTTTATGTTTGCTGAACTGACTCCGAGAGCCTGGATGCACAAAATAAAGCTACTGTATTTTGTGGGTTATAAAATGCACCAGAATATAAAATGCACCTCAAATTTTGAGGAAGAGATTAGGAAAAAAGAATTATTTAACAAAGGTTCTGTCCTATAATCTGGTGCATCTCATAAACAGTGTGACTTACCTGGGGCGAGGGGGCGTGGTGGAAAGGGTCACAGGAGGCAGGGTTGCAGTAGTGGGGGTCGATCGTGGCACCCCCGTCACCACGACCCTGACTCCTGTGACCCCGCTAGACCACCACTGTGCCCCCTACTGGTAAAATGCTGTTCGGATTATAGGCAGAGCTGTGGAGTCAGTAAACCAAACATCCGATTCATCAATTTTCCTGAATCTGACTCCACCAAAATGGGCTTATTCCGACTACACATCCTGATTATAAGACACACCCTAATTATCCCTACCATTTTGGAGGAAAAAAGCTAATTTTTTAATCCAAACAGTAATTTACCGGGAAGGGGCGCAGTGGTGGTGGAGTGGGTCAAAGAAGGCATGGTCGCAGTGATGGAGATCCCACTGTGCTGCTGCCGATCCTCACCACTGCAGCCCTCCCTTCTGTGACCCCACTCTACCAGTAAGGGGCACAATGGTGGAGTGGGTCAAAGGAGGCAGGGTCGCAGTGATGGAGGTCCCACTGCTGCTGCCAACCCTTACCACCATGATCCTGCCTCCTTTTCCTTTGACCCACTCCACCACCACTGTGCCCCTTCACGGTAAGATGTTCTTGGATTAAAAAACGCTGACATCCCCCTCCCCCCCGCTTTTGTGGGCATAACAGTGCACCTTCTAATCTGAAACATACGGTTGATTCTTGCAGGCTACTGATTTATGCAAAATTCTGATCAATGCGATTTATTATGGCGAAACTAAGGAAAGCTCCAAAACTTCCCACTGCATTGAACTTTCCTTTTTTATAAATGTGTGGTACAAGACCTTAAAGGGGGGAAAAAAGAACTGCAGCATTTGTGAATTTTGATCCTACAGAAGTGTTTCTTCTGGCAGGTTTCCAGCTTTTGCTAAAATCTTACAAGTCTTTGTAGTTCCTCCACATTTGCTGTAGTACAAGGGCCGTTGTGTGCCGCACTGCCTTCTAATGACAAAGCAGATTCCAGTGGCACAGAGGCCTACAGTATCCAGAACACAAGCCGACACTTCAGCATTGTGTGTGTGTTTAGATTAATGACTAGCTCTATAAAAAATAAAAAGGGCCTCACTATAATTTGTGTAATATTTATTTGCCCTCCGTAAGTGAACAAAAAAAGACAAAACATGGATACGTTGATCACACAGATCTGGGCCAGTAGAGACGCACTCTGAGGTTGTAATATACAGATTAGATAGAATAGTTTGTGTCGGTGTATACATTGTTAGCTCGGCCTGATACATTGTGTCCACGTAGGTTGTGAACACCGCTTGAGCTCTGAGCGATAAAACTATGTCTGGACAAATTAATTGGATTTGCAATGATAAGACTTGACGACACACAATTATCATTATTCATCAGAATTGTGTATTAAAGCTTTCTGTTTTTACTTTTTATTTTAGGTAGTCACAGAACAGTCTCCATCAGAGGTGGATAATAATTTTATCAAGCCGCCACCTCCATTTTTTCCACCTGGGGCCCCCCCAACACACCTCCCACCACCACCGTTATTCCCACCACCTCCAAATGTGAGCACCGCCCCTCCTCTCATACCCCCACCAGGTAAGCCTGGAAGGCATTGTTTGTGTCTAAGTTCAACGTGCTCGTATTTATGCTGTATATTAGGAAATTGCTTGTAGTGCAGTTCCCTAATATGTTTGATATTGACATTTTGTGTTTTATGGTTTTCCCTTGGACTGGCCGGGGGTCTCCTGACCTAAACTTGCCAGCCTCGTATATGAGCTATTGGGGCTGTCTGGCAGCAGTCAGGAGACCGCGGCCGGGTACATCAAGAAACACAGATGTTTGAATCCAGATTTAAAGAAGGTGTCAAGGTTTTTGTGATTTCTTAAATCCTACCTGAAACCTCGCCCTTTGTGTTGTTCTCCTATTTAAACTAATTCTTCTTCCTATAATACTGGGTTCCTGGCTCATTTTGTTGTTGTGGATAAAAGTACCTTTTTTCTTTAACATCCTGTCTTATGGCTGCAATTTAGAATAGGCATTGATAGTTTTCTCTACCTGAGACGTCGTCACCTGTGGCAGAATGTCATCAAATACATCCTGAGGCTGAAATCCTTCCTAGATATATCAGCAGGGTTTGTACAAGAACCATTGCAGTAACAACCTCATTCACAATTATGCAACGGTGCCTCCTTTCTTTTTTTTCTTAGCTATTTCTGGATAGACGATAAATGTCTGGGTAGTCAGGATTCTCTGAAACAGCAATGCAGTGCAGGCAGCGCCGAACAAACTGCAGCTTCAGGATCCGGGGAGCAGAGTGTCAGACACAGCCAGACTTCTCACAGGGCAGGTAGACATGAGTCGGTATCCTTACCTTGTCCAACACTGTACACCTAGCACTGAAGAAGCGCTTGTGTACACATTAGGAAGCCCGAACAGCCCGTCCTCCTCTGGACACAGCGGGCCTGTGATGGCTGGGTGTAATGATGGAGTCGAAGCTGCTGGGAGACCTGTTCAGCTCTGCTATGCAGCCCGGTAGATGAGGTTCCCCTGTAACGGGCTGTTTACTGGCTCCAGGTACATGGAAAATCCAGCAATAAAAATGATGTATTAAAATGTTAGAATGCCCCACATAGGTGTTTTAGAACTTTATGGGGCTACAGTGTGTAAAATAAATAAAAGCAAAAAAAATAAAGCTCAATAAAGTCAGCGCCAGTCAGATTTGTCTCTTGCCCTGTTGGAAAAAATGTTCAGCATGTGAAAATATTTTCTATGGAAAAAAGATGGCAATTTAAAATGTTTTTAGTGGTCACAAAAATGTGAAAAATAGGCACGATTCTTTGTTTTATTTTTTATTTTTTTTCTCCTAATAGCCCAAAAAATATATCTAAAAATGTGGCCCTTGTATGCCTATGTACACACTGTTTTTTTTTTTATTTTTATGCATTTTTAACAAATCTGCACCAAAATCGCCAGCAAAGTCGTCTTCGTGCGTTTTTTACCCATTGAGCCCAATGTAATCCTGAGAAAAAACTCTGCAAATACTCCTGGGTGTTCACTCTGCGTTTTTGCTGCAGATTTGGTGCACGCTTATTGTGATGTGAAGACATTTTCAGCCTCTTCTTTCAGCCAGACGGACAATTTAATGAATTCAAAGCAAAAACACACCGTAAATGTGCAAAAAAACGCATTGCAGATGGTCGAGTGTTTTTTCAGTCGGAGGATGCAGAAAATCTCTGTGCCAAATCTGCAGTGTGGGCACATGTACCCTGTCTCAAATAGGCAAACATATGAATATAAGAATGAAAAATATTTGTTAGAGCCATACAAGGACGTTAAAAACCCAAAAATGATGCGTGGTCAGGAACAGAGGAAAATGACCCATGCCCGAATGAATTAATGGAGTTTTCTCCTAGAGATGAGCCAGAATTTTTATTTATTTCAAGCTAGAGCTTTTCTGTAAGAACGGACTAGAGAAACTGGGACAGTGGTTGCTGTGAATCTATTCATAGGACCTGGGCCAGTGGTCGGATGGATGTTCTGTGCCATCAGACGAGCCCGGAGAGGTGCCTCCTACCTCCCGCCATCCACAGCTAATGTGCCTCCTACCTCCAGCCATCCACAGCTTATGCGCCTCATACCTCCAGCCATCCACAGCTTATGCGCCTCCTACCTCCCGCCATCCACAGCTCTTATGATTAGCCTGTGTGGTGCAATGACATATTTGACCGGCTAATCATTAGAGCCATGGATGCCTGGAGGTTGTTTTTGAGACTTTAGTCTGACAGCCACAGACTACTGAAGTAGCTGCTGCAAATCAATTCTCATCAATCATAGTGCTGATTTATCTGGCGACTATCCGTAAATCTAAGACAACAAAATAGGGAAACCTCTTGGACTCACATGATCAGCAACTCAAAAATACATGAATTACCTGAGAACGGAGTTCTATAGCTACAAAACCCAGTATAAAAGTCAAAAAGATCCACCAATTTGCAGGTGCACACATTTATTGTAACATCAGTGAATCAGTATAAAATACTGGAGACGTACATAAACCCCCTGAAGAAGATTATCTTGAAACACGTGTCGGGGTAGCCCCTGAACACGTGTCATAACCCCATAGCATGGGTGAGTTCTGGGCTCTGTGATAGGCTAGCATTGTGGTATTTTACTGTATTTATCTTTATTTATTTGTACCATGCTGTATGCCTGATGGATATCTATGTAATTGCCTATAACTGTATCCTGCTATGCGGGTCTGTGACCTGTTCACCCTCTCTGTAACCCTCCTTGGTTTTATGTACGTCTCCAGTATTTTATACTGATTCACTGATGTTACAATAAATGTGTGCACCTGCAAATTGGTGAATCTTTTTGACTTTTATACTGGGTTTTGTAGCTATAGAACTCTGTTCTCAGGTTATTCACTATCCGTAAATCTGTCTGGCCAGACGTGTGCCTAGCTGTACGTGTAATGCCTGGATGGGCCGGAGCTGCCACAGAGGAGTCTGTTCTTACAGAGCCGCTCTTTTCTGTGGCTCAGGGAGGGGTCGGGATAGAAACCGCATTGTCAGCCGATTCTTGTATACACCTCTCCCACTTCTCTGTGCTTTCCCATTTTTCTAGGCCAGTCTGATTCTGCTGTCACATTCTGTTTTTTTTTTTTTCTTTGTCTGTCATGTAGTTATTGCCGATGTTACTAGAGGTATGTTAGTACACCCCATGTTTTGTTGCAGAAATATCCATTTGTTGTTTCTGCAGCAGGTTCATTGATTTCTGCAATTGCATTAAGATAAATGACAGGCACAGACATTTCTCCAAAAAATCTGCATTTGAACATGTACAAAAGTAGAAGGTGACCGCACCGAGGACTCAGACTGCAATTTGTCTGTTAGTATGGCCGAGGAGCTGTAATAGAGGCTTTTGGATACTGACTTCTGATTTTAGAGGCATTGGAGCAAGAAAACCAAAGTTTGTGAAGGTGGACAAGGTGTTTAGGTTGCAGTCACACATTCAGGTTCTGATACAGTTTGGAGGACACTTTATAGGCTATGTGCACACACAAAAGAAGAGATCAGTTTGTGGTCAGGAAAATTCAGCATAAAAACCTTATCCGGTTTTCAAAAATAAAAAAGGCAGCACAAGCACAAATAAGGGGAGACGCACACAGACACTCTTTATTACCCTCCCCAGCGATCCCATGGTGACTGGTGATCTCTTCCTTCCGGGCACGGTACTTCCAGGACCTGCGCCCCATGTGACTCAGGCTGAGTCACATGGCAGGTCCTGGAAGTCACAGGTGTTGCCGGTGCATGGAAGGAAGAAATCGCCAAAGTTCGCCATAGGATCGCCGGGAGGGTGAGCATTGGAGCGTGTCTGTTGTAAATCCAGATCTGTTATAGGGCATGCTACATATTTTCCTGATCAGGTTTGTGCGCCAAAACCTGATCGGGATAAATCACAGCCATTGGCACAGCATTTACAAAATCTCAGAGTTTGCTGACCCAACAAAAATGATCCGTTTTTTTAGATGCAAATACGCAGCTCAAAAAACAGATCACAAACGCTTAGGTAAAAGCCACCAGATCCTCTGTGTGATCCCAGTAATGACTGTGACGCTTGTGCTCATGTCTGCTCCATAAGCAAGTTTCTATTTTCTTCCCCTTACCATGTAAATCAATACTTGCTGTACATCTGCAGCAAACCATGCAGGCCTGTGGCTTTGGCTCCCAATAGGCCCCTCTGTTATTTGTGCTGTATCCAACGCTTTATCTTCAAAGCTGTTATAAAAATAGCATTTTGCCATACCCCCTGGTTCAGATGGGGAGGGGATAGAAGGCCCAGTTGTTACCTCACATTCACTAGGAGAGTGGGCCAAAATATTAAGAATTGCAAATGTGAAACATCCTGTGGAAGCTCCTCGGAGAGCAGAAGCCACTTTGATGTCGGCTCTGTAGACTGTATTCCCTCTTAATATGAGCTTTGTAGAATAGCGCGGCTTGATCCACCCAGAGTAGGTGATCTGATGTTTTATTAACACCTTCGCTGCCATATACAGCTATAAATGAAGGGGGTGAGTGTCTGGTCAGAGCAGATGTTGGGTCACGGGCAATTCCAAGCCTAGCTTAGGACGTGTGGATGTGTTCAGCATTGATGAAGGTTCCCAGGCTGCATTGTCTTCTCTAATTGTTTAGAAATGGTTCCAGATGGGGCATCTTAATAAATTAGTCATTTTCTTCTCATCAAAGCATGTCCTGTGTGTCGCAGGATGCCACCCCGCATGGGCACATCCCGTATGCATCCATATCGGTCATCCTATACTACTCATAGCTCTGTTATCTTGCTGACAATTTAATGCAAATCTGTATAAATCATACCATTATTTCCCCTTCTTCTAGGATCTGGATTGCAGTTATCTTTCTCCATGCAAAAACCATCTAGATATGGTATAGTGGCTTTCCTACTACTCATGATTTCTAGATTGTTTTGCTTTGGGACAGGCACAGCTCTGGATGATCTATATGTGGAGTCTGGTGTTTGTGCTGTACTGTGTGTGTGTCCTGGATGATTGACAATCACAATTCCAAGTATCATTAGTTTACCTAAACCTCAGTTTTTTACTTTTACAAAAAAAAACAGTCTTGTGGTGTATAGTGTAGTGTCCGTCACCGGCATGCTCTTGTGCTACTATATATAAGGTCGTTCTAGTTAATTTTTTGTTACTCTTTTTTTGACCCTTGCCTACCCCATCCATTGTCTTTACTGAGTGACAGTGATGGTGTCTCCTTGCTGTACTGACTACGATCTAAGATGTCTTTTAGTGTTTGATTTTTGTACTGGCATGATTGCATTTTGCCCACATTGCTGGTTTTGTGGGTGATACCAATGTAGAACAGAGCAGACACCCTTCAAGATGACGTTGGGGCTCATTCATACAAAGCATTTATGTTCTGTTTTTGTTGATCACAATTGCATCATCCACTTGTGTTGCTTCTTTTTGCTCTGTTTTCGGAAGACACAGACATATGCACACACTTTATTACCCTCCGTGGTGGTCCCACGGTGAGCCCCAGCGATGTCCCCCTTACACGCACAGTCGGACCTGCAGGTACGGTACTGACAGGAGGGCACTGTGGGATCGGCGGGGAGGGTAAGTAATGGAGCGTTTGTGTTGTGGAAAGTGCAGTAAAAATGCATCAAACAGACTGATACCAATCCATTTGTGATTTTTCTTTTTTTTTAATTTATTTTTTTTTTTTTACTAGAACAGAGAATGCGCAACAGAAAAACAAAGCGATAATTGATGCTCATTTTCTGGATGCGCTTTCTGCACTACTAACGCAGCAGTCAAAAATGCTGACATCTGCACAGCAAATTGAAATTCCCATTCACATTGCTGTAGACACAGTGACTGGCCCGATTTTGGTGCAGTTAAAAAAAAATAAATAAATGTAGTATCAAAAATGACCAGTGTGAACATGGCCTTTAGGAAGTCAAATCTTTTGACATCTTCACGTGGATCATCCCAAGAGCTAATCTGTAAGGGGCCTCCTGGCTTTCCCTCTTATAGCTGATTTTAGGCAAGAGTGAGAAGCACCCAGCCTGTTGATTTCCAGGTGTCTGGTGTCCCATAGCTATTCTCTCAGTGAACACAGGATGAGATATGCATTTGCATTGGAAAGTAAGGAGAGATGGCTGGCAGCTGAACAACTGACAGCTACCTGATGTAAATGGGGGCTTACTCCAGCCTTTATTCCTGAGAGAGACACTCCCACGAGAAAAAAGGTTGACACTTGGATCAGGATGGGGGACTGGAAATGAATGAAGGTTGCAGAGTGAAACTTGGTGCAAGTTTAGGAACTAAAGTTGACAATAATGTAAATATCCGTTTTCTCATGTTAAAGGTGTCCATAGCCTTGAATATATTTTCTAATAGCTAAAAATAAGTGTTTTGAATGAGTTGTGCACTGCTCTACACTGCTATGGGTTTTGTGAACACTGGAGCTGCCGACAGGTCACAAATCACCGCAGACTGAAGGTAGCGGCACAGACAACAGATGAAGACACCACAGGGTTAGTATAAGAAAGGGGCTTAGATTTAAAGCACCACTTCAGCGGAGCAATAAAAAAAAAAATGCTGGAGTTGTGCTTTAATAAGGGTCTTCCCATCTAAGACATGTATGCCTTATTTCTGTAGGAGTGGACGCAGAGGCTCGCACTTGTGTGCAGACGGGCTTGAGACGTGTTCCCGTTCTTACTGTGGGTCCAGTACCCTTCAGATACTTCTCCGGTGAAAATGTCATACATGTCAGAGATGGGAGACCCATGTTTGTGTAGATGCTGATGACTATAACTCCCGATGTGTCAGATTCAGCGTGATGTGTTTTAGGAGGACTGGTGAACCTGTTGTTAATTTAATTAGAATATTTCAGTTACCGGATCATGTACTTTGATTGATTGGTCTGAGGAGGTGAAGACCCCGTCTATACTGAAAATATCATACCGATACTTGGTCGCGCAATTTACAGGAGACCAGTATATAAAGCTTATGTAAACATGTCTGTCCATAAGGCCATGTGCACACGTTGAGTGTTTGGTGAGGTTTTTACCTTTGTAATTGGAAGCCAAAATCAGGGGTGGAACAAAAGAAAAAAGAAACATGACACCAATATGCATTTTTCTACCCACCCCTGGTTTTTTCTTGCAAATGCTCATGTAAAAAACTCACCAAATACTCAACGTGTGCACGTGGTCATATACATTTAATTTTTCCAGAGGATTCCTGGGTGGGCTTAAAGAGTTGGTTCCCCTTCAGAAAGCAATCTGTCATAACATAATGTCAAAAAATCATTCAAAAAAAGTATTCCTGCCACCACTCCAGTCTCTGCAGCGCTGCAGTCAATCTGTGAACTCCATTGCTATTCAGAGCCGCTGAACTCACTGATTGATTGGCTGCAGCGCTATCACTGTGGCATCCATACCGCAGACAAGCCAACTTAGTTGTGGCCAAAAGTATTGACACCCCTGCAATTCTGTCAGATAATCAGTTTCTTTCTGAAAATGATTGCAATCACAAATTCTTTGGTATTATTATCTTCATTTAATTTGTCTTCAATGAAAAAACACAAAAAGAATTGTCCTAAAGCCAAATTGGATATAGAAATCATGTGATGCTTCTCTAATTTGTGTAATTAACAGCACCTGTAACTTACCTGTGGCACCTAACAGGTGTTGGCAATAACTAAATCACACTTGCAGCCAGTCGACATGGATTAAAGTTGACTCAACCTCTGACCTGTGTCCTTGTGTGTACCACATTGAGCATGGAGAAAGGAAATAGACCAAAGAACTGTCTGAGGACTTGAGAAACCAAATTGTGAGGAAGCATGAGCAATCTCAAGGCTAGAAGTCCATCTCCAAAGACCTGAATGTTCCTGTGTCTACCGTGCACAGTGTCATCAAGAAGTTTAAAGCCAATGGCACTGTGGCTAACCTCCCTAGATGTGGACGGAAAAAGAAAAATTGACAAGAGATTTCAACGCAAGATTGTGCGGATGGTGGATAAAGAACCTTGACTAACATCCAAACAAGTTCAAGCTGCCCTGCAGTCCGAGGGTAGAAAGCCTACAACGTTTTGGAAGAATGTTCTCTGGTCAGATGAGACAAAAGTAGAGCTTTTTGGGCAAAGGCATCAACATAAAGTTTACAGAGAAAAAAAGAGGCATTCAAAGAAAAGAACACTGTCCCTACAGTCAAACATGGCGGAGGTTCCCTGATGTTTTGGGGTTGCTTTGCTGCCTCTGGCACTGGACTGCTTGACCGTGTGCATGGCATTATGAAGTCTGAAGACTACCAACAAATTTTGCAGCATAATGTAGGGCCCAGTGTGAGAAAGCTGGGTCTCTATCAGAGGTCATGGGTCTTCCAGCAGGACAATGACCCAAAACACACTTCAAAGAGCACTAGAAAATGGTTTGAGAGAAAGCACTGGAGACTTCTATGGTGGCCAGCAATGAGTCCAGACCTGAATCCCATAGAACACCTGTGGAGAGATCTAAAAATGGCAGTTTGGAGAAGGCACCCTTCAAATATCAGGGACCTGGAGCAGTTTGCCAAAGAAGAATGGTCTAAAATTCCAGCAGAGCATTGTAAGAAACTCATTGATGGTTGCCGGAAGCGGTTGATCGCAGTTATTTTTTCTAAAGGTTGGCTGAGGGTGCCAATACTTTTGTCTGGCTCGTTTTTAGAGTTTTGTGTGAAAGGATCAATGTTTTGCTTCATTCTCTTTGGTATTATCTTCAATGAAAAAACACAAGAATTTGTGATTGCAATCTTTTTCAGGAAGAAATGTATTATCTGACAGAATTGCAGGGGTGTCAATACTTTTGGCCACAACTGTACATTAGATGCAGGTCCTGATATGTATCACTTAGATTACTGGGTGCAGCAGGTCTCATATAATCCACATTTTCTGGTCATCACAATGGGAGACCCAGACAATGGGGTTTAGGGCACTGCCCTCCGGAGGTCACACTAGGTACTACAAGTTTGTAGACACCGCCTCCTCCGCTTATAAACCCCTACCGCAGGGAACATCCTCAGTTTTTAAACTTAGTGTGCTCGGAGGATCACGCTTTGCTTGCACTTCACTGCATTCTCACAGCTTACGTGATGGCGTCTGAAGACAAGGTAAAAAGGTTCCAGTCGGGACCTGCGACAGCCTCCCCGCTCACCCTTGTGGAACACGCAGGTGGAGGTACCGGAGGGCCTAGGGCCTGGACACTTTGTGTTCTCCCGGTACGCTGTTGCGCTCCTTTCCATCCCTCTCTGGGGGGCTCTGGAGAGTGGGAGATGGGAGCCTTGCACAGCTCCGCTCCGTCCGAGGCCTCCCTAAATGGTGCTTACAGACCGGACTGGAGCCAGCCCAGTCCGAGGCCTCCCTAAATGGTGCTTACACTCCGGACTGGTGCTGCACCCCCGTCCGAGGCCTCCCTAAATGGTGCTTACAGACCGGACCGGCACTGAGGCACTCTGTGTCTCCTGTGTGCCTGGGGGTAGTGTCTGTCACTTTATGTGTCCTGACACTCAGACCGCGCGTTACCCTCGGGTCCGCGGTTCTGCGGGTGTACCCTGTGCTGGGTCACCCTGGCTGACCGCCCTGTGTATCACAGGGGCTGAGGCCGTGGGCTGCGGATGTTTGTTTGTACATGCAGTCTGTGTATAACTTTTTACACTCTTTCCCGCGCTGCGGGCTCCGGCTCCCTCATGCTGAGGCTGCTTGGAGGATGGGAAGCAGCCCGTGCGGTGACGTCATCGATGGGCGTGTGTGTGTGTTTCCCGCGTGTCTTCGGCGCCGCCCACAGTTTCACTGTCGGCGGCCATCTTTACCCTCACTTCCCGGTTGGGATTTGTATGCAGCGTGCGCCTGCACTCCAAAGGGGAGACCGGAAACCGTCGCGGAGGTCACACACACACACCACTTCCTCATACCGCTTTACTGCGGTCGGTAAGCCACCGGGACTCCCGGTTTTGTTGTCTGCATTTTGGCTTATCTTCCCCTACTGTGGCGATGTCCTCAGCCGGGAAGCGTGCTGCTAGGGCGGCAGAGACCACCATTACCTGTGCTACATGCAATGGAACACTGGTGGAGGGGTCCTGCAATAACTGCGGACGCCCAGAGGCCCGGGCTGGCACTGCTGAGTCAGCAGCTCCGGTGCTATACCCTGAGGTTCAGGTGATCTCAGGGCCATGGGAGACTCAGAATAAGATCAATGAATCTCTGTTGTCTCAGCTGTCCTCCATGTCGCAATCCCTGGAGGCACTTAATAGGAGGCTGGATAGCCCAGCTACTCCGTCCAATTACCCCCGGGTGTCTCCCTCTTCTGCTGTGAGACCCCTTAAGCGGGCTCGTCGTGAGGAGTCACCCGAGCTCCAGGCTCTCTCTGAGGAGGAGCGTTCCTCTGATGGTGAGGACGATGATGGGGGTTCAAATTTCGGGTCTGTGTCTATATCTGAACCACCAGACGGGGTGGAGGATCTGGTGTCCTCTATCAACGAGACCTTACGTCTCGTGACACCCCCTGAGGAGGTGACGGTGCACCCGAAGGAGGTCTATCAATGGCTGCGGCCAGAGGCTAGACCTAGTGGCTCTTTCATGGACCACACTAATTTTGGAAGGGTGGTTAGAGCACCCAGGTTACATCCTGGGCGGCGCTATGTCCGCAAACCTAAGGACAATCGCTTCCCCTTCTCCCAGGAGGTGCTTCAGGAGTGGTCGCAGTCCCCGAAGGTGGACGCTTCCATGACCAGGATTGCTGCACGCTCCCTTTTCTCTGCCTCTGATAGCTCCTCACTGAAGGATGCGACGGATAGACAGGTCGAGCAGCTCGCCAAGTCTTCCTATGAGGCTGTGGGGTCTTCATTTGCCCCTAATTTTGCCACGGTCTGGACCTTACAAGCGATTACTACCTGCTTGGATGGTATCTCTGACCTGGCAAGATCCAGTCCAGAGGTCCTAGCACTTACCGAAAGGGCAAGGGCCTATGCGGACTACGCCAGGACGGCGACTCTGGAAACTGCCACTCGCTCAGCTGTGGCTTCGGCCAATGCTATAGCGATCCGCAGGTTGTTGTGGCTGCGTCTTTGGGACTCAGATGCCACATCCAAGAAGATTTTGCAGAATCTTCCGTTTGCTGGTGACAGGCTTTTTGGCACCGAACTGGACAAGCTGATAAAGGATTCTGCTGAGTCTAAGATACCGCAGAATAAGCCTAAGCCACGGTATACCGTTAAAAGGAACCCAAAACAGTGGTCCTTTCGTTCCAGCTCGCAGTCATCAGCACCGTCCGCTCGCACGGACCGAGGGGGAAAGCCCGCTTCCCAGTGGCGCTCTAAGAGTCGTCCAAAGAAGCCGGCGGGGGCGGCAGCTGCCACCCCCAAACCCGCCTCTACATGACTCGCTCTCTCATCCTGCCTCCCCACAGGTGGGGGGCCGCTTGTCTCGCTTTCAGGACAAGTGGCTACTTCACGTTCAAGACCAGTGGGTTCGAGACGTGATCTCGCGAGGGTACAGGATAGAGCTGACGTCAAAGCCGATATCCCGATTCCATCGGTCGGTCCCATCACCAGAAAAGGCTCAGGCTTTTTACCAGGTGTTGGAGGGTCTCCGCAGAGACGGAGTGGTGGTCCCGGTGCCTTCCGGAGAGAGGTTCAGGGGTTTTTACTCCAACCTCTTTATCGTCCCGAAGAAGGACAGATCCTTCCGCCCAGTACTGGACCTGAAGTTGTTCAACCATCACGTGTTGGTTCGGAAGTTCCGTATGGAATCACTGCGCTCCGTGATCGCAGCTGTGTCACAGGGGACTTCCTAGCGTCCATAGATATCAGAGACGCTTACCTTCACGTACCCATTGCACCGGCTCATCAGCGCTGGTTGCGATTCGCAGTGGGGGAAGAACACTTCCAATTTGTGGCGCTGCCGTTCGGGTTGGCCTCGGCACCGCGGGTGTTCACGAAAGTGATGGCCTCCATGATGGCTCTACTGCACATGCAGGGACATGCCGTCATTCCCTATTTAGACGACCTGCTGGTCAGGGCGCCATCAGAACACCTCTGTCAAGAGAGCCTGGATGTGACCATGCGGTCTCTAGAACAGTTCGGTTGGCTCCTCAATATTCAGAAGTCAACGCTAGTTCCGACCCAGTCTTTGACATATCTGGGCATGGACTTCAACACAGCCTCAGCCCTGGTGTCTCTGCCACGAGTCAAACAGATGGCGATCCAATCAGGAGTACAAGCAGTCCTCCTGTCACCACAATCATCCCTACGGGTGTTGATGAAGCTGGTGGGGCGCATGGTGGCAGCGATAGAGGCGGTGCCGTTCGCACAATTTCGCCTCCGTCCTCTCCAGCTGGAGATTCTCCGCAGATGGGACAAGAGGACGATCTCTCTGAATCGGCTGGTGACCCTTTCCCTACCGACCAGGGATTCCCTGCAGTGGTGGCTACAGCCACATCACTTGTCTCGGGGCCGGTCCTTCATCAAACCGTCATGGTTAGTGGTGACCACCGACGCCAGTCTGAAGGGCTGGGGGGCGGTGTTCTTGCACCACAGGGCCCAAGGCCTCTGGACTCAGTCGGAGTCGGCGTTGCAGATCAACGTACTGGAGATCAAGGCGATCTATCTGGCACTCCTGGCTTTTCAGAGATTCCTCTCAGGACAACCCATTCGGGTTCAGTCCGACAATGCGACGGCCGTCGCTTATATAAATCATCAAGGAGGAACCAGGAGTGCAGAGGCTCTGGCCGAAGTCCACCGCATCCTATCCTGGACGGAGGACAACAACTGCTTGATCTCCGCAGTTCACATCCCAGGGGTCGAAAACTGGGAGGCCGACTATCTGAGCAGGCAGGGGATGGACGCCGGAGAGTGGTCTCTTCATCCAGACGTCTTCCAGGACATCTGCAGCAGATGGGGCACTCCGGACGTGGATCTGATGGCCTCACGGCTGAATCATCAGGTTCCGCAATACATGGCGAGGTCAAGGGACCCCCAGTCTCTGGGAGCGGACGCCCTGATCTTGACTTGGTCCAGATTCCATCTACCATATGTGTTCCCGCCTCTGGCTCTGATTCCCAGGGTGCTGTGGAAAATCAGGTCGGAGTGCAGCGTAGCCATTCTAGTGGCTCCGGACTGGCCCAGGAGGTCCTGGTATCCGGACCTGTGGCAACTGTCAGGCGGACACAGGTGGGCTCTTCCAGAACGCGCAGATTTACTCGCGCAAGGCCCATTTTTCCACCTCAATTCCAGGGCCCTCAGATTGACTGCATGGCTCTTGAGGCCTGGCTGCTGACATCCAGGGGTTTTCTCCCCTACGGTGGTTGCCACTATGAATCGGGCTAGGAAGCCAGTTTCCAGAAAGATGTACCACAGAACGTGGAAAATCTTTTTTTCTGGTCATCATAATGGGAGACCCAGACAATGGGGTTTAGGGCACTGCCCTCCGGAGGTCACACTAGGTACTACAAGTTTGTAGACACCGCCCCCTCCGCTTATAAACCCCTACCGCAGGGAACATCCTCAGTTTTTAACTTAGTGTGCTCGGAGGATCACGCTTTGCTTGCACTTCACTACATTCTCACTACTTACGTGATGGCGTCTGAAGACAAGGTAATAAGGTCCCAGTCGGGACCGGTGACAGCCTCCCCGCTCACCCTTAGTGGCACACGCTGGTGGAGGTACCGGAGGGCCTAGGGCCTGGACACCTGGTGTTCTCCCGGTACGCTGTTACACTCCTCTCCATCCCCCTCTGGGGGGCTCTGGTGAGTGGGAGATGGGAGCCTTGCACAGCTCCGCTCCGTCCGAGGCCTCCCTAAATGGTGCTTACAGACCGGACTGGAGCCAGCCCAGTCCGAGGCCTCCCTAAATGGTGCTTACACTCCGGACTGGGCTGAGCGGCCCAGTCTGAGGCCTCCCTAAATGGTGCTTACACTCCAGACTGGTGCTGCACCCCCGTCCGAGGCCTCCCTAAATGGTGCTTACAGACCGGACCGGCACTGAGGCACTCTGTGTCTCCTGTGTGCCTGGGGGTAGTGTCTGGCACTTTATGTGTTTCATGACACTCAGACCGCGCGTTGCCCTCGGGCCCGCGGTTCTGCGGGTGTACCCTGTGCTGGGGTCACCCTGGCTGACCGCCCTGTGTGTCACAGGGGCTGAGGCCGTAGGCTGCGGATGTGTGACATGTATTTGCAGTCTGTGTACAATGTTTTTTACACTGTTTCCCGCGCTGCGGGCTCCAGCTCCCTCATGAGAAGGATGCTTGGAGGATGGGATGCAGCCCGTGCGGTGACGTCACCGCGGGGCGTGTGTGTGTGTTTCCCGCGTGTCTTCGGCGCCGCCCACAGTTTCACTGTCGGCGGCCATCTTTACCCTCACTTCCCGGCTGGGAACTGTATGCAGCGTGCGTCTGCACTCCAGAGGGGAGACCGGAAGACGGCGCGGAGGTCACACACACACACCGCTCCCTCATACCGCTTTACAGCGGTCGGTAAGCCACCGGGATCCCCGGTTTTATTGTCTGCAATTGGGCTTATCTACCCCTACTGTGGCCATGTCCTCAGCTGGGAAGCGTGCTGCTAAGGCGGCTGAGACCACCGTTACATGTGCTACGTGCAATGGAACACTGGTGGAGGGGTCCTGCAATAACTGCGGACGCCCAGAGGCCCGGGCTGCAACTGCTGGGTCAGCAACCCCGGTGCTATACCCTGAGGTTCAGGTGATCTCAGGGCCATGGGAGACTCAGAACAGGATCAATGAATCTCTGTTGTCTCAGCTGTCCTCCATGTCGCAATCCCTGGAGGCACTTAATAGGAGACTGGATAGCCCAGCTACTCCTTCCAGTTACCCCCGGGTGTCTCCCTCTTCTGCTGTGAGACCCCTTAAGCGGGCTCGTCGTGAGGCTTCACCCGAGCTCCAGACTCTCTCTGAGGAGGAGCGTTCCTCTGATGGTGAGGAAGATGATGGGGGTTCAACTTTCGGGTCAACGTCTGTGTCTGAACCTCCAGATGGGGTGGAGGATCTGGTGTCCTCTATTAACGAGTCCTTACGTCTCGTGACATCCCCTGAGGAGGTGGCTGTACACCCGAAGGAGGTCTATCAATGGCTGCGACCTGAGGCTAGACCAAGTGGCTCCTTCTTGGACCACACCAACTTTGGAAGGGTGGTTAGGGCACCCAGGTTACATCCTGGGCGGCGTTATGTCCGAAAACCGAAGGACACTCGCTTTCCCTTCCCCCAGGAGGTGCTTCAGGAATGGTCGCAGTCCCCAAAGGTGGATGCTTCCATGACCAGGATTGCTGCACGCTCCCTATTTTCTGCCTCTGATAGCTCCTCGTTGAAGGATGCGACTGATAGACAGGTCGAGCAACTCGCCAAGTCTTCCTATGAGGCTGTGGGGTCGTCCTTTGCCCCCAATTTTGCCGCGGTTTGGACCTTACAAGCAATTACTGTCTGCTTGGATGGTATCGCGGAACTGGCAAGGTCCAGTCCAGAGGTCAAGGCACTTACCGAGAGGGCAAGAGCTTATGCTGACTACGCCAGGACGGCGTCTCTGGAAGCTGCCAATCGCTCAGCTGTGGCCTCGGCCAATGCTATTGCGATTCGTAGGTTGTTGTGGCTGCGTCTCTGGGACTCAGATGCCACGTCTAAGAAGATTTTGCAGAATCTTCCATTTGCTGGTGACAGGCTGTTTGGCACTGAACTGGACAGGCTGATAAAGGATTCTGCTGAGTCTAAGATACCGCAGAATAAGCCTAAGCCACGATATACGGTGAAAAGGAACCCTAAGCAGTGGTCCTTTCGCTCCAGCTTACAGTCATCAGCATCGTCCGCTCGTGCGGACCGAGGGGGCAAGCCTGCTTCGCAGTGGCGCACCAAGAGTCGTCCCAAGAAGCCGGCGGGGGCAGCAGCTGCCACCCCCAAACCCGCCTCTACATGACTCGCTCTCCCTTCCTGCCTCCCCACAGGTGGGGGGCCGCTTGTCTCGCTTTCAAGACCAGTGGCTTCTTCACGTTCAAGATCAGTGGGTTCGAGACGTGGTCTCGAGAGGTTACAGGATAGAGCTGACATCACAACCTTTACACCGATTCCATCGGTCGGTCCCATCGCCAGACAAGGCTCAGGCTTTTTATCTGGTGTTGGAAGGTCTCCGCAGGGACGGAGTGGTGGTCCCAGTGCCCACGGCAGAGAGGTTCAGGGGTTTTTACTCCAACCTCTTTATCGTCCCAAAGAAGGACGGATCATTCCGCCCGGTTCTGGACCTGAAGTTGTTCAACCGCCACGTGCTGGTTCGGAAGTTCCGTATGGAATCACTGCGCTCAGTGATCGCGGCTGTGTCACAGGGGACTTCTTAGCGTCCATAGATATCAGAGACGCTTACCTTCACGTGCCCATTGCACCGGCTCACCAGCGATGGTTGAGATTTGCAGTGGGGGAGGAACACTTCCAATTTGTGGCGCTGCCGTTCGGCTTGGCCTCGGCACCGCGGGTGTTCACAAAAGTGATGGCCTCTATGATGGCTCTCCTGCACGTGCAGGGCCATGCTGTCATTCCCTATTTGGACGACCTGCTGGTCAGGGCGCCATCGGAACACCTCTGTCAAGCGAGCCTGGATGTGACCATGCGGTCTCTGGAACAATTCGGTTGGCTCCTCAATGTTCAGAAGTCAACCTTGGTTCCGACCCAGTCCTTGACTTATATTGGGCATGGACTTCAACACGTCCTCAGCCCTAGTGTCTCTGCCACAATCCAAACAGGTGGCGATCCGATCGGGAGTACAAGCAGTGCTCCTGTCACCACAATCATCCCTTCGTGGGTTGATGAAGCTGGTGGGTCGCATGGTGGCGGCGATAGAGGCGGTGCCGTTTGCACAATTTCGCCTCCGTCCTCTCCAGCTGGAGATCCTACGCAGGTGGGACAAGAGGACGATCTCGCTGAATCGGCTGGTGACACTGTCACAACCGACCCGAGATTCCCTGCAGTGGTGGCTTCAACCACATCACTTGTCGCGGGGCCGGTCCTTCATAAAACCGTCTTGGTTAGTGGTGACCACCGACGCCAGTCTGAAGGGCTGGGGTGCGGTGTTCTTACACCACAGGGCCCAAGGCCTCTGGACTCTGTCGGAGTCGGCATTGCAGATCAATGTACTGGAGATCAAGGCGATCTATCTAGCACTCCTGGCTTTTCAGAGATTCCTCTCAGGACATCCCATCCGGGTTCAGTCCGACAATGCGACGGCCGTCGCTTATATAAATCATCAAGGAGGAACCAGGAGTGCAGAGGCTCTGGCCGCAGTCCACCGCATCCTATCCTGGGCGGAGGACAACAACTGCCTGATCTCCGCAGTTCACATCCCAGGGGTCGAAAACTGGGAGGCCGACTATCTGAGCAGGCAGGGGATGGACGCCGGAGAGTGGGCCCTTCATCCAGACGTCTTTCAGGACATCTGCAGCAGCTGGGGCACTCCGGACGTGGATCTGATGGCCTCACGGCTGAATCATCAGGTTCCGCAATACATGGCGAGGTCATGGGACCCCCAGTCGTTGGGAGCGGACGCCCTGATCTTGACTTGGTCCAGATTCAATCTACCATATGTGTTCCCTCCTCTGGCTCTGATTCCCAGGGTGCTGTGGAAAATCAGGTCGGAATGCAGGGTAGCCATTCTAGTGGCTCCAGACTGGCCCAGGAGGTCCTGGTATCCGGACCTGTGGCAACTGTCAGGCGGACACAGGTGGGCTCTTCCAGAACGCGCAGATCTTCTCGCGCAAGGCCCATTCTTCCACCTCAATTCCAAGGCCCTCAGATTGACTGCATGGCTCTTGAGGCCTGGCTGCTGACATCCAGGGGGTTCTCCTCTACAGTGGTTGCCACTATGAATCGGGCTAGAAAGCCAGTTTCCAGGAAAATGTACCACAGGACGTGGAAAATATTTTTTACCTGGTGTGCCTCTGGGGGCCGGTCCCCGTGGCCCTTGTCCATCCCGACATTGTTGGCATTCCTACAGTCGGGTTTGGAGTTGGGATTATCCCTTGGCTCCTTAAAAGGTCAGGTCTCCGCACTTTCTGTGCTGTTTGACAGACGATTGGCGCTTCTCCCGAAGGTCCGTCAATTTCTGCAGGGGGTGTCGCGGATGGTTCCACCCTACAAAAGACCTCTGGATCCGTGGGACCTTAACATGGTCCTGGCGGCATTGCAAAAACCGCCATTTGAGCCTCTGAGGGAGGTTTCCCTTTCTCGTCTGTCCCAGAAAGTGGCTTTTCTGGTGGCGATTACATCTCTGAGGAGGGTCTCAGAATTGGCTGCACTATCGTGCAAGTCTCCCTTTCTGGTGGTTCACCAAGACAAGGTGGTGTTGCGTCCACGGCCGGAATTCTTGCCAAAGGTGGTTTCAACGTTTCACCTGAACCAGGAGATTGTTCTCCCATCATTTTGCCCCGCTCCCGTTCATCAGGTTGAGCGCGACCTCCATACTCTGGATCTCGTGAGAGCTATACGCATTTATGTGTCCAGAACCGCCTCCTTTAGGAGTTCGGATTCTTTGTTTGTTCTTACAACAGGTCGCTGTAAGGGGTCCGCGGCTTCAAAGTCAACCTTAGCCAGGTGGATTAAGGCTTCCATTCAAGAGGCTTACCGGTCTTCTGGTTTGCCTCTCCCGGTGGGATTGAAGGCTCACTCTACCAGAGCCGTAGGTGCCTCATGGGCCTTGCGACATAGAGCATCTGCTCTACAGGTGTGTCAGGCGGCCACTTGGTCCAGCCTACACACTTTCTCTAAGCACTATATGGTGCATGCCCATGCCTCTGCGGATGCAAATTTGGGCAGGCGGGTTCTACAGGCGGCGGTTGCCCACCTTTAAAAGGGAACCATGTTATCCGTCTTGTTGAGGAACTCTTCCCGCCCTGGGGTATTGCTTTAGGACATCCCCATTGTCTGGGTCTCCCATTATGATGACCAGAAAAAAGAGAATTTTGTTTACGTACCGTAAATTCTTTTTTCTTTAATCATCAATGGGAGACCCAGTACCCACCCAGTTGTTCCTTTGCATGTTTTGCATTGGCCCTGTTCTCTGTTGAGACAGTGTTTGCCGGGTTGTTGAACCGTTTGTGCACGGCGTTCTTCCCGATGTTTCGGGTGTGGTTTATTTTCCTCCTCGCAGCTTGTAGACCAAACTGAGGATGTTCCCTGCGGTAGGGGTTTATAAGCGGAGGGGGCGGTGTCTACAAACTTGTAGTACCTAGTGTGACCTCCGGAGGGCAGTGCCCTAAACCCCATTGTCTGGGTCTCCCATTGATGATTAAAGAAAAAAGAATTTACGGTACGTAAACAAAATTCTCTTTTTACTTGGTGTGCCTCTGGCGGACGGTCTCCGTGGCCCTTGTCCATCCCGACGTTGTTGGCTTTCCTACAGTCGGGTTTGGAATTGGGATTATCCCTTGGCTCTTTGAAAGGTCAAGTATCAGCACTTTCTGTGCTGTTTGACAGGCGATTGGCGCTCCTCCCGAAGGTCCGTCAATTTCTGCAGGGGTGTCACGGATGGTTCCGCCCTACAAGAGACCTCTAGACCCTTGGGACCTTAACATGGTCCTGGCGGCATTGCAGAAACCGCCGTTTGAGCCTCTGAGGGAGGTCTCTCTATCTCGTCTATCCCAGAAAGTGACCTTTCTGGTGGCGATTACATCTCTGAGGAGGGTCTCAGAATTGGCTGCACTATCGTGCAAGTCACCCTTTCTGGTGGTTCACCAAGACAAGGTGGTGTTGCGTCCACGGCCAGAATTCTTGCCGAAGGTGGTTTCAACTTTCCACCTGAACCAGGAGATTGTTCTCCCATCATTTTGCCCCGCTCCCGTTCATCAGGTTGAACGCGACCTCCATACTCTGGATCTCGTGAGAGCTATACGCATTTATGTGTCTAGGACCGCCTCCTTTAGGAGTTCGGATTCCTTATTTGTTCTTACGACAGGTCGCTGTAAGGGGTCCGCGGCGTCGAAATCGACATTGGCCAGATGGATTAAGACTTCCATCCAGGAGGCTTACCGGACTTCTGGTTTGCCTCTCCCGGTGGGATTGAAGGCTCACTCTACCAGAGCCGTAGGTGCCTCCTGGGCTTTGCGACATAGAGCGTCTGCTCTACAGGTGTGTCAGGCGGCCACTTGGTCCAGCCTGCACACTTTCTCTAAGCACTATATGGTGCATGCCCATGCCTCTGCGGATGCAAGTTTGGGCAGGCGGGTTCTCCAGGCGGCGGTTGCCCACCTTTAAAAGGGAACCATGTGTTATCCATCTTGTTGAGGAACTCTTCCCGCCCTGGGGTATTGCTTTAGGACATCCCCATTGTCTGGGTCTCCCATTGTGATGACCAGAAAAAAGAGAATTTTGTTTACGTACCGTAAATTCTTTTTTCTTTAATCATCAATGGGAGACCCAGCACCCACCCAGTTGTTCCTTTGCATGTTTTGCATTTGCTCTGTTCTCTGTTGAGACAGTGTTTGCCGGGTTGTTGAACCGTTTGTGCACGGCATTCTTCCCGATGTTTCGGGTGTGGTTTATTTCCTCCTCGCAGCTTGTAGACCAAACTGAGGATGTTCCCTGCGGTAGGGGTTTATAAGCGGAGGAGGCGGTGTCTACAAACTTGTAGTACCTAGTGTGACCTCCGGAGGGCAGTGCCCTAAACCCCATTGTCTGGGTCTCCCATTGATGATTAAAGAAAAAAGAATTTACGGTACGTAAACAAAATTCTCTTTATTTAGATTAAGCCATGCAGCAGAGGTCAGAGCTGCTCCCAGCCCCCCCGCCCACACTGGGTTTTGCATATAAAGTCTATAGACAGTGAGCTGCTAATCACAGCAGGGAGCGTGTCAGAGGTGGACTCACATACTGCTTTTTCAGAGCAATGATAAATTCTTGGTGCTTAAACAAACATTGCAGGTGAACACACATTGTGAGTAGAGAGGCATTACTGATATCAGTAAACCCCTGCAGCATTGTTACTTCAGATTACATAGCAAGAATCTGACTGATACCCTTAAATACATGTCAAGATTAAAGAGGACCTGTCACCCCCCCCCCCACACACACACTGCTTTGCAAACTGAATGCAGCATGTCTGCTGCATTCAGGCAAGGGGCTCCCCCTGTAAGCTTTAAAAAAGAAATTAGAGTCTAAAGGGTGGGATCTTATTAAGAGGTCCTGACTGCTGGCACAATCCTCCCTCCCTCCTCCTTGTGTATTCCGCCCCCTCTGCGGTCTGCAACCACCTCCTCTTCTTTTGGGTCTATCCTCCTCCTCCTCTTCTCTTGACATCACAAGGAGCAGACACAGAGGGGGCGGAATGCACAAGGAGGAGGCTGAAGGACTGTGCCAGCAGCCAGGACCTCTTAGATCCCACCCTTTAATATTAATAATATTAATTTATATTCATTTATATAGCGCTATTAATTCCATAGCACTTTACATACATGAGTAATGCTGTCTCTCTTGGAGCTCACAATCTAAATATCCTATCAGTATGTCTTTACATACATTGTACAGCGCTGCGGAATATGTTGGCGCTATATAAATAAAGATTTATTATTATTATTTATTATATATTATTACAATGTGGGAGGAAGCCAGAGTGCCCGGAGGAAACCCACGCAAACACGGGGAGAACATACAAACTCCTTGCAGATGTTGTCCTTAGTGTCCTTTGTGGGAATTGAGCCCAGGACTCCAGTGCTGCAAAAGCTGCAGTGCTAACCACTTGAGCCACCGTGTCGCCCACAATGTTTAGACTGTTTTCTAATGTCTTTTTTAAAGCTTGCAGGGGGGCTAGAAACATGGGGAGCCCTTCCCTGAATGCACCAGACATACTGCATTCAGTTTGCAATGCAGCAGGGGGGTGACACGTGCTCTTTAAATGGATTGTTGTGCCCCTCTCTTCTACCCTCCCAGATACTGCTGTATGCCAAGCAGATGCCGCGGACGTTCTGTGCTTGTGCCCCATACTTAGTATTAGTCCGGAGACACACTGAGCGAGATGCATGTGAGATACTTGCACGAATCTCGCATGCCTCACCCAGCACAGCCGCCATCTCTCTGACAGGAGTGTGTCAGTTGCTTGTATTTCTATAAGGCCGATGCGCTCCTGTCCAGAGAGACTGCAGCTGTGCTGGGTGTGGCATGCGAGATTCGTGCGAGTATCTCGCATGTATCTTGTTCAGTGTGTCTCTGGCCTTATAGCAAGACTCTGCCTAGACTGCAGCTGTCTCTCCTGTGACACTGGAGGAAAGAGAACGGCTTCAGCACAATGAAACATTTTGAGTAGTGGTGTGTGTGTGTGTGTGTTACCACCAATGAACACTTCTAATATATTTTGGATTCCTAAATGTGCTGAATTCAGATCTCCGCCCTTCTGTAATGTCAGAATAGTTTTTGTCCTTATTAATAAGCATTACAGGGGGCGTCTCGTGAAGGCAGCTTCTGTCTTATTCACCCTGTTAGGGCATGTGGACAACTGAGAATTGGGTCTCCTGCACCCCACCCCTCTATGAGCCGGTGTTGAGAGCTGCTCTTCTCCCCCCAAAATGGTTAACTCGAGCCCCGTATGACCGCGGGCATGTACTGCTATATTTACACTGCAGAAGGCAGTAAAATAGGCAGCAGTACCCACGCCAATCTGTTGATTACCACAGGGGCACACTGTATACATTGTAATATCCAGAACATTCATAAAGAACTAACAAATCTGCAAATGCTGAAAAGCTTGAGCTAAACTGGTAAACTCATGTTGCTTGGAAACCAATTGAAATAATTTATCTAATGAACAGGAATGATTTCCATTGATTCTGGATAATTTTTGGTATGTGGCATGTGCATGGCCTGTAGACTCAAAGCAATAGGAAAATGGAGAATGAAAATCAATCAAGTATGTGGTTGGTAAGATTGTAAAGCCTAAGTTGTCTCTGCACTGTCCTTAAACGTTTCCTTTCCTTGTCTGGTCAGATCGGCACAATCATTGAGCGTTCCAGCTTCCTACAGCATCAGAGGACCCGTCACCAGGTCAAAAGTGGCCCCTGCTCCACTGAAGAATAGATTGTGCTCAAACGTTTACATACCTCGGCAGATTTTTAGCTTTATTGTCCTTTTTTCAGAGAATATGAATGATAACACAAAACCTTTTTTCCACTCGTGGTCAGTGGTTGGGTGAAGCCATTTATTGTCAAACTACTGTGTTTTCCCTCTTTAAATCCTAATGACAACCAAAAACATCCAAATTACCCTGATCTAAAGTTCACATACCCCAGTTCATAATACCGTGTATTGCCCCCTCTAGCGTCAATGACAGCTTGAAGTCTTTTGTGGTAGTTGTGGATGAGGATCTTTATTTTCTCAGATGGTATAGCTGCCCATTCTTCTTGGCAAAAAGCCTCCAGTTCCTGTACGTTTCTGGGTTTTCTTGCATGAACTGCGTGCTTGTGTTCTCCCCAGAGTTGCTCAATGATATTGAGGTCAGGAGACTGAGATGGCCACTCCAGAACCTTCACTTTGTTCTACTGTAGCCAATGACAGGTCGACTTGGCCTTCTGATTTGGATAGTTGTCATGTTGGAACGTCCAAGTACATTTCATGTACAGCTTCCGGGCAGATGAGTGCAAATTCTCCTCCAGTATTTGCTGATAACATGCTGCATTCATCTTTCCTTCAACTTTGACAAAGTTTCCTGTGCCTTTGTAGCTTACACATCCCCACATCATCAGCAATCCACCTCCGTGCTTTAAAGTAGGAATGGTGTTCCTTTCATTATAGGCCTTGTGGACACTTCTCCAAATGTAACATTTATGGTTGTGGCCAAAAAGCTTGATTTAGGTCTCATCACTCCAAATTACCTTGTTCCAAAAGTTTGGAGGCATGTCTATGTGCTGTTTGGCATATTGTAGGCGAGATACTTTGTAACATTTACGCAGTAATAGCTTTCTTTTGGCAACTCAACCATGCAGCCCATTGTTCCAGTGCCTCCTTATTGTTCATCTTGAACACTGCTGACTGGCGTTATCAATTCCTTGGATATCTTTGTGTATCCCTTTCCTGTTTTACTCAGTCCAGCTACCTTTTCCCATAGATCCATTGACAATTCTTTTGCTTTCTCCATGACTCAAATCCAGAAACGTCAGAGGCTGGATGAAAGATGCAAGAGTCTGTCTGGATCCCAGAAACTCACTCAGCTTTTATGCACACACTGATTACAAGCAAACAGGTCACAGGTGAGGATATTCTCTTTATTAGCTATTTCTGTCAACTTCTTTGCATGTTATCAGGCCAAAATCACCAGGGTATGTGAACTTTTGATCAGTGTCATTTGGATGTTTTTGGTTGTCATTATGATTTAAAAGGAGAAAACACAGTAGTTTGACAATAAATGTCTTCACCCAACAACTAACCATGAGTGGGAAAAAAAAAGGTTTTGTGTTATCATTTATATTCTTTGAAAAAGGCCAGAAAGCAAAACATCTGCCAGGGTATGTAAACTTTTGAGCAGAAGATACGGGCCTTTTTATTTCAGAACGAATGTTCTAGTCTTTGCCGAGGGGGCGAGACCCACAGCCTCGGGGAGCGTGTCTTCACACTCCTCTGCATCATTATCATGTGATCCTCACCCCCTTGTTAAAGACAAATAAAATGAGCACTAAATAAAGATTTCTGGGCCTTTATGGCAGATTTAAGAAAAACTGAACCCTCTTGGGAGCAGCGGGAATAAATTGGCACCCTTCTCTGACCTGGTGACGGGTCCTCGTCCTCTCTTAAGGCTGCGATCAGTTGGATGCAGATCTTTAAGCCAAAAGCTGAAGTGGATCTGAATAGGAGGAAAATGAGTGACAGCCGGGGGCATCTTCTCTTTTGTATCCACTCCTGTGTTTGGCTTAAAACATGAAACGCGTCAAAGTCTAAAGGATGGAAATTGAAAACTCGCTGATTGTATTTGAGTAAAATTAATGATTTCTGTTGTTTTCGTAGGCATACCCATCACGGTGCCACTCCAGGTAAGCTGCTTCAGGTTGTTGGTGCTCTGTAAACCCAACCTGTCTCCTCCAGATCTGCCTTTCCTGCACTATGAGCAGCTATGCTGCAGTTGGTCAATACCTCATGTGCAGGGTATTGCAGAAGCTTAGATATTATTTTTTATTATTATTATTATCGTTATTGCAGTAGCTTGGATATCCATGGTCACGAGCAACAAACTCACTATTTGAGTGGTCGTAACATAGATATCTAAGCTGCTGCAATAATAATAATACCTAAGCTTCTGCAATACCCTGCACATGAGGTAAGCGACATACAGGTGCATCTCAATGAATTAGTATCATCAAAACGTTAATTTATTTCAGTAACTCCATTCATACAGTGAGACGTATATGTTATATAGTCATTACACACAGAGTGATCTGTTTCAGGTGTTTATTTCTGTAAATGTTGATGATTATGGCTTACAGCCAGTGAAAAAGCATTGATTTGTCCTGAGGAAGTGGCCAGGGAGCACTGAAACGTGTTGACTAATCAGTATTATGTTGACCCTTTGATGTCTGGTGGAATACAGCTGCGCGGTTTTTAACCCTTCATCCTCCCTACTCTATATGCACCAAGCTGGGACTGCAGTAGCCGTGATCTGCTTTTAGAATACATTTACACACAACGTTTTTGCAGCTTTTTTTGAGGAGAGTGGAGTGGCGCAGGGGCTGAGAAAAGCAGAGTGGGGCAGAGCAGGCAGAGTAGGGGGCGAGTGGTGGTGAGCTACGGAAAGTGGAGCAGAGGCAGTGTGGGTCAGAGCAAAACGAGTGCAGAGCAGGGGAGAGCGAGACGGGGAGTGCATGGCAGAGCGAGGCAGAGCAGAATTGGGGCAATGCAGAGCAAGGGAGAGCAGGGCAAAGCAGAGCATGAAGAGACCAGTTCAGTACCAGTGATGATGTCACGGTCATGTAATGTGGCTCCGCCCCTAACTGTGACATCATCTAAGGTCCTGTCATCCAAGGTCCTATAGGTGAGGCACATCTTATCGGGGACTGCGGCGGGCGTTTTCGGGCTGGAGCGTGGACCTGGTGTTGTGTGCAGCACCGCCAGCTGTCGCCATATTACCATACCCATCTCTTCGGTGTGCTAATATGGCATGGGTGGAATTGACATAGGCAGACAACCAGGTGGAAGTGGATGAGCCATATATAAATAGATACGCATACGGTACACATACCCACACACCTCACATGAGAACAGCAACAGAAAATTCCAAAATGGTGGAATCTCCGTTTTCTGTTCCCGTATGACATCACATCCTGTGAGTCCTCTGGAAAAGCGCTGCAATAGCAGATTGTATGAATAGCAATCAGTTATTGCAGCGTTTTTTTTCCTTTATAATGGTGCCTATGGAGGAAAAGCAGCTAAAAAAATAAAGCACAAAATCACATGCTCATCCTTTTTGCAGATCCGTTTTCTACCGCAAAAGCGGATCTACAAAAAACGCTGTGCCTGAGTGGCAAATCTTGAAAATCCATTGACTTTGCCCAATACAGACGTTGATGTGTATTTAATGCTAAACAGATCTGCAAAAAAGTGGCAAAAACGTTGTGTGTGAATGTAGCTTCATAATGGTTGTGACTCTCACAACCGCACAAGGTGGAGCCTCTGATACCTATTTTTTTTTTTTTAATCAAATACATTTTTATTGATATATTGTAACAATCATCATAACAGATATAACATATGTAAATCACACAGTACAACACAATACATCCCACTGCACCTACAACAATGTTGAACACCCCCCTACCCTCCCCCTCCCCACCCTCCCTGACAGCAGTACAGTCCTTTGCATTCTTGCACAGCAAAATGACACAGTTTACTCTCCTCTACACCTCTTCTCCCACCCATCAGAAGTCCACCAGGCAAAGCCATGTGTCCCAAGTGTTAACTAGTATCTTACAGTCCTTTAAATTGGATCCATGGCCCCCATATCATCTCATGCATGGACTGCGACCCTCTCTTCTCATAGATACCTCTTTCCAATTGCAGGATATACGCCACCCTATTAGAATATTCAGCAGTAGTCGGAGGATCAACCCCAGTCCAATGTCTCGCAATTAATTTCCTGGCACAGTACAGAAGTCTGGCTGTGGCAAGTTTGGCACAGGACGTAGTTGAGATTTCCTCCACATATCCCAATAAGCACGTAATAGCATCCCCAGAGACCTCACACCCATACCCTCTGATACCTATTTAGGTCATATTTTATCTCTCAGACCCTTCATCCTCCCTACTTTAATTTTCTGAGATAACGACTTTTGGGTTTTCATTGGCTGTAAGCCATAATCATCAACATTAACATAAATAAACACTTGAAATAGATGGTTCTGTGTGTAATGACTGTATATAATGTGTTTCACTTTATGTATTGAATTACCTAAATAAATTAACTTTTTAATATTCTAATTCATTGAGATGCACCTGTACCTAATCAAGAGAACTATACTACATTTCTCATTGGAGTTAATTGCTAATATCATTATTTATATTATTACAATTATTATTATTATTACATTTACTACATATCGGGACATGATCTTGGAGATGGGAATACACCCTTTTAGGGTCACATTTTATCTTAACGTGGATTTGTTATGCTTCGTTCCATAACATTGCTCCAGGTGAAGATGGCCACTTTAGCTCCACTTGGCAAGAACTTTCTTAGGCTGGCTTCACACTGCAGTTTTTCACTGATCAGTGTCCATCAGTGATCGTGTGCCAAAACCAGGAGAGGAACCAGGAAAGGAACTTGCAGACAGAACAGGTGTCAATCTTTCAATTATAGTTTTTGAGTTTTGGAGACATTCCTGGTTTTGGCACCCAAACCCTGATGGACACTGATCAGTGAAAAACTGCAGTGTGAAGCCAGCCTCAGTGTGATTGTATTATGGCGGGTTTACACGTCGCGATATCGTAGTACGATTTCAATCAAAAGTCACGTGGTTCAATCGTCGGAGCCGAAATCGTTCCTGCGTTGTATGGTGTGAACGTCCAATACGATGCAGGAACGATGTCAATGCGATATCGGGGATTGAATGAGCGTGCTATTCAATGCCCCGATATTGAAGGAAGATTGAAGTCGGATCGTGCTGTGTAAACGCACAACTACGATGCGATTTCAAACGTCACCCATTCACTCCCATGTTAAGTGTGCGATCCTGGGTTGGGAGGCGTAGACATCGCACGGACGTTGTATTCCGATATCGCAGCGTGTAAACATTCAATGCGATGCGGGAGAAACGTGCACTAAATGCGCGCTCCCGCGCCATTGAACTGCGATATCGGAACGCGATTGAAGCTTGTAAACCCACCTTAAATGCGTGCTCCCGCGCCATTCAACTGCGATATCGGAACGCGATTGAAGCGTGTAAACCCACCTTTAAAGGGAACCAATCACCAGGATTTAACCACCTGTAAATCAGTGCAGCAAGTGGTTGATCTGTGCAGCATCACATCACTATTTGGGTTTTCTTTTTTATTCCTCCCCTGTGAGCTTGTCTTTCCTGGATGAGTCTGGATGAGAGGGAGGGGTAGGTAGTAGTACAAGTCCACAGGGAAGTGATCATAGATAACTGATCCTGGCCATTGAACCCTTCAGATGCTGCTGTCAGCTACTGACTTCAACATTTAAGTGCAAAAATACATACATTTGCTCTGTAAAATGCTAAAATATGATAACATTGGATAAGAACTCTAGTACTGCATTATTGCTATAGGAATATTTGAAGAAAAAAATATATAACAGATACTTATCTGATGTATTGGCCAATGCATGTGAGCCCGATAACTACAACAATCTCTTATATTAGAAGCCTAGCTTAAAATGGCTCTATGGGTAAAAAACCTACTTGTCCGGGCAGAAAGGGTCCAGCTATAAAAGAGGATGGAAACACCCAGGTAAGCATGTAAGTGGTTAGACAGAGAGGAGAGGTTCACTCAGTCACCCCAATCTTGTCTGGGGGCTAGTAGTCACTGTAGGGGTTTAATGTTGGCAGGGCATTATCTCTGCAATCTGTTGTCTTGGTTATTAATGGATAGTAACTTTGATATATGCTCATTTTAGGTTTCCCTCCTCCACATGGCGGACCCCCACCATCTCTTATACCCACAATAGAAAGGTATGTTATTTCTCTCTCTGCCTCGGACACTAGCTTTTAGCTTGTTACTTCCACTATCATGCTGTCTGTCTGGTTCGCTTGCCCCCAATTGCCATAAACTGAATAATGTAGATGTTTCCATTATCATCCTGTTTTTCTGGATATGGGAGGTATTGAATATGACTCCAGTGCTCTCACAAGTTATTCCTTGTTATTGAGGAAATTGAGATCAGCAATAGCCTTAGAGCATCTATATTGGCTGTATGGGGCACCTTAGTTTGAGACGTCACCATGACTTTGTTATGCATATTCTCGGCCATTTTATTGTAATATTTTTGGCTTTGTCCCTTAGTGACATATTTTCTGATGGTGATCTCTTTAGGGTAACTGTCAATAAACTAACATTTTCCCCAGTTCTCTGCTTCTCATTAACTCTTATTAACCTCTTCCTTATATTGGACATAGTACTTACAGTATTGGTGCCCCCACATCCCCCCACATTGTAGTTAGGGTGCTGATGGGGTGCACTGGCAGCGGGGGCCCGCTGGGATGCTGCCATTTTAGTGAAGCCCTGCCTCGTTTCCCTTTGTCTCTGTTTTGTACAGAAGTTTCCCCCTTTTTTTTTTTTTTCCATTTCACTTGTGGTTTAGTAGTTTCACAGTGATATAAAAGAAGTGACCTTCTCCTGAGCTGGTAATAATTTCTTATTCGCTCCATTGGGAGACCCAGACAATTGGTGTATAGCTTCCGCCTCCGGAGGATACACAAAGTACTACACTTAAAAAAAAAAAGTGTAGCCCCTCCCCTACTGCCTATACACCCCCTTCAGGAGAAATCCCATCAGTTCTTAGCTTTGTGTTGAAGGAGGAACACACTGCTCATCCACTCTCACTTTTAGTCATACACACTCTCCTTGGAGAGTGACGGATGGAAGAAAAGTGGGTTCTTGTGGACCCCCGGCGTGTCTCCTTCCCCACCCTCGGGCAGGGGTGGTTGAGGTACCTATTGTTGGTACAACGGGCTGGAGCCCTCATGCCGTTCTCCTTCGCCATCCCTTAGGGGCTCTGGGGAAGTGGGAGTCATCACGGGCTTCCATACACTCTGGAGCCCTAACTCCATCCACAGCCCCTGGCGGACCTGCTGGCCGGAGTTGCGTTGCCCCCAGGGACTGGGCCCTGCACCAAATGAGGTACTCTGTATCTGTGCACTGCTGCTGCTGCAGCCCGGGCTCCGGATCTATCCACATATTGTGGGTACACTGGGGGTGATTACATTGTGGGGCATACCGGCACACTGCTACTCAGTCAGCCCGGCCCCTGCCGTGCTGAGGGCATACCAGTTCCTCACCGGCTCTCCGCATTTACCCGCATCGGCGCTACGGGCGGCCATTAAAATTTTAGTCCCCGGCTTGGCTGCGGCCTACTATATTCTCTGCGACTGCGCAGTGAGGCTGGCGGGATCGTCCGCCATTACAGGCAGACACGAGGCTCCGGGCACTCCCATCACTGCAGGAGGTCCGCCCCCGGCCTGTGTTTTCTGTCCTCCAGATTTCCCACGTTTGCAAGCGTCCCTCTTTCAGCTCCGGCGGCCATTTTTGGCCATTCTGCCGGTGACTGTCTATGAAGCAACACTGCACCTGAGACTCTGCTGCTTCAGGGGGAGAGCGCAATATCTGGAGGACACACAAACCGCTCATAGCGGCCGGTAAGCCACTCCGGTACTCCCGGTTGTGGATTTCGCCTGTTTTTCCCTCTGGTGAGATTCCTCTTGGAGGATCCTCACATGAGGCGACATGTCTTCCACCAGGAGCAAAACCCCTAAGGTGCAGACTTTCTATTCCTCTTGCACTGCCTGCAAGATTATGCTGCCTGCTGGATCTGTCTTTCCTCACTGCTCTGCCTTCACTACACATGAGGCACTGGCTGAGGTAGAACTCAGGGCATCCCCCAGCTCTGCTGCTGTGGAGTCTTCCACCGTTCCAGAGGACTCGGCAATGCCACCTCCCTGGACATCTGCTTTCACTAAGTCCTTCTCGGACTCCTTTGCCCAGTCTATGACCGCACTGACCAGGGTACTACAGGAGAACCTTGCAGGCCACTCAGCGGGGAAGTGCCCCCGGGCCCTCTGGTTCACGCCGCAGGCGCTCCAGCGAGTCATCCCCTTCCAGGGGCATGGACTCCAGAGACAATGCTGGGGTATCTTACCCAGCTCCCTCTCCTCGGCCTCCCAAACGGCCACGCAGAGATCCCTCTCCTGCCTCCTCTCATCACACTGTGTCTCACGCTGAGGGATCTCAGATTGATGGGGATGAGGAACGGCGGATCTCTGTGATGCCTCTAGACGAGGCATCTGAGGACTTTTTAATGGATGATTTGGTATCATCCATTAATACCGTGCTGGACCTATCTGCGCCTCCTCCTCCCATGGAGGCATCGCTCTCGGAGTTGCTGTACCAGTTTCTCCCTCCATCCAGGTCTCACGGCTTGTTTTTTGATCACTCTAATTTCAGATCAACTGTGCAGACGCCCAGGGCTTGCCCTGACAAGCGCTTCACTAGGAAACAGAAGGATTCTCGTTATCCTTTCCCTCCAGACGTTGTAAAGGGTTGGTCGGTCTCACCCAGGATGGACCCACCTGTTTCTTGACTGTCCGCCAATACTGTGATGTCGGTTGCGGATGGCTCGTCTCTAAAGGACTCCACCGACCGCCAAATTGAACTTCTGCTGAAGTCAATTTACGAGGCTACAGGAGCCTCGTTTGCCCCTGCTTTCGCGGCCGGGTGGGCTATGCAGGCAGTCTCTACCTGCTTGGCGGAACTCAACGTAGTAGCACAGGACATTCTGAGGTGACTACCTTGACGTCTCAGGCCACCGCTTTCGCTGACTATGCCAGGACGGCTGTCATGGAATCGGCCAGCTGTACCGCAGTGGCATCGGCTAACTCGCTCGCAGCCCGCAGAATGTTGTGGCTGCGGGATTGGAAGGCTGACGCCACTTCCAAGAAGTTCCTCCAGGGACTCCCGTTCGCGGGGAACAGGCTTTTTGGGGAACAATTGAATGACATAAAGGAATCTACAGGTGGAAAGACCACCTCCTTGCCTCAGTCAAAGGTGCAGAAGTCTGGCCAGCGTCAGATGCATGCCAAATTTCGGGCCTTTCGTCCCTCTTCAAAGCCCTCTTCATCCTCGTCCGCCCATTCAGACAAGGATCAGAAATCAAATCGTACATGGCGTGCTAAGTCACAACAGAAGAAGCCAGCCGGAGCCTCGGCCTCCAAGCCAGCCTCCGCATGACTCACCGTCTCCCCCAGCAGCATCCTCGATCGGTGGCAGGCTCTCCCACTTTGGAGACACCCAAGAGCAATGGGTGACGGATGTCATATCCCACGGCTACAGGATAGAGCTGACCTCGTGTCCGCCGACTCGCTTCTGTCTCTATTCGCCCCCGCCGGCAAAGGCTCCGGTCTTTTTTCAGGCGCTCCTCGCTCTGAGACAGGACGGGGTCGTGGTACCGGTTCCCCCCGCGGAACGCTTCCAAGGGTTCTACTCGAACCTCTTCACGGTCCCCAAGAAGGACGGATCGGTGAGGCCAGTTTTGGATCTCAAGCTGCTCAACCAGCATGTGAGAGTCAGGACTTTCAGGATGGAATCACTGCGGTCCGTGATTGCCTCATTATCACAGTGGGACTTCCTAGCCTCGGTGGATGTCAAGGATGCCTACCTGCACGTCCCCATTGCTCCTGCACATCAGCGTTGGCTGAGATTCGCGGTGGGGGAAGAGCACTTGAAATTTGTGGCTCTGCCCTTCAGCCTGGCCTCAGCCCCCAGAGTCTTCACCAAGGTGATGGCAGCTATGGTGGCCGTCCTGCATTCCCAGGGCCACGCAGTAATACCATACTTGGACGACCTGCTGGTCAGGGCTCCCTCTCTGGAACAGTGTCAACAGAGTCTCTCGGTAACTCTTGACACTCTTCAGCGATTCGGTTGGCTGATCAACGTGCCGAAGTCCTCCCTCCTGCCTGCACAGACGCTAACGTATCTGGGCATGGAGTTTCACACCGCCTCGGCTCTAGTCATTCTGCCCTCGAACAAGCAGGTGTCAATTCAAGAGGAAGTTCTGTTCCTTCTTCAGTCGGGTCCAGTCTCCATCAGACGCCTGATGCACACTCTGGGAAAGATGGTGGCTGCCGTAGAAGTGGTACCATTTGCGCAATTTCACCTGCGTCCCCTACAATTGCAGATACTACGCTGTTGGGACAAGGCTCCCTCTTCTCGCGACAGGCAGATCTCTCTGTCGCCGTCAACAAAGGACTCGCTCCACTGGTGGCTGCTCCCCATGTCTCTGTCACGAGGGAGATCCTTTCTGCCTCCCTCATGGTTAGTAGTGACCACGGACGCCAGTCTCTTGGGCTGGGGCGCCGTGTTTCTTCACCACAGGGCACTTGGACGGAGCAGGAATCCACTCTGCAGATCAATGTCCTGGAGATACGGGCCATTTACTTGGCATTGCTGGCCTTTCAGAGGTTCCTGGTGGGGAAACATATTCGGATCCAGTCCGACAACGCGACCGCGGTTGCTTATATCAACCACCAGGGAGGAACTCGAAGCTCTCAGCCATTGTTAGAGGTCCAACGTATCCTTCAGTGGGTCGAGGACAACGGCTCTTCCATCTCGGCGGTCCACATCGCCGGGGTGGACAATTGGGAGGCCGACTACCTGAGTCGACAAGGAATGGATGCGGGCGAATGGGCCCTTCACCCAGACGTCTTTCAGGACATCTGCTATCGATGGGGAACACCGGATGTGGATTTGATGGCCTCTCGGTTGAACCACAAGGTTCCTGCCTTCATGGCTCGCCCCCGGGATCGCCAGGCTTTGGCTGCGGACACTCTGGTCCAAGACTGGTCCCAGTTTCGCCTCCACTATGTGTTTCCTCCCTTGGCACTGTTGCCCAGGGTCCTGCGGAAACTCAAGGCGGAATGTCGACAAGCCCTGCTCATCGCCCCAGACTGGTCCAGGCGGGCCTGGTATCTGGACCTGCTACAGCTCACGGCGGGGGATCCGTGGAAGCTTCCGGGCCGCCCAGACCTCTTGTCTCAAGGTCCGTTCTTCCACCACAATTCCGCGGACCTCAGCCTGACTTTGTGGCCCTTGAAGATTGGTTGCTGACGTCCTTCGGGTTTTCTCCTGAAGTTGCCGCCACCATGAGACAAGCCAGGAAACCTGCGTTGGCAAAGATATACCGCAGTTTGGAAGATCTTCTTTTCCTGGTGCCTTCTCAAGGGAGTTTCTCCTTGGCCTTTCTGCCTGCCGACCCTACTTGCCTTCCTGCAATCAGGATTGGATAAGGGTTTGGCACTCAGCTCCCTCAAAGGGCAAATCTCCGCACTTTCCGTGCTGTTCAATAAACGTCTGGCTAACCTTCCTCAGGTGAAGACGTTTGTGCAAGGGACAAGTCACATCGTTCCTCCCTACAGACGCCCTCTGGACCCCTGGGACCTTAACCTGGTCCTTGCGGCGTTACAGAAGCCGCCCTTCGAACTGCTAAGGGTTGCCTTTCTGGTAGCCATTACCTCTCTTCGGAGAGTTTCAGAACTGGCAGCCCTGTCGTGCAAGTCCCCATTTCTGGTGGTCCACCAGGACAAGGTGGTGCTCCGACCCGTGGCCGAGTTCTTACCTAAGGTGGTTTCTCCATTCCACCTTAATAAAGACATTGTCCTGCCGTCTTTTTGCACTAACCCTTTTCACCAGTATGAGAAGGCTCTGCATACTTTGGATCTGGTCAGGGCTGTCTGGATTTATGTCTCCTGCACGGCCTCCTTCCGCCGCGCGGATTCCCTGTTCGTTCTCACGACAGGCCAGAAAAAAGGATCACCGGCCTCCAAGTCTTCCTTTGCTCGCTGGATCAAGGCCCCTATCCAGGAGGCCTACCTTTCCTCTGGAACGCCTCTCCCTTCGGGTATTAAGGCGCATTCGACAAGAGCTGTGGGTGCCTCGTGGGCTTTACGTCACCAGGCTACAGGGCAACAGGTGTGTCAGGCGGCATCTTGGTCCAGCCTACACACCTTCACGAACCATCAAGTTCATGCGTACGCTTCAGCAGACGCTAGTGTGGGCAGACGGATCCTTCAGGCGGCGGTCGCTCACCTATGATAGGAGCTGCCACGTTTTGGGTCTTTTCCCACCCAGGGATCGCTTTTGGACATCCCAATTGTCTGGGTCTCCCAATGGAGCGAATAAGAAAAAGAGAATTTTGTTTGCTTACTGTAAATTCTTTTTCTTCTAGCTGCTAATTGGGAGACCCAGCACCCACCCTGTTGCCTTTTGGGCTTTGTTTGCTGTTCAGTGGCTGGTGTTAGACATGTCGCTTATGTTAATCAGTTGGCCGATATGTTCTGACCGAACCTTCCGGTTTTGGTGTGGCTTTTTTTCCTCCTTCCTGCTTGTGCACCGAACTGATGGTATTTCTCCTGAAGGGGGTGTATAGGCAGTAGGGGAGGGGCTACACTTTTTGTTTTAAGTGTAGTACTTTGTGTGTCCTCCGGAGGCGGAAGCTATAACCCAATTGTCTGGGTTTTCCAATTAGGAGCTAGAAGAAAAAGAATTTACAGTAAGTAAACAAAATTCTCTTTTTTGGGATTATATAAAGTGGCCAATTAAGAGGCAGTGAATGACCGCCTGACCAATGATATGAAAGGAGTCGTGTGTAAGACTAAATAACACCATTGTAGAGAAAACAGCATTGTAGAGAAATTCCTGCGTTCGTTGAAATCCTGTTCCCACCTAATGTCCCTGCATCCCCATGTTAAGTATGTGGAAGCATGCCTGATCAGGATGCATCAGGATTTCGGTGCACACTGACACAAAACAGAAAAACTCCTTTTTCTATCGCCTCATTGGGGGACACAGGACCATGGGTGTTATGCTGCTGATCCATAGGAAGCTGACACTAAGTAAATGTGAAACAGTTAGTTCCTCCTCTGCAGTATACACCCTCTGGCTGGGCGAGACCACACCAGTTTTAGCTTAGTGTCTGTAGGAGGCACATCTATTCTTCTTGCTTCTGGAATTTTACCTGAGAAGGGCGACGGCACCCCTCAGGATACCGCTTTCCCACAGTCTACAACAGACTGGAAGTGGAGTGTCGCCTCCACGTACCCCCTCCTGCGATGATGGACTGCCGGGACTACACTTCTTTCCACTTATGGGCGACTTATGAGCCCGGCTACCCCCCAGTCTACCCCCACAGGGACCTGGGTTGAAGTCTGCATAGTCTTCATCTGCCAGCACCGCTGCACTCTCCAACCTTCCTCCTGGCAGCCTGGGTTGAGGATCTGCAACAGCCTGCCTCAGTGTGCTCCCCAGCCTTTCTCCTGGCAGCCTGGGTTGAGGACCTGCACCTGCCTGCATCGCTGCACTCCCAAGCCTCCCTCTGGCAGCCTGGGTTGTGGATGTGAAGACTCCCGGGCCATCATTCAGGTGTGCCCGTTTGGGCCTCTGCCCCCTCTGGGGCTTACACACTGGCCAGTGCAGGCTTACTGGCGGAGGGCTCCCTCCTTCTCTCCTGGTTCCCCCCTTCAGTAGCTCTGTTCAGAGTGTGCTTCACTAGTGGCCGCAGCGGTCGCCGCCGCTGCGACCAGTATTTTCCCACGGAATTGGGCTCTGACCCGCCCAGCCCCCGCCCCCTCAGTGATGCAACACCAGTGAATGGGTAGTAGCCATGCCCCTAGCTGATGTCACCCCCCAAGGGGCGTGGCCCACTACTAGGCCACACCCCTGGCACCGCCAGCACTTTTTCCTGCCCTGCCCTTACAGTTCCGGCCCCTTGCATCAGATCTGCATGGACCTGGTCGGCGGTGCCCGAGCTCCTGCAGCATCAGCCTGAGCCGGCATGTGTGCGGTCCTGGATGTTAACCCTCTAGATGCCGCGATCTATAGAGATTGAAGTCAGGTGTCTCCCTATAGTCCCCTGCTGGCTGAATTGCTCTGGAATTTCTGAGGAAACACACCCTGGCTGCAGTTGCTCAGCCAGACTCTGATTCATGGTGTCTGTGGTCTGAGCTGCCTGAATCTAATGATGAGTTTGTTCCCAGAAAGTGAGGTCTGCACAGAGGTCTGTACTGGCAGAGGAGGGAAACTCTCAGGCTTTAGTGGAAGGCGAGTTATCGCTGTGATGCAATATATTCTGGAAATGAGGAATTCTCAGCTCGCAGCACAGTCTGATGAGGACGATGAACCATGCGCTGGAGAGTTGTGTGATCGCGCTGGACGTGGCATGTAGTTCTTATCTACATCAATCACATGGAATACAGACAACAGTGTATTAGTTTGTTGCAATTTATTGTCTTGAATTTCACTTGGCAGCAGCTGGTGTACAATGCTTTTTAGAACAGATTTTCCAAAAACTGTATTGTGTAAAAGTTCTGCTTATACTGAAATCAGTCCACTTCCAACATCAATGGAAAATGTCACCTCCGCTCAGTAAGGATTAACCATAGAAACCGATTTACTGCCCTTGACCATGGAGCTCTGGTTAAGCCGCCACAACTGGCTGTGGAGGTAACACAGGACCTGTCCCGCTACTGAATCGTGGTGCCGTGCCTTTGTTTGCAAAGTCCCAAACTTCATTTAAAATAAGAGTAGGCAGCACTCGCCATTCTGTTGCATCGGGATTTCTTTATTCCAAACTGCAGATGAGTGACATGCTGGAGGAGTGGTGGATGCAGGATGCATCCAGGGACTACGCACGTTTCGCTCAGGTGAGCTTCATCTGGTCCACACTTTGGATTAACCACAGTGTCATCCCGGCATCGCAGGGCGCCCCCTATAGGCTTCACTACACTCAGACAGTGTCCATACCGCAGCTGTATGACCAGGGCAGGGCGCCCATATATTGCACCTGGTTTCCTTTAATAGCAGGAGCTTTGTGTATATATAAGAGATGATTCCTGATAAGTCTTTTAATGTACAATACAGTAAATGAGCTTGTGTCATGTAGTTGTGTATACACCCTGTACTCTCTGCTTCCAGTGGGCATTCTTCTGCATATGACGGACGTTCCACGCCAGCATTCCCATATGGTAGTGGTAAGTCTATAATTACATTTTTTTGCCATGTTAAAAATGTCTTTTACACTTATATTTTTTGGTTACTTTAAAAGCCTGTTTTAGCTAAGTTATATATGCTTGATGTATGTATGACAATAAGGCGATCTATGCCCGACACATTCTGTGAGCTGATGATTTCTGCAGGTAAAAACTGCACAAGGTAAGTGGTCAGTTTACACCTGGATATTGATATCTGGAGTGAGAGTAATCTTGGGAGTCACCCGTTATCCGGACATGGTAATGAAAGGCTTTCACACTCTGGAAATAAAGTTCCTCATTAATTAAAAGCAGAAAACTTTAAGGTCCTGTGCACACTTTGCAATTATGGTTTTGATTTTTCCTGCTCAGAATTGTCTCAACCTGAAGGAAGTGGATGAGATTTCTGTATTCTCATGTATATTTATACTCTTATATTTTACATCTGCAGCATATCAATTCTTTCAGCATTTTTGCTGCAGATTTGTTTCCTACTTATTATTGAGGAAAAATCGACACCAAAAACGCAGCACGTAAACACAGCCTTACAGCGGCACTTAAATCAAAGCAGTGTCTGTGTGGGTTACTATGGCGGTCCAGGGTCCGCTGAAGGCCCTATAGCTGCTATATTGGTCTTCATGTGAAGCTTATCCATTAGCCGCACTCCATGGGAGGACCAGATGTTAAATGTCAAAAACAGAAATCCAGATTTTTCTCCTTCGCCTCATTGGGGGACACAGGACCGTGGGTGTTATGCTGCTGTCCACTAGGAGGTGACACTAAGTATACTTCTAAAAAACAAGAAAACAGTGTGGCTCCTCCCCTGCAGTATATACACCCTGGCTGGCTCCAGCCTCACTAGTTTTTGCTTAGTGTCTCATTAGGAGGTAGATGCGGTCCAAGGACCACAATACTAGTACATAATTAGGTTTTTTTTCCTTAGATTTTTAGATCTTTTCTCTTTTTACAAGCATACTGGAGGGCGACGGTATCTCTGCATACCGATCTCCCAAAACCAACAACAGACGGGAACGCGGGGTGTTACCTCCACGTACCCCCTTCTGCTTCGGTGGACAGGAAGCAAGGCGACGGTTCCTCAGCGTTCCGATTTCCTTGTGTTCCGTTTTTTCGCCTGCGTTATTCCCTACTTCTCCCCTAACCCCTGCGGGACCCAGGGTGACATGCACAGCAACCTCCCAGGATCTCTGGAGCAGATCCTGCCGGACAGGGACGCCAGGCTGACACTCTCCTCATACTCCTGGGATTATGAGTCGAGCATCCAAGATGCCCTCCCCATTCCCTGCCAGGGGTTTTGGGTTGAGGTGCCTCCATAAGGTAAGCAGGGCTCCTGAGGGACCCTGCATGCATTTGTGGTCTCCCCTCTGGGCTGCAGGTTTTTCTCCCTAGCCCCTGATGGGCTTCAGCTTTCCCCCCTTAGCTCCCATAGCCCTGCTTGTGTACTTTATTGTAGCCCCTGGAGGGCTACAACCTTTACCTTTGGCTCCCCTGCCCTGGGGAACTGGGCTGAGTCCTCCACTGCAGGGATTCAGGGGGCCGAGGGCGCTCGCGGCGGGGCTTCCCGCACTTCCGCGCCGATGCGCGCTCGTTTTCGGCCTCCGGGGCCTAATTGAGCCCCCGGCTTGCGGCCTACTCCGAAGCCCGCCCCTGTTGCCGCCCCTCGTCGCCGCCTCCGGGTGACGTCATGCGGCCGGGAATTAGAGATCCCGGCCTTGTCACTGTGGGCGGATCTTTGCTCCCTGGCGCGTCTCGCTCATCGCGAGACCTCCTGCGCGCCTTTTTTCTCTGGGAGAAGACGCCCGGGCCGCCATCTTCTGTGCCCAGCTGCACGTGGGACGCTTCCTCAGGGGGACACCGGACCTGGCCTGGCCTGCAGTCCATTGGAAGTGGTAAGGGGCACAGCATTCGCTGGTGTCCTCAGTCTGCTTGGGTTTTTAGCTGTGCACTCCCCCCTTCAGTGTATTGCACTTGCTGCTTCTTTCCTCAGCAGCATACATAGTGTCTCCTAGGCTCTGCAGCTCTCCATAACTATGCAGAACTCCAAAGGTAACAAAAAGGGCTCTAAGATGGCTACCTTCTATGCCGCTTGCACAACCTGCAAGAACCATCTGCCCAGCGGTCAGACGACCCCTCTCTGCCAGGCCTGTGACCCATCTAATACAGAGCCGGTCAGTACAGCTGCCCCTGCTCCTGAGGTTTCCTCGGAGCCCAGCGCCTCTGCCGCCACTGGTAGCTCCTGTGCTACCCCTGAATGGGTGGTTTTCTTGTCTCAGTCCTTAACTCAATCCATGTCTCAATCCATGGAAAGATTAACTTCGACCCTGATGCAGGCGTTGCATAACCAACCCTCGGCGGACACCCCTGAGCCCCCTGAACCCGAACAGCATGTCGCTCAGAGCCACGTTTCTGACCCCAGGGATCAGAGACAGGAATCTTCCTCCTCTCTTAAGAGACGGGACCCCCCTCCCTCCCCTTCAGGGAGCTCCCAGGGTTCCCCGTCCCATGCCCAGGGACCAGGGTCCCCTTCGTCTCAGGGTCCTTACGATTCTGACCCAGAGCAGGAAATGTCGCTGGACTTGGACAATCCTGACACTCAGTCTATGATTCAGGACCTGATTACGGCCGTCAATCAGACCTGTAAAGTTGACAGCCCCACTTTAGAAACTCCAGGGTCCGCAATATCATTTAAACGAACAAAGCTCCCACACAAGTTTTTCACGGACCACCATGAGTTCCAGGAACTCATGACCAAGTACAGGACTCGCCCGGATAAACGTTTTGGTAACCGAAGGGCCATGGAATCTCGCTATCCCTTCCCCCCTACTGTAAGCCAGGACTGGGCTGAGTCCCCACAGGTTGACCCGCCAATCTCCCGGCTGGCCACGCGCACTCTCCTCTCCCTTCCAGACGGATCATCTATCAAGGATCCTACTGACAGTCAGGTTGAGCAACTAGCTCGGTCTATTTTTGAGGCCTCTGGCTCGGCATTGTCCCCTATTTTTGCCTCAGTCTGGGTAGCCAAGGCGGTTACCACCTGGGCGTCCTCTCTCCGTGATAATTCTCAATCTCTGGAAGAGTCAGAGATGGCTGCCCAGATCTCCGTCGCGGCTGAATATATCCTTCAGGCTTCCCTGGATGCTGCTGCCTGCTCAGCTATTGCAGCAGCTAACGCAATCACCATCCGCAGAGCGCTCTGGCTGCGTGAATGGAAGGCAGACTCGGCCTCCAAGAAATCCCTGACCAGCCTGCCGTATCTTAGCGGACGACTGTTTGGGGAAAAGCTTGACAAGCTGATTTCGGATGCCACTGGAGGGAAGAGCACTTCCCTCCCGCAACACAAGCCAAAACGTCCCTGTTCAGGCGTCAGCAGACTCGGTTTAGGTCCTTTCGCAACTCATTTGGATGGTCGACCTCCCGCCCCTCACAGGCTAATACCAGATTCCCACGGCGAGATAGAAACTCTCAGGCTCCCCAGAGAACCTCGACTTCCTGGCAGACACGCTCCAGACAGTCAAAGGCCAAGGGATCACGGTCCCAACCATTCTCTTCTTCCTGACTCTTTTCCCCTCCCGGACGATCCCTCCCGAGTAGGCGGCCGCCTCTCTTTTTTTCGGGACATCTGGCTCGCAGTCGTAGACGACAAGTGGGTCAGGGAGGTGATTTCGTCCGGATATTCCATAGAATTCCACACCCGACCGACCAAACGTTTCTTCCTGTCTTCCCCCCCAAGGTCTCCAAAGAAGGCTCGCGCTTTCTTCAGGGCCGTCGATTCTCTTCGGCAGGCAGGAGTCATTGTGCCAGTGCCTCCAAACGAAAGGTACACAGGGTTCTACTCGAACCTCTTTGTGGTGCCCAAAAAGGACTGGTCGGTGCGGCCGATCCTCGACCTCAAGTTTCTCAACAAATTTATCAGACTGCGTCACTTCCGCATGGAGTCGTTGCGATCCATCATCACCTCAATGGACAAAGGGGAATTTCTCGCGTCTATAGACATCAGGGATGCGTATCTCCACATACCAATCTCTCATGCCCATCAGCGATTCCTACGCTTCGCAGTGGGTCAGGACCATTTTCAGTTCGTCGCCCTGCCGTTCGGCCTCGCCACTGCCCCAAGGGTTTTTACGAAGGTCATGGCCGCGGTCATGAAGCTACTTCATTCCAGAGGAATCGTGGTCTTGCCCTATCTGGACGACCTTCTTATCAAGGCACCATCATTCTCCGACTGCGACGAAAGTGTAAAGATCACCATGGACACACTCGTCCGTCTAGGCTGGTTGTTAAACCTTTCCAAGTCCTCTCCAATCCCGAGCCAGACCATCACTTTTTTGGGAATGGACTTCGACACTCGTCGAGGGCTCGTTCTGCTTCCGCGCGAGAAGGCGGTCGCCATACGTCGAGGCGTTCGTACTCTTCTCCTTCCAAGACCTCACTCCCTTCGCTCAGGAATGCGAGTCCTGGGAAAGATGGTAGCGGCTATGGAGGCGGTGCCGTTCGCTCAATTGCATCTCAGACCACTCCAACTCGCTCTCCTGTCTCGTTGGGACAGGAATCCGGCTACTCTAGACAGGACCATGCGACTGACCGCAGCAGTGAAACAGTCTCTTCTTTGGTGGCTCCGTCCTGCCTCTCTCCAGGTGGAAAGGTCCTTCCTGCCAGCACACTGGAACGTTCTGACCACCGATGCCAGCCTAACGGGCTGGGGAGCGGTTCTCAGTCACCACACGGCTCAAGGCAGGTGGTCCCGCCAAGAGACCACCCTTCCCATCAACCTACTGGAGATTCGTGCCATCTTCCTGGCTCTGCGGGATTTTCATCATTTGCTAGCAGGGCGTCACGTACGAGTCCAGTCGGACAATGCCACGGCGGTGGCATATGTGAACCACCAGGGCGGCACGCGCAGTGCAACGGCAATGCGCGAGGTTCGCCCGATACTGGAATGGGCAGAATCCACGAGATCGGTGATATCAGCCGTCCACATTCCCGGGGTGGACAATTGGGCGGCAGACTTCCTCAGTCGCCAAGGCATCGCCTCGGGAGAATGGAGCCTACACCCCGACGTCTTCCAACAAATATGCATCAAGTGGGGGACTCCGGACGTGGACCTGATGGCCTCACGGCTGAACCGCAAGGTGTCCAGGTTTATGGCCCGATGCCACGATCCTCAAGCTCTGGGAGCAGACGCTCTGGTCCAGCCCTGGACTCAATTTCTTCTTTGTTACATCTTCCCTCCGCTTCCCCTCATACCCAGGGTGGTGAAGAAGATCAAAGCGGAGGGTGTGCCAGTCATTCTCGTCGCTCCAGACTGGCCGCGCCGCGCATGGTACGCCGATCTGGTCCGTCTTCTCGGCGACTCCCCCTGGCGTCTCCCAGATCGGCCAGATCTACTTTCACAGGGTCCTCTCCTCCACCAGAAATCCTCGGCCCTGAGTTTGACGGCGTGGCCGTTGAGACCTGGGTGTTAACCCAGGCAGGTTTGTCTCCGGATGTCATTACAACCATGCTTAATGCAAGGAAGCCTTCTTCGGCTCGCATTTACCATCGCACTTGGAAGGCCTTCTTCTCCTGGTGTAACTCTCAGAACCGTCCGCCCCTGCAATTCTCGTTGCCAGCCATTTTAGGGTTCCTTCAGACTGGTCTTGACTCCGGTCTTTCCCTAGGTTCTTTGAAGGGACAAGTTTCTGCCTTGTCTGTTCTTTTTCAGCGCAAATTGGCTAACAGATCACAGGTCAGGACCTTTTTACAGGGGGTCTCCCGCCTGGTTCCGCCCTACAAGAGGCCTTTGGAAACATGGGATCTGAACCTGGTTCTGGACGCTTTACAAAGGCCTCCCTTTGAACCTCTCAGAGAGGTCCCTCTTCGCATTTTGTCTCAAAAAGTAGTTTTTCTTGTGGCAATTACATCTATTCGGCGCGTGTCAGAACTGGCAGCTCTTTCCTGCAAGTCTCCTTTTCTCTCTTTCCATCAGGACAGGGTTGTGTTACGGCCTGTTCCGTCCTTCCTTCCCAAGGTGGTGTCCTCGTTTCATTTGAATCAGGACATAACTCTGCCGTCTTTCTGTCCAGCGCCGGTTCATCGTGTGGAGAGGGCCTTGCATTCCCTGGATTTGGTTCGGGCTCTTCGCCTCTACATTTCAAGGACGGCGGTATTTCGGAAGTCTGATTCTCTGTTTATTCTTCTTGAGGGTGCCCGTAAAGGAATGCCTGCATCCAAGGCTACCCTGGCCAGATGGATCAGGGCAACGATCTCAGAATCTTACCAACTCAAGGGTCAGCCCATTCCACCGGGGCTGCGTGCGCACTCTACCCGTGCGGTAGGGGCCTCCTGGGCTATTCGACATCAGGCTTCTGCCGAACAAGTGTGCAAGGCTGCCACCTGGTCCAGCCTGCACACTTTTGCTAAACATTACAATGTGCATGTTCAGTCCTCGGCTGAGGCTAGTCTGGGCAGACGTGTTCTGCAGGCGGCAGTTGCCCACCTGTAGAGGTTCAAGATACGTCTATATATTCCCACCCAGGGACTGCTTTTGGACGTCCCACGGTCCTGTGTCCCCCAATGAGGCGAAGGAGAAAAGGAGAATTTTGTGTACTCACCGTAAATTCCTTTTCTCTTAGCCTCTCATTGGGGGACACAGCACCCTCCCTGTTGCCTATTGGCTCTTATCTTGTTATTTCAGTTCTGTGTTATCAGTTATGGTTAACTGTTTTTCAGATATAGATAATTTGTGTAGATGGGCTAATGGCTTTCCTACTGCTTTATTCACAAAACTGGTGAGGCTGGAGCCAGCCAGGGTGTATATACTGCAGGGAGGAGACCACACTGTTTTCTTGTTTTTTAGAAGTATACTTAGTGTCACCTCCTAGTGGACAGCAGCATAACACCCACGGTCCTGTGTCCCCCAATGAGAGGCTAAGAGAAAAGGAATTTACGGTGAGTACACAAAATTCTCCTTTTTTTTATTTTTTCCTTTTGGTCGCCACACTTTCCACAAAAAATACAATTAAAATCATCCAAAATATCATGAACACAAAAAGAATCAATAACAACGTCCACTCAACGTGCATAAACCAAGCCAACGTGCAGCTCCAAGGACTGAACACTAAAGGAGTTACAGGTCTCCGAAAATAGCAACAGAAGCAAAAAAACTAAAGTTTTATACTTTTTTTTTTTAAATTTCTGATTTTTTTTTTTCTTCCGCCTAAAATGAACACAAGAGACTGGATAAGGTTGGTGTGGCCCCAGCTAGTAGTGAAGATGCCGGCACTCACCACATCAGCCAGTAGAAGGGTCAGCTGACATGAACTGGCCACAGCCTGCCGCTGTTTGCCTGTCCACTCGACAGCTGATTTTTATCGCTTGCTATAAAATAATGCACATTTTTCCATATTGCAGAAAAATAAAAGTTTTGGCCCTTGGAGCAAGGGGAAAAAAGAAAAAAGTTGTTAGATTGTTAGTCCGCTAACGAGAAAAGGATTATTAGGGTAATTGTCACATGTGGAATGAAGCAAATAAGCCCCGTTTCACGTCCATGTTTTGCATACATGTTGGTGTAATCCAGTCCTCGGCCCATCGGTCTGTACATGTCCCGGACCAGTCTCATCAAAGTGAATGAATGGGCCCATGCAGTGATCGGACAGCACACGAATTACACCCACCTGCACAGATGTCGGCAGGATCGCCTCGGGGGTTTAATGCTTTACAGTCTGCACCAAGCAGGTAGTTCACACAAACATTAGCAGCCGATCACTAATTTCTTTTCCTAGTACCTGTATTTTACTAATTACCGGTACATGTCGATAATGAAGTCTTTCTACTGACAAGTCCCTATGTGGCACCTCTATCACAGCACCAGTAATACCAAATGGGCAGGAGATCCTAATAAATAAGACGTCTCCTATAATGATACAAATGTATGCAATTGTGTTTTACTTGTAAATCCCCAAAAGACACCACACATCTTGTTGACATCATGACAAGTCGAGGAAATTAGTGGGCCAGCAAATCCAGCTGCTGCCTGCTATTTCTGGCTGCTTTCCCTGTTTGGGGAATTTGACTATTGGCAGATGTACACATATAGGATATTAAACTTCTCCCCATTAACTCTGGTCACTGCTTCTCCTGGGTTACTGAACAAATCACAGGGTTGGCTCGTACCCCCAGTATATCCTCACTTACAGGTATCGGCTATTGTTGTTGGCATTTGCCAAATATCCCAGAAGAAGGAAATATTGCAATACCCCCGCCCCATCCTCAGAGACTGGGAAACATCAAATCTGACTCTACTTTTTGTTCTCTGGAAATGTCTACCGCAGCATTAAGTGTGGCAGAGCGGACATCCAAATGCCCGGGTGTGCTTGTGTTGACTTAGCAGATCTCTTATATCCTGCTTTATAGACATTGCTGAGGTTAGAAGGACTGGACAGTTACTCATGACCGGCTCCAGGTCTTATGGGCGCTTGGTTAATAGTGGCACCGTGGGCTTCTTTACTGCACAGAGTGTTTCACCAGTATGTGTCTAGGTTTGCTCGCTGTGATGCCGGCACAGTCCCTACAGTCATCTGATCCTGTTGGTACCAAATATCAGACCCGCACTGATACAATGACCTGAAAGAGATCGGGATCAGTTCAGTGGGGTTAAAGGACGTGACAGGTTCCCTTTTGACATGAAAAGTCACATCCAGGCACATATATGGAATATCCAAATTACTGCATGTTCAGCTCCTACTGATTAAAGGGCTTGCTAAGGAAATTGTTTTTTTTTTAATTAAATTTGGGCTAAAAATAGTTTTTTCAAAGGAGATTCATTAAAATGTTTCCCCATTAAAGCCTTTGTGTTGCACTGTATTGCTGGCTGCAGAGTGAGTAAACTGAGGATCTCTCGGTGAGCTATCTGTGACTTTGTAGCTCTTTTATCAGCCTCTTTCTAAGCTCTTCTCAGCTGATTGATGACCACGTTAAAATTATAGTAGTATATAATAATATAAGTAGTAAATACATAATGTGGTATAACAGGAATATAGGGCAATGTATATTTAAATTAATATGCATAAGAGGGCACCTTTTCTGTTTATCCGCCAAACGTGATGTCCGAAACATATAAGAGAACGCGCATATAGGACGGTATAATAAAATATAAATCTTTGACATGACATGGTTAAAAAATTTTCAAAGGATAAAATGGACAAGAGTAATTACTATAATTGACAGAGAAATACCACCAGGAAAAAGTATGTCTAATAATATTACTATTACAGCTTGCAACTGAAACTGCCAAAGAATTCACTATAGTGAGTATATGATGGGCCTCATATAAGGCGCTAAACGTAGTGAGGGCTGTATATACAATACATAAAAGATGCAATGGAAATATAGTATATGGTATGTGTTGCAGTGCCTCCCCTCAACGCGCATTTTAAACACGCATAATAAAAGGTCTTATTTTTACGTTATGCAAATTGGCTTGGGGATGTACAGTGGGTACAGAAAGGGTTCAGACCCCTTTAAATTTTTCACTCTGTTTCATTGCTGCCTTTTGATAAATTCGATAAAGTTCATTTTTTTTCTCATTAATGTACACTCTGCACCCCATCTTGACTTAAACCAGAAATGTAGAAATGTGTGCTAATTTATTAAAGAAAAACTGAAATATCACATGGTCTTAAGTATTCAGCCCCTTTCCTCAGTATTGAGTATTTGCACCTTTTGAGCTAGTGCAGCCATAAATCTTATAGGAATAATGCAACAAGTTTTTCACACCTGGATTTGGGGATCTTTGGCAGTTCTTTCTTGCAGATCCTCTCCAGTTCCATCAGGTTTGGATGGTGAACGTTGGTGGACAGACGTTTTCAGGTCTCTCCAGAGATGCTCAATTGGGTTTAGGTCAGGGCTCTGGCTGGGCCAGTCAAGAATGGTCAGAGTTGTTCTGAAGCTGCTCCTTTGTTATTTTAGCTGTGTGCTAAGGGTCATTGTCTTGTTGGAAGGTGAACCTTCAGCCAAGTCTGAGGTCCAGAGCACTCTGGAATCTGTTTTCATCCAGGATATCTCTGTACTTGGCCGCATTCATTTTTCCTTCAATTGCAACCAGTCATCCTGTCCCTATAGCTGAAAAACACCCCGAACATGATGCAGCCACCACCATGTTTCACTGTTTGGATTGTATTGGGCAGGTGATGAGCAGTGCCTGGTTTTCCCCATACGTACCGCTTGCAATTATCGCCAAAAAGAGAATCTCATTTTTCGTAGTTGGGAGTCCTTCAGGTGTATTTTTTTTTTTTTTTTTAGCAAACTCTAAGCGGGCTTTCATATGTCTTGCACAGAGGAGAGTAAGATAAAAAGCACAGAGGAGCGCTCCCATAGAGAGAACCTGGCAAACAGTTTGGGGGTAGATTGAGGTGGGCAGAGGGGGCAACTCTCACCTTTTAAGGATGTGTCGCTTCCGCACAACTTCAGTGTAAGCCGTCACCGGGGCCTCCTGGCACCTGCACTGCTGGATGATGACTCCTCCACTTCTGCATTTGGCCCGGTCACTTGCGCTTGCGGTCATGTGACCCGCGTGTCAGCGGTCACGGGATCTGACGTCATCGCAGGTCCTTGAGCTCCACACGCCTCTCAGTGACCGAATTAGAACAATGGCACCCGCAGCTCCGGTAACCACAGCACACCCACAGGGGTGGTGGGAATTTCAGATAAGAACAATATATTAGGTTACTTCTAGGAGCGCTGGGGCACAAGAGGGGACAATTAAAGATTAAGAGTAATTCTCTTTATTACACAATGCATTTCACAACACATCTTAGTCTTTCCACCTGAGGAAGCCGACGATCCGTTGTGGAAACGCATTGTGGTAATAAAGAGAATTGTTCTTAATTTTTAATTGTCCCCTCTTGTGCCCCAGCACTCCTAGAAGTAACCTATTATATCCTTGCATTGAGGAGAGGCTTCCGTCGGGCCACTCTGTCATAAATGCCCGACTGGTGGAGGGCCGCAGTGATAGTTGACTTCATGGAACTTTCTCCCTACTGCATCTCTGGAGCTCAGCCACCGTGATCTTGGGTTCTTCTTTACCTCTATCACCAAGGCTCTTCTCCCACGATTGATTAGTTTGGCTGGACGGCCAGGTCTAGTAAGACTTCTGGTGGTCCCAAACTTCTTCCATTTAAAGATTATGGCGGCCACTGTGCTCTTAGGAACCTTGAGTACTGCAGAAATTCTTTTGTAACCTTGGCCAGATCTGTGCCTTGCCACAATTCTGTCTCTAAGCTCCTTGGGCAGTTCCTTTGACCTCATGATTCTCATTTGGTATTACATGCACTGTGAGCTGTGAGGTCTTATATAGACAGGTGTGTTCTTTTCCAAATCAAGTCCTGTCATCTTAATTAAACACATCTAGACTCCAATGAAGGAGTACAGCCATCTCAAGGAGGATAACAAGGAAATGGACAGCATGTGACTTAACCCCTTAAGGAGCAAGCCTCATTTTTGCAATTCTGACCAGTGTCACTTTCTGAGGTTATAACTCTGGAACGCTTCAACATATCCTAGTGATTCCAAGACTGATTTTTCATGACATATTGGACTTCATGTTAGTAGTAAATTTAGGATGATGTTTTCTGCATTTCTTTGACCAAATAGTGTTTACATGCAGAGACAGTTCAAAACCATGACGGTATAGCCATGATTGGTCATTAAGGGGTTAAATATGAGTGTCTAAGCAAAGGGTCTGAATATTTATATGATGTGATATTTCATTTTTTCTTTCTTAACAAATTAGCAAAAATTTCTACATTTCTGTTTTTTTTTTTTTTTTTAAAGTCAAGATGCGGTGACAGGTTCATTCTAATGAAACACAATTAAAAAAACCTACATATAAGAAAAAAGTCCCAAAGTGGATACCTCTTTATAAGGGTAAGATCTCTGCCTTCTGCACCTCTGAGTAAGGCAGTAATGTGATGTGTGCATATGAGATCTAGTCCTACAACTAGTGATGGTAGACGAGTTATTGTGTACGTCTATGGAAACATGGAGCCGCTGCCAATCTCTGCTGATGTGGAATATAAACTGTGAAATCTGGCGTCCAGTTTTATATCTTTATCTTCACACTTCATATTACTCTGGATACTTTGTCATATCAAATCATCTGGTAGTACTGATAGTGAACACAATAGATACAAACTAATGTTCAGGACATCCTTGAATAATGGGCTGTGCATAATGTGTAACAACATATCAACATGTTTATGGCATTTTTTGGATAGCTTCCCGGCCCTCTCTTGTCTCAGAATTTGGAAGACTGGTGATGGCATATATACTGGCGATCAAAGTTAGAGAACAATGCCTGATCACTTGATTTTTTTAAACAGAATGTAATCTACATTGATGAATATTTTGGCGTCTTTTGTGTAAGGGGTGCACCATGCCACTAGGACAGTGTTTCCAAAATAGCCAAAGTTCATCAACGTAAAACCGTTTACACAAAACCTGATGATTATGTTCTTTTTGTGTTTGGCTGTAGTATCTTTTCCACATATGCCTGGCTCTGGAGGCCCATGGTCCAGTTTGGTAGAGACTTCCAAACCTTGGGACTACTATCCTCGAAGAGAGAAGGAACGAGATCGTGAGAGGGACAGGGAACGGGACAGAGACCGCGAGAGGGACAGGGAACGTGAACGTCCGAGAGAGCGAGAGCGAGAAAGAGAGAGAGAACGTGATCACAGCCCTAGCATTGGGGCATACAACAGGTGAGGAAAGTTTCAGCTCAATCATGGTAACTGTAGGTTTATTTTTCAGACACTTTAAAAGGAGTCTCTCGGACCACAGTGACGGTATAAACTGAGCACATGGCCTTGTAGGAGATATAAAAAATTGCACCTTTCAGCAGAAACTGCTGGTTAATCAAAAATGTTAAAGTCCTTCAAACACCCTGGGTGTGGCCAAGAGGCTAAATGCACTGGTTTTGCATGCCCTGCGCTCTCAGTGGTGAATGACAACATTGCTTGCCTGAGCTTTCTCTGCAGAATTCTTGCTCCAGGCAATGCTGTCATTCTCCACTGCGGGAGGCAGGGCATGCAAAACCAGTGCATTTAGCCTCTTGGCCACACCCAAGGTGCATCAAACACCTTAATTACCATATTTGATTAAATTGCTACTTCTGTTATGCAGAAACTGCTATTGGACCACTTTATATGATTTTTTTATTTAATTTTTTTTATACAGACGCAATATTTATTTATATTGTCAGTTTAGCCAGACAGACTCCCTTTTAAACTGGGCTGCAGAGTTAGTCAGCCGAACATCCGACTCCTGACTCCTCAATTTTCCTGAATCTGACTCCATCAAAATGGGCACTGAAGGCCCCCGTTACACAGTACGATGTCCCAGTGATCTGACCAACGATCAGGTTGCTGGGACCTCGTTAGTTGATCGCTGGTGAGCTGTCACACAGGCAGACTCACCAGCAATCAGCGAGAACACTGGTAACTAGGGTAAACGTCGAGTAACTAAGCATAGCGCTGCTCTTAGTTACTTGACGTTTACCCTGGTTACCATGTCCAGCGTGTACTGTGCGGCGCTGGGAGCTCGTTTATTGTTGGTCTCCCATTGTCACACGCGCTGATGCTGGCCAGCCAGCAGGAGGAGACCAACGATAAATTTATGGTCCAGGTCATTTCCCAACAATGAACGACCTCATTGTTGGTCGTTGGTAAACGTCACACACAACGATGTTGTTTCAACATCGCTGCAATGTCACCAAACCGGTATATATAGTTACCGATATCGTAGCGTGTAACGGGGCTTTGACTCTGACTCCATGACTTTTGACTCAACACCCATGGCTTTGAAGTCAGCCAAACATCCGACTTCTGACTCCTCAATTTCACCGGAATCCAACTCCACCAAAATGGACACTGACTGACTCCACAGCCCGGCTTTTAAACTGTAATAGTCTGATTAACACCTTTACTAGGCAGAAACTTTGCGTTTTGTATGACACAATAAATTTGTACTTGAACTTCCCCGGGGACACTGTTGATTTGTCTGTGGAAGATCCCATTTAAAGTGACTCCAAGTATACAGAATACGGTAATTACTATAGTGCATAGGTTTGCATAATGTGTTTTCTTTTGTTTTTGTGCTTATTTTACTTTCATGAGAGATTTTGCTCTAAATAACAGCAGAGAGCTTTGTTATTGTTGCTGTACCATGTCATTACTTTACATTTCATACCGCTGTCTTGTTCTCTGGAGACAACAACCAAGGAGGCTGAATGGACCATTATCACTCTGATATTCAGCAAGTATTGAAAACCCAGTCCACTGCTCTGTTTTAATGAAGCGAACCGTCTCCATTATCATACGGTGGACAAGTATCAGTTATCACTTTTCTTCTTGTTTGGAGTCTAAATATAATTATCTTCTTATTGCAAAATTTAAAGGTACAGGTAGATCCAGGAATATTTGGACAGTAACACACGTTTTGGCATGTTAATTGTTTACGAAAACATATTGAACTTATAGTTATATATAATGCACTAATTAAATATGGTCTTAAAGTGCAGAGACTCGGCTTTAATTTGAGGATATTCACATCCTAATTGGAGTAAGGATTTAGGCATTACAGCTCTTTAATATGCAAATGCCTCTTTTTTAATTCACCAAAAGTAATTGGACAATTATCTTAAAAGCTCTTGAATGGACTGCATGGCCTACTACCTCATTATTCCATCACCAAGCAGGTAAAAGGTCTGGAGCTGATTCCAGGTATGGTATTTGCATCTATAAGCTGTTGCTGTGAACTCCCAACATGCAGTTAAAGGAGCGCTCAATGGAAGACAAACATGCCTGGATGTCCATGGAAGACAACAGTGGTAGATGATCACAGAATCCTTTCCTTGTTGAGGAAAACCCCTTCACAACATTCTCCTAAGTGAGGAACACTCTCCAGGAAGGTGGTGTTTCCGTATCTAAGTCTACCATAAACAGAAGACTTCATGAGAGCGAATAGATGATTCACCCCAAGGTGTAAACCATTAATCAACCTTAAAGATAGAAGGGCCAAATTAGTTTGCCAAAAAACATCTAAAGAAGCCACCCAGTTCTGGAAAAGCAGCAGAGGACAGATGAAGCTAACATTAACCTGTACCAGAATGATGGGAAGAAGAAAGTATGGAGAAGGCTTGGAGCAGCTCATTATCCAGAGCACAGCACGTCCTCTGTAACACATGGTGGAGGCAGTGTGATGGCCGGGCATGTATGGATCCCAATGGCCCTGGGTCACCAGTGTTTATTGATGATGGGACTGAAGATGGAAGCAGATGGATGAATTGTGATGTGTACAGGGCGATCCTTTCTGCTCAGATTAATCCAAATACAGGAAGGTTGATTGGACGGTGCTTCACAGGACAGGACGATAATGACCCAAAACATACAAGCAACACTGGAGTTTATAATGGCAAAGTGGTGGAATATTGTGCAATGGCCGAGTCACTAACCAGATCTCAACCCCATCGAGCTGTATTTCGCATGCTTAAGACAAAACTTATGGCAGAGAGACCAAAAAACCAAGCAACAACTTGTCAGCTGGTGGCCAGTCGCCCCCACCACATGCTCCTATATCTCCCTACTCACTGGGACATAATTGAGGGGCAGCCGAGGACCCTCTGAAGGCCTCTATCTCTACCACCTTGCTTCTCCTGTGAAGCTCAGCCTGTAGTGATCAAACAATTTCAGGTTCAAATACCCTAAAGGTACCGTCACACGCAGCAATATTGCTAGGCAATTTCACTGGCAATTTGCTGGTTGCAGTGAAATCATGGACACATTGTTCTACTTTGTTGCCGTGTACAAATGTAACACTGTGTCCATGATTTCACTGCAACCAGCAAATTGCCAGTGAAATTGCTAGCAATATTTCCACGTGTGACGGTACCTTTAGGGATCTAAAAGAGTTATGTAAAGAAAATTAAAGAACTATTAAAATTCAGCCCTCCCTCTGCATTTCCCCCATTAAATATAGACATTAAAAAAAAACATGTTTGGCTTTGATGTATCTATGAAAGTCCGGTCTAAAAAAAAATTCTAAAACTAATCTTCCTGCACAATGAGCGCCATAGACAGAAAAAAATCAAAACCTCAAACTTGAATAAAGGAAATGTATATACATTGTATGTACCCCAAATATGAGTGAATAAAACAATCGGCCCATCAAGCAAAAATCAGGCCCTCATATGGCTTTATCAGTGGACAAATGAAAACAGTGTGTCTCGGAAAATGACGCAAACCTAAAAAAAATGTTATATAGTAATTTTTTTTTTTTTTGTTTCAAAACTTCAGAATTTTGTTCATATCTTTTAAAAAAGAAAAGTCTATGCAAGTTCTGTATTCTTGTAATCGTATTGACCAGGATGTTTGTGCTACCAAGTTATTTCTACCATACAGTAATCATAGAATAGTAGGAAAAAACCCAATTGTATTTTGTTTTCTTTCTCATTTTCATCCTACTTGGTATTTTTTTTCCCAGTGTTTCCATTTATGTTATTGTAAAATGAATGCTGTCATTCAGAAGTACAACTGGCTCTGCTAAGAACGCATCCTCACATGGGTCTGTCAATGGAGAAAAATGGTTACGTGTTGGAAAGAGAGGAGGGAAAAATGCAAAGTTGAAAACAAGAATTTGTTGTGGGAACAATGGTGTAAAGGGGAAATCACATTGATGCACCTCTGAGCTCTAGTTTATACTGTTAAAGGGGTTGTCCGGTCTAAACTGATAATTCTGCAGTCACTCTGTCACGTATGTGACTGCAGACATATCGGTCCTCCCAGCACCTGTACTGTGCGCTGGGAACAGATCACAGTTATGCGTTATGCATGTTCACAACAACAAAACTAATTTAACGCGACCTCGCTCACCACAAGTGAATGGAGCGGGCGTGTCTGACTAGTGGGCGCAGCCTTGCTCATTACACTGCTATTTACCAAGCCCATGCCCACTAGTTGGTGGTTTTGGCCAAGAACATGCATACTGCACAACTGCAGCCCATTCCCAGTTTAGAAATTGGTGGATTCTTGCAGCGCACAGTGCGGTTGCTGGAGGATTGATAAGTCTGCAGTCACATAGCATGACAGAGTGACTGCAGAATTATCATTTTAGACCGGATAACCCCTTCAAGTTAATTTATCATAATAGACATCATTTAAGGGTAATTCAAATCTCCTGTAACAAAATCCAGAGGTGGTACCTGTAAAAAGGAATCCTGAAAGGGAATCTGTCACCAGGGATTTGCTTTGTAATGTGAGAGGGGCAGAGACCCTGATTCCAGTGATGTACAGTGCCTTGTGAAAATATTTGGCCTTGTGCAACATTTCAGGCTTCAAACATAGATATACATTCCAATTTTTTGTGAAGATTCCACAAGTGGGACACAATCGTGAAGTGGAACGAAAATTATTGGATAATTTAAACTTTTTTAACAAATAAAAAACTGAAAAGTGTGGCGTGCAATATTATTCAGCCCCTTTACTTTCAGTGCAGCAAACTCCCTCCAGACATTGTGAGGATCTCTGAATGATCCAATGTTGTCCTAAATGACTGGTAATGATAAATAGAATCCACCTGTGTGTAATCAAGTCTCCGTATAAATGCACCTGCTCTGTGATAGTCTCAGGGTTCAGCTTCAAGTGCAGAGAGCATCATGAAGACCAAGGAACACACCAGGCAGGTCTGAGATACTGTTGTGGCGAAGCTTAAAGCCGGATTTGGATACAAAAAGATTTCCCAAGTTTTAAACATCTCAAGGAGCACTGTGCAAGCCATCATATTGAAATGGAAGGAGCATCAGACCACTGCAAATCTACCAAGACCCGGCCGTCCCTGTAAACTTTCATCTCGAACAATGAGAAGACTGATCAGAGATGCAGCCAAAAGGTCCATGATCACTCTGGATGAACTGCAGAGATCTACAGCTGAGGTGGGTGTGTCTGTCCATAGAACAACAATCAGTCGTACACTGCACAAATCTGGCCTTTATGGAAGAGTGGCAAGAAGAAAGCCATTTCTCAAAGATATCCATAAAAAGTCTCGTTTGAAGTTTGCCTGACAAGCCACCTGGGAGACACCAAACATGTGAAATAAGGTGCTGTGGTCAGATCAAACCAAAATCAAACTTTTTGACCACAATGCAAAACAATATTTTTGACGTAAAAGCAACACAGCTCATCACCCTCAAAACACCATCCCCACTGTCAAACATGGTGGTGGCAGCATCATGGTTTGGGCCTGCTTTTCTTCAGCAGGAAAAGGGAAGATGGTTAAAATTAGAAGTTCAAGGGGGCCAAATACTTTCACAAGGCACTGTATCTGTCACTGCTTAGCGTGCTTTCATTTTGACACAATCACTGTTTTCTCTGCTGCAGATCTAGCAGTGCTCTGAATATTGAGCTGTGTATAACCCAGTCCACACCACAGATTGGCAGAGTCCTATATATACTGTGCTTTAAGCTGCTAATCAGTGGTGAGGGGTGGGAGTTACACAGGGCATTTGACTAGGATGCACAAGACACCTAGTCCTTGAGTGATAATATCCTGTTGATAAAACACTTTATTAAAATAGCAGCACACAACCCAGTGAGTGATAAATCACTGGGAATCGGGGTCTCAGCCCCTGTATCTTGCTGCTCTCAGATTACATTAGTAGCAGCAAGGAGATAAAAAGCGATCACAAAAGTCCATATATGTAAAAATTCAATTTATTTAATTTAGATGTGCATACACAAGGTTAAAAAATTGGGGAGCATATTATACAAAACCACCTGGTGTTTTTACAGTATTCACAGGAATATAAATAGAACGATTACTATAATGTATAGCTACAAGTTTGGCTTAATTTAGCATGATTGTGTGAATATCCATAAGATCCTACGTAGTATATAATCAAGGTAGGTTAGAGACCTCAGAGGCTGCAGGCTAGATCAGGTGACAAATGTGTGCTTATACAGCTACACTGTAGGCGCTTATAGAGGTACCGTTACACGCTTCAATGTTAAAACCATATCACTAATGATCTCATGAACGCGCGGTCGTTAGGACATCGTTTTGACATCGTTGGTGAGCTGTCACACATCTATACATCGTGGACGACGCACCAACGATGTCGTGAGCAGCTATGGTTTACATAACCCAGCGAACGATACTTGTTCACTGATGTGAATGGGCGAAGTCGTGAACGACATCGTTATCGCCGTCTCACACAGAACAATGCAGCAGGTTGGCTGATCGTGGATCGTCTGATTTGAGAACATGTTCTCAAATCTGCAATCACTGATCCAACGATTTATCGTAACCATATCTCAGTCACGCAATGAGGTCGTAACGATGTCGCTTGAACTACTCCAAACCCGTGACATTTCACCGATATTCTGAACGATCTCGTACCCTGTAACGGGGCCTTAGGGGTGAGCAAGTGTAGCTGTATAAGCACACATTTGTCACCTGTTCTAGCCTGCAGCCTCTGAGGTCTCTAACCTACCTTGAATTATATACTACATAGGATCTTATGGATATTCACACAATCATGCTAAATTAAGCCAAGCTTGTAGCTATACATTATAGTAATTGTTATATTTATATTCCTGTGAATACTGTCTAAATCCGCCGTGTGGGTTTATATAATGTGCTCCCCAATTTTTTAACCCTATGTATGTACATCTAAATTAAATAAATTGAACTTTCACGTATATGGACTTTTGTGATCGCTTTTTATCTCCTTACTGCTACTTCTGGATTTGTTACGATTTGTCCATGAATATATGATCCTTATCAACCCCATATGATAACTTTTGGAAAGAGTGAACATGAGGTGGGTTACATATCTGTTTCTTTCATTCTCAGATTACATTGCATTGTCTTGCTTTCAGATTCCCTTTATTTGTAAAACATAAACAATGTTCCAAATTATTAATCAAATTGGTTTTCAGTGTCATAAGGTTTTTTTTTTTTTTCTTTTCAATTAAATCCATTGATGGTATTGTGTCTCACAGTTCTTTGGATCATTGAAATCAATCTCGGATACCTTTGATAATTAGTTTGGCAGGTGAGCCCAATAAAAGGAAAACTGGGTGTTCCACAATATTACGCAGGCCACAGTTTTCAAGTAACATGGGACAGAAAAAGGATGTCTCTGCTGCCGAAAAGCAACAAATAGTGCAATGCCTTGGACAAGGGATGAAAACATTTGATATTGCACGAAAACCTAAGTGTGATCATTGTACTGTGAAGAGATTTGTGGCTGATTCTGAACACAGACGTGGTCGTGCAGATAAAGGCAGAATGAGGAATGTTTCTGTCGGGCAAGTTCATCGGATTAAGAGAGCAGCTGCTAAAAAGGCCTTACAAACCAACAAACAGATATTTGAAGCTGCTGGTGCCTCTGGAGTCCCTCAAATCTCAAGGTGTAGGATCCTTCAAAGGCTTGCTGTGGTGCATAAACCTACTATTCGGCCACCCCTAAACAGTGCTCACAAGCAGAAACTTGCAGTGGGTCCAGATATACATGAAGACTAATTTTCAACCAGTCTTGTTTACTGATGAGTGCCAAGCAACTCTGGATAGTCAAGATGAATAGAGTAGTGGATGGTTGGTGGATGGCCACCATATCCCAACAAGGCTGCGACGTCAGCAAGTAGGTGGAGGACTCATGTTTTGGTCCAGAATCATTGCGAAACAGCTGGTAGGCCCCTTTAAAGGGAAGCTCTCACCTGGATCTAAGCCCCTACACTATCACTACCTGTCCCTACACCTTCCTAGCTGCTCCCTATCTATCTCTCTCAGAGCTAAAGCTGCAGAAAAATAACTTATCACTTACAGCAGTCCCTGAGGCTGGGGACTGGAAAGGCGGCTCCACATATATATACACACACACATATATATCTTATACAGCATATATATATAATTTGTATTCTGCAGAGTGAGGGGTACGGTGAGGAATACATCCCAAGGCCGACCCTCATCCTCTTCCTTTTCTCTATTTCTGTAGACGCTGGGCGGTCTTTCTCCCTCCCTTGGTTTTAGCTTTTGGAGGGTTGCACATGGCAGCCATTACCCTGACCCTGCCAGCATGTTGCAGTAGGAGTCAGTGTTGTTCTTGATAGACATTGGGTTGTTTATTTCGGCAGTGTGTATCCTCTCCCTCGCACTGACCCCATAGTTTGTGGTGCAGGTAAATACGGAGGATGGCGGTGCAGATTAGGGACCAGCGACTGGAACGTTCTTGTTTTTCTCCGGAGTCGCTGTGTTATGGTCCTGTAAATGGCGTGTGTCTTGTGTTACAAATTACAGGGGGAATGTTTTTGAGTTTCGGAGTCTTGTCCACATATGTTGAACAGACCCCTTGATTTTGTTCCAAAACGCAAAGGAGCATTTCTGCTTAACCCACTCATGGCGCTCACGTCTGCTCCCTACTTCTAGATCTCAAGGAGTTAATCTCAACAGACTTAATAGCTTCCAGACAAAGTCGAGTCTCTGTGCTCTCGCCAGCTATGAAAACACTGGGGCTGCTAACGGGAGGCCTGCACTTTTATTTTTTTTTCCTTTTTCTACCACTGCCATATGGCTCCTCTTGAGTGAACCAGCCCTTGCCATGATTAAAGACAGCCGTGAGTTGTGGGCTGGAGAACTTCATTTTGGTCTTGCTCACTATTCGGCTGTGTGCTCGTTTCTTGTAATACATGGATTTTCCACATCAATGGCTTTATTTCCAGTGTAGAATTTAAGGTTCTGTAAAAGGAAGGTCGTATACAGCTTGGTATTTTTATTGTTGGGTGTAAAGATTTGCTGGTTATCCTGCTTTTTTTGCATTGTCTCTCAAAGGTCTCTGTCCTCTTTCTTGACTTAAATCGTTATTAGATGCCGCGATAAAGGCACATTACTACGGATATATGGCAAAACTAGAGTCCACTCTAAAAAGAAAGGCCCCCAGTTTTGGTTCTGTTTCAGGGTTTTGTCACTCATCTGTGAAATGTAGTAGACTGGTGGGTTGCCTGGGTGGGAGGCCTTCGGAGGAATGAGTAGAGGAGGGTGGGAGGCCATCAGAGGAATGGGTAGAGGAGGGAGTGGCGTTCGGAGGAGTAGGTAGAGGAGGGTGGTGGGGCCTTCAGAGGAATGGGTAGAGGAGAGTGGGAGGCCTTCGGAGGAATGGGTAGAGGAGGGAGGGGCCTTAGGAGGAATTGGTAGAGGAGGGTGGGAGGCCTTCAGAGGAATGGGTAGAGGAGGGTGGGAGGCCTTCAGAGGAATGGGTAGAGGAGGGTGGGAGGCCTTCAGAGGAATGGGTAGAGGAGGGTGGGAGGCCTTCGGAGGAATGGGTAGAGGAGCGTGGGAGGCCTTCGTAGGAATGGGTAGAAGAGAGTGGGAGGCCTTCAGAGGAATGGGAGGAGGGTGGGAGGCCTTCGGAGGAATGGGTAAAGGAGGGTGGGAGGCCTTCAGAGGAATGGGTAGAGGAGGGTGGGAGGCCTTCGGAGGAATGAGTAGAGGAGGGTGGGGGCCATCAGAGGAATGGGTAGAGGAGGGAGGGGCCTTAGGAATTGGTAGAGGAGGGTGGGAGGCCTTCAGAGGAATGGGTAGAGGAGGGTGGGAGGCCTTCAGAGGAATGGGTAGAGGAGCGTGGGAGGCCTTCGGAGGAATGGGTAGAAGAGAGTGGGAGGCCTTCAGAGGAATGGGTAGAGGAGGGTGGGAGGCCTTCGGAGGAATGGGTAGAGGAGGGTGGGAGGCCTTCAGAGGAATGGGTAGAGGAGGGTGGGAGGCCTTTGGAGGACTGTAATGGGTTGAGCTTCTACAAAGAGAACCTGTCACTCGATTTATTCTACCCAAATTAATGGGCACCATGACAGAGCCTTTCTGCACGATTGCAGCTGGGTATGCAGTTCTTTGAAATGCTGTATAAAAAGCCAGCCCCGACCTAGACATAGAGTGCCTGATTGTCTCTGCTCTATTTGATTGACAGAACTCTCACCTAGGGGCATAGGAAGAGAACTGTCAATCACCTGTAGTAGTACAGGGAGAAGCTGGCCACAGACCTTATAGGACCAGCCTCAACTCTGCTTATAGTTCTGAAAATTAGCTTTTTTTTTTTTTTTTTTTTTTTTTTTTGAAACGCAGGGCCATTTCCGAGAAAACACCTCCCCAGCTGCACTCATGTAGACAGGCTATGAATCATGCTGCCTGTGGTTTGGACAGTATGAACCGAATTGCAAGCTCCCTTTAAACCAGGGATGGGAAACTGTAGTCCTCGAGCCGCCGACAGGTCATGTTTTCAGGATTTCCTTAGAATTGCACAGATAACACTGGGGAACACAATTTTTTAGGAGTTAGGTCAGACAACTGTTCTTAATTAATTTATGGATGCTGAATCCAGAAATGATCTCAGTTTTTCTCTATCACGTCAAGTTTTTGAACTATAGGATTTTTGTCTTCTCAAAAATATGTAAACTACTGTACCTAAAAAGTAGTTTTTGTTTTTTTTTAAATAGTACAAATATGAACAAAAAATGAAATATATAAGAAATAGGCATGACAAATATGTTTTTTACAAAGGATATATTTATATATTGTAATCAGATAACAAGTCTTATTACAGATATCAGTGCAATTGTGCTTCTCTGGCAGGTAAGTTGTGGAGGAAAAACTTGACGTGCTAGAAAAAAAACTGACTACATTTTTGAATCAGCATGACAATTTTAGTATGAATCAGCTGAAAAACCTAACTCAACAGAAATTTTTTTTAAATTGTTCCCCAGTGTAATATAATCAACTGCAGCAGAAATTATTCCAACCCCTGTGCATTGCTAAGGAAATCCTGAAAATGGGACTTGTTGGCGGCACTGGAGGACTGGAGTTCCCCGCCCCTGCTTTAAGGAGACCGCCAAGAAGCTACTTGGCTACCCTTTACCCAAGGATATACAGTATGGGTGTTGTATGGTTTATAAACCTCCTTAGCTCAGCCTGGCGGACATCTGAAGGAGTCGCACAATAGATAGCTCTACTCCACACATCACAGGAAAGGTGTTTCCTGGTACTCTAAAAAAAAGAAATAAAGGGGGGGAGTGGGGGGAGGCATGAAAATGTGACATGTTACCAAGATTTTACTATTGTTAGATTCAAATACCTTTATAACAGGTGATTGTTTTCGGCATTTACAGGGTGTTACATATGCTTTCTGCAGTTTTTTTTTCTGAACCCCTGACTAGCTGGGATTAAAGGACACTATTTGCACAGGTGCCAGCACAATGACTAAAAATGCCTGTGCCTCCTGCAGAAATGCGAATTATGTGAGAATTTCATGATTACTTGATGTGTTCAGTGTATGTTTTCTGCCTTGATTGTGAGCTGTGTGGGACAACATACAAGGCTTGTTAAACACAATGTTGTGGTGCTGTACACTCCACAGACGTGGCTCACCAGTACATGGGGCCGGTACCAGACAGCATTACATAGTGCAAGGGGAGTCATAGCGGGAGCCAGAACTGCAGGAGTCAATATACTTCAAGAATTCAATCTCCTTCTTCCAGTGTTTACGGCTGTGAAATATATCTACCCTGCCGGCATTAATGCAGTGTCCAGGATGTGACGGCTTAGGAAGATTCAGTACAAAATGTTCATCATTGGCAGCATGCAGAGTCTTGTCAGGATGGATAAAGAAAGTCCGGAGACTTCATGTCTAATTAGCCATCGTTTTAGGAGATGAGGAGGCGTCCGATTATGTTATCGCTTCTCCAGCACTAGATTTCTCTTCTGTACTTTAAAATTGTCTGAAAAATCTTGAGCCTTATATTCTAGTGTAGTGCAAGAACTTGTGTAGCTCGACTAAAGATTACCTGGAAATGAAATGGTTAATCATGATGCAAGATACCCCTACATCATCATCTCGTATTCTCTACAAATGGTGGTCTTCATTGAGTGTTCACAGACAACACGTATGTAGTGTAGTGGTGTAAGCATTGGGAGAAGCCTTGTAAGGATTTGCTCACATCTGCCTTGGGGTAATTCTTGGCTGTTCAAGCTACATATCCAAGCCCTTTTCTGTCGACCTCAACTGAAAAACATTTCCCAGATCCGTACATTCCTTGACCAAGAAATTGCAAAAACACTCATGCATTGCTCATCATCTCCTACCTCAACTGCTGCAACCTCCTGCTCTCCGGCCTCCCCTCTAGCCCTCTTGCACCCCTCCAATCTATCCTAAACTCTACTGCCTAACTAATCCACCTCTCTCCTCGTTATTCCCCAGTCTCCTCTCTGCTAAACCCTTCACTGCTTCCCATTGCCAAGAGGCTCCAATTCAAAATCCTAACTGTGACATACAAAGCCTTCCACAACCTGTCCCCTCCATACATCTGTGACATTGTCTCCAAGTACTTAAACACAACCTGTGATCCTCAGAAGATTTCCTTCTCTTCTCATCCCTTATCTTTTTTTTTCCCACAATCACATAAAAGATTTCTCCCATGCATCCCCCATATTCTAGAACTCTCATCAACACATCAGACTCTCACCCACCGTAGAAACATTCAAAAGGAACCTGAAGACCCACCTCTTCCGACAAGCCAACAAGCTGCAGTGATCTTCAGTCCACTAAACCGCTACATGACCAGCTCTACCCTCACCTACTGTATCCTCACTCATCCTATGTAGGCTGTGAGCCCTCGCGGGCTGGGTCCTCACTCCTCCTGTACCTGACTATGCTTTATATAGTTCATAATTATTGTGCTTGTCTGTGTATGCCCCTTCTCACATGTAAAGTGCCGTGGAATAAATTGCGCTATAAGGCCCCTTTCACAACAGCGGTTTTTAAAGTTGCGGCAGATCTGGCAGATTTACCGCATAACGGCTGCACTTGCATCAAGCCCCATTCATTCTCTATGGGGCTTGCAGTCAGGAAAAAACGCATTTGCCGCACCTGCCGCAAGTCCCATAGAGAATTAATGGCCCTTGCCGCAAGTGCAGCCGTTATGCGGTAAATCTGCCGCAAATTTAAATACCGCTCTTGTGAAAGGGGTCTAATAAATAATAATAAATCTGTCTGAAAAAAATGGTTCCGATTTTCATCCAGAAAAGTTGGACGAGTGAAATCCTTTTGATATTTATTATGCATGTCTTTCCTAGCATCTGTATTACTTTCATGTACAATGCATGTTTTACAGTCTTTTATGCTAAAGCATTGTAACGTATCCGTAAGAAAACAAATGCCACTAGGATGGTCTGTATGATGTCCAATTTGTTTCTTGCACCTATTAACTTGCATTGGTGAGTTCCGTCTGTGTCCATACACAGCATGCTGTCATTTTGTTCTCAAACCAGATACAGCTGAGAAAATAATCACAACTCTGCACTGATTTATTGAATAACATTGGTGCGAGTGCAGTCCTATTTATTTATTTTTTTATTGGACTGCACTTGCTGTATTTATATGCAGATATGTAATATTACATGGTGGCTCACTTGCTGATGAAGGTGCGTGAATATGTCCATGTAAATGCAGCTGCAGACTGGCAGAGGTTCTGTGCTTGCATAAGACATTGGCGTATCTGACCATGCAAGGCGTGATGTTTTTGAGCCATGATTTATTAATACTTATATTTCCAGTAAGATCCAGAGCAGTTATCTCTTCCTGAACTCATTTGGCACAATTTAAGAGTCTTTATCTTTAATAGTAGGAACTTCAATACATCAAGGGATAGCTTCTGGGGAAGCAAAACACCCTCGCAGATCACATCTGGTCCTTATGTCTTGATACCATCTTGTATGTCTGATAAGTCTGTGTGATCCATAATAAAACTGTTCTGTCCTGTGTTTGCAATTGAGCAGAACATTGTAAGTGTTTCTGAAAAGGGATAACCCTTCTTTTGTAGAATGCAGTAGCTATAAAGTAAAAAATGTCACTTCCCCTCCCGTGTCCAGTGCTCTTCGCTGCTGCCCGATCTCAGTTGTTTGTCTGCAGCCTATCCACTGAGGTCAGCTGCTCGTAGCATCTGTATGGGTCGTGCCTTTATGTACCCTGTGTGTCGGCCGCACCTTGTGTGGCTCTACCAAACAAAGACTACTTGAGATCGCCTAAGCATTACTGTGTCGTGCATGGGAGCCATCTATCATGGGAGATCCTAGAGGTTTCCCATACATATTAGACATTTGACGATTCCACCAACTTTTATCCAATATGTATTGAGCTGTAATCAGTTTCTTCTGGATGTACAAGTTGTGCAAAGTTTTAATTTAGTCCCTACAAAAATTGGATTCTTTCTTCATGAGTGACTATAGCTTTCATTGTTGTGATAAGGACGCCTCCACGGTCTGCCTTTTCTGAGAGCTTTTTCTTTCTTGCAGTGAAGACGAGCGATACAGGTACAAAGAGTACAACGAGCGGACTGAGAGGAGCTACGAGCGCCACAGAGAGAGAATCAGCCGAGAGAAGGAGGAACGACATAGAGAGAGAAGACATCGGGAAAAGGAAGAGTCCTCGCGGCATAAATCATCAAGAAGGTAATATCAATTCAATATTGTAGAACAGGAAAACAATCAGCAAGGACAAGTTGGGTTAGTTTATTGTCCAAGGAGAGTTTTGTAAGGGTACCTCTACACTTCGCCACATTGCATGCAATTTCACTTGCAACTTACTGGTTGCAGTGAAATCATGGAGACATTGTTCTATCTTGTTGCTGTGTACAAATGGAACAATGTGTCCATGATTTCACTGCAACCAGTAAGTTGCAAGTGAAATTGCATGCAATGTTGCGACGTGTAAAGGTACCCTAAGATTTAATGCATTGCAACTTTTTAGCATTTCTACACTCTAAAGCAATGTCTATGGATGAAATTTAGTGAGGATTTTTGAAACGCAAGACTCAAGTTATTGGTATTAGAGGGGGTTGTCCAGTGCTGCTCATTTCCATATCATTAGAATAGGACACATACATGAATCTCGGGATGTGTGCATATGTGATGCCTTCAGTATCGCTCACTTCCTGATGTAGACAAGCACTTTAAAAGGCATTTGTCACCAGGTCTTTACCTTATATGAGAGCGGCATAATGTAGGAAAAGACTTGGATTCCAACTCTGTGTCACTTGGTTTACTGGGTAAAGCAGCTGAGACTGTTTTTAGATGTAGCATACAGCAGAGCTCTGAGAGCAGCCCCCGCCCACACACTTGATTAGCAGCTTTCTATGTACATTGTCTATTGACAGTAAGCTGCTAATCAGTGCTGGGGTTGTGATTGGACCAGGATGTATATGGGCATGTAGTCAGGTAGTGTTTAATTTACTGACAAAACATCACACAACCTAATAAGTGACACATCCTTGAAATCAGTGGCTGAGCCCCTTCCTTATGCTGCCCTCAGATTTAAAAACCTGCTGACAGATTCCCTTTAAGAACTTTCTAATGCAGGGTTGATCTTTTAAAGTAAATCTGTCAGTGGGATGAACCCTCCTAAGGTGTCTACATGGGCATGCAGCTAATAGAAAATTGAGTACATTTATAACAATTCTGCTTCACTAAAATATAAATAAATCTGTGGGTGAATTCCTTGATGTGATAATATGAATCAACGATGAGAAACTCAACAAAGAGTGGAGACCAAGGTCTGCTGAAGTCAAACTAGAACAGCCTACGTTCATCACAGACATTGACAGAAGGGCTGACAACCATGTTAAAGAATGTACGTGCATTTTAAATAACTGGGATTTAAAAAATAAATCATGGCAGAATATATTTTTTTTAATGAAAAAATTATTAAAATGGAACCTTTAACCTTCCTAGCGTTATTCCCGAGCCTGACTCGGGGTTAACATTCACTACCAGAAGCGTTAACCCCGAGTCAGGCTCGGGCTTACCCGCGTTCGCGGCAGATGCGGTGAGAAAACCGCATCTGCCGCATCTACCGCATCTGCCGCACTTGTGCCGCACTAGCGGCGCGGTTGCGGCGCGGTTGCGGTAATCTGCATAGGAACCAACCACCTCTGATGCCCCTCATACATTAATATGTGCCCCTGCAGCCTAGTAAACCATTAGCAGCCCTGTTGTTGTGGGCAAAGTGGCTGCAGTAGAAGTGCGATAATGATGGTATATACTTACATGCCTGCGTTCTTGAGGGCGTCTCCCTGTGTGTGCTGGGACTTGTTGTGCTGTGCTCATCATGTCTGCTCGCCCCCTCCCTTATGCACGCCCCCTCTCAGCCTGCTATAGTGATGTGAGGCTGATTGCGTCATAAAGGGGCGGGGCTAAATCGCGGCATCACGGTAGCCCCGCCCCTTTATGACGCAATCAGCCTCACAGCACTATAGCAGGCTGAGAGGGGGCGTGCATAAGGGAGGGGGCGAGCAGACATGATGACCACAGCCCACAAGTCCCAGCACACACAGGGAGACGCCCTCAAGAACGCAGGCATGTAAGTATATACCATCATTATCGCACTTCTACTGCAGCCACTTTGCCCACAACAACAGGGCTGCTAATGGTTTACTAGGCTGCAGGGGCACATATTAACAATGTATGAGGGGCATCAGAGGTGGTTGGTTCCTATGCAGATTACCGCAACCGCGCCGCAACCGCGCCGCTAGTGCGGCACAAGTGCGGCACAAGTGCGGCAGATGCGGTAGATGCGGTTTTTTAACCGCATCTACCGCGAACGCGGGTAGCCCGCTTTTAGCAACAAATCCCAGAAATAAACAGACCGCCAGGGAGGCTAAGTAGTATCAGCTCTCCTAATGGATCTATGTGGACATGAAGGTCATAGGAAGCTGAATGAAATGATAACTTGATATCCGGGATACAATGTCTTATTCCAGAGAAATCCACATCTTGTATCTAATCTACATACATACAACATACGAGTTTTTAAGATCCATGGGCCAGACACTGATCTCCCTGAGTATCTGCCCTCAGAGCTTAATTAAAATGAATAGTGGCGTTACCAGTTTGATATGTAGTGGCTGCTCTTCTTAGCTCACGGCAGAGCTGTGATTAGAACTAATACAGTACAGCAGAATTGAACTTCTACTCACTACAAACACATTTGCAGCAGCAGCTGTCTTCTCACAGTGCTTCAATTTCCACCTCACACAGCCACTGAGGGAAGTAGAGGTGAGAGCATTGTGAGGAAAGCTGCGAGGAGGCTTTGTAATGAGGCTGAGATCAAGTTTGCAGCACTGTACAGTGAAGGATCTCTTGCTGATTTTGTAAGTTTACCCACTGATAAAGACATGAACAGTCTATGATTTAAGGGTAGGGCAATTTTAACAGTGAGAGATAGAATATCACAAATAAAAATGGAGAAAATCACATCGTCTAAATTATATAAATGTATTTGCATATTGTAGAGAGAAATAAGTATTCGATCCCTCTGGCACAGAAGACTTAATAGCTGGTGGCAAAACCCTTGTTGGCGCACAGCAGTCAGACGCTTCTTGTAGTTGATGATGAGGTTTGCGCACATGTCAAAAGGAAGTTGGGTCCACTCCTCTTTGCAGATCATCTCTAAATCATTAAGATTTTGAGGCTGTCGCTTGGCAACTCTGAGCTTAAGCTTCCTCCATATGTTTTCTATGGTATTAAGATTTGAACACTGGCTAGGCCACTCCATGACCTTATTGTGCTTCTTTTTGAGCCACTCCTTTGTTGTCTTGACTGTGTGTTTTGGGTCATTGTGTGAAATGTCAACTACTGCTGCAGATGTGTTTGTAATGAGACAAACTTCAGTTTGACTGTACTCTTGTAATCACACAGCTCTGCAGTAAGATCAGGAGAGCAGACTGTCGGTCACTACATGTCTCACAATAGTAATGCCCCCTTTTATATAAAATAAGTTCTGGGGGCAAAGTGTCAGGGAGATCTGTGTATGGCCCATAGATCTTAGCAACTCGTTTACATACAAGAAAATGTGTATTTCTCTTGAATAAGACCTCAGATCACATATATATCAAGGTGTTCGTTTACTCAGCTTCCTGTCATACATGCCCATATATTAGGAGGGCAGATCCTCACAATGGTTGTCAGCTCTTCTGTCAATGTCTGGGATGAGCGTTGGCTGTTCTAGTTTGACTTCTACAGACTTTGGTCGACACAATTTGTTGAGTTTCTCATCACTGATTCATTTTATCACATCAACCAATTCACCCACAGAATTATTTCTTAGTAAAGTAGAATTGTTTGATTTTTGTCAAGTGAAAGGAACAGTTCGATGTCTCCTCCTTTTGCTTGGCCGTGTGTGCACTGGACACCTCGGTAATGTCTCACCGGCAGTTCTGTCTGTACAGTCGGCTTATTCCACCTGGTGTTTACATTCACGTGTAATTCTGTAGGATGTAGGAATGGCTTCATTATGTTCCCAGTCAGTTTTTGATTAATTGCTCGGGTTCTTTCTAAAAATTCTTGCTGATATAAGAAACATTAAAAATACACATTTCCCAAATTCTACATGATTTGTTCCTTATGGACTGGGATTTTCTTCTATGCTTTCTCTTTGGTTTCATGATGGAATTATTGAAGTATGTAAATCTGTTCTTCTTTGTTTTGTTTTTTTTCTTTACTGATTTTTCTTTGTGTGTTATGATCTTTTCTATAACTCACAAGGCTTAATTTTCAAATCTTTCCTGTTTTTAATAAATTGGATAAATGTAATCTTTTCAGTGAAAACTCCACAATTCTTATGCTACTACCGTGTTTCCCCGAAATTAAGTCATCCCCCCCCCCCCCACCCGATAATAAGACGGGGGAGGGCCTGCCAATATAAGTGTCGTCGTCCCCGAAAATAAGACGGGGCGCTGCGCAAAAGTCCGCCTGGCCGGGGGGGGGGGAGGCGCTGCGCTATATATACTACCTTGTCCGGTGGTGTCCCCGCTCCTCTCCTGGTCTGCGGTGCAGTGTCCCGGTCCAGTTGCATGGTGATCGGTGCGGTCCCCAGCCGACTTCCTGCTTCCTCCGGCAATCCCCGCCCAGGTCAGGCCCTGCGCCAATGAGAGCGCAGGACCCATGACGTCAATCACCGCCCAGATATGGCCAGATGATGTTGGGGCCTCTGATTGGCCCAACGTCATCTGGCCGCGTCTGGGCGGTGATTGACGTCACAGGTCCTGCGCTCTCATTGGCGCGGGGCCTGACCTGGGCGGGGATTGCCGGAGGAAGCAGGAAGTCGGCCGGGCACCGCACCGATCACCATGCAACTGGACCGGGACACCACACCGCAGACCAGGAGAGGAGCGGGGACACCACCGGACAAGGTAGTATATATATATATATATATATATATATATATATATATATATATATATATATATATATGTATGTGTATGTGTGTGGATGGGGCTGGGGCTGCCAATATAAGTCCCCCGTTACCCCCCCCCCCCCCTTCCGAAAATAAGACACGGGACCACTTTTGGCCCCCCAAAAAATTATAAGACACAGTCTTATCTTCGGGGAAACACGGTAGTGGTATATTCATGTGCCGCAGATTTTTTTCAGACAATTCTGCTACTGTACCACTCATGAGTGGAGCTGCAGATCTACATGAACCTGTATGGAGTTGATACCTTACTTAGGGCAGACACAGAGATACTCTCATGACTTACCTGCAATGGCGGCCGACTCTCTGCACGGGGGCCTGGAGCTGAAAAGACACAAGCAGCCAATGTGCTCCAGTCCAGAGAGGCAGGGGCCGTTGTGGGTGTGACATGTGAGGCTCATGCTTGCATCTCACATAGTGTGTTTCTGGTCAGCAGGTTTTTGAGCCTCATTTGCAAACAGCATGATGTAGACAGAGACCCTGAATTCAGCAGTGTTTCACTTAGATTACTGGGTGCAGTAGTTCTGACACAATCAGGGTTTTTACATTTTATTAATTGCAGCAGAAAGCAACAAAGAGCTGCCCCCGCCCACACCAAGCTCTGTATATGTTTATAGATCGTGAGCTGCTTATCACAGCAGGGGTTGTCAGGGCCAGCTATTCACAGCAATGATAGGAAACTGGTGGTAAAATAAATATTGCAGGTAAACACACAGTGTGATGAAAGACACATGGATGTCATTTGTGTTAACTCTTACAGCAATGCTGTCTTCACATGTCATAGCTAAAACCTACTGACAGATTCCCATTAAATGTGGCAGAACATATTCTCACATATGGATCGAAATCCCTGGTGTTTGTATGCACATGAGTCCAGTGGGCGGTCTTGCTAGTGATTGACAGCTATCTCTGCATGCACAGTCATACAGGGAAGACTCTTTCACTGAGTGCCCATTGGACTCATACATACAAACATCAGAGACTTCAGTGATTAAAATATAGGTTTTATTGAAATGTGTTCCAGAGATGTATATCTGATCCGCTCCTCCTCTTTTATAATTACCTGCCTGCAGATCAGATTCCATTTTCTACATGTCAAGTTCTCTTAAATGTCTGTGAGGTTCCAAAGACACCTGTCATGAAAGACTGAGTATTGTAGGCACTGACCTGAGTCAAGAAACAGCATCTTTTAGTAAAGAATTTGGTCACTTTAGAGCTGGATTCACTGCTGCACTGCTCAGTATGTTTGCGTAATGCCCTCCAGGCTCCTGCTTCTACATATGTGCTACAGAGAGGGGAGAAGGAATCCCACACGTCTCTGCTTGTTGAATATGGGAGACTGCATTTGGAGGTAAAATGCAGGATACAAGTCATATAATTACCAGAATGGTGCCTCTCTTCGTGTACACTCACATTGCAGACAATTGTGAAAAGTTACCTAAAATAATATACTGTAAGATTGTGCAGGTGACCACTGAGCCATAAAGCTTATAACCACAGTGTACGTCTGTGCTTCTTTTCCTAGCAGCAGCAGGCGCCGCCATGACAGTGAAGAAGGTGACAGTCATAGAAGGCACAAACACAAAAAATCCAAGAGGAGCAAAGAAGGTAAAGACACAGGGAACGATCCTGCCCCAGAGCCAGAGAGCATCGTGTCATCTGCTGACTAACCCTCCGAACCAAACATCCAGTGCAGAAACTACTATTCATTTTACCAAATTCACGGGACAGAATGCCGTTGTTAGAAATACAAGTATTTTCTACAGGGTATTACAAATAAAAATCTTAATGTTTGTTTATTAGCATGACATTTGTTCACAATTTCTTTTGTATTTTTCTGGTTTCTGGGAAAAATAAATAATTTTTTTTTCATGTTTTGCTGGTTATTAGTCATGTGCAGGTGGTGTGAAAAGCATTGGGTATTTTGTGACCGTCTCGCCCATCTAGAGCTGCTATGTCTTGGGCAGATAGTGAGCAATCAGTTCTCAAAGTTCATGTATTTCAAAGCAGCAAGACCAGAAAACTATGACAGATGGCTCCATATTTGCAGGTCTTGTGTGGTGGACTACCAAAAGTGTTTCAGAGACTGAGAGCTGGTAATCATGCGATAGGATCATGGGCGCCCAAAGGTCAATTGTTAACAGATCAAGTAGGCCTTGTGAAGACAACTGGGGTCAGTGGATGCTCTCATCCACTGGCCCGGCCGCCTTTAGAAAGACCGCATGGACTAGGGCTTATCCCAATTAAACGTCCAAACTCCTTAACTGTGGGTATAACACTACTCAGACAACACAGGGTGCAGGAAACTCACAATGGTAACAATGGTAAGGCTTTATTGGATCCCCAACAGTCAAAGGCATATGACACCTAACCAAGCAAAACACAAAATGCAACAGTTACTCACCCTTCCGATTGCTCACCAGGGATTACAATGTTTGTGCCTTTGGGGTTTCCAGGAGAACTACAGCAATCCAGCAGCACCCTGCTTTTGGCAGGCACCCATTGAGAAAGGAATAGCGACAATCTTAGGAAGCTGACCTAGCATAGCAAAGTCTGTAGTCAGGTGACCGGATTGTCCCATCCTGGGTATCTTCCTTACGTAGTCTCTGATATTACATGGACTTCAGCCTGAGATTCAGATGAAATAATATAATCCAGGTTCTGATCCCCTACCTGGCACTAAAGTGCCTAGGCTGGGGCATGCATCATCATCTCTCTGGTGACTCAATCAGGTCCCTTCTTACATCCCAGCCTACACTTCAAGGTATATTGTGCTCTTCCAAAATTGGTGGCATAAGGCTTTGCTCTTATTGGCTGGATTTCAAGCCACATACTTAATTCTCCTTTTGAGTGTATATGTAGTCTGAGGGGGGGTAAGAATTATCTTAGCAATTCACGAACTTGGACAAAGGAAGACTCCACATAGTCTGGCAGTAAACGAATTGGCAAACTTGAGATGACAAAGAAAAGGTCAATAGTCTGGTGAAATTAAGAGCATTAACCCCCTACTTAAATTGAGACAAGCTGTGTCTTCACAGACCCACCTTGTAACTTTCAGAACTTAAAAAGGTTTTCCACTGCTAATGTGATTCCATTGCTTTTGTTCTAACTGTTCCTAACTATCACTATACCAATATACTTCTGCTATCTACCCTCTTTCTGTAAGAGGCTCATAAGTACCTTTATTGTTGTGGGTTTGATCTTCCGGTATGAAGACCGGAATCAGACCAAATGAGCAGGATATTTCACGGGGATAAAAGAAGAATGAAGTGTGATCTTGGCATGTGTCACTTTAAAGGCACTCTGTCAGGTCATTTTTCAGTATGATACTAATATTATCCTTGAATAGTGCCTGGGTACACTATCATTATTGTACCTTTTTGTAGATTCCTTGCTATAAGCATTTTCAGACCCTGCATGGAGCTGGTACATTAGTCATGTCCAATACTTTTACTGAGGATTAGTCCGGCTGCTGTATAAGTATTTAAGTATCCACGCTCACCCAAGTTGGTGTTCTGTCCCTTCCCTCTGTGCTGTGAGGTGGGAGGTGCTTGTCCTCCACTGTGTGCACTGTGTAAGAGATTTCTATTATAAGAACATTGGTTTTCCTGCAGACAAGTAATGTGTGTATCTGCTGAGCAAATGATCAAATGTACTTATAATCGCATAGAAATATCTCAGACTGCACACACAACACACATGCCTTAGATACATACAATGACATGAAGATCTGCAGCTAAGATCACATACACTTCCTCCTTCCTGCTCTGTCTGCAGACTGCAATGAGTAACACTTCAAATCAGAGAGGAGGGCAGGGCTCTGTAGTGATGTATGAATATTCATTTCGTGGGCAGCGGGCAGCAGAGGCATCACTGTGATTGACAGATGGAATTAATCTTTTATTTTGCATTATTCATAGGATAGGAGGGAAGCATAAATAATAGAAATAGATGAATACAGAGAGCTTAGAGAAAGGAATTGGAAAATAGAAGTTTCATATGGATTTTTGACCTGAAAGATTCTCTTTAAATCTCTGGCTTAAGAGGACATAGTGTTTGATCTAGAAGAGAAAAAGAAGCGAACTTTTACAATAAAGGTCCCCAACACCAGGCCTCAAGGGCCACCAACAGTGCAGGTTTTCAGGATTTCCTTAGCATTGCACAGGTGCTAATGTGAGCAATCTGCACGGTGATGATTCTGACTCCTGTGCAATACTAAGGAAACCTGCACTGTTGGCGGCCCTTGAGGCCTAGAGTAGGGGACCCGTGCTTTACAGTAAACAAAAAGGTGGATAAATTAAGGATCAATGGAAGAAGTTATATAAAAAAGAATTACCCTGCCCTTGTCCTTCAAAATGAAATGCCGCTTTGAGGATCAGGGTTCTGCTGTTTGGCACAAATGTCCGAAGATTGATGTGGTCACAAAGGCATCAAAGAAGCACTTCCATTTGAAGATCTTGGAACTTTAAAAGACTAATTCGATAGGAAGGCAGATAGATATTTGAGAAATACCTGGAAGACATTAGCGGATGCCTTAAGACCAGCGGTGGTGGTTACCTGTGTAGCTAGATCTTTAATGGTTTGGCTTAGAAAGCTGGAAGACCACTTAAAGGACAACTCTTCAAGGCAGAAAAATCTATCCTCTTCCATTTGTGCAGGGGCAGCTGCCTATTTGGCAGATGCTTCTGCAGATACTATGAGATTGGCTGCCAGGTCTGCAGCCTTGCCATATTCATCCAGAAGAGCCCTGTGGTTGAATAGATGGTGTATGGCCACACAAGCAAAAAATAAATCTGTGTCATGGCCTGTGGGTGAATTTGAATTTGGTCAGGCTCTAGACAGCCTGTTACAAAAAGCAGGTGACAAGAAGAAAGGTTTTCCTACCTGTCAGACAGCATCCATTTCTAATTGTTACTTTAGGAGAAGAAAATGCATCTCAAGTAATCAAGACACTTAGGGTATGTGCCCACAGGGCGTTTTTGCCGCGGTTTTCCTGCGGTTGGGCTTCCGAGCAAAACCAATGTGTTTACAAAAACGCTGTGCCCACACATTAGTTTTGCAAGTGTCAAGAACTGTCAAATACCTGCGTTTTTGGTGCGGATAGCAAACAATTGACATGTTCATTCTTTCTGCGTTTTTGGTGCAGTCAATGGGAAAAACGCAGCATAAAAAACGCAGTAAAAACATGCAAAAAACGCAGACAAGATCTTAGCATTTCTCCTGTCAAGGACTCTAGGATCCTCAGGTTTTCCTGCGTTCATGACTGCACAAAAAACGTCCTGTGGGCACATACCCTTAGGTGTACCAGAAGAAGAAGAATCCTGGATTTACACTACCATTCAAAAGTTTGGGGTCATTTAGAAATTTTCCTTATTTTTGAAAGAAAAGCACTTTTTTTTTTTTCTTCAATGAAGCTAACATTACATGAATCACAAATACACTTTATACATTGTTAATGTAGTAAATGACTATTCTAGCTGCAAACATTTGGTTTTTAATGCAATATCTACATATGTACATAGCAGCCCATTTCCAACAACCACCACTCCTGTGTTTTAATGGTACATTGTGTTTGCTAATTTGTGTAATAAGGCTAATGGATGTGTAGGAAACCCTAGAAAACCCTTGCACAAGTATATTAGCACAGCTCAAAATGGTTTAGCTGATTAGAGAAGCTATAAAATTAACCTTCCTTTGAGCTAGTTGAGAATCTGGAGCATTACAAATGCTCTATGAAGCTCTCAAAATGGCCAAAAAAAAAGAGAACTTTCATGTGAAATTTGACTGTTCTTGGAAATGAAGGCTATTCCATGCAACAGATTGCCAAGAAGCTGAAGATTTCCTACAATGGTGTGTACTTCCTTCAGAGGAGAGCACAAACAGGCTCTAACCAGAGTAGAAAGAGAAGTGGGAAGCCCCGCTGCACAACTGAGCAACAAGACCAGTACATTAGTCTCTAGTTTGAAAAATCAATGCCTCACAGCTCCGCAATTGGCAGCTTCATTAAATAGTACCCGCAAAATGCCAGTGTCAATGTCTACAGTGAAGAGGCGACTCCAGCATACTGACCTTCACGGCAGAGTAGCAAAGAAAATGCCATATCTGAGACTGGCTAATAAAATGAAAAGATTAATATGGGCAAACGAACACAGACATTGGACAGAAGAAGATTGGAAAAAAAAGTTATGGACAGAAAAATCAAAGTTTGAGGTGTTTGGATCACACAGAAGAACATTTGTGAGACACAGAACAACTGAAAAGATGCTGGAAGAGGCCTGACACCATCTGTCAAGCATGGTGGAGGTAATGTGATGGTCTGGGGCTGCTTTGGTGCTGATAGTGTGAGATATTTGTACAAGGTAAAAGGGATTTTGAATAAGGTAGGCTGTCGCTTCATTTTGCAATGCCATGCTATACCCTGTGGACAGCGCTTGATTGGAGCCAATTTCATCCTACAACAGGACAATGACCCAAGACACACCTCCAAATTATGCATGAACTATTTAGGGAAGAAGCAGGCAGCTGGTATTCTATCTGTAATGGAGTGGCCAGCGCAGTCACCAGATCTCAACCCCATTTAGCTGTTGTGGGAGCAGCTTGACCGTGAGGTACACAAAAATGGCACCCTTCAAGCCAATCCAACTTGTGGGAGCAGCTTCAGGAAGCATGGGGTGACATTTTTCAAGATTACCTCAGCAAATTAACAGCTAGAATGCCAAAGGTCTGCAATGCTGGAAATGCTGCAAAGGGAGCATTCTTTGACGAAAGCAAGGTTTGAAGGAGAAAATTATTATTTCAAATAAAAATCACTATTTCTAACCTCGTCAATGTCTGGAATATATTTTCATTTTGCAACTTATTTGATAAAAGTATGAGTTTTCATGGAAAGCACAAAATTGTCTGGGTGACCTCAAACTTTTGAACGGTAGTATATGTTCAGAAGTCCCAATGACTCCATCAGGGTAGGAGGAAGGCTCTCCTAATCTCTTCCAGTCTGGATGAGCATATCATTCAGCAGGTGGATTTTAGGAGTCCTAGGGGAAGGTTTATGTCTAGATTTTCACTTGTCCCTTCAGGGGTCCCTAATATTAATACCAGCTGGGGGGGGGGGGGTCACAGGAGAAGTGGTTGGATCTGGAAATTTAAGTTTTGGCCCTTATACAGAACATGGTCCTGGTAGAGATCCCCAAGTAAGAAGGGAAAGGATTCTATTCCCCTGCTGTTGCTAATCAGACAATCTGATGGTTCTTTCAGAACTATGTTCAATTTGAAATAAATAAAGAGTTACCTTGTTCAGCGAACTTTTAAATTGGAATCTGTAAAAACAGTCATAAATCTCCAATATCCAGACTGCTTCATGGCAGTTCTGGATCTAAATTATGCGTACTACCATATTCTGATCCACCCATCTTATTGAAAATTCATAATATGGGAAAAAAAATTAAAATGCTTCCAGTCCACGACTCTATCGTCCTCTCCATGGCACCAAGAGTGTTCACAAAGGTCATTTCAGAAGTGATTGCTTATGTCCGAGAACAGGATACCCTGATTATTCCATACTTAGACTACCTTTAAGTGGTAGGAAATTCAGAGGCTCACTGCATATTCCTACTAAACAGAATAAGGTCTATACTTTAGTAGCTAGGGTGGATAGTGAATCTGAAAGTCAAAGTTGCAGCCAAGGAAGACTCAGATATTTCTGGACCTTGGACTAGATTCAGAAACTCATGTGTTTCCTGCCTGGAGAAGAAATTAAAAATTCAGTCACTAGTATCAGTAATATAGAAAAGTCGCTCAGAGAAGCTATGTCATTAGTCGGTTCCTTAACTGCTTGCATATCAGCTGTTCTTTGGGACCTTTGGCATATGCGTCAAACACAGAGAGAATTATTAAACTATCAGACAGGTAGGGGGCTATTTAGAAGGGGAAGTAAACCTTTCTATGGTAACTTCAGACTGTAAAATGGTTGCTCAATATAGTCAACCTGTCCACAGGGGTTCCATGGACATCTCCATCTACAGATGTAGTTACTACAGATAGAAGTGCATTAAGTTGGGGGCTCATCTGAGGGAACATGCGATTCAAGGTGTATTCAACACTCAGGTTTGATGAGCTCTTCTTTTCCTAAGGGAGCTGTCCGCCATAAAGAAAGCTCTCGAACAGCTTTGGCCTGTCTTATTAGGTCACCGGGTAAAAGTCCTTTTAGACAACAAGGTACCTGTAGCATATGTGAACCTTCAGGGGGAACAAGATCTCTCCCCTTGATGAAGAGGCAAGAGGACATCTTCAATATAGCTCAGAAACATTTGACCTCTCAAAGCACTTCACATAAAGGGCGAAGAAAATTGTTCGTCAGACTTTCTCAGCTGATGGCAAATGAGGCAGGGTGGATGGGCCTGCAGATCAGAGAGCAATGGAGAAGTCTGGATGTGGACTTGTTTATAACTCAAAGGAACAAAAAAGTGACAAGGTTTTGTTCCTGAAACCCCAGGGAATGCCCACTGGCAGTAGACACCTTTCAAATTTCTTGTAGTTCAGGCCTCCTGTATGCTTTTGCCCCCATGATGTTAATTCCATCAATCTTAAGAGCAGAACAGGCAACTGTGATTGATAGCCCCCTTCTGGCTGAAAAGACTGGTTCTACTGGGTGAAGACCATGTCAGCAGCAGACCCTTGGATCCTGCCCCAAGTTCCAGACCTACTCTCTCAGGCACCAGCACTCCACCCTCAAGACCCGAATCTCCATTTTACAGCATACTTTGTGAAAGGGAGTTTCTAGAAAAATAAGGTTTTACCAATAACTTAGTCTGTACCCTGTTGAACAGCAGAA